>CP125979.1:12560407-13160407 GCA_030063025.1 Avena longiglumis
CGATTCTCAAGCATCTCAAGAAACTAGTCATAGAGGCACTCCGGTCGACCACAAAAGCGGTACTAACACTCAAGACATTTATTAATATTAAAACGAGACTACAAAATCGGGACTAAAGGCCACAAAGCGAAAGATATTACATAATATGAGCATGAACTTCTTGGCATATGTCATTCCTTATGACCGCTTGAACGTAACCATGGAGCATCTTCTTTACTTAATGGAATGCTTGGGTTTTCCTTTGTGAAATGAATTTCATCAAACTTATTATAATCTTGACATGTACATCTTGTCCTCGATTCCCACGATGTTTCTTTTCACTGAAAGAACTATGTGGCCTTTGGCTCATCATATGATGTATTCGTTTGCATATTTTTTCTTTTTTGATGCGGAGGACATGTCCTTCACATAGAAAACACGAGACACATCATTGGCTGGGGCCAGATGGTTCATCTCTATAACCAAGATTGTTGAGATCCTTTGTTGTCATTAGTACAACTGGTCTATATTTACCCTTCCCCATTCAGGTTGACCCATTTGCGGTGAAACAAAGGGACCTTAAAAGAGACTCCATAGTCTAGTTCCCATATCTCCTCTATGTAACCATAATATGTGTCCTTTTGTCCATTCTAGTCTATTGTATCAGCGGACACCACTATTTTGGTTGGTGCTCTTTATCTTGGGCGATCGTGTAGAATGTATTCCCATTTATTTGTACCCTTGGAAATTCAATCTGATGAAGATGGTGTGTGACCAACAAGTATAGCTGATCTCCAACAGTGGTGTCATTCAAGAGATGTGTCGCATCCAACCACTAAAGACTTCATGTGTTCATCATAATCCATGATTGAGCTTCCCGGGTTTTGGGCGTACAATATTCTTGTGTTCCTCGATATCTGGGCTGCCAAGGTGGAATTATGTAGAAGCGTGTAGTGTGATTTAGTGAAAGAATCCCGTCCCTACATATCATTGCTTTCTTTCCAGCGTGCCTTTTCCATAGTCTTCCCTCATGCAGTCGAAACACCAATCGGCTTAAGGTCGGGAATAAAGTCAACACAAAACTCAATGACCTCCTCATTCCATATCCCTTGGAGATGCTTCCTACAGGTCTACGGTTATGAACATATTTCTTTAAGACTCCATGAACCTCTCAAGGGAACATATTGTGCGAAATCGGATGAGAATGGCAATCTCTTCCACTAGATGAACGGGAGATGCGTCATAATATTGAAGAAGGATGGTGGGAACACCAATTCAAAACTAACAAGACATTGTACCACATCATACGTAACCTTGGCAAAATATCTGGATTGATTACCTTGAGATATTGCATTGAGGAATGAACACAACTTCACAATGGGTACTCGAACATTTTCGGTAGAAGCCCCCTCAATGCAATGGAAGCAAGCTGCGTCATAATCACGTGTGATCATGAGACTTCAGGTTTTGGAACTTTTCTACGCCATATTTATTATCCCCTTTATATTAGATGAGAAGCCGATGGCACCTTGATCTGTAAGGACTTCAAAAGATTTCCTTCTACGCTTTGGTAAGAGCATAAAGCACGACTTAAGTGGCGCCCTTTATCCGTCTTGTTATGTGTATGCATGTTCTTTGGGTCTTTCATAATTTGTTGGTCCTCCGTGCTTGGTGTATCTTTTGTCTTCCCATACCGCCTAGGAATCCTAGAAGGTTCACGCGAGATTCTTAAATCACGTGCATCACGTCGATTGAAGAAGCGGACAGGACTTTCAATATGGTAGCTCCCAAAATATAGATTTCTTCTTCCACATGGGTGTGTGTCACCTTAGCGGCGTCGTTCGGGCGATTGACCGGGACCCTTTCAGATTACTTCTATGTCCTTGACCATACCAAATACATCATCACCGGGGAGTTGAGGCTTCTTAGGTGATACGCCTCACCTTTGAAATGCTTGTTTTTCTTTCTTCTGGGATGATTGGTGGAAGAAATCATTGATTCGCTAGGTACACAACCTTCTTGCATTTATGCAAATATGTACCTTGGTCTTACCTAAACAGTGGGTGCATGCCTTATATCCCTTGTTTGTATGTCACGAAAGGTTACTAAGAGCGAGCCAATCATTGATGGTTACGAATAACAACCCTCGTAGATCAAATGGCTCATGTTTGTTCTCATCACGCCGTACACCTGGTTTGCCCACACTGTAAGAGTTCTTCAACTAATGGCCTAATGTACACATCAATGTCGTTGCCGGTTGCTTGGGCCTTGGATGGCTCTTGGCATCATAATGAACTTTCGCTTCATGCACAACCAAGGAGGCGGGTTGTAGATACATAGAGTCACGGGCAGTCTTTGTGTTGCAGCTCTGCTCCCAAAAGGATTCATGCCATCCGTGCTTAGACCAAACCATAAGTTCCTTGCGTCACTGCAAAGTAGGAAGTCTCTCAATTTTCTCCTTTGTGACCCATCGGCCGGGGTGTCTCAACTTCCGTCTTTCTTACGGTCTTCTTTGTGCCATCGCAACAACACGGCATGCTCTTTGTTTACGAACATGCGTTTCAACCTTGGTATTATAGGAGCATACCACATAACCTTAGCGAGGAACCCTCTTGGAGGGCTCTCCCTCAACATCACCGGGGTCATCTCGTGCGATCTTATACCGCTGTAGCATTGCATCTGGGCATTTATCTAAATTCTCATACTCCTTACCGATAGAGGATTCGATCATTAATGCATGCATGTATCTTTTGCACATCTAATCCCGAGGAGAGAGTCTTCTTTGCTTTAGGTACTCTCGGTAAGTTCGTTATGTTTTGGAAACTTGACTTCATTATTTTCGGCATCTTTTCAAATGAGGTCGGTTAGACCACACTCGCCTTCCATCGTAACAATTCGATTAATGGTGCAGGCTTTGTCTTGCCATCTTCACAATTTGGGTACAACAATTTCTTGTGATCCTCTAACATGCCCTCTAACTTCAACTTCTCATTTACATTTCACGGTCTCGCTTTGCATCGAAATGACCCTACCAAGTTCATCGGCGGCTCATCGATGCCCGTTCTTCACCTCTTTCCTCTCCATTGTCTTCCATTGCGGTATCCGTATTAGGAAACATATGATGATAGTTTTATCATCATCTTCTTCTTCACCATCTTCCATCATAACCCCTCTTTCCCGTTCTTGGTCCAGCAATTATAGTTGGGCATGAAACCTTTCATAATCAGGTGCCGAATGATTTTCGAGGAAGAGTACTCCTTGTTGTTCGACATTGAACACATGGACAGCGTATAAATCCATTCTCTTTGTTTGCAGTAGCCACATCGATAAATTTATCACGCCTTTGATATACCTACGGCTGGCACGATCACCGTACACCCATTCCCGACGTTCATACGCATCATATAAGTAAGTTTTTCAAAAGCAGGACATCATAAATAGTGAAATAACCAATTCACACCGACACATGAATTGTATCAATGACCTAGAAAAGATAAGATTGCTAACCTCGATCGAGGGAAATAAAGAGGAGAAAGCTCAAGTCGTCTCGGACACCTTCTATATTTTTGTTCTATGAGAAATTCAGCGGGATTATTCACTCAAACATTTCAACAAACACCTTCAATGCATGCATGAGAAAAACTAGCACACCCCCACTGGTACGTACCCTCTAACACGGTTTGGAGGACCCTCTAAAAGCGGTTCCGACGGCTATTGAGGTTCGATGTTAGAGGAGCCTAACACCGGTTCCTACTGAACCGGTGTTAAAGTGGCGCCGCAAATAAATCTGCATGAAACCTCGACCCCCTTTAACACCGGTTCGTATACGGAACCGGTGTTAGAATTCTTCAGCGTAATGATTTAGGCGATTTTCTGCCGGGCGAGAATTTCTGCCGCGGCGAGCAATCTCTCGCCAGCAACTGCCCGTTGGGCGTATTCTGCCGGAGGCGAGAAATCGATCGGGGGCGATATACTTATCGTCGTCGCCGGTACATACAGTACATGAATAATTAAGCAACTATTATTATACACAAAACGCCATATCGACACATACATCGCCATCCGGCACATACATCTACATCGGCGGGAGGTGGATATCTAAAGAGTTCTCCGCCAGCGTGGCGACCTCATCAAGTATGAACCCGCCAATTCCTCTTGAATGGCTCGTATGCGTTCAAATGGTAGGAGTTGGTCCCGCATCCGTTCGATCTGAATATATATGAAGAATGGTAATCAATATATATATAAGAATAAAACTCAACACAATTGATGGTAATAAAATAATGTTGTGGACTTTGTTTACTTACTCTAAGTTGTTCTAGTGCGGCTTGGCACATCGCACATATCGTGTTGCGAATGAATTACGCAAACATAGTACCCACATAAGTTATTGCCGTGTGTCCTTGATCTTGGCGCTACGAGAATAGAGTTCAATCAAAATAATAATCAATAAAGCATGATATAATGGAATTGGAAGCTAGCTAGTATTACTTACATTTGGTCTACAAATTTTAGTTCTTCGACCATTCACCCACCCACTGTGAACATTTCAAACCTGTCAGGCAAAGAAAATGGATAAAGGAGTAATTAATTACTTATTGTCACGAAAGTTGCCGATCTAGTGCGATAATATGATTGAAATTACCTCTGGAGCATCTCTCTAAAGTTTGCCCATAGCTCTTTTTCTTTTAAATAACGAGTCCATGACAAGGACTTTTCTGAGTCGGGTTGAATGACTAGCGAATAAAGTGGAACCTACACGCAGATAACTCATCATCGGTTACACTTAACATCGAGTAAGCGAAGCAGAATGTGTACAAGAGAGAGGGTAGCAGTACTCGAGAAGTTGTAAGGCAATAGTATTTCCCTTTTGGTTTGTTGTCTCGGAAAGACTTTAGCAAGTAATCTTCTGTTTGCAGGTTTTCTCTTACCACTTCTTCATGAACTCTATTTGGGTCCATGAACCCAATGTCAAAGGCCTCCTTTCGCATTCCATAACCTTTTTCCTGCATAATAGTATATACATATATGGTGAGCATATATATATATACATGCAATTAATGAAGTGAATGAGTTGAGATAAAAATTACGAAATAGTACTTACACACAATAAAGTGATGGCGGCTTTGTCGAGTTCCTTCGATTGAATAGAAAATGCAAGTCTTGAATGTTGAAGTCGATCGCGTCGTCTCCGCACAAGAAAATCTCATCTCTTATATCTTGTGATCCATTCTTCTTTTCTCGTCTTGCAGAAATGAAGGTACCACTTGTGCAATTTTCGCATCTTTGTTGGTAGATTTTTGAGCTCCTCTTTCTTGACTAGATTCTTCCCATACTTCCATGGCTGTATGGGGTTGACATCGCATTTGGGCAAGTTGTCTCCCATGGCGTTCAAGTATGCAATGTAAGTCATCCCCATCTCATTGGCCTTTCTTTGTAGATCTGCCTCGTAATCATCTACGGGAGGGAGCGTCCGTTTGTCAAACATTTGGGCAGGCGCATGATTGGTTTCCTGCTCTCCGAGCATGGGAACTGTTTTGTGGGGTGCCTCACGACTGCTACTTTCAGTCTCCCTCGGCATGCATCCGCCTTCAAAATCTGGCCAGTAGTCACGGCAAGTGGGGTTTCGGGTTTCAAAGATTTTTGTAAAACTTCTCCACCCTGCTGGGATCTATTTTCTCCTTTGCTCGGCGTCTAGGTGCAAAGAATTTCTTGACCTGTTCGAGATCCTATTGGTCTCCGTCGCTGCGATTCCACGGTAAAACCGGCAATGGCTTAGCGGAAGGCTGGGGACGTAGTTTTTGAACTCTTTGGCGTCGGTTTCTGCGGATTTCTTTGTGGCGGTCTCTCGATGCTCCTCGTGGCGGTGCTCTTCCGCTTCTGTTGAGAGATGGCTGACACCGGAGATGGCCGGCGGGCGGAGATGGCTGCCGCGAGAGATGGTGACAGTAGGAGATGGCTGCCAGCGGAGATGGTGACGGGCGGAGATGGCTGCAGCGAGGAGATGGCCGGGCCGGAGATGGCTGCCAGGAGAGATGGCTGGCGGCTTGTGTTCAGCCTGCGGAGGCGGCGGGGTGCCAGTGACCTCAATTTGGAAGCACAATGTGTTCCTTCTTCCAAAGAATGGTTGTTTTCCTTGCAAATTTGAGTTGAGTTTCCTTCACTGTAGCATGGTCAAGCTGTGCTTCCTCATATTCCTTCACAACCTCATCCACCCCGACAATAGCATAGCCATCTGGAATCGGTCGTGGTAAGTTCCACCCGATGTGGAGGTAAGGCATAGCCGATACCATAATGGATAAGCCCATTAATCTCACATGCAGCTCGGCGTGTTCGCTCCGTGATCTCATCAACGGGTATCGAGGGACCCGTCATTTCAGCGTTGGCTGCACGTTCACCGTGGAAGCCACACTTGCTTTTCACAGGTGCGGGCGCGGGCGCTTCCAATGCAGCTCTTCATGCCGCTGAGATGGGGTAGCTTGATGGCTCTGTGCATTCACTTGCGTCGCAGCGGCGCAAGTGCATGTTCTATCTGTGTCATCCGATCATGCGCTCTTTTCTTTTCTCGCGCCATCTAAGAGTCGCTCCGGTCGGCAAACCCATCCTTCCACGCTATACCCCATGCCTCGTGCATGTCCAGAGTGTTCTTTTTTACCGATGGCGTGTGATGCGGTCATTCTCTCCGGGATGGAAGGTCCCGGATGTTTCCTCGTATGCCGTGATGAGTTCAAGGAGGTTTGGCAAGGATGGTTGGGAAGATACACAATCTGTTTCTCGGGTCCAACCTTGCCCGATTCCAGAGAACCAAGTCTTTGCACGTAGGTCCCACTCATCCGTCTGGGTGTGATCCCTCTCGCATGAGGCCCTCTCTTCCTCCCACTTAGGCCTCTCGAGATATGTAGCCACCGACCCGTCCTGGTGATATTCCTTCTTGGGGCATTAAGTATTAGTTTGACCTCTTTTAGCTATAGCACTTTTTTATATGTCTTAAATTCGGGCGGTGAGGTCTTATCTTGCATAATATGCGTCGTCTTGAAATTTGGAGTCTCGCCACTTTGACAAATTTGTTCAATTTTGTCTTCGATTCAAGGAAAGCAGCCATCTTCTTTAGAGTCCACTCTTTGACCTTGTTCTCTATAAGGGTTGTTTTCATCCTCCTCTGGCGGAAGGTGAAATTTACCAACAACAATTCCAAAGCGTTTCTTTGGATCTGTCATCGACAAAGTGCGTCGCCCTTCTTTGGCTTATTCCAATTTTCAATTGTGATTGGGATTTGGTCCCTAACAAGAACTCCACTGACGTATAAATTTATGCGGCCTTCTTGGGCTCCATCGGCCTGCCATCAACAATTTGCCCGATCGTGAACTTTGCACGATCTTTCAACCCGGCTCGCGCCGCTTGCTCTTTTCGTAGAAGAAGATGGTTCTTGGCTGGTCGATCCAGGCTAAAAGAAGAAAGAAGCGTTAATTAATACATGTAGAAGAAGATTGTTGGTGGAAGTCATGAGGCTTAATCAATGCATATACCTCGCCGGACTTTGTAACCATTAAATTACGTTCACGAGTCTTCATCTTCTCCATGACTAGTACTTGAGCTGTCACGTCATGTCCCTCAAGTTCGATATTGTGAGGTGTCCTCATCAATAATGTTCTCCATTATTTCTTCTTCTTCAAGGTTTTACTAAGTGGATCCATAGTTTCTAAAACAATAATATTATCTAGAGTAAGAGTAAACATTCAAGTGGACTTGGATTCATACACAAATATACATATTATTCATACCAAAATACACAAATAAATACACAAATGAGTCAGGGTCCAATTTGTATACAAGTTTTAATCTATGCATGTAGTACAATTTATCGAGCAAACAAGTTTTAATCAGGATGAGTCGGCAATCACACACGTAAGCGAACCGTGGCGCTCAATGGGGTGACGTTGGTCTCGTCGGGCGGTGCTCGTCGGACGGATGACGGCGGTCGTCGGGCGGCGGTGCTAGCGGCGGGCTTGTCGGGCGGCGGGCTGGCGAGGCGTTGGTGCCCTCTGAGCTCGGGCGGCGGCGCAGCTCTGCGGGGAAGAGGCGAGATGGTCGGGCTCCTCGAAATAGGCTTGCGCCCGCTATATTAATATAGCAATCACAAGATACAACGACAATGTTCACTGGGTTTGTCCGCTTCAACAAGCTCGCCAGGCATCTCCCTCTTTGCTTCACGGTTCCACCTCCGTGCCACCGCACCTCCCATCGAACTCCTGCATCCACCCTCCGAAGCCATCGACCCACCCGCTTGACCTATAGTTGCCGTCTTGCGAACCGAGCCCGCGGCCTCCGCTCGGCCGTCCGCCTGCCTCTGCCTGTCTACTCTCCGTCGCCACTCGATGAGCTGGCTGGGCGGAAGCCTTGCTCGCCCGCTTGCCTCGCCCTCCGCTGGCTGGGCTCCTCAGCCCACCTCCTCGCGACGCTTGGCCCCACCGGGCCATGCAGGGGCCCGTCACGACGCCAAGCCCGGCCCGACCACGGCCACGCCAACCTGCGCCCTCGTCAAGCTGGACCCACCGTCATCCCTAGGCCTCTAGCTAGATCATTAGTTCCTCTCGATATACACAAAATAAAGGCGCGCTCCATCGATCGGCGTGATGATATGATGAGGTTGGAGGGCTCGCGGCGCCCTCGCCTGCTGCCTTGTAGCGCCCGCGCTACCGAGCTGCCACGCCGCGCCCTCGGCTGGCTGCTCGCCGGCAACCCAAAGGCTCGCAGCCCTCGCCACAAGCGTCGGCGCCCTCGCGAACAACCGAGCTCTCGCCGTCTTGGCGCCAGCCCTCGCCCGTCGATCGCGCTCGGCCCAGACGTTCGCGGTCTACTCAGGAAGTGGTGGCGGATGGAGGGGACAGCGATGGCGGCGGCAAGCATGGCCCGTGGTCTTGGGCGCTGCTCTGCCGGGAGGGCGGCGGTGGCGGAAGGAGGTGTTAGAGGAGGAAGGATGTGGGCGAACTCCTCGGCGCGTGGCGGCGCGAAGCGGCGGCAGCTCGAAGCGGCGGCAGACGGTCGGTCGGCTCGTCGATCTGGCTCGATGGTGGAAGAAAGGAAGGAGGAAGGTGAATAAATACACACCCGCCCCACGGTTCGTTGGAAAGTGTTAAAGCTAAGGCGTTTACCCCCTTTAACACGGTTCGATACGAACCGGTGTTAAAGGAGTTCAAGCTTTAACAACATTCTATTAGGTTAACAGGCCGGTGTTAAAGAAAGTCCTGATGTTATTATACCTTCTAACACGGTTCCAGCCACGAACCGGTGTTAAAGAGTGTTTCAGCGTGTTCTTTGCGAGGGCTTTTTTCATATCAAAAATATGATATGAAATTTAGAAAATTCATATCTTTTCATTTCAACTCAAAATATGAATAATATATCATAATTTCGAAAAAATAATATCTATCCATTCATGTAAATCATTTTATATTTACTTTACATAAATTTTTTTAAAATAAATAAACACTTATTTCATGCATTAAAGGGCTTTTTAATTCAAAAATATGATATGAATTTAGAAAATTCATATCTTTTCATTCAACTCAGAAAATATGAATAATATATCATAATTTTCAAAAATAATATCTATCCATTCATGTAAATGATTTTTATATTTACTTTACATGAATTTTTAAAATAAATAAACATTTATTTCATGCATTAAAGGGCTTTTTCATTCAAAAATATGATATGAATTTAGAAAATTCATATCTTTTCATTTCAACTCAGAAAATATGAATAATATATCATAATTTTCAGAAAAATAATATCTATCCATTCATGTAAATGATTTTTATTTACTTTACATGGAATTTTTAAAATAAATAAACACTTATTTCATGCATTAAAGGGGCTTTTTAAGATATATAAAAGAACTGAAAATTAAGATACATGGCCGATTAAGTAACAATCTGACTGAAAACGAAAATTAAGATACATAAAAGAACCGAAAATCAAGATACATGGCGATTAAGTAACAATCGGTAGAACTTGTTCGGAATGTTGGAGTGATTTAGTCATGCTCTGCCTACACTGTAATACGCCCTCAGTAGTCGTCAGACTTGCCCAGCCGTCATCGTCGTCGGGGTCACCGTAATTGAACCTACGGAGTACGCGTGGGCTGGACTTGATGGTAGCGTGGGCTGGACTTGAGGGTAGCCATGCGGGGGTTAGAGTCGGGCAAGTGTCATAGGCCATGACGCTGCGGAGTCCGACCGCGCCACCATAGCGACGGTAGGCCTCGTTGAAGTTAGGAGGAGGTGGCGTCCTCCTCGTGCTGGCGGCGCTCTCATGCCGATCCACGAAGAAGGCTTCCCAAGTAGAAATAGTCGGGATGCCATCGGGATTCCTCCGCTGCTCCGTGAGCTCGAAGTAGTAGTGGTTCGTGATGGCCATCGCCAGCGCCACCTAGAGGACAGGAGGAACACACCTCAGACGCTGGCCCGAGCCCGGGGACACAGAGGCGTGGGCAGGGGTGTTCGGGCGCAAAGCGCCTCGCCTCCAGGGGTTAGTGCTACGGTGGAAGCCATGGGAAAGAGTGATGAGGTTGCGATATGAGTCTAGAGATGTGCAATGACAATGAGGCCAACCCCTACATACACATATAGTGAAATAGCGGGAAGAACTGGAGGGAAGAACTGGCGGGAAGAAAATGGCGGGAAGAAAAATGGCGGGAAGAACTGGCGGGAAGAAAAATGGCAGGAAAAAAAATGGCGGAAAAAAATGGCGGGATGAACCTTTAGTCGGTTGGAACCAAGGACTAAAGATGTTCCTTAGTCCCGGTTGGAGACACCAACCGACAAAACACTGGTCGACACTAATAGAGGTGAGTGCATGTCGACATTATATGTGGCGTGTACCTTGTCCCGGATGGTGTCACCAACCGGACTAAAGATGAACTTTAGTCCGGTTGGAGACACCAACGGGACAAAACAAAATAAACACTAATAATAGAGGTGAGTGCATGTCGACATTATGTCGTGCGGGCGTGTACCTTGTCCGGATGGTGTCACCAGGGACTAAAGATGACTTTAGTCGGTTGGAGACACCAACCGACTAATAATAGGTGAGTGTCGACATTATTTTGTAAGTGTCAACACTATGTCGAGCTGCTTGTACTATAAATAGGCATCCTTGTGAGTCGATCCTCCGGCCGGTTTGGCGGGGACACCACTACACGATTTGAGGGAGATCTGCGGAGCCCGATCCTCGGCATCTCCAGAAATCGGTCATAGAGGCACTCCTAATATGTGAAATTAGTTAGCTCCTGGTGTATTGATCTAGTTAGACAAGTTACAAAGCTGCAAGATGGTTTCGAGCGGGACACCACTACGGCCGGTTAGAGATGCCGACGGAGCCAGTCCTCGGCATCTCAGAAGCGGTCATAGAGGCACTCCTAATATGTGAAATTAGTTAGCTCCCTGGTGTATTGATCTAGTTAGACAAGTTACAAAGCTGCAAGATCGTTTTCGAGGCGGGGACACCACTACGGCCGGGAGATGCCGTGAGCCAGATCCTCGGCATCTCCAGAAAACTGGTCATAGAGGCACTCCCTAATATGAAATTAGTTAGCTCCACGGTGTATTGATCTAGTTAGACAAGTTACAAAGCTGCAAGATCGTTTTGAGGCGGGGACACCACTACGGCGTGTGGCGGCCGTGCGTGGAGATATGCACACCACTAAAGGCGATCATGAGCGGGCACCCCACCGTAAACCCTCCTTTGGGCACCGGTGCCGCTAAGCAACAGCACCCGTCTGTTGGCGGGAGGCGGGTGTGCTGGGTACAAGAACTGCGACGCCAAATCAGCGGTTGGGAGAGCGGGAGAGAGTAGCATCTGCGGGAGGAGCGCTGTTGGAGAAGCGGCTTCTGGTTGAGGCGAGAAAGGCGGCCATTGGTGGGTGTGCTCTCTTTCTCGCTTGAGGACAAGGAATCTTGGGCGGGCGCTCTCGCAGCACGGTGTTTATAAATAGCGAGGAGGAGGAAGCGGAGGCGGTGGTCTCGATCCGAAGGATAGAAGGACTACTCTAGTGTAGTCGATTTTTTTCTTTTTCCTCCGTGTGAGATGATGAGCGGTGAGTAGCTTGTCTACTTTAGATCCGGAAAGTTTTTTAAGCGCAACAACGAAAATCTAGTGTGGTTGTGTGCTTACTGCAATGTACTGGAGGTGCAGTTCGGCGGTGAACACACGGACTGACACATAAAACCAACTTCTTCTCATACTCGGTCCATCCACAAGACATGTATTAATATTAAAAACATGAACTAGAGTTACATAATATGAGCATGAACTTCTTGGCATATGCCCTTCCTTATGATCGCTTGATCGTAACCATGGAGCATCTTCTTTACTTAACGGAATGCTTGGGTGGGTTTTCCTTTGTGAAGGCGGAATTTCATCAAACTTATTATAATCTTGACATGTCATCTTGTCCTCGATTCCCACGATGTTTCTTTTCCTGAAAGAACTATGTGACGCTTTGGCTCATCATATGATGTATTCGTTTGCATATTTTTTCTTTTTTTGGTCCGGAGGACATGTCCTTCACATAGAAAACTGAGCCACATCATTGGCTAGGACGAATGGTTCGTCTAAGTTCTTCATAAGATTGTTGAGATCCACCGTTGTCATTCCGTACTTCTTGTCTACCTCAACCCTCCTCCATTAGCTTGACCCATTTGCATCGAAACAAGGGGACCTTAAAATTAGGTCCATAGTCAAGTTCCCATATCTCCTCTATGAACCCATAATACGTGGTCTTTTGCCCATTGTCTTCTGCTTTGCATCAGGCGGACACCACTATTTTGGTTGGTGCTCTTTTTATCTTGGCCTATCGTGTAAAATGTATTCCCATTTATCTCGTACCCTTGGAAAGTACATACTGATCGAAGGCGGTGTCACAGCCAACAAGTACTGGTGATCCCCAATGGTGGTGTTATTCGTGAGAAGTCTTCTGCGACCGCCAAAAATAATATGTGTTCACTTATAATCCATTCATCGATGCCCGGGTGTTTGAGGCGTATTAAATTCTTGTGTTCATTGATATACAGGGCAACCAAGATAGATCTTTGTAAAACCGTGTAGTGTGATTGAGAGAATGCCCGTCCTACATATCATTGCTTTACATCCTAGGGTGCCTTTTCCACTTGGTCTCCTCATGTCGTGATTCGAACACCAATCGCCTTAAGGTCGGAATAAAATCAACACAGAACTCAATGACCTCCTCTTACATAGCCCTTGGAGATGCTTCCTTCGCCTAGCACGGTTATGAACATATTTCTTTAAGACTCCCATGTACCTCTCAAAGGGAACATATTGTGTAGAAATCTGGGACCGAGAATGGCAATCTCTTCTACTAGGTGAACCAGGAGATGCGTCATAATATTGAAGAAGGATGGTGGGAACACCAACTCAAAGTCGACAAGACATTGGGCCACTGCTTTGTAACCTGGTAGGCTTTACGGATCGATTACCTTCGAGATATTGCATTGAGGAATGCACATAGCTTCACAATGGGTACTCGAACATTTTGGTAGAAGCCCCTCAATGCAATCGGAAGCAATTGTGTCATAATCACGTGGCGATCATGAGACTTCAGGTTTTGGAATTTTTCTCTGCCATATTTATTATTCCTTTATATTCGACGAGAAGCAGACGGGACCTTGATCTTGCTCGGACATTCAAAAGATTTCCTTCGCTTTGGTAAGCGTGGTGGCGGAGTTAAGTGGCATCGTTTACCCTTCTCGTTCTCGGGATGCATAGGCTCTTGGGGCCTTGAACGTTCTGGTCTGTCGTTCGGTGTATCTTTTGTCTTCCCATACACTCCTAGAAAGCCTAGCAGTTCACGCAAACATTCTTCGTCACGTGCATCACGTCGATTGAAGAGCGGACCTCTAAGACTTTCCAATAGGGTAGGTCCCAAAATATAGATTGCTTCTTCCACATGGGCGCGTGTCCGCATCGTCATTGAACAGATAGATGCCGGGACCTTTTCCAAAGATTACTTCTAGGTCCTTGACCATACCAAATACCTCCTCACGACGGAGGACGAGGCTTCCTCGGTTCTCGCCAGACGTTTGAAATGCTTGCCTTTCTTTCTTCTTGGATGCAGTTCGGAAGAAATCGGCGATACCCTAGGTACACAACCTTCTTACATTTATCCAAATATACACTTTCGGTATCATCTAAGCAGTGTGTGCATGCATTGTATCCCTTGTTTATGCCTTCTGAAATGTTACTAAGAGCGCCAATCATTGATGGTTACGAAAAGCAATGCTCGTGGGTCAAATGGCTCCCTTTGTGCTCATCCCACACGTACACTGGTTTGGCCCATTTGTAAAAGTTCTTCAACTAATGGCCTTAGGTACACATCAATGTCGTTCTTGGTTGCCTCGGGCCTTGGATGAGCACGCATCATAATGAACTTCCTCTTCATACACAACCAAGGAGGAAGGTTATAGATACATAGGGTCACGGGCAGTCTTGTGGATCGCACTCTGCTCACCAAAAGGATTCATGCCGTCTGTACTTAGACCAAACCTTAAGTTCCTTGCGTCACGTGCAAATTCGGGTACTCTCGCCGACTTTTCTCCACTGTGACCCATCGGGGTGTCTCAACATCGTCTTTCTTACGGTCTTCCATGTGCCATCGCAACAACTTGGCATGCTCTTTATTTACGAAGAGACGTTTTAACCGTGGTATTATAGGAGCATACCACATAACCTTGGCGGAACCTTCTTCCTAGGGGCCTCCCTCAACATCGCCAGATCGTCTCGTCGATCTTATCTGTGATCGATGCAAGGTATACCGGGCATGCATCCAAATTCTCGTACTTCTCACGCGGTAGAGGATGCGATCATTAATGCATGTATCTTCCGCGTCTAATCCTAGAGGCAGACAACCTTCTTTGCTTGGTATGTCGTCGGGCAACTCATTATTTCTTGGAAGAAGATTCTTCATTTTACCAACAACTTTGAAAATGTTGTCGGTCACCATTCTCCGCCTTCCATTGCAGCAAATCGATGTGGCACCTAGCTTTTTGTGGCCATCTTCAAGTTGGATACAACAATGTTTTGTGATCCTTTAACATCTTCTCCACTTCTCCTTCTCCTTTTCGGTTTCACATTCTTCCTTTGCATCGAATGGCCCGACCAAGATCGTCATCGGGCCCATCTGCCCTCTTGATCTTCATTATCTACCTCCGTTGCATTATCATCATATTCGGGATACATATTATGATAGTTTTCATCATCCTCTTCTTCTTCGTTGTCTTCCATCACAACCCCTTTTTCTCCGTGCTTGGTCCAACAATTATATGGGCATGAAACCAGATCAAGCGGTGGGCGTGAATGGTTACGGTATTTGAGTAGTCTTTCTTGTTCGACGGTGAACACACGGACACATAAAACCATTGTGACCACGGTTTGCATTAGCCACAACGATGAAATTTTGGAGGCCCGTAATGTACTCGAAGTGCGGCGGTCACCGTACATCCATTGCCGATTCATCTGCATTAATATGTAGTATATATCAAAAATAATAGGAGATGACCATTTATATATAGTACATCAATGACACATGAAACTATAGTTGCCGACCTCGAGACGGAAGAGCAACAAGAAAGCTTATTTTGAGCTCTCGGGCATTTCACGAACACCTCTAGTGCATATGAAAAAACACAAACTAGCACTCTTCACCCTCTTGCTAGGCTCCAAAATGTGAAAGAATGGAAGAGTGGGGTGTGTGTGGGCTGGGTGTCTTATAGCCACTTTAACACGGTTCGTGCCACGAACCGGGTGTTAAAAGTGTGAGCCATCGGTGGAAAGACCTTTAACACGGTTCGTGCACGAACCGGTGTTAAAGGGGCTCCTTTAATGCCGCAGAGGCCACTGGTACAGACTTTAACACCGGTTCAGAAGAACCTGTTAAAGCCCATTCGGGATCAACAAAAGCCGCTCCACTAGTGCCTCACCTTCCACCATTCGAAAAAACAGAGGCGGAGAGGGCGTTGCATTTATAGAGCCATGGGGTCTTTAGTCGGTTGAAACCGGGACTAAGGTGCGTACACGCCACGTGGCGTGGCCAAATCTTTAGTCGGTTGGTGGCTCCAATGGAATTCCTTACTAACCGGACGCATGCCTCTCTTTCTCCCAACGATTACAGTCTCGGTTGGTGGTGCCAAGAACCAAATCTTCGAGGGTCGGGAACGGATAGCCCTTTTTCCACTAATGATAGCAGCAAACCGCGTGCAACGATATCAATAGGGAGCAGCGTCCGTGGTTATGCCGGCAGAATAGGCGAGTTTGTTGTACTATGTTAACAAATCTTGATGTCTTCATTGCGTGCTCTGATTCCTTATCCTAGGTAGATCAATTAGAACATTCGACAGTAACCAGTTTGTCCGATTGATTTATTTCCGAGCAAGAGAGAATACTAGTGCTACGGATTGACAACATTTCAGGCTTGAGTGCTCCAATACCAGCAGTCCCATTCAATCACTTGTTTCTCTCTTCAAAGAAAAATACTCGGAGTAATCACTTGCTCCTTAATCTCTCTCTCTTCCATGTGCCAGGTCAGTAGGTGGGCTCCACGATGACAGGGATATCCCGCTTTCCGCCTCGGACTCTCTCTCGCCTCCACGAGCGGCCGTACGAGCGGGACTACGGACCAGCACGGGCCGGGCAGGAGGAGCGGTCCAGGCGCGAGCCCGAGAATTCCATCGGTCGGAGCTAAACCGGGTGCTACTTAAGGCAAGGACGGTACGATTCGACAGAACATGCATGATTGATCTTAACGAACCAGTGATTGCTTGCACCGTACTGGCAGCCACGCAGTAGTTACTCACGCGCTTGGTTGACTCGTTCATGCTGGCAAATCAAGATGCATCCTTAGCTAGCTGCATCCTGAGCTGCAAAACGAAAAAAGAAGCCGATGATATATGTGGTCTGGGACAATTAAGCTTAGTAATCATTTGTTCTCTGCTCGTATTCGATTTGTCGATCTCCTCGCCTCACTAGTAGAAAAAGAGTCATACGTTCATCCTAGTTTGAAGCATTAATCCCGGTTATGGTTGGACCCGGGACTAATGTGAGCATTAGTTTCCAACCACTAACGCCAAGAATCTTTAGTCCGGTCAACGGGGCCTTTAGTCGATTCCAACTGTCAGGGACTAAAGGACTGATGGGTTCAGATCACCAACCGGGACTAAAGGTGTGATCTTAGTCCGGATCGTATCAACCCGGACTAAAGGGATTGGCAAGGCACCCTTTTTAGTCGGTTGGTGATGACGGGACTAAAGGTTATAAAAATTCTAAAATAAAATCCTTGAACCCCGCTTGCTTACTCGAACTTGTTTGATGCTATTCATCAAGCCGTATCAAGTTGATTATCTTTTCTTTCTTATACTCGCCTCCCGTTTCTATTCGCTTTTAAATGTGTAGACTAGTTCCAAATCAAAGTTTAGTATTCAGACTTAATCATACAGCAAGTCTGCACGTGCAACTTGTTGAGCGACCAACAACTTAAATCTATTGATAGCCCAATTAGCAAATATATAGTACATCGACTTGGGGTAAAAAAGATAAATCTAGACAAATACAAAGTCCTAGACCAATACTAATACCCTTACCCCGCCCCCTCTCACTTATATGCAAAGTATATGAAACATCGTTGCATTTTAAGAAGTGAAAACTAGAAATAAAAATGAAAATCCAAAATATGAGTCTTGAAAGTGTTGCCATAGCATGAAGAGTCTTCAAAACCTGCTAAATCAAGACACAGTCGATAGAAGAAGAGATCGATATAAACCAAGTTATGTTGTTCTCTCATAGAAAATTATTTCAGAAATTAAATTATTTTAGTATTTTTATGTCATATTTGAATTCCTCGCATTTTTATGATAATAATGGATATATTATTTGTTAAATTTCGATTTACAGATTTGAAGATATTGTTTATGTCATATTAAATGAATAAATGGTAAAAATGAATAAATATTAATTTAATTAGTTTTTACTTTCATTAGAATAAAATGTTATTGTTAATTAATTATTATTATTTACTAAAAATAGTTGTTCTTAATTTCAAAAAATAAAAACGTGTCACATATCGATATGAGTTAATAAGATTGATATACTAGTCTTGATAACAAGATATAATAGTCCTTCGCGCAGGTGGGAGAGATGGAACGAAGAAGTTAAAAGTGCTGGGGTGGAGTAGTGCTAGGATGGGTGACTTGATGGGAAGTTTGATTGTAAGTATGATTTGAACTAAGATTAAGTATAATTAGTGTTAAAAATGAAAGATGGGTAAGATTAACAAGTCAAATAATTCAAAGGTTTAAAAAAATTAATAATTTTTTAAAAAAAAAATAAAAAAACTTTTAAATTAAAACTCCTCCCCCTCGCACGCAGCAGCGGCCACGTGTATGATCTTTTGTCCCGGTTGGTGGGGCAACCGGGACTAAAGGTTCGGGCTTTAGTCCCGATTGCCCCGTCCCGATTGGGCAACCGGGACTAATGCCCCTTACCAACCGGGACGCATGCCACCTTCTCCACTAGTGCCTAAATTCGTCGGGATCCCGCACTCTCGGTGAGCTGCTCTGCCAGTTATGGTAGCTATTGTCAGCGGCGGACCGGCGGTCAAGATCGTCGGCCGATCAGAAGCGGGCTCATCCCACGCCGCCTCCTGCGCCCCAAATCGCAGCGGCGGTGGTTTCCAGCGCGAATCGGAGCGAGGCATGCACTACAGGAATGGAAAGCTACGCCGACGGCCAGTCGCTACGCCGACGGCCAAACATCGGGGCCGTCGGCGTAGCCATCGTCTAGGCCAGCTCCGCCAAGCAGCCGTCGGCGTAGAATTGCCCTCGGCATATCCTATGCTACGCCGACGGCTGCCCTCGGCGTAGCTATTTTTTATTTTATCTCATTAAACTTTGAAAAATCATAACTAAATCATTCTAATTCGAAAAAATACAAATAATATATCAAAATTTGCAGAAAAATAAGACCTATCTATCTACACTCAAATATTACACATTTATAAATAAAAATTAGGTAAAACATAAGACATTATATATAGTTTAAAACGGGCATAAAAAATTAAAAAATAATCGAAACAATGGGAAACATTCGTGGTGTTATGTTATGTGACATAGTTAAAAGGAAAAATATCAAACTTGGTATATTGATTATGTCTCAAAGAAACCTTCACAAAATGACCTATCTCATTCGAGGTTTCTTGGCTTTCGGGTCAAATGACCAATGTTATGGCTAGAATCAAGGCATAGTTTGTGATAATGTGCCCATATTGTGCATACATGCATCATGGGATGGCGAACAATGTTGCAGGGGAAAGTTTTCCTTTAATCGCACCAAAAGCCATTTCCCATTTTACGAGCACAAAAGCGGACGATTTTGTAAAGCAACCACCAAATGGCTAATTCAAAATGGTACCACCATATTTTACAAAAATACTATACCACCTTATAAACAATGTCCCAATAGGGGAATCCAAACCTTTCCGTCCACCTGGTGAAAAGACAAATTCCTGCCGAATCGGTAGAAAGTGGGTCAGATATGAACTACAGGTACATGATCTGATGCTCATGTTTTAAACAAAAATCATTTTTAGGTTCACAATATGCTATTTTATCAAAGATCCAATGCAAGTTTAGCGAGGCTCGGCCCCGAGCTAAGAATCTTCATGCCCGCCGTTCGACAAAGTTTGACGATAGTTTAAAACGGGCATAAAAAATTCAAAAACGATCGAAACAATGCGAAACCATCGTGTGGTGTCATATTATGTGACATAGTTATAATTAAAAATATTAAACTTGATATATTGATTATTTCTCAAAAAAACCTTCACAAAATGACCTATCTCATTCGAGGTTTCCTGGCTTTCGGGTCAAATGACCAACGTTATGGCTAGAATCAAGGCATATTTTGTGATAATGTGTCCATATTGTGCATACATATGCATCATGGGATGGCGAACAATGTTGCAGGAGGAAGTTTTCCTTTTCGTCGCACCAAAAAGCCATTTCCCATTTTCTGAGCACAAAAAACGGACGATTTTGTGAAGCAACCACCAAATGGCTAATTCAAAATGGTACCATCACATTTTACAAAAATACTATACCACCTTATATAGACAATGACCCAACAGAGAAATCCGAAACCTTTCCGTCCACCTCTGATAAAAAAGATAAATTCCTGCCGAATCGGCAGGAAGTGGGTCAGATATGAACTACTGGTACATGATCCGATGCTCATGTTTTTTTACAAAAATCATTTTTAGGTTCACAATATGCTATTTTATCAAAGATCCAATGCAAGTTTAGCGAGGCTTGCCCCGAGCTAAGAATCTTCATGCCCGCCGTTCGACAAAGTTTGACGATAGTTTAAAACGGGCATAAAAAATTCAAAAACGATCGAAACAATGCGAAATATTCGCGTGGTGTCATATTATGTGACATAGTTATAACTGAAAATATTAAACTTGATAAATTGATTATGTCTCAAAAAAACCTTCACAAAATGACCTATCTCATTCGAGGTTTCTTGGCTTTCGGGTCAAATGACCAATGTTATGGCTAGAATCAAGGCATAGTTTGTGATAATGTTCCCATATTGTGCATACACATGCATCATGGGATGGCAAACAATGTTGCAGGAGGAAGTTTTCCTTTTCGTCGTACCAAAAAGCCATTTCCCATTTTCCGAGCATAAAAAACGGACGATTTTGTGTAGCAACCACCAAATGGCTAATTCAAAATGCTACCACCATATTTTACTAAAATAATATACCACCTTATATGGACAATGTCCCAACAGGGGGTTCCGAAACCTTTCCATCCACCTTTGGTGAAAAAGACAAATTCCTGCCGAATCGGAAGTGGTCGATATGAACTACATGTACATGATACGATGCTCATGGTTTTACAAAAATCATTTTAGGTTCACAATATGCTATTTTATCAAAGATTCAATGCAAGTTTTCCTTTTCATCGCCAAAAGCCATTTTCATTATCCGGCGCAAAAGGGAATTTTCTAAAGTAACCACCAAATAGATAATTCAAAAACGGGGGTTTGTGATTAGTTGATATGGATATCATATTTGGATTCCTCTCATTTTCTGATCAATTTAGACATATTATTTGTTCAATTCGATTTATAGATTTAAAGATATTAATTATTCCATATTAAATAGAAAAATACAAAAAAGTAAAATTATTATATTTTTATTTGAATTCAATAATATTTTTACTTATTCATTAATGTTTATTTAAATAATTGTTTGTAATTTCAAAAAATACAAACATGTGACATGTTGATATAAGAGTTAATAGGATTGATATCATAGTATTGACAACAATGTATGAATTACTTTATGAAACAGTTACAAGGAGCGAGGAAGTTAAGCGTCTTTTGGAGTAGTATTAGGATGGACCTTAGGAAGTTTGACCAAGACTGCAATTTAATTAAATATTAAGTGTAATTAGTGTTAAAAATGTTCAAAGTGAGAGATTAACAAGTCAAACAATTCAAAGATTCAAAAATTAAGAAAAAAAAATAAAATAAAAAATTTAATTTTTGTTTTAAATATTTTTGCAACCTGTCGACAAGCTATGCCGACGGCCGCTACGCCGACGGCATTGCCCTCGGCGTAGCATACGCCGACGGCATTTTGATACGCCGACGGCCTCTATGTGCTCCGCCGAGGGAGCCCTTTGCCGAGGAGGCTACGCCGAGGGCAGCCGTCGGCGTAGCATACGCCGAGGGCATTTTAGGCTACGCCGACGGCTTTTTGCCCTCGGCGTAGCGCACGCGTCGTGTAGTGATGGCTGCATCGTCGGGATCCTTGGCGCAGAGTTCGTCCAGGTCTGGTCACGGCCGCGTACGATGCCCCTGGACAAGGTCCACACGAGGCGATGGATTCCCGCCGATTTAGTCGATGGAATCGGAGCGGCGTACGCAGCCAGCTCGTCCTAGTGCTTCTGCGCTCCGCGGGGACGGGTATACGGCGCATCATCAGGAGGTTCAGGTGGTGCTCTTTCTCGTCTTCATCTCCGTTCCGCTCGAGCTAGCCGGCGAGGGAGACAACCAAGCCATGAACGGCAGCGCAAAGCGAGGTACTGGTTGAAATCGGAACGACGACCGTAGTTAACAGTTCAATAATAGTATTAATATTGTATTGGTAGATGAGTTTGGGCATCAGAGCACCTAGTTATGCTCCGATTTCCTAAAAAAAAATTGGGGCACCACGTTGGCAGCTGAGGGCACCAGTGCTCGATGCCTGGAAACTGAATTGGGCACTGATAAAAGCGTACGCTATGGAAGGCCTTAGACAAACAGTCCGAAAGAGTAGCCAGACTAGTTCGCAATTAATCCTGCCATGCCATGTCTATCGGCACGGACAAGACAAAACGTTAATGTATGTCTCGATCGGAGAAGTAGTACGTACGTAGAAGAGCAAGCAGCGAATGCCGCACCGTGTCGTGGGTGTTTCCGTTTAGTTAGTTTTTATTTTAGTACGAGTCGCATGTTTTCGGTGGGGTTTGAGCGAGGAACTTAGCTACCTGCTTGGGTCTGCGCAAGCAAGAAACGTGTGGGTCACCGGACATACGGTATCGACAGAACATGAATGATTTGGATGAGACGGACGAACTTTGGCGAATATGATCAAATTTTGGCGAACTTTGGGCGAATATGGTCTATATGGATAAACTTTGGGCGAATATGCGAAATTTGGGCGAATATGGACGAATACGTACAACTTTGGTCGAATATGGGCGAACTTTAGATGAATATGGCGAATATATGCTGATTGGGCGGGTCCACTCGCCGAATTCGCTTTTGTCCGGCGTTCTCAGGGAGTACCCGGAATCCTGGGTATGACATGGATAGTTCGAACCGAAGTTGGCCCAAATCCGGACGAAAACATGTTCTTAGATACGCGACTGGACGAAATTTCGGCGTTCGGACCTATTTTCGGCGTCTGGACGTCCTAAATAGCCGAGTGAAGATGCTCTTAGTTTAGTACGAGTCACTCGTTTTCTTTGTTGGGTTTGAGCGAGAAACTTAGCTAAGCAAGCAAGAAACGCATGGGGCACGGACGTAGGGCACGGTACTGTATCGACAGAACATGCATGATTGATCTTAACGAGTGGTAGTCACGCAGTGCTGGCGCTTGTTACTCACGCGCTTGGTTGACTCGGTCATGCTTCTGGCAAATCAAGATGCTAGCTAGCTGCATACCGATCTGTTTGTGTATAGATCCGTCAGGCGTGTTTCCATGCATGGAGCTGCAGAAAGAAAAGAAGCTGATGATATGTGGTCTGGGACAATTAAGCTCAGTAATCATTTGGGATCAGATACATGTGGTCTCTGGACCAAAGCTTAACTAAGTAACATGTGATCAGATACATTTGGGATCAGATCCTGCCATGATGTGCCATGTTGGCACGGACAAGACAAAACGTTATTAATGTATCTCTCGATCGGAGAAGTACGTAGAAGAGCAAGCAGCGAATGCCGCACCGTGTACCTTCGCAGCAGCTAATACTCCATCGGAGAAGTACGTAGTATGCATGAGTACTGTTTTGTCTTCCATGGGAGAGATACTCAAACAGTCAAAATTAAACCTTGCGCTGCTTGGCGCGTCATGAATCTACTGGTACGTACTCCCTCCGTTTTAAAATATAAGATATTTTATATTTGTAAAAAAAATGTATCTAAATTTTTTTTAGTGTGTAGATTCATTCCAAATTTAAGTAAACCTAATACTAAAATAAGTCTAAATAAATTTGCTTTACATAGCTAAAATATCTTATATTTTAAAACGGAAGGAGTGCGAACTTGTGGCTTCCAAGGCTCCAATTAAGCGGCGCGCTCATCTTCTCATCTTTCTCCGCGGTCGTCGTATGTTACGTCACTTGCGTGGGAACGCGGAGAAATAAATGCTTCGAGATTGACGGGTGCACTTTCTGGAATCTCTACTATCTAAAACATGTGAAGGTGTTCCGTTTTCTGCCAATCTTCCGCACTACGTCGCATCCTTCGTCGCGCCTCCCAACTCCGCTTCTCGCTCATTGTATTATTAGCCAGGCCCACCAAACGCATTCACACCACGAGGTATCAGCGTTCCGTTTCCTTCCACCGCCGCAAAAACATCGCACCCTCCCACCGAACCGCAACTGCTTCCGAACTGGCCCCTCTCAGATCTCGAAGGCCCTGGTGGTGCTTAGGCCGCTTCCTCCGCCATGACGCCCTCTACTCATAGCACCATGGTTCCAAGCCTTCGGGTGATGGAATCGTACTGGCGGTTGCAGATGGGGATGGTGGAGGGCATCACGGCGGAGGACGACAAGGCCGCCCCCGTCTACAAGACCGAGGAGATCTGCGAACTGTTGCACGCCTCGACAATGTAATCATCAAGGAAGCGAGCCTCCCAACATCCTTGCCTCGCCTCCCGACCACGCCCAATACCCGGCCTCCTGACGGGTGAAGTGATGTACGCCCTTCACCGTTGCCGCCGGTCGCGTAGTGTCGAAGAAGGGTGCGCATCGGCGGAGGCACATCGTCGACACAAGCGGAGGGTCCGAGTACGCAAGTTTGAGGCCACCGGAGGCACTGCGCTTGCCGCAAAGGAGTTGTTCTGCAAGGAGCGAGAGGCATCTGAGGCTGACGCCGAGGCCAGTGAGGAGGCATGGCTGCATCCGAGGGGAGGAAGTGTTCTCCTCATCTGATTTCGTGAACATAGAGTGAAGCAGGCTTTGTACTTCACTCGACGACAACATCAGCAGGTTAGTTTTTATCGGCAAACAGAAGAAATTGTATTTACGTTGTTACTAATACAATGTATTCACTAAGGTTCATTACTCCTTTTGGATTGATCGATGAC
This sequence comes from Avena longiglumis, assembly GCA_030063025.1. NCBI lineage: Eukaryota > Viridiplantae > Streptophyta > Magnoliopsida > Poales > Poaceae > Avena > Avena longiglumis. Next base: position 12,585,315 of record CP125979.1, read on the forward strand.
ACGGGGCGAAGAAACATAAAGATATTATTATAGTTGTTTTTCTTCTCTAAAGTTGATTATATTTTATCCATGCTCTCTAAATCTCGTGTGATTCATACTCTCTGTATCTTGAATTTTTCTTCCATGTATCATCTAAATCTTGTCTATTCATGATGTGTTTTTTCATAGAGGAAGAGAAGCTGCGAACATACTACATCCCAGGGTACTTAGAGCCGTGTATTGCATAGAGAGATGAAAATCTTTCATCTGTGTATTCCATATAGGAAGATAAACTGATGCTTTCTTTGCCCTACAGTAGTATGTTACTAACTTTTCATATCAGTGTCCTGTAATTTTGAAATCTCTTGAGGTATCCCATATTGACTTCTTGTATTGTTGAGCTCTGTATCTGTTAACTACGATTTGTGAGCTTAAAATGTGTAGATTTTTTTCTATGTGATGTAGGCACTCATTGATCACTGATCCATGATATTCAAATTTTATGTAATCGGGAACAAGGTTTTCATGCTGTCAAGATTTCGACGTCCAATGCAAGTTTGCTAAAATCGTCATCAGGAGATGAACCTATGCCGTTTAATAGGTACACTTGAAAAGATACATATGTTGGCTCACTATTCTGTTGAATTTATCAAGCAATAGTTGAAATTTCATTTGCAGTTTCAAGGCTATGCCAGTTGCTACTAAGAATCGGCTATTGCAGAACGAGGTATAAGATAACAAATCTCTAAACATTGATGTTGTGAAAGAGGCTGCAGATTTTCTAGAGGAACAATTTTTTGATTTGATGTTGTTGTAAGTATTTTCTTTTAGGATTTGTATGGATTGGTGCTGTTAGAATTCAGTACAACTGCAAAGAAAGTGACTTATTCTCAATCGAAGTCTCTAACACTTCCAGTTGCCGACATGTTTTCATGTAGAAACCATCATTGGGATATTGCAGGTTCAAGTGGACTGCACGAGCTCGACCGTGGCGACCAGGAGCGCGACACACAATTGATTCGGTTCTCGCGCGCCCATAGAGGAGGAGCTAGGAGTCTGTCAAGGCTATCGAGACCGACATCGAGCACGCAAATACGTTGTGAGTGCAACAATTCTCCCCTCACTCCGGATTTTGAGCTCAGTTTAGGTCGTAGTTCTTTCTCGCCAAAATTTTGCCGATCAATTAGTTGGCCTCGTTGATTGGGTTGCGTACTCTGCTCTTGGTGTAGAACAAATGTTCTATCAAAATGGTATGTTGCTTCCATGTGAGTTTAGACACCTAGCAATAGGGATATCTGCTTTCCTCAATAACCGTCATCAATTATGTTTTTGCTTAGAGTCTTTGTTTCTGAGTATATGGACAATTTTTCACATAGAAAGCATGACTATATGTTTATTCTTTTAGTTCCAATTCCTTTTCCTTTTTAATATATTTATGTGAGGATTATGAAATATGATTTCTTTCCTATGCTTGCTATATTGAGAGTTGCACATGATAGATGGAGTCAGTTTAGTGGCTATTCTATGTATAATGTCAATCCATGGCTTCCCGTGGAATATGAGCATGGTTTCACCATTTTGGAATCGTGCTTATGCTTTCAACATTTATTTTAGGCTTTCTAATTGCATGAAGTCAGATCCTAGGATGGTCGGGTAGATGAAAGTCATGCCTAAACTGATTGATGGCTTTGAAGTTATTAGGACATAGGTTATGATCTCCATTTCTTACTTTTATATTTTAGGCAGTTAGAAGCGATTCACAATAAGTTTTGGGGTTTATTTATACCACGGTAAACTGAATGAGAACCTAATGCTCAAAAGGTCAACTTGTTGTTTGGACTTTTGACGAGAGATCAGTGCGAGGATCAGGTACCTTGTCAGGCTCAGTGTTCCGTAACATGAAACCGCGAGCTAATATATAGCTGGACTCCCGTTTCTTTCTTCATAATGCACCTGAGCAATATATACTTCACTTCTTTTCTTGTCGTTTAATAATTCCTGTCATTATCATTTACGTTAATAGAATGCTCATAGCTGGTGGGTAGTTTGGTTGGGCCGCACCGCCAGTTTATAAGCATGAAGAGGCCCAACTAAAGAGGCATGGAAAGGTATTGTTGGTGGCTACTCCCTCTATTCCTAATTATAAGATGTTTTGGCAAGCCAAACTGGCCTGTAGAGGAAGTAGGTTTTCATTGATCTATTTGAGTTGCTTTCTCATGTCTGGATTGGGTTGGAAGCAGAAAATCTCTGTTTGTTTGATGTACGGCATCAAGCTGACAACTTGTGTCACATAGTGCATAGCATAGCTTTGGCTTGATGCTTGTGGGTGCAGCTTCTAGAGTCAAGACGCCAATGTTTGTGTCATTGGATACTTCATGTTACTAAATAACACCATTGTTACCGAAGATGCCAATCTTTTATGTTACGCAACTTATAGTTCCTATTATCCTTCTATGTTATTGCCGACCGATATCCTCTGTTATGAACAATAAAGAAGTCGAGATGGCTAATGAAGGAAACAAGTGCATCCTTTCTGAAACTGATGGGCAACATCAGCAAAGAAAGTATAGCTTCACTTGAAGATCAAGAAAGACAAGAGAAGCTAGAAAAAAGGGAGGTCGGAAAAGAAGTTTTAGATGTGTGCTACTACTATGTTATGGATATTGCGATTCTGTTTTGTTTTCTTGGAAAACACATGTAACTCGTAATCCTACTTATGCACCTAAGTGTTAACCATCCATTCTTGGATGGCAAACAATGTATTGAATTATCCCTGTTCATCTGTTTCCACCCAAGTGTATGAACTTGAGCTTAGCAAATTAGAAGACTGCGTGGACACCCTTGTGGAGTATATTTTGCTTTTAGTGAGACATTTTGTCATCAACTACATCAGAGGAGCTAAGAACGCTGCTCTCTTTAATCTATTCATGTATTTGTAATTGACTAACTGGTGAATTTATAGTCATATGAAAAGATACTAATATATCTCTACCACATAGTAAAATTGCTTAATTGGTACTGCATAAATTCTTCATCAGGTTTTAGACCTTGCTTTTAGGAAGATAGGTTTCTGAACTTCTCTTTTGATTTGAAGATGTGTAGCTTTTTTCTTCACGAAGATGTAGTACATCTTCTGTCAGAAGGTTAAAGCCATTGTGTATTTATCTTGATTTTAATAACTTGGGGCTTCATGTTTCTTTGTTCCCGTATTTCTACAATTATCTCTGCAGTTTGCTTTGTAGGACTTTGAGCTGCCTCCTCTTGGTATTTTAGTTTATTTTCGCACATTTTAATGCAGTATAGTTTTGATGGATCTGAAGAAGGAAGTAATTGTTTAATTATTTTAACGAGGGGGAAACATTTTTACACCAGTGCATGAACACTTAGGCGGTGAATCAACCTATTACCTGAAGTCATTACTTACTCATAATTTCTTTTAAAAAATGGAAGCAGAATGGTGTTTCATGTGGCATAGAAATGACGAAAAGTACAAATGGGTAAAGTGGGATGAGATTTTCTTAAATGAGGTGAAATCGTGGCACAACTTAAATATGGTAAATAGTATATCACAAGAAACTTTGTTGTGGTTAAATTTGTAAACTAAGAAAATCCTAAATTCATTGAGTGCATCCTATCGCCATGGATGCCATCAACGGCCCATCGTAGTCACTTCGTCACCAAGTAATTTAGTCTTCATGGCGTTCGATCCGACCTGAAAAATATCTTGAAGTTTTATTTTTAGTTTAGGTTTGCTTGATTTTCGGTTCTTAATCTATTGTTTTCTAAACAATGCTTTTGTTGTCATAATTTTCTTAACTATAAGATGAGAGGGAAGTTTAAAATAATCACGTAGATTAAACCATGTACGAGTTGCCTAAATTGTAGTGGTGGCATGACTTTGAAAACCGTGGGACAAGCAAGGAGCAAGCAAAATTGAAGGAAGATCATTTAGTTTTTTGTTTTTATATTTTTTTCTCCCGTTGCAACGCACGGGCACGTTTCCTAGTACCAAGACAAAAATAACAATCGAGAAAGCAACGACAAAACCGTCCATTAGTGCTTCCTTACGTACGATTGTTAATTGGGACAAAAGTATCTGGGTATCTCCGTGCCCGTCCAATAATCATCCAGCCCGTGAAGTTCTATTGTCCGGATTGCAGCATGATGATATGCTTAATTAGGTCACAAATCGAGGACACGTCACCCCGATTATAGTGTACTCCGTATTACTTTCGGTAGTCATTGCGTGTGATAAGAGCATGCGCGTCTCGATCGACCAATGGCGGCCACCACCATAGCTAGATTTTAGAGTAATTTTAATTTAAATTTATACTCCCTCCGTTCGGAAATATAAAACATTCTAACTTTATAAAACGAATGTATCTAGACATCTTTTAGGGTATAGGTTCACTCCGAACCTCTACGAACATATACACTAAAAGACGTCTAGATACATTCGATTCACGAAGCTAAAACGTCTTATATTTCCGAACAGAGGGAGTATATGTATAGTTTGGTTGTTTAACTCCAATTGAATGATCACCTACCTAACTTCCGAAGACAAGTGGGGGAACTGATCGACAGAGATGTCGAGTAAGGACAAAAGGAGGAACACAGTGGAACACTAGAAAAACGCGATAGCATTATTGCTATAGTACAAACGGAGTATAACAAGATTAAAATGAAAGCATGACTTGGATCGACACTTCGTACGTAGCGCCGCCCGTGATTAGGGGGTGTACGGCGTGGCATGTGATTGACGTCTCATGTGGCATGTGAGCATCATACATGGGTAAGTACGGACTAGGTCATGGCAGAAATATACTCGGACCAGCTAAACGAACGTGGAATCATATATTACGGCTAAGCTGGAATCATATATTATACCAGCTAACTTGCTAAAGGCCTTATTGTGGCAACATTTCAAATAAAGAATATTGTTTCCCTATAACTACAGGTGAGAGTGTTGCTGTCTTGTACACATTTTATTTGATTTCACTAAGTGTAATTGATGAGTTACATACGTATATAAACTGGCGCAGTTTTCACTGCATTCTGCTAATCATTGAAATTGACGCTGGAAGAGTTAAAATTAAGGACTTCCTAAATTTAGAGTACACATTCCGTAAAAATATGCTCCAGAGGTAATTTCAGTCATTATCGTACTATATTTGTCTCTTTCGTTCATATATATCTTGAGATATCAAGTAACTAATAACTCATTTATTCTTTATTTTTTGTCGGAAAGGGTTTGGTAAACTTTCACCAATGCTACAGTTGATGAATTTAAAGATAAGCTTAGTTTTCGTCGGGTCGAGATAAGTAGTACGAGCTAGGTCTACGTATCTCTTCAATTCTAGTTTCAATACTATTATATCATGCTTGATTATTATTTGATTGGATTCTATTCTCGTAAAATGCGAGAGGGAGCCACCAAGGAGTAATTCGTGTGGATACTTCGTGTACGAGTACATTCGCTCGGAGGTCAGTGAGCGAGAGGGAGGGACATTTATAGAAGTATATGAACAATATTTTCACAAATTGTGTTGAGTGTCATTCATAATATTTATTATGACGATTGATATTCATATTGATTTTCTTCTTTTATATATAGTTGGAAAAATTGCGGGAGAATCTCCAACCAAGGGAGCACCTGGTAGGAATTTAAGAGGAATTAGCGAGATTTTTTGTTGACCATGTCATAAACCTAGAAAGAAAACACCATACCTCGGGACTCTAGTGATTTAATGATCTCCATGTAATCGAATAGACGGGTTGTGATCTCCATGTAATCTTGTATATATATGTAATTGTATGTATAAGCATGACTATGTTGTGTGTAATGGGTACCTTCATTGCATGTCACTTACGTAAACACAAACACAACCTCCTCTATCCTCTCATTGTCAGGTAAATCGGTCCCAAAATCGCCTGTGACAATCTCCATCGTGCGGCAGAAATCGTCCCAAAATCCGCCATGACGTAATCTCCATCGTGCGGCAGAAATTGGTCCCAAAATACTGCTGCGACAGAAACCTCCATCGACTGCCGCGAGAATGTCTAGTATCGCGTTCGGGATACGAACCGGGACTAAAGATCCTTCACCCCGCGCTCTGCGGGGCGGCCATATGCAGAGCCTCTAGTCCCGATTCGCAACATACCCGGAACTAGAGGCTGTGATCTCTATTTTCGATTCCGTAGTCCCGTTATAAAATGAAACTAGAGACCGGAACATGATTCTGTAGAACCGGAACCAGAAACATGTTCTCCACTAGTGATTGGACAAACGAGCCAACGGGGGCTCCTTAGCCGCGCCCAGATTAAAATGAAAGCATGACATAGATCGACTCCTGCATAGCCCTTCCCGTGATTAGGGAGTGTACGACATGGGTCCCACGATGGACATGGCAGTTTATGCTAGTAGTTGGTGTACGTACCAGGGCCAATGAAAAGAGAGCATATATCTGTGGACTATCCGCAGCTTCGTTTTGTTTAGGGGATAATACTACTGCTACTAGTACGCTACACTAGACTAGAGAGAGCCGAGATGATTGCCGTCCCATGTGGCATGTGTGCATCATGCATGCATGGTACGGACGGACTAGGTCGTGGCGGAAATACCTGGACCAACTACTAAGAAACGCGGAATCATATATTACGGCCAAGCTGGATGTGCTAGCTGGCTTAGTAGTATGATCTGATGTCCATGATTCTAATACTCCCTCCGATCCATATACTAGACACTACTATTTAGTATATATGTTTATCTAAAATTTGACAAATTTAAGTCAATTAATACGGGTCAGAGGGAGTATCTGTGTTTGTTTAGATTTGTTTTCGAACTGACGAGCTGCTCGCTCCTAACATCATCCCCAACTTTTACTATACTCTCTTCGACTCATATTAGTTGATTTGAATTTGCTAGATTTGAATGAATCTAGACACTATTTAGTATATAAGCCATCCAAATTTTTATAAGTCCAAGTGAAGTAATATGGGTTGGAGGGAGTACTTATTTATTAGTGTGTGTGATTTTTGTACCGACGAAGAAATTCGCGTTACTGCTTTCGTGGAAGAATAATCGTGCCGCAAAGCGCGCATATATGGGTCAGCACGCGCACCGACCGACAGCTTGTACAAAGCCAACCTAGCTATAGACGTGCAAATAAAGCTGCTGCCGCTAGTGAGGTCTTCAGGTATTCAGCAAAGTAAAGCAGCTCTCTGCCTTTTGTAGAACAACATAAAAATTAAGTACGTAAAACATTGAGGGGTCGTTCGATTTTCTTCCACCGTTCCATGAGAGTGAGACGAGTCCATATATACCTCGTCCGTACGGCATCATCGAAGAAGCTAGCACGCAGTAAACAAGTGCAACTTGCGTCGCAACAAGTGGCGCTCGCCGTACAGTACGTATCCCAGTTAGGTACGGTGCGCCCGTCCGGGCCCGGACCCTGATGAGCACGCGATGCGGGGGGCTACGGCCGGCCACTGTGTGTGGGGGCTCAACAGCTAGACATCAGCCTCGTCGCCCGTTCACTTGTGTCGGGTACGTACGTGCTCCGCCTGCTGCAGCATGCCTTTCTCGTCGATCACCTCCGCCGAGGATTGCCGGTGGTAGCCTTTCCGACGCGCAGATACGTATGCTCTTTCTTTCTTTCTGCAACCGACTACAGAGCAAGTATCGAGATGCTAAAATGGCCACGTAGATGCATGGGGCGAAACTACGGGTGCGTTCGGTTCTAGAACGAGAGGAGGCAGGTGAGTGAATTCAGGCGTGGGGCAGTTCGAAGCGTGTTCGGTTCGGAAAAACGAGAACGAATTATTCCATATTGTTCGGTTGGAAGAATTGGGGCCAAAGCGGAATTTATAATGATGCTTAAAATTCTAATAATTTAAGCTTAAATTTAACAATTGTAATTAACGGTAGAAAATATTTATTTTTGTCTTAAACAACTTTGCTAAAAGTACCAAATCATAGAAATCTTTTTTCAAAATCTTTGCAAAATATACTCAAATTAGAAGACAGCGTGTTTTGCAAAATTTTGTCGCTAATTATCTCGGTGATCATCATCACAGCCAAAAATCCCGTTGATTCAAGAACTAATCATCTTAGCTGGATTAGTTCACGAATTAGCGAGCCGTTCATGTGATGCGGCCGATTGTCGGACGACGCCGTTCATATTAGAGAATATTCCATTCAGAACTACCCTGCCTTCCTTTCTTCCAACCGAACGCACGAACGGACGCTAGACGCGAAACGGACCGGTTCCGTTCCACCGAATTCCAGAACCGAACACACCCTACAATGTTCTGAAAAAATGCGATACATTGGGGCACCGTCTGTGACTCTGCGTCGACAGACGAGAGATCTTGCATGGGCGCGCATGATCTCTCCTCGGGAGGCGCGCCCCTTCCCGAGGCCGTCCGATCGAGGTCTCGGTCCACAGACCACATGGAGTAGCTGGGAGACTGTGATTTCCATGGGCAGCTAGCCTGGCAGGTTCTCCAAACGAGCACACCACGTGGACGCATCATGCATCGACTGATCTCGCCACACTACCTTTTTCCTTTCCCATACTGTGCGCCCGTGAGACGTGACTGGCGTCCAGGCAGGCACTGACACGGCAGCCTACTCTACAAGTAGGATAGCGCCGGCAGGTTGGTATAGGCCGGTAACTACGTGTGGACGTATAGGTCGAGGATCAGCTCAGTCTCGACTCGGCTGAGAGGTTGAATAAGCCAACCTAAAACCTGGAACTCAGGCTCGAGACTCGACAAGTTCGGTCGATCAAGCTCGCAAGCCGGCTCGAAGGTTCGTGTAATTAAAAAATTCGTCATGACCTTTGCGAAAATTGAATTCTTTCATCATAAATACATGCATATCATAGTATACCAAGATTCAGAAAGTACACATGGTGATAACAAGTGCACACGTCACAAGTTCACAACATAAACGTCCATTCCAGTGTATAGATAGTGTCATACTCCCTCCGTTCGCAAATAAGTGTACATCTAGCACTCAAAATTTGTCCTAAAAAGAGTATACATCTACAATACCAAGGTATTAAATAAATACAATTAGCTTCTCGTAATCACTCCCCTATCTCATCCTCCAATCTCTATTCTTCTCCTCCATATCATCCACCAATTCTTATACTTCTCTTTTCTAGATAATTAATAAAGCCTCATAAAGGAAGAGAGAGAACTAATTTGTCTAGTATTTACTAGATGTACACTTATTTGCGGACGGAGAGAGTACATCACAAATACAAACATACAATGATAGTGGCATACATCACAAACACAAACACATGCACTTAGTTCGACAAGTAGAAGATGTGAGCCCAGAAGAACCATCATCTCGATCATTTCACTTCCTCCATCCTTGTTGCATGTTGATTTTGCAGCACACAAATAAAAGAAAATCACATTCACTCTATTTTAAGCATAATAAGCATGACACCCAAATTCGTTTAACTAATGAAATACTCCCTCTAATCTTGGATTATAGGTCCTGCGCGCATACCTAGGTTGTTAATTTGACTAACAAAACATAACCTATATATCACAAAAATTATACCATTAAAAAATATAACCTCTAAAGTTTCTAATGGTATAATTTTTATGCTATACTATTTATGTTTTATTGTCCAAATTGGCAACCTAGTTATTCGCGCGGGACTTATAATCCCAAACGGAGGGAGTACAAAACATTGTAGGAGATCATTACAGAAGCATTAGTACTAAAAAATAAAACAGCCCAAGCAAGAAGGATGAGGAATAGGCCTAATGAGGAATTGCGGATGTAGGGGAGATGCTCACTTGCTATGGTTGCTCAGAAGCACTGCTGCCGGAGTAGAGAGGCCGGTGTGGCGGACTGGCGAAGGGGTGGAGGGCAGAGGGCCGCCTCTAGGCGCTAACCCTAGCTTCAGCCTCCAGCGGGTTATTCTCCACACGTGAGACCAAGGGAGGGGAGGGGAACGGGTCCAGGAGGGGTAGGGGCAAGGGAGTGGAGCCATGGAGGTGCTCCTCCATGGCCTGGGTCTGTCGGCGATGGCCGGCGACGGGCGGCGTGCCATGGGAGTGTTGGCGGCACGAGATGGGGCCGAGTGCACTCGGCGTCAGGCTCAAGAGCCAGCAAAATGACAGGACCAAAAATGGGATGGGTCCGGCCCGTGGCTCATGGAAAGGGGTATCGGCTCATCTAGTTTTCCGGATCGACGAGCCATTCCAGTGAGCCGCGAGCCTAACCGATCAAGCCGCGAGCCCTCATTTTAACATATTTTTAGCACCATACCGAGTTTGGGTATGGCTCGGCTCGGCTCGATTCCAGCACTAGGCCGGTAACCGTGTTGCTGGCGTGTGGGGGTGATTGCCAATCTGTCCGAAGCAGTTGCAGAGTCTGTGGGCGGTGTGTACGTTACCGACGGGGCTGGATACGCAGCAGACGGGGCCCACCTGGAGTACGAAAGTCGGCGAAGAGTGGACCACTCCCGTGACCTGTGGTGGCAAGAGCAGCGGGTAGGAGCGCCTGTGCGTGTGCAGTCAAGCTAGCTAGGTCGATCGGTGGGGTGGGGCCTCCCCTCGTTCCGCTTCTGTACGGTCAGGCGTACGGTGTAGTACGTCGTAGATGCGCAGTCCATTAGGGCCAGTGCTAGTCCCGATTTTGGTTTTCCCCATTGCGTACCAACCACGTCCTCTTTTAGATTCAAAATCCCGTTTTCTACATTTGTTGCTTTTATTTTGCGCTTTTGCTATATTGTAGCAGAAAGCGGTTCGTCCACGCTATAAATAAAAAGACAGATCTCGTCGGAGACTTCACCGGAGACCTCGAGACTATGTAGCATAATATTTGTGCTAATGTAGAAGCCCGACTCCGTCTTAGACTTCGGAGAATTTCGGAGATCTCACGGAGACCTCAGTGTAAGTTTGCGCTATTGTAGCAAACTCAGAAAACAGATGTAGCAAAATAATTATACTAATGTAGCAAAAGCCGACTTCGCCGGAGACATCGCCGGAGACATCGCCGGAGCAAAAACTTGTAAGAAAAAAACGCCATGTAGCAGCGCCGCTCGCCGCAGGTAGCAACACCAAACGCTATATGTAGCAGAGCCGGTCGCCTTGCTATATGTAGCAAACTCGAGAAGCAAACTCAGAAACAGATGTAGCAAACTCAGAAAACAGATGTAGCAAACTCGAAAGCAGTAGCAAACCGCCGCCGGTAGCAAGTAGCCACGCGCATGTAGCAAGCGCCAGCGATTGCCCTAGGAGGCGGCTCGGTGGGCTCTTGAGCAGCCCGCCACCGTTAGCATCGTGTGTAGCACAATACGCGTTGGCTATGGTAGCGTCACGGCCTCTTGTAGCAAGCGCCGCCGACGCGTAGCAAGCAACGCCGTCCGACGTCCACAGCGCCACCGGCCGCGTAAGCGGCGGCATGTGTAGCAAGCGTGGTCACCACATGTAGCAAGCCATGCCGACGTAGCAAGCACCGCTGCTTGTTGTAAGCACCACCGCCTCTTGTAGCAAGCATCGGACAGAAGTAGCTCCGACATCAAGCCATGGACACCCATGGAGGAGCTCGATTTTGGCCACGGATCATGCTTTTGTGGTCACTGAGTAAAATAGAGGAAGAAAGGGACGAAGGTGCTTGAGACCGGCAACGGTAGAGAGGAAGAGGCGCCGACACGGCGGCGAGAGAGGAGGTGCTTGGCGTCATGGCATCGTTAATCCATGGTGGCTTCTTGGTAGAAGAGGCTAGGAAAACATGGATGGGGTGGCGATCACGGTGAAGTGGTGGATGGGAGGCGTGGAACCAGCCAATCGGGTCAGCGAGGCAGCGAGAAGATTAATTAGGTGGTCTGCGGGGTGGAGAGGATAAGAAGGAAGGGGATCGTGAGGATCGAAGGAAGGGGTCGTGGTGGGACCGCTGCAGTTCTCTCTTCTCCCTTTGACACGCGGGGTCACGCTGGACCCGGAGGATGGCGTCGTCCGCGAGCGAGCGACGTGGAAGACCCGGGGGATACGATCCCCCGGGGGAGTCCTATCATTTTCCGTCAATTAACGTAGAAGTACGGTCGGGCGTACGGAATAGTACCGTAGTAAGTTAGCTGAAGATGCGGGCAAGCTAATTAAGCTGCCCCGGTCAGTTTTGAGCTCTGTCTTGGATTCTAATGACAACGTATGTTCATGCTGCTCTCAGTGGTCGCATGGACGGTCCTTATTATGTCCACGGTTGTTTTCATCATCAACGGTAAGACAGATGAAGTACCGTAGTAGTAGTATGTTTTGGTGTTAGGCACGCAGGGTCAGTAGTCCGCTTGAAACAAACAGCCAAGTTGCATATGCAGGACAGCTGATCAGTGAGCTTGCCACTTATTAGAACTATAATCTGGATTTGTAACATACGTTGATTTGTAAGACCATTTGGGGCTGTACAATTTCGCTAACCGTGCTATATGTACAATATAATCTTATCAGAGGCTTGATACAGTACAACTCCCTCCCACAAACTTAAGGGCATAATCGTCTTTTCATATATTCTAATTTAATTAGCTGCCCGTCTTGTCCAGCTAATTAAATTAGAATAATTAGTAATTAATGAAAAGCCTTAGCTAAGAAAGTACATAAAAAGAAGGAAGAAGTCCAGTCCACTGGCACATATTTCATCAAGGGCGCATAGAAAATTTAGCGATTCAAACTGAAATGTTTATGTTTTGGCAATTTCTATCATGGATGTACTTGATGAAAATGCAGTCATATGTCTAGTTTAAATTTGATATGGCTTACGGTTTTGTTTCTCGATCGGGTGTGTAAAGATCATATTAACATGACGACAGGCTTGATATACAACGCGCCAATCAATTAACTGTTTGAAAGTTCAATCACAATGTTTTGTTTTGTTCAGTTACTTGTACACGGTTTTGATTGTGTTGCCTTGTGGCTTGATAGCATAATGTAGTACTATAAAACATCAAGCCACAACAGATAGAGATATCCAATAGATACCGTATAACACTTCAGAGTGTGTTTAGTTACCTACAGCCCTTTTTCATCTCCGAGGGCGACCTCTTGGGGGCATGCCCATGGAGAGAGGAGTCTAAATCATGTTATCCAAGTTGTTTCATTGCCTTGGTCGCATAGTTGGCTACATAGAAGTATCGTTGATTGGTTAACTACATCTACTTTGCTGGCCCATCAACAACCACACTAACCCCAAGGCTAAACACACTTGTCTCACACCACCATGGTTAGCAGCCATGTCCGATAGAGTGGCGGAGGCGGCTGAAGTAGAACGCCGGTGGGGATAGAAGCCATCCGAGGGTGCCTTTGTGGGAGCACGACAGTTGGCGGCGCTCGGTTCTGGAGTGGGCGCTCCTCGGCTCTCCGGTGGTGCTTACTCGCTTGCCATGGTCGAATCGACAAACTGGCGAAAATCGTCCAAAAACTCCAACTTTGACCATGATTCTAAGAAGATACGGTTTATCGTGGCGAAATGGAAACTCAGATTTGTCATTACCATGACCAAATGTGACCTGATTCTAAAACGTCTTCTATTACAACTGGATGGAGAAGCTATTTTTACAAGCAATGTGGGTTCCAGCTAAAGATCACCTTATACATAGGTGATGTCCTTACCATGTTTTGAATCACTGACGTGTCTATTTAACATCTAACCCATCCGATTTTCTCTCTCCCTCTCTCATTTTTTTAAGAAAAACGCTCACGATCAGCCGGAGGCTCGCTTCCTCCGCTCTCTGGACGCGACGTGTGTCCCCGCGTGGGACCCGGTGGACCAACTCCACGATGCGTATCCCCATAGGTTGGTTTATCTCTAAACTCTTCACGGCCAAAAAAAATCCCCACCGCTGCCCGCACTGTTCCCTCCCTTCCGTCGTTGGAGCGCCTCCACCCGACGCGGCCGGAGCGCCTCCACCCGCCGCTGGACGAAGCTCCCTGCCACACCTATCAGATGCTTTCCCATGCGCTCTCCAGTCCATAGACGTCGGCGAGCTCCTCACTGATGACCCACAAGTGTAGGGGATCACAACAGTCTTCGTGGATAGTATTACCCAATTTATTGATTCGACACAAGGGGAGCCAAAGAATACTTGCAAGCCTTAACAACTAAGTTGTCAGTTCAGCTGCACCTGGAAATAGTTCTTGCTCACATAAGTTTATCAGTAGCAACAGTTTGTAGTAGCAATAGCAAGGCAACATCAACAGCAAAACAGGAGCAATAGTAACACTAACGGTAACAACAGGATTCAAGCGCGGTAGTCATAGGGATGGATGGACAGGCGTTGCATGGACGAGTCTAAACATGTAACTTCAAGATCTAGGGCATTGCAGATAAATAATAACAAGCATCCAAGTACTAAAAAATCCTAGGCATGTGCTCTAAATATAGTCATACGTGCTACAATGAGAACTTGCACAACATCTTCTGTCCAGCCATCCCGTGACAGCGGGACCTCTAGGAAACTACTGGCACTTAAGGTGCTCCTTTTAATAGAGCACCAGAGCAAAGCATTAACACTCCGTGAACACATGTGATCCTCACACCATAGCCATCCCCTCCGGTTGTCCCAATTATTGTTACTTTGGGGCCTTTGGATCCGGACAACGATATGTGTACACAACTTGCAGATAAGATCACAAACAATAATATCATAATTATTCAATAATAAGTTTAGATCTGAGATCATGGCACTCGGGCCCTAGTGACAATAATTAAGCACAACAAGTTGCAACAAAGTCAAATAGCACTAATAGATATACTAGGCACTATGCCCTAACAGATCTAATTCGATTACATGATAGAACTCATCCAATCCCTACCATCCCCAAGCCTACAACGGGGGATTACTCACTCATGGATGAGGGAAACATCGGTGGTTGATGGAGATGCGTTGGTGATGACGATGGCGATGATCCTCTCCAAATTGCCCGTCCGTGGTGCCGAAAGGAGCTACGGATCCGAATCTTGGTTTCTGGTGGCGGCGCTGAGCGGAACTCTTTCTGGAAAACTATCGAACCCCCTCAGTTTTTAGGTTGAAGGGCAACTTATAGGCACAGAGGGAGGCCGAGGGGGTGCTTGGGGTGGATGCACCCCCTCCGGCGTGGCCAGTGGTGGGCCCGCGCCTAGGGTGGGTGTGGGCCCCCCAGGCCTCCTCTCTGTCTCGTCTTCTGGCTCCGTGGATCTTCTGGTGAAATATAGTTTTTGGCATATTTTCTGGGATTTTTCCTGATAGTTGATTTTCTACACAAAAACAAGACACCAAGGTAATTCTGCTGAAAACAACGTCAGTCCGTGTTAGTTGTATCCAAATCACTCAAGTTTAGATAAGAAACAATAGCAAAGTGTTCGAGAAAGTAGATACGTTTTGGACGTATCAACTCCCCCCAAGCTTAGACTATTGCTTGTCCTCAAGCAATTCAGTTGAAAACTGAGTGCGATAAAGGAACTTTCACGAACACTTTGCTTCATATGATGTATATATTCTCAGCACAGGAGTAGATGCTTAGACAATTTATAATAAGAAGTATGCAACTAAGTCTACTCAATAGTCATTGCAAGCTATGAAGAGAAACCAACTCAATAATAATAAGTAGCATGAAACATAAACATAAGCAACATTGCAATGCTCATAGTAAGGTATGATAGAGTGGTATCTCGCTTGCCTTTGTTTGTAGAGCACAATATGAATGCCAAGGCACTTCTGAAGTTCAAGTGAAGACTAGAGGTAAAGATATCATAGATACAAGCATCAAATTCATGACATAATTAACCAAGTTTTGAGACAAACATAAGAATGAGAAGGTGCTCATAGAATAAGTGGTGACTCAACGAAGTTGTGAAAATGGTTTTGTGAAGGTTTGAAAGGCTTCCCAATGCTGAAAGGAAGGTACTCGTTAACTTTGAGCTCTCATTGCCCCTATCATGGGCATCTTCATGTGGTTAAGGTGAAAGTGAGGTCCACTCTGAATCATATGCTTGACAGACTATACACCGGAAATCCCCAAGTCCCTTGAGTACGAGGGTCGCTCCGCATGCTACTCAACTTTGTTCACCTGAAAGTTCTTGTAATTGTAAATATATGCATATTTTAGCACCCCGGAAAAATCCACTACTACAAAATCGCGTGTTACATAATACTTTGTGCATTGTCATGTCATCATACATGATTTATCTAAAACTATTTTCCAAAATCCTATTTTTGTTTCTAAAATTACCCTTCTTTTATTTGAAACAAAGTCTCATAATTATCTGCTAAACTATTTAACTAAAAAGTATTTGCTAACAAGATTTAAAACAAAACAAAAGAAATAAAACATTTTACAAAATAGTAAACCTAAATCTAGAACTAAACCGACCAGGCCCAAAAGGCCCAGCCGGCTGAAACCCTAACCATCTACCCAAAAACCAAACCCTAACCTACCCTCCCCACTTCCCAGCCCATCACCGCCACCACGCACACCACACCACGCTCTGCGGCGCACACACAAGGCCAAACCACCCACCCACTCGGCGCACCACCGCCCACCCGACCTGCCTCCTCCCGATCGAGACCCACACACCATCGCGTGACCCCACCGCTCATGAAGCTGACCCTCTTCCTCACGTTGACCTCCTTCCTCCCAGGCGCGCGCCGCCGCCGCCGGATCCCCAGGCGCCACGCGACCTCGCCCATCCGCCTTCCTCTCCCTCCCTCGCTCAGAACCCATCGTCTCTCTCGGCTACCTCCCCGTCGGCCTTGCCTCTAGCGCCCAGGCTTCGCTCTCTGCAATGGCCATGGTCCCGTCACGTCGTTTGGCGCCTAAATGCGAGCTGCCACCGCCATGGTCCGCCTCCTCCTCGTCGGCCATCCTCGGCCGCATCATCGCCACGTGTCACCTCCATCTCCCGAGCCGCTGCCGTCTTCCTGATGGCGAAGACCGCTTCGCGCCTCTCGCCTGCCTGACCGCCAGCCATGACCGTCTCCCATTTTCGACCTCTGTTGTTCTGCCTCCAAGTGCCTTGTATGTGCCCTGCTCGAGCTCGACCTCACCTAGCGCTGCCACCCATTTCCAGCATGACCACACCTTGCCTAGTTCGGCCCATTTCTCGCGCTACAACAAGGGTGTGAGGTGTTGTCGTTGCCCAGATGATGTTGGTGTGGGGATGTTGGTAGATAAATCAACTAGTGACAAGGCACCCAAGATCCTCAACATGGAACCCGAAGTTAAAGAGACGCATCCCAATGTCATCGACATGGCTCCGACGTACCTGAAGATCCTCGAATCCGAAGACCTTCGACACGGAAACCCCAAGATCTCCTTCACGAAATTCGAGAAGCCTGTTCTGGTGCCTAAAGACCGAATCCCGTCGAACCCTAACCAAGATCGTCGAAGACATGTGTGACCCTCTTTCCGAGACCTTATTTTATAAATGAAACATATAAATCGTTGCATATTAAATTGTCACGCTTGCATACATATTGTGGTTTTGGGGATGTTGCCGACTCATCTAATAATTGAATATGGAGGCCATATGCGGACTAATCTAGTCTAATATTGGCCTCATTTAAATTTGTGTAGCGAATCGATGCCATGTTTTCGCCTTGTTAATACAACATTTAATTGTGGGTATCTAAACAACTATAACCATATACTTAATTGCTAGGACCCTTGTTCCGCTTAATATTGTCTATTGCATCGCATCTTTGCCATGTCATACATCATACATGCATCATGCCCGATCTTCTACCATAGTATTAAATAGTGCATCCGATGTTTCTTCTAGTGCTTTGCTTCTTCACGGATTAGGCCGATGAGTTGATGCGAGTGTCGAACCGATCTTCGGATGAACCTTCGACAATGTTTTCAGGCGAGCATTCTCCCCCTTTCTACCTAATTTACCTTATAGTCTTTATTTCCTCCTATTGATCTATTGCTATCTGTGTTGCGATGCTCTTGTTTTCGTACCCGTGATATCCCTTGCAGCCCTATATTGCCTTGGACACATCCTGTTACATGTTGTTTGGTAGATAGTTGGACTTGCGCGTCATCGCTTGCTCAAGTGTTGTGCGTGTCGCCCAGATTACCACAGTTGGAAGGCTGCCATATACTTTATGTTGGAGATGATCATGACTTTAATTATTGTTTAATAACTAAAATTGAAGTAGGTAAATAATGCGAGACACATTGGGCAATAGATGTTATTTGGTTTTTAATCATCCACTTGTGTCCGTAGGACCTCGAGTTCTTGACACTGTTAGAGATTGAGCGCGCTTAACCATTGGGGTGTGTGGGCACCCCGACGATTACTACAGATTTCAAAACTGCATCGAGAGCCACAAAGTAGTTTGGGGCTTTATTACTATCTGTACTTATGCCATGTTTTTTGCTTTATTTACTATTGGCGTGGAGCGCTATCTTTTTTGGATCATGCACGATTGCCGTATCAACAAGCCATCATACTTTCGGTTCGGTCATTTTTACCCGTTCTCGCAAACCACAGGTCCGCTTTGAGACCGTCGACTTTGTTACAGGTAGCTTAGTGGGGTGGCCCCATGTGCTTGCTTTGGTCTGGGAAGCGTCGTGTCAAAACCCCGTCGACATACCATTGGGTGTATGTTTTCGATCTTGTACCTACTGATCGACAACAAGGGTGTAGGTGCGTGGAAACTTTGGTGCACCCTGCGGTTAAATATTTTCGAGAAGCCGTGTCCGCGGTTATGGACGACTTGGAGCAGTTCGATCATAGAAAACTATAACTAAAGTTTCTTGTTATAATTTGACCATATTCGATATGACCGTAATCGCTTCACTACAACGGAATGGCTAAATAAAAGTACCAACAACTGCTGGGTTTGGGATATCTCATGCTAATTGTATCTGACTAGTAAGTGTCGCAACTACAACGGAATGGTTAACTAAAAATGCCCACTGCTTATTATATAAGGATGACTATCTATACCTGACTAGTAATTGCTGCAACGATAACTGAATAAATAAAACTGCCAACTGTGTGAGTTCCTCGGTTGACTTCCTCGTTTGGTCTCGAGGGGGAAATACCAGGATGGGTATGTTTGGTGGTAGTATCTGGTTGGTTCCGAATAGGTCTTTCTTATCCCTCTTTGATAGCCGACAGTTATATTGAGTCTCTATAGGTTATTTAGTGGATGCTGTGCCGCCGCATCAGTCCACCACACCTATGTAGGCGAGGACCGCCGAATTCTAGTCTCGCCGTGTCTTGGCCTCGATCTTGACCATCTCTTTTCCTTTGCCTTTGTTGGCACCTCTTTGCTTAAGCAGGTTTTGAGATCGGCGTCGTTAGAGGTTACCCTTAGCTTTGGCAGGGTTATGGACGCCATTGGTTATCCTTCAGGGATCTTAGCCCCATTTGCATCTTGTCCGTAGTCGTACGCTGTATCATTTTCAAGTTGATTTGGATCTTGGAATTGTGTATCTGTATTCTTGACTCATGGAGTCGTTGTTGTATATATCTATTCTGTGGGTTCAATCGTGGACTATTGTGTAATGGTATTACTTCGTTTTCCACCCGCATGAAAGTGCCTGGTGGGCACCTTTGAATCGTTTCTATGCGGGTTTGGCGGGAATCGCTGAGACTTGCATAGGGTAGATTATGAGGGTGTTACACATATCATCGAGAATCGCCAACGGGGTACCCCTTGCACATGGTATAGGAGCTTTCCCATAACCAAAATGACAAGGCAAGCAGACAATGAGCATCTCAGCAATCTTTTTATTTACCATATGCATAGCTTTTTATTGAGGATGCTTCATAGATGGTCATTATGGTGATGCTGCAAGTTTCCACCATGATTAGGCATGGCTTAGGCTAGCGGCCCGGGAGTTTCTCTAACACAATGTATAAACTCCATGAACTCAC
The DNA here is from genome assembly GCA_030063025.1 of Avena longiglumis. Classification (NCBI taxonomy): domain Eukaryota; kingdom Viridiplantae; phylum Streptophyta; class Magnoliopsida; order Poales; family Poaceae; genus Avena; species Avena longiglumis. The sequence goes on from CP125979.1 coordinate 12,605,188, forward strand.
ATCGTCGACATCCGTAAACAAAAGAGCAAAGAATCAACTGGATGAGATATCCAACAGGCGTTGAAAGCGTTTCCCGTGACATCACGGTTCTGCTGACTCCCAGCATATAATAAGCAAGCATATAACTTTCATGGACTAGTCACAATGGTTCAGGATTATTAAGAGCAAGGAATAAAGTGTGCCATCAAGTTCGTGAGAGCTTTACTGACTAACTTTATCAAAACAGACAAACATTTTATTTTGGAAGGAAACACGGCATATATAAAATATGCACTAAAGTAGCAAATGATGCTAATAGGTAGGTATGGTGGACACAGCTGGCAATATTGGTTTTGAGGAGTTCGAAACACAGGTAGAGCACATACTCAGTGCAAGTGAAGGCTAGCAGTAGAGAGGGAGCGACAAACGAGAGAGCAATAACGGCCATAATCATGCTTGCAACAAAACATGACTAATTATGGCATGAAAGTGATACAAGAACTCTGAGGCAAAATAAATCATCGAGGCTTACTGACTATTGATTAGTCAAATGCATGCGTGAGCATGTGCCAAGTCGATTCACATGAACAGCCAGAGGAGGATACCACAATATCATACCAAAGTATGAATAAAACAATGCAAACAAACATTCACATGACATGCTACAAACTATTAGCAAGCTTGATCTAATCATAGACAAGCAAGAACTACTAAGCATCCATAATGACATACACCTTACAGAAACAGGCTAAGCATGCTCACAATGATGAGTATATGTACAAAAATGAAACAAATAGCTTTTGTTACCAGCCTCTTACCGTGCCTCGAGTTGTCTTAATCTTCATTATTGCCCTTCACTTGTGTGACTTGAATAATTAACATGAAACCAAAATCCACTGAGGACGGCTGAACCCTGCAAAGAACTCACAAAACCAAAGAAGAAGAACAAATATTTTTGGTGTTTTTGATTTTTTTAGAAACAACCAAACAAAGAAAAACTTTCTAGCAAGAACACATTTGGTAATAAAATAGGCAAAGTATCTAATAGTTGGAAGCTGAATGTGCCGAATTTTACCACTTTCCTTTGAGAAGTCAAAACCTTGGCAAATCACAGCATATAAATCCATAAGTGACTTGGGCCTCTCCTTGATCTTCCCGCAAGATACCCACTGAGGTACTCTAATTGTTGCACAGAAATCAAAAAAGCGGTCGGCAATTATAATATATATTTTGTAATGGACCATGGGATTAGAAGTAGACCAAGTGAACCGGAAGTCCTGCACAAAATCCATGGTTAGCTTAACATATTGGAATGGTTCACCTTCAACAAAGTGTTCCAACCCTGTATTTGTAACGATAGTTTAGAAAGCTTGGAGTATTCCCGCAGCGCTCATAAATGCATGGCATGGATATATGGAAGGAAAGACTGCCTCCTCACGATGAACTTTCATTGGCTCATGCACCATCAGTCATATTGATTCAGGATAAGCACTCATCTTCCTTCTGACATTTTAGACAACCATCAAAACAAGTGATTTCTAAGTTGATAAATGATGAGCAACTACTATAGGAACTTGCTAGAGGACTACACATGCATCAAAAAAAAGTTTCTAAGCATAGAACAAGCATGCAAGCTCAAACAACCTGTCACCTATAGTTGAAAAAATACTCAAGATACAATCTACCAATGATAAATCTAATTGGACAAGAGGAGGCACATACCAAGGAGCAATCTCCAAAATCAGCACTTGAGATGGGTTGAACAAGGAGATCTAAAATCATGAGCAAGAACAGAAGAACTCGAGCTTGAGCAAGTTTTCCTGTTTTTTGGAGAGAAAGAAGGAGGATTTGAGGAGGCCTAGAGGGCCTAGGTGGGCCAGACCCCCCTAGGCGCCACCCCCTAGTAGGTCGCGCCTACCATGGGTGTGGTGGCCTGGGGTGGCCCCCTAGGTCACTTCAGGTGTCTCTCTGCCCCTTTTTTCGAGGAAAAATTTATTTTGAATTTTTTGGGATTTTTCGAGAAACTTTATTTTTGGCCAATTTTCACGGTATGAAAATTGATTTTCTCGCAGAAATAGTTTTTTCAGGAGAAGCAAAAGCAAACCAAAATCCAAACTACAGGAGCTCTAAGAAACTCAAACAAGCAAACAACTAGCAAAACTAACGCTAAAGCAAATACTAGAAAGGAGAAAAGTAAAAGAAAGCAAGTATAACCACAGTGGAAACATTATTTTGTTCATTAAAATCCTTTTGTTAATAAGGTTGATCAAGTCTTGTTACCAAAACAATCTTATATGAACAAAACTTTGCATTCTACACGGTGATTATGTTACCTCATACTTGATAGCAATGGTCCCAATCATAATAGTTTCAAAATTTTCTTGTGGAATGGGACACTATATTTCTCCAACCTTGATGCTCTCAATGTTTTCAATGGAATACATGCAATAGCTTCTAACAACCTTCTTGAGGAAGTAAACAGTATGCTCTTTGTCATTAATATTGAATGTTACTTTTCCTAGATTGCAATTAATGACAGCACTTGCAGTATTAAGAAAAGGTCTCCCAAGAATAATAGACATGTTATCATCTTCTGGAATTTCAAGCACAACAAAATCAGTTAAAACCATGCAATTATGAGCAACTTGAACAGGAATATCCTCACATATACCAACAGGAATAGTAGTTGACTTATCAGCCATTTGCAAAGATATATTAGTTGGTATCAACTTTTCTAGCTGGAGTCTCTTATAGAGAGAAAAAGGCATAACACTAACTCCAGCTCCCAAATCACATAAAGCAGTTCTAACATAATTGTTCTTCATAGAGCAGGGAATAGTTGGAATACCTGGATCACCAAGTTTCTTTGGAACCTTACCATTGAAGGAATAATTAGCAGGTAGAGTATAAATCTCCTCATTAGGAATCTTCCTTTTATTAGAGACAATATCCTTCATATACTTTGAATAAGGAGGCAGTTTAATAGCATCAGTCAAAGGAATTTGCAAAAATACAGGTTTCATCCACTCACAAAACTTGTTGTAGTGTTCTTCCTCCTTTGACTTGTGTTTCTTACCTGGAAAAGGCATAGGTTTCTGCACCCAAGGTTCTCTCTCTTTACCATGTTTATTAGCAATAAAATTTTCCTTTGTATACCTAGTGTTCTTAGTGTGCTTCTCAGGTTCTTCCTCACCTTCCTCCTTACCAGGAGACTCATTATTATTACCACTCTCAGTTTTAGCATCAGAGACAGATATACTATTAGGATCTACAGCAGGTTCAAGTGGTTTCTCAACTATCTTATGTTTCTTTTTCTTCCTCTTACGAGGACTACCACTATCTTCACCTTATTGGGAATCCTTCTCTATTCTTTTAGGGTGTCCTTCAGGATATAATGGATCTTGAGTAGATATACCACTCCTAGTTCTAATTCCATAAGGATGTTTATTCTTGAGGCATTAACATATCCTTCTGTACCTTAGCAAGCTGATCAAGTTGGGTTTGAACCATTTGAAAGTGTTTACAAAGAATTTTAATATCATTAGAAGTTCTTTCCACAATATCTTTCAACTCATGGATAGCTCTAGAGTTTTCCAATAAATGATTATGAACTTGTTTATTAAAATTACCTTGTTTAACAATAAATGTGTCAAGTTCCTCTAAACATTGATCAGGAGGCTTACCATAAGGAATATCACCTTCATCAAAGTGTTGGAGAGAGTGTACCTCAATAGTAGATGAGTGGGGAATTGGCTTACATAATTATTCCATAGGAGGTAGGTTCTTCACATCTTCAACTCTAATACCTTTCTCTTTTAAACACTTCTTAGCTTCTTTCATCACTTCATCATTTAATGCAATAACTCCCCTCTTATTTGTTGTTGGTGTTGGAACTGGTTCAGGAACAACTGGTTCAGGAGTAATAGGCTCCGGTGTATTCATCATAATTCTTCCTTATCTTAGTCATTAATTCTTCAGCATCTGTAGGAATCATTTTCCTGAAAACACAATCAGCAAAGCTATCTAGGTATGTCCTAGAATCATCAGTTAGTCCATTATAATAAATATCAAGAAGCTCATTCTTAGGCAATGGACATCCAGGATGTGCATGAATCAAGGCACAGAACCTTGTCCATGACTCAGGCAATTTCTCTTCTTCTCCCTGTTTAAAATCAAAAGTCTCTGCAAAGCAGCATGTCTAGCACTGGGAGGAAAATATTTCTGGAAGAAAGAAGCAATCAAGCAACCAGGGCTATCAATGGAACCAGGAGGTAATCTATTAAACCAAGCCCTAGCTTCTCCTTTTAATGAAAAAGGGAAGATCTTAGTAACAAAGTACTTACGCATCTTAAAATCATCAGATAACGAAGCACTCATAGTAGAAAGCTCATTCATATGAGACACAACACTCATTTTCAGTCCCACAAAAAGGTTCTTTCTCAACAATATCTAAATAATATAAATCAAGAGAGAAATCATAATCTTCATCTTTAATATCTATGGGAGAGGTGGCAAACTTAGGATCAGAGGACAACTTGGGCATGGTAGTCCGTCTAGCAAGGAGACTATTAATAGAACTAGTACCATGTGTGTTTCGGCACTCTTCAACAAATTCATCAGTGAACTCAATGTAACCATCATTAATATCATAACTCTCACTAGACTCGGGTGAGCTACTTGAATTGTGGTGGCTTCACTAGGAGTGTGTGTAACATGAGTATGTGGTGGTGGTGTGACAATCTTACTTATAACAAACGGTGAATCAAGAGCAACATATATTTTTAGGACTGTACCTCTTCTTGTAGTGGATGGTAAAATAGGGAACTTTCCATCACGAGACTTCCCCATGATGAAAGGAGTAGCAGTGAACAATAGTAGATCCAGGTGAACTTACAAATAAAGTTATGCTCCCTGGCAACAGCGCCAGAAAATAGTCTTGATGACCCACAAGTGTAGGGGATCGCAACAGTCTTCGCGGGTAGTATTACCCAATTTATTGATTCGACATAAAGGGATCCAAAGAATACTTGCAAGCCTTAACAACTGAGTTATCAGTTCAGCTGCACCTGAAAATAGTTCTTGCTCACAGAAGTTTATCATTAGCAACAGTTTGTAGTAGCAACAGCAAGGCAACAACAACAGCAAAACATGAGCAATAGTATCAGTAACGGTAACAGTAGGATTCGAGTGTGGTAGGCATAGGGATGGATGGACAGGCGTTGAATGGACGAGTCTAAACATGTAACTTAAAGATCTAGGGCAGACATGTGCTCCAAATATAGTCATACGTGCTCGCAATGAGAACTTGCACAACATCTACATCCGGCCAGCCCGTGGCGTGGGCCTCTAGGAACTCTTCGGCAATTAAGGTGCACCTGTTAATAGTGCACCGTAGCAAAACATTAACACTCGGTGAACACATGTGATCCTCATAGCACAGCCATCCCCTCCGGTTGTCCCAATTATTGTCATTTTGGGGCCTTTGGATCCGGACAATGATATGTACACAACTTGTAGATAAGATCACAAACAATACTATCATAATGATTCAATAATAACTTAGATCTGAGATCATGGCACTCGGGACCTAGTGACAAGCATTAAGCACATCAAGTTGCAACAAAGTCAAATAGCACTAATAGAGATACTAGGCACTATGACCTAACAGATCTTATTAAATTACATGATAGAACTCATCCAATTCCTACCATTCCCAAGCCTACGTGGGGATTACTCACTCATGGATGAAACATCGGTGGTTGATGGAGATCGTTGGTGATAGCGATGGCGATGATCCTCTCCAAATTCCCGTCCGTGGGTACCAAAGGAGTTTACGGATCCGAATCTTGGTTTACGGTGGCGAATGAACTCTTTACGAAAAACTATCGACCCTCGGTTTTTAGGTCGAAAGGCAACTTATAGGTGCAGGGGGAGGCCGAGGGGGTGCCTAGGGTGGCTGCACCCCCTCCAGGCACGGCGAGTGGTGGCCCCGCGCCTGGGGTGGGTGTGGGCCCCCCAGGCCTCCTCTCCATTTCGTCTTCTGGCCCCGTGGATCTTCTGGTAAAATATAGTTTTTGGCATATTTTCTGGGATTTTTCCTGATAGTTGATTTTCTGCACAAAAACAATTCACAAGGTAATTCTGCTAAAAACAGCGTCAGTACGTGTTAGTTGTATCCAAATCACTCAAGTTTAGAGAAGAAAGAATAGCAAAGTGTTCGAGAAAGTAGATACGTTTTGGACGTATCACACATCGGCGAGCCCGTCGACCCCTGACGTGCCACCGCCACACCCGTCGTCTAGTACCCTGCCCCCACCCCCCATTCCATGCCCCATCCCCAATCCCCTATTTCTCCTACCTCCCGTGAGAGCCATGAGAATCCTCGGCCCATCCCCAATCCCACGATTGGGCGTGGCGCAAACCATGATCTCGAGAGGTAGTGGTCTGCTTGATGCTACAAGCGGCAATCGGTGGTGCTACCGGTTGTCGGTAGTGCCTCAAGCGGATGAGGGCGGAGCTCCGAAGGCTTGCACTGCCTATCTTGGCGGCGTTGCTACAATCGGCAACGGTGGTGGTACCAATAGTTGTCCGTGGTGCTTCAATATGAAGAAGGCAGAGCTCCGACAAGGGCGGTGCTACGAGGTGGCGATTTTTTGTATAATATTTTTGCTACATACTTTATGTGATTTTGCTACAATAGTACATAAATTCTGCAACTAGGTCTCCGGCGATGTCTCCGATGAAACTAGTTTTTGCTATAATAACACATTTTTTGCTACAATCATTTTGTGGTTTTGCTACAAAAGTTCAAAGATTTTGCTACAGCGTCTCTGACGAGTCTCCGGCGAGGTCAGTTTTGCTACAATAGACTATAATATTAGCTAAAATATCTCATTACTTTTGCTTCAATCACACTTAGTTCAGCTACGTTCGCGTTGTATAGAACGAAATGTTTTTTTGCTCCATTCGTGCTTTATGGAAGCAAAAGCAGGATTTATGTGGAAACCAGTTTTCTCCAAATGATACAAATAAAACTTTTTTGTTGCTTTGTGCTTTATTGAAGCAAAAGAGGGATGAAAAAAATCTAATTGTACACGTGTCATGCTCTGGACCCGGGATTGGGGATTTTGACCCTGGGAACGCTCAGCGCTGCCTTTTTTTAAGGAAAATGATATACGTCCTCCGGGGGATTCAATCCCCCGCCTCGTCGCAACCTACGTATGTACTTGAGGCCCACTACGCCTTATCTCTGGCGGCGAGCCTTATCTCCTCTCCTTGCCTTTATCCTTTGCGCCTGACCACTTCGTCTCTGGGCGTGGCCGCCCAGCTCCGCCCTCCGCGTGCAGCTTGACTCCACCTCCGCCACCACCGCGCCGGAGTAGGCCGCGCCTCCTGCTTGACACGCCACCAAGCTCCGTCCTCCGCCACCATGGCGGAGTAGTCCGCCTCCCGCCACCACGCCATCGCCAGCTCCGCCTCACCGCTGCGGCAAGAGTAGGCCGTCGGAGCCCACCCTCCGCCTCCACTCGTCTAGGACATGTGTGCCGCTGCGTCGACAGGGAGACCACGGCGGCGGTGCTCTCGTTTGTCACCGGAGACGGACTAAACTGTAGAGATGCTGCCCTCTCTCCCAACTTCGGCGGGACCGGAGATTCGAGATGGCGCATCTTGTGCATGCACCCTACGAAGGATGGATTTTGCTACCGAAGGTTGTACTTGCTACCCATGGCGGCAGCGTTGCTAGAAGGTCGCTATTGCTACCATGGCGGTAATGTTGCTACTGATGGCGGGTGGCTTTTGCTACCCTCGGTATAAACTGATGCAGCCTGTCCTACGAACGCTACTACATCTACTTCTACGAGCTCCCCAAGTGGAACCATGACTCGCGCCCGAGCCAAACTCCTACAAGCTAAGTTTAACTCGCTCCTTTCCTCGTGTGATTTGATCGCCTGGATGGCTTGCTACTTCATCGCCCACCCTGCATCATCGGTATGAAGAAGGACCCATGGAGCGGAGAAACCACGTGGAATGGACCAACGCATTCAGGCTCCGGTACTACGGATCCGGCGACGGTACTCTGGTGCAAGTGGCACCACCGGACCACCTTCGGACACTCGAAGGAACCCATCCAAGCCCGGGCGCTGACACTCGGTCTTTGGAACCGGTACTACCGGTCAGCGGTACTACGCCTTCTACTACGCTACGCTAACTCCAGCTGAAGTCTTAGGACCAAGCGGTACTACGGTCCCGAGGGTACTAGGTGATGGCCGGTACTACAGTCATGAGCAGTACTACCGTCGTGGTGAACTTTGTTCACGTCGGCTCGGCCATACACCCCTCTCTACATTTTTCCGTTTCGTTCCTGAACTACCCCTGTTTATGTGGCTGGCCTATAAATAGCCCCAACCTCTATTGTAAACTCCAGACTTGGATAATTGTAGTTGAAGACACCCCTTTGAGGATATATCAATTATTTGTCTCATGCTCCTTGACAAGGAGCACCAAATTATCCACAACCTCTTGGATTTTGCCTCGTGCGTTCAAGTTGTACAAGTCCTTGGGACCTCGGTGTCTTGTCCCCAAGTAGCCAAGATCTCATCAAGTCTCTCACCCCTGTTGTTGGCCGTGGGAGAGTGTCTTGCCCAACGCCGATCCTAGGGATTGTGTTGGACCGGTTGTAGGGGTTCGTAGCATGGAAAACAAAATTTTTCTATCGCATACAAACAAACAAGCCAAGATCTATCTATTAGATTGTAGCAACGAGTCGATGGAATAACTTACCCTCGAAGATTCCAAAGCGGTTAACAAGAGCGATTCTCGTGGGTGATGTCGTACACTTCCGATCTCAAGATCGCGTGAGCGATCCTTGGCGCTGCGTTCCGGCGCTCCCTTGATCGGTCACCGTTTTTTCGTGAAGACCTTCCTCTCCTTGTTCCGGCGGCGGAGGTTGTAGCACTCTCTCGCGATTCCGGAGCACTGCGTGGTCTGCAGGAAGTAGAGGAAATCCGAGGCTGCCTTAAGCCGGGAGTATGGTGGATTATGAGAGAGGGCTATTAGTGGTCTAGAGATTAGACACACCAATTAGAAGGCTCTAAACCGTAGGCTAAAGCAATTAGAAGCTCTAAATCAGAAACGGCTCTAAGCCGGAGATTTAGAGGAGATAGGAACTTGTGTCTCAAGGAGGCCTGCCCCTCCTTTTATAGGTGGAGGGGCTAGGCGCGCCAGGGAGGGAGGGGAGTCCCTCCCCAACTCGGCCTAGGGCTGGCCGCCGGCTTGGAGGAGAGTGACTCCTCCTCCAAGTTGGTTTCAACCTCCTCTTGCTTGTTTCCCACAGTTTCCTGTTTCCCACAGTTTCCTGTTTTCCACAGTTTCCTGTTTTAGCTGTTTGACTTTCAAACTGGCAGTTTGACTTTTCAGTTTTGGAACAGCAAGAACACTTAGTACATGATGCAATTATTCAATGACACATTCATGTACCCTCCCCTTGAGTCTTGGACAATCCGGAACCTTCTAGAACATTCGATGAAAACAGGAATCATTCCCGAACTCAAAGCAGGACTTTCCTTATATGAATCTTATTCTCCGGACCATTCCGGATCACCTCGTGATATCCGGATCCCATCGAGACTCGAACAACATTCGGTCTCTTTCTCATAATACCATAACTACTCAAACAACGTCGAATCCTTAAGTGTGTCTCCCTACGGTTCGTGAATTATGCGGACATGACCGAGACACTTCTCAGAAAAATCAACAATAGAGGAATCTGGAAATTCATATGGATCCCACATATTTCTCACGATTACTTTGCGATCGAATGAACCACTTACATACGATACCAATTTCCCTTTGTCTCACGATAGTTTACTTATCCGAGGTTATGATCGTCGGTATCTACGCATACCTAGTTCAACCTCGTTACCGATAAGTACTCTTTTCTCGTTCCGTGATATGTGATCCCTTGTGAGCAGGTCACATGCTTGCAAGCTAATTGGATGACATTCCACAGAGGGCCCGAGTATATCTATCCGTCATATGGATGGACAAATCCCACTCTTGATCCATGTGTTTCAACCAATACTTTCCGAACACTCAATGCCACCTTTATAGCCACCCAGTTACGGTGTGGTGTTTGATGTCATCAAAGCATCCATCCGGTAAAGGTGATATGCATGATCTCATGGTCGAAGGAATTAGGTTACTATGTATCAGAAAGCATATAGCAATTGAACTATTGAAATGACTTGATCTTTATGCTACGCTTATCTATAGGAGTATGTCCATCACATCATTCTCCTAATGATATGATCTTGTTGTTAATAACATCTCTATGTTCATGATCAGGAAACCATTATCATATATTAACCAACAAGCTAGTTTAACAAGAGGCTTTACTAGGGACTCTTATTTTAGTTTATAAATCACACAAGTATTAATGTTTCCGGTTAATACAATTATAGCATGGTATGTAAACATTTATCATAAGTGTGAAGATATGATAATAACCAGTTTATTATTGCCTCTTGGGCATATCTCCAACAGTCTCCCACTTGCACTAGAGTCAATAATCTAGTTTCAAACCTTTGTGTATATAACACCTATGGCTTTCCGGCGTTGTATGTACCACGATTGCTAGTGGTCAGTGATCTCGGATCGACACTTCGGTCCGTGTGTAATTGCATGTCTTTGCGTCTCTCGCATCACTCATTCTCTAATGAGATGGCTTTGTATAAATTTGGTCTTCGATTGTGACCTTTAGTTCTTTGGGGTTAAAACATGTTGATAATATTGTCGCACAATATATCTTCATAGTATTATCCTCTGTACTACACCTAGTTTGATAACAAACTACTTGACACAAATGCCCTCTTTTCTTTGCTATAATAGCGGTCATATACTTAACCTTTTGTTGTAGTATCTGTCACAATGTCTGAACTTTGGAACTCATCCAAATCCATTATGGAACTCACTTTCCATTATATTATGCCACCCTTAGTGTAGATTGAGATAAACTTAATTTGTACTTTGTGACAAAGCTAGTATCAATGTAGTACTTTTACAATGAACTAACCATCTATTTGTCACTTCTACAAATAATATACTCTTAGTTCTTCCAAAAGATCATAAGAATATCCTTACTATTGTCCAATGATCATCTTACGAATCATTCTGGTATATGCTCACAACATTTAGAGCATGGGACATATCTGGTGTACATATCACAGTATGATTGATATAAATACTCTTTGTGATTTCATACATCAAGTATCAATCTATACTTGATTATTTGTTTCACTTTACCAAATGTCAATACACTTGAATATATCATCAACATTGAACTCTTTCAATCCTTTACGTGCGACAAGAACCTTTCTTGTAGTTTCTATATTGAACTCATTCAATATCTAGTCTATGTATACGGCACAACCATATTAGCATATATTGATGCCAAATATTTAGGTTTTTCCTAAGTCTTTCATCGAGATGAAATTCTTAATATGTGTTAATAAAAGATACATTATTTCCAATCAACAATATGTCTTCCACATAATGTATTAGAAACATGTCTTAAGCGCTCCACTTAATTTCTTGCAAATGCAAGCATCTTCATCGTCTACGATGAATTTAAACTCTTTAACAATTTCATCATTGTGAAGATTCCAACTCATGATGCTCACTTCAACCATTGAAGTTTGCATATGCTTTTAGCATCCTTTGAATTAACAAAACCCTATGGACCGTGTCATGCACCGTCCTAGGTAACCCTTCTATTAGAAGAATTTGTTTTGTTTATCCAACTATCATATAACAAAATTATATGTAGTGGTTGCTACATTAATCCGTCTAGACTAAATATCGCTATGAAAGATCAAATCTTGTCATATACAACCTTTGAACATTGTTGTGAACTCTTTCCCAACATAAACTATTTCATAGATGTGAAACATCCATGTCTATTCTTTATAGATCCAAATCATTGTAAGGTCTTGTACCTTCCCAGAGGGTCTTTCAAGTTCAAAACTTGATTTCTCGTGTATGGAACTATCACGGATTTTATGGCTTCAAGCCATTTGACGGAGTCAGGGCCCATCATCGCTTCTTTGCATGTAGTCGGTTCATTATTCTCAAATAATGATTCAACCCTCAAATCTTGGTATTTGATTGTTTACCCGATCTATTTGTTTCAATAGGAACTTAGATATCCGTGACCACAACCTTTGAGGCACGTGAGCCATGAGCATTGTTTCTGCCTCCGAAACACTTTTCGGCGCTGCGCAACTCTGCACATATAGCTAAGGTTCTTTTAACCTTATCAAAGTTCTATTGTCCTCCCACTTAACTTTTCACGAAAAAATTCCTTCTCAAAGAAACTTGACGTTCTAAGCAACAAACACTTTTGTCTCCGGTGTTTATGGAGGAATACTTAAGTTTATACAAAGGCGAGTTCATCCGACTACGGTTGCACAAATCTTTCTTATGCATAGCATACCAATGTTTAAGAAAGGACAACTTGGGTTTTATCCCAAACCATAACCTTATATGGTGTCATTTCAACGGATTATGATGAAGCTCTTTTCAGTGGAAAAACGGTAATCTCTAAAGCTTTTAATCTTTAAAATATAATGGCAGTTTATGAATTACACCTTGATCTTACCATGTCAAACAAGGTTTAATTACATATCTCGAGCGCTCCATACTCTTATGGTGTTTGGGAAAATGCAAATCCGCAGGCGATTCCTTTAAATCTTAGGTATCATGCTAAACTTGTAACTCAAATATCTTCCTTTATGATCTTATCATAAACTATTTATATTCTTGTTACAATGATTTTGCACTTCATCTTGAAAGTCCTTGAACTTTTCAAATGTTTCACACTTCATCCTTATTAAGTAAATATTCATATATTCACTCAAATTTTCGGAGAAAGCACATGAAGTTGAAATCCATCGCTCTTGACTATACATAATGGACTTCATACAACAATATGTACAAGTTCCAATAAGCTAGTCTATCGTTCCTTTTTGGCCTATGAATGAAGTTTTAATTATCTCTAGGAAAGTTTCATAAGCGTCATTTGATCAAAATCAAAAGACTCCAAAATTCCATCCACATGGAGTTTCTTCATGTTTTCTTTCCAATATAATTTAAAAGGCGATGTCACTTCCTAAGTGATCTTTCAATCAATTTGTCTTTCGACATTTTTAGCACTAGTTTTATGGATGTGATTTCTCCAACGAGATTTGTGAATCATCCATCTTTTATGGATTACGGAAATTATTTGAACAACCCTTTTGTTCTCATAATACCTGATAAAACAAATCCTGAAGGCAATCTTTGATGTTTAACGAGCAACACAATAACCCTTTATTTGTTCTCGATAAACATCATCACATATTCTTTTGCTAGTTACTTAGGCCATTGTAGTTCACGAATTGTGTTGTTTCGTATGACGATTCATACCAACAAATTCAGTATCAAATACTTAAGAAGCACATTGTTTAATAAGCAAAGAATATAACCATAACATGTATATCATCTATATACTTAAACTAAACAATTCTAGTCTTTTCTTTTCTGCCATATACTTATGAGATTCTCGTTCAGTATTTCCTTTTCTGTTTGAAAGAATCTATCAACATCAATTAGTGGAGTCATTCATATGACACATAGTCCAAAGCGTGTATAGTTAAATACCAATGTCTTTGGACTTGCACTTTGAAGTAGATCACCATCATCAAATGTTTGGTGTTCTTTCAAATTCCTTTCTTTAGTAATCTCTTGGTGTAGTAAATATTTTACCTACATCAAATATTCACCCTTATCATGGAATTATCCATGATCAAGCTACTATTAGCTTGTAACGGTGAATCGTGAGTATAATGTTGCTCTCCCAAAAACTTTTGGAGGTTTAGGACAACTAGTGTCTCCAACCTTTTGCAAATTCTCATCAAATATAAGAACATGACTTTAGCCATATTATACTCTATCATGTTGCAACCAAAACTTCGTTTCAGATATCACAATATCTTCCACAAATCATGGTTTCTGAAACAACTCTTTCAGATCCTTAGATAACCTTGATATTAGGAGAATCCTTTGAATATCAAGAATCATGGAGACAAACATGATACTTATATACTAATATTTGGAATTGTTACTCTTGATTTAATACTAATTATTAAACTTCATGGAGTAACCGGAACTTACTGAAAGTTTGCAATAGGACTTTTAAACTTTAGATTAACACTTCAACACAATACGATACCAGTTCGTAAAGTAACTAACCAGAATTCTATAGTTCTATCATCTCAATTATAACTAAGCGCAAGGTGGTAAACGGATGCCAATGACTACAACAACTATGCAAATTCACTTTGATTTAGTTTATGATAAATTGAGTTCTAATTAATAATTAAATTAATCTAGGTGAACTCCCACTCAAAACAATATCCCTCACATTGTTTTAGTGATCACACGAACCAAATCCACTACATCAAAACCGATCATCACGAGAGTTGATATAGCTTCAATGGCGAACAATCAACATGTTCATCATATCTACTATATGACTCATGCTCTACCTTTCGGTAATCCGTGTTCACGAGGCCATGTCATACATGCTAGGCTCGTCAAGATCAAACCTTAGTTTCCGCATGAGCAAATCTGGCTTGCTCACGTTGTATACACTTGCAGAATCTAACACACCCGATCATCACGTGGTGCTTCGAAACAACAAGCTTTAGAAACGGTGCTAACTAAGGGTGAACACTTTATGACTTGAAATTCATGTGCATGAGGGATCATCTTATAATGCTACCGTCGTCTACTAAGCAATACAAGATGCATAAAGGATTAACATCACATGCAATTCATAATATGTGATATGATATGGCCTTTCTTCTTTGTGCTTCCGATCTCCATCTTCTAGCACGAACATGATCTCCATCATCTAGCACGAACATGATCTCCATCATTACCGGCATTGCATCAAGGTCAATGACGCTGCTCCATGGTTGTCGTCCACCGGCTTCAACTATTACAACTACTTTGAATAGACACGCGGGTCTTAACAGAAATTAAAGACAACCATATGGCTCCTACCGGTTGCCGACTTACAATAAGGAACATTGCATACATCATATATAATCACAATCATGGCCATATCACATCACTGCACACCCCTGCAAAACAAAGTTAGACGCTTCTACTTTCTTTGCATATTTTACGTGGTTTGGGGCTTTCAATAAGTGTCGCTCTAACTTATGAACAAGAACCACAACATTGATACTAGTATTGTCAATCACCCGTTGTAAATTGGACCTTAACTATGCTAGGAGAAACAGGCACCCGCAAATCCACTTATGCAATACAAGTTGCATGTCAAGCGTGGAGCAAGTCTCATGAACGATGTCATGTAAGGTTAGCCCGGGCCGCTTCATCCCAACATACCGCAAGATGCAAAGTACACAAGAAGCGATCGACAATAAAAGAATCAACGCCCACAATGAACATTGTGTTCTACTCGTGCAACAGATCTACATATAGACACGGCTCTTATACCACTATAGGGGTTCGTAGCATGGAAAACAAAATTTTTCTATCGCATACAAACAAACAAGCCAAGATCTATCTATTAGATTGTAGCAACGAGTCGATGGAATAACTTACCCTCGAAGATTCCAAAGCGGTTAACGAGGCGATTCTCGTGGGTGATGTAGTCGTACACTTCCGATCTCAAGATCGCGTGAGCGATCCTTCGGCGCTGCGTTAAGCGGCGCTCATGATCGGTCACCGTTAGGTACTCGGCGAAGACCTTCCTCTCCTTGTTCCAGCGGCGGAGGTTGTAGCACTCTCCTCGCGATTAAGGAGCACAGCGTGGTACCCGGAGTAGAGGAAATCATGAGGCCTTAAGCCGGGAGGCGAGTATGGTGGATTATGAGAGGGCTATTAGTGGTCTAGAGATTAGACACACCAATTAGAAGGCTCTAAACGAGGCTAAAGCAATTAGAAGCTCTAAGCGAAGCGGCTCTAAACCGGAGATTTAGAGGAGATAGGAACTTGTGTGTCTCAAGGAGGAGGCCCTGCCCCTCCTTTTATAGGTGGAGAGGCTAGGCGCGCCAGGGAGGGAGGGGAGTCCCTCCCTAACTCAGCCTAGGGCTGGCCTCCGGCTTGGAGGAGAGTGACTCCTCCTCCAAGTTAGTTTCAACCTCCTCTTGCTTGTTTCCCACAGTTTCCTGTTTTCCACAGTTTCCTGTTTTAGCCGTTTGACTTTCAAACTGGCAGTTTGACTTTTCAGTTTTGGAACAGCAAGAACACTTAGTACATGATGCAATCATTCAATGACACATTCATGTACCCTCCCCTTGAGTCTTGGGACAATCCGGAACCTTCTAGAACATTCGATGAAAACAGGAATCATTCCCGAACTCCGAGCGGGACTTTCCTTATATGAATCTTATTCTCCGGACCATTCCGGATCACCTCGTGATATCCGGATCCCATCGAGACTCGAACAACATTCGGTCTCTTTCTCATAATACCATAACTACTCAAACAACGTCGAATCCTTAAGTGTGTCTCCCTACGGTTCGTGAATTATGCGGACATGATCGAGACACTTCTCCGAACAATAACCAATAGAGGAATCTGGAAATTCATATGGATCCCACATATTTCTCGATTGCTTTGCGATCGAATGAACCACTTACATACGATACCAATTTCCCTTTGTCTCACGATAGTTTACTTATCCGAGGTTATGATCGTCGGTATCTACGCATACCTAGTTCAACCTCGTTCGATAAGTACTCTTTTCTCGTTCCGTGATATGTGATCCCTTGTGAGCCGGTCACATGCTTGCAAGCTAATTGGATGACATTCCACGAGAGGGCCAGTATATCTATCCGTCATATGGATGGACAAATCCCTCTTGATCCATGTGTTTCAACCAATACTTTCCGAACACTCAATGCCACCTTTATAGCCACCCGATTCTGGTGTGGTGTTTGATGTCATCAAAGCATCCATCCGGTAAGGTGATATGCATGATCTCATGGTCGAAGGAATTGGGTTACTATGTATCAGAAAGCATATAGCAATTGAACTATTGAAATGACTTGATCTTTATGCTACGCTTATCTATAGGAGTATGTCCATCACATCATTCTCCTAATGATATGATCTTGTTGTTAATAACATCTCTATGTTCATGATCAGGAAACCATTATCATATATTAACCAACAAGCTAGTTTAACAAGAGGCTTTACTAGGGACTCTTATTTTAGTTTATAAATCACACAAGTATTAATGTTTCCGGTTAATACAATTATAGCATGGTATGTAAACATTTATCATAAGTGTGAAGATATGATAATAACCAGTTTATTATTGCCTCTTGGGCATATCTCCAACACCGGTTGCCACTGGCGTGAGCTAACGGCTTGTATCGTGTTTTCGTGTGTGTGTGTGTTCATCGAGTTCTTCGCGTGTGTGTTCATGGATTTCATCCCCTTCCCCCTTCCACTCGCTTCCCCCTCGATTCCCATGGAATTAGTGAAAGATCGGGCCACCCCAAGGGATCACCCCTAACATATTGGTATCAAGAGCAAGGTTGATCACGAATTTTCCCTCAATTTTTCTTCTATCCATCATAAAATAAAAAATTTTCCAAAAAAGAGCCCCAAATTGCCTTCGGATCGATCTTTGGATTTGGTGAGTTTTTCGTGGTTTTGAACCATAGAACTGTTGCTTTTGGAGTCAATCTACAGTCTACATATGTTCCTAGCCCAGCCTTTTGGTCAGATTACCATGAATTTGAGGATGTTTCCAGGTTAATTACGTGCCAGGTCTGCGCCCAGCGGTACTACCGGTCGTACGAGCGGTACTACTGCAAAACACCGGTACTACCGCCCGCAACTGACAGTTTTTCATTTCCTTTTGACACCTCAACTTCGTTTGTTGATTGACCTCTTTAAGCTTGCGTGTTTGGCGTGTTTGTCACCATACTAAAAAAACACGCAACAAAGTTCTGCAGCTCAGCGACACCTCGACACTCGAACATCGTCCACAACAACGGTTGCAAGTCGTCAACAATACCAAAGGTATAACTTGCACCACTTTGACAGCCCCATATATTCCTTTGTGTGTATCTATCCTATGAGAGCAACTCATTTTGTGTTTGTCTAAGCATTGTGCACTTTCCTTTGGAAAGTGAGAGTGTGAACGCAAATACAAAAGTTAACATAGTAGTATAGAAAGGGAGAAAATAAATAAAAAAAGCAAAAGAAAAATAGAAAGATACATAGTCTCCCAATACAAAGAGAGTGTCAAGCTTGTAAGCAAAAGAGAGAGGAAAAAGCACGCCAAGGCAAGTGCACAAATCCGTTGCTTATCCTCTTTTGGCAAACGAGTTGTGTTCTCTCCTTGCGTTGGCACGACACCGAGGTTAGTCTCCATTAGGACCTTTTCTGCTCATTTTCATAGTCGTGCTAACCCCTGTAATCTCCACGTGTGCGTTTTCTCGTGTTTTTGTAGATCGTATCCTTTTTCCTTTTGATCTTTGGTTCTTTACCACCTAGAACAATAACCCTTTTCTTGGATCGTTTTGTTTGGCTTCCCACATTCCTAAACTTCCACCAAAAGCTTTTGAGAGTCCTACTTGATTTGTGTGAGTTTCGTTGCGGTTTCACTTTGCAAGCTCTTAGCTCTCTTGTTTTGCAATTGGTTTGATACAATCTCCAAGGTGAGGTAAAAGGCTAACTCCCCGCATTTTCTTCTCCATACATAACCCTTGTCGGCTTTGCATCATGGACATGAACGACGAGTCGTCCCAACCAACACCACCTCAAGAGGAAGACACACAATACATGACAAGATGGGATCATTGGAAGGTCCGAGGAGAATTCAACTACCGTTGTGACGCCCTTGAGCAGCGCCAAGATGAACAATTCAGTGAAACTCGAGTGGAGTTCAAGAACATCGACAACCGCTTCGAAGAAGTCCGAGGCCAATTGCATGCCATGCAACACAACCTCGACCATCGAAATGAAGCTCTTGGTTTTTTTGAGGATAATAACAGTAGGAAAGACTCCTACTGCCTCATTTTCATTAATAATGGGTCAGAATCAGTAAGGTTCCATATTTTCACAGAGAGCAGGAGGAAGGAGAGACTCTAAAAAGTCGGAAAAGTTAAATCTAGGAGTACAAGAAGGTTTACAAACTATGAATAATGCTCTTGATAAGTGGATGTAGCTCCTCTTTAGTCCTATGAATCGATAGTGACGATCGTGACAAATCTTGATTTCCAAACTAGGCGAGGGTTGTATGTTATTAAACCAGAGATTGTTTCTCTCTTTCCGGATGTTCCAAGAGCCCACAAGGTGATTTCCATAAGCGACTTTTTATTCCAACTCTTTTTCCTTGCTCAATGATCGGAGTCTAGAGTTATTCATAGCCCAAGAGATGTTAATTGAACTCCGGCAATCTTGGCTAAATGGGCAATGAAAAAACAAGTGTTCAATTGTTTCCTCGATATTGTGATTACATAAAACAATCATATCCGGTCCCCAATGCATAATGTCTTCTTCTTAACATGTTTCTTGTATTCAATGCATCGGAAAAAGTAACCACCCAAAGAACTTCACTTTTCTTTGTACACTTGATTTCCTGACCATTTAAAGGATATGTGTGGATTTATATTTCTGAAATTGTATTGATAATATTTCTTTGGAAGTGAATTCTTTGTCCCCAAACATAGCTCAAGTGTCATGTGAATGTTATCTTAGTTCAATTTCTCTCTGACTATACGAATGTCCCTACATTGTTAATGCTTCAGGTGATAAAGGGAGATAAAAGAGTTGTGTCAAACTATCAGCTGTAAGAAACTCCTGTACAGAGATATCTTCCTTCCTAGCATAAGAGTAAATGGTTGGGTGACTCTCTTCTAGTTTGGTTACAGACCATTGATCCTTCTAAAACAGTGTGGTAGCCCCATTAACAATAGAGCTTTTAGCTATTCCTCTGAATAAATGTGAAAGCCTAGAAACATATCTCCACCAGAAAGAGCCACAGGGTCCAGAAGCATGGGGAACAATGTTGTTGTAATATGCATTCCATACTAGGGATACCCAAGGTGTGTCATCCTTATTATAGAACTTATGCAGGAATTTAAGCAACAGACCTTCATTCTGAATTTTAAGGTTGAGAATGCCAACACCTCCTCTACATTTGGGCCTACAAATCATATCCCAAGCAGCTAAAGAATTACATTTTTCCCCCACTTCAGTTTTCTTGTTCCATAAACAGTGTCTCTGAATTTTTTCAATATGTCCCACAATCTTCTCTGGCAGCTTGATTGCACACATTGTGAAAGTTGCAATTGAAGCCAGTAAAGAATTAATCACAGTAACTCTCCCACTATAAGACATCATCATGAATGAGGCAGAAACCTTTCTTCCAACTCTGTCAATTAGTGGCATAAGATCATAAACAGTGGGTTGCGCCCTCACCGCAACGGATGAGAAGCTTCAACGCCTCATTGATGGGATAACATGGCCACGGTCTCGCGACTCAAGCTCGTCATGGCACTCCTCAAGTGAATCAAGTGCTCTTCGCTGTCACGCTTCAAGGCACCAAGATGGACCCGTCCTTCACTCCATGAGCTCCTCTCAAGCGGTACCATCTCCGTGGCACACCGCGACGTTAAGCTATGATGGTGACCTCATAAAGACCTCCAAGGCATGGTCGATGAATCGTCCACAACCAAGGGCACTCGTGATTCAACAAGAGCTACCTCACGTGGACCGCCAAGCCCATCGCCAACGACATGTTCCTTCAAGAACAAGTGAAGCATCCGAAGTGGACGAACAAGATCGCCGTCGGCGTGAAGCACTCTAAGATCCACCAAGGCGTCATCATCGACATGAACTTCAACGTCGACAACATGATCATCAGGACGAGCCTCCTCCACATCAAGAAGAAAGGGAGCAGCCCATTGTGCATGCGGTTCGTCGTCCTCCTCGCCACATGGCGCAAGACAATGCTCATCGTCATCAACCACGAAAAGAACAAGAGAAAGCTCCCCAAGCTCGTCGTGAGGACCAACAACCTCCTCCTCGTCCTCAACCGCGCCAACAACACGAGCAAGCTCCCCAAGCTCGTCGTCAAAATCAAGTTCCACCACCAAACGCGGCACATCAACAACCGCAAGGGCAACGCAACCATCACCAAGCAAGACATGAGATCTCGGATGATGAAGATGGCCAAAATCATAAGCAGCCGATCAGGAACGCAATGAGGAAGAAACTTTCGGCAAGCTCAAATTCACCATGCCCAAGTTCACGGTTCCAATGAACCCGAAGAATATCTCTCGTGGGAACTCAAGGTTGACAAGATCTTCCGCATGCACAACTATAGCAATGAGAAGATGATGGCCATGGCATCCCTCAAGTTTGATGAGTATGCAAACCTTTGGTGGGAAGAAGTCCAACTCGCTCGTGAAGCAAAAGAAGAGCCTCCAATCACAACTTGGCAAGATATGAAGGCTCATATGAGATACCGCTTTGTTCCTTCGCACTACACGTGTGACCTTTTCAACAAACTTCAAACGCTTAGTCAAGGGACAAAGACCGTGGAAGAGTACTTCAAGCAAATGGAGCTCAACATGATCCGTGCCAACATTGAAGAGCGTGATGAACAAACAATGGCTCGTTTCCTCAATGGCTTGAACCATCCAATCAAGCGCATCACCGAGTTCCAAAAGTACAACAACATGGTTGAGCTTGTACACATAGCATCAAAAGTCGAACGTCAAGTGCAAGAGGACATCAAGTACAACAAGCCAAAGACGTACTTCACCTACAAGAAAGCACCAACCACTAATCCAACTACCCCAAGTGGAAGCTCATCAAGTACCAGCAAGCTTACCTTCAAGCCAACACTTCCTCAAGGAAAACCGCCCCCAAGTGGCAAATACACAAAGGATGATCAACCATTCAATGGTGAATGCTACAAGTGTGGAGGCAAAGGACACAAGTCGGCCGCATGTGGCAAAAAGAAAGTTTTATTCATCCACAACAATGGCGATGAAGAATACTTGAGTGAAGATGAGTTTGATGCAAGGTTCAAGGAAGCAATGGCAACGCAACATTTGGAAGATGACCAAGAACTACTTGTGTGTGAGCATGATGCAAGTCCATCGCTTGTGGTCACAAGGGTCTTAACTACTCAAGTCAATGAGAATAAATACCAAAGATCAAACATCTTCCAAACTCGTGCCGGTATCAATGGGAAGTCCATAAAAGTTTTCATCGGTGGAGGGAGTTGCCACAATCTTACAAGCACGGAATTGTGTGAGAAACTAAATCTCACCCTCCATCCGCACAAGCATCCCTACCATATACAATGGCTAAGTAACCAAGGGTCCGTCAAGATCAAGCACACCGTCTCGGTAACGTTCTCAATTGGACCATACAAAGACACGGTGGAATGTGATGTGGTCCCCATGACGGTTTGCCATATGTTGCTAGGAAGGCCATGGCAATATGACAAGCGTGCTTTGCATAATGGTCAGGCAAATACTTATACCTTCAAGTGGCTTGAAAAGACTTGTGTTTTGCAACCAATGAATCCTAGCCAAATAATTGCGGACAATGCAAAGGCTTTAGCGAGGGAGCAAAGCACAACACCACCTTGTGCGAAGAGTAGTGAGCGAGAGAACCACACTATCGTGAGTGAGAGCCACAAGCCAAACTCGAGTGGAAAAAATAAGAGTGTTCTTCTTTCCACCAAAAGTGAGATGAGAGAAGTGAGAACAACCCATCCATCTTGCACTCGTCCTTATATGCAAGGGACTACCGCAAGGAACTAATGACTTGACAAACGTTCCTCCTTCTTTGATGACTATTTTGCAGGAATTCCAAGATGTATTCCCCGAAGAGCTTCCTCATGGACTAAGCCCTCTTTGCAGAATCGAGCACCGCATTAACCTCATACCCGGCGCACCCCTCCCAAACCGCGCCACGTACCGCACAAACCCCGAAGAGACGAAAGAGATAGAACGACAAATCAACCAACTCGTCTCCAAAGGTTTGATCCAAGTAAGCACCAGCCCAAGCGCGGTACCTGTGATTCTCGTACCAAAAACAGATGATACGTTGTGGTTATGCATGGACTGTCGTCCAATCAATGCTATCACCGTGCATTATCAACATCATATACCGCGTCTTGATGACATGCTTGATGAGTTATGTGGAGCCACTATATTTTTGAAAATTGATCTTCGTAGTGGTTACCGTCAAATTCGCATGGCCGAAGGTGATGAGTGGAAAACCGCCTTCAAGACCAAGCTTGGTCTCTATGAATGGTTGGTTATGCCTTTTGGCTTATCAAATTCCCCATCTACCTTCATGCGCCTCATGAACCATATTTTGAGATATCTCATTGGGAAGAGTATCGTTGTTTAGTTTGATGACATCCTTGTCTATAGCAAGTCACAAGAGGAGCATGTTACTCATGTTAAGGAGGTCCTCCAAATCCTTCGTCATGAAAATCTCTATGCTAATCCCCCAAAGTGCACTTTTGCAAAAGACAAACTGATTTTCCTTGCTTTTGTTGTGTCTTCTAATGGCATTGAAGTTGATGTCTCTAAAGTTAAGGACATAAGAGATTGGCCCATACCTACCAATGTTAGTGAACTTCGTAGTTTTCATGGGTTGGCCGGTTTCTACCGTCGCTTTGTGAAAGACTTTTCTACCATTGCTTGCCCTCTCAACGAGTTAACCAAGAAAAATGTCACTTTTATTTGGGGCAAAGCACAACAAAAAGCGTTTGATGAGCTCAAAAAGAGGCTCACCGAAGCACCACTCCTCGTTTGAGATCGAGTGTGACGCTAGTGGAATTGGCATTGGGCGTGTCCTTATGCAAAATGGGCGTCATATTGCATACCATAGCGAAAAACTTGATGGCGCACGCCTTAACTATCCAATTTATGAGAAAGAGCTTTTTGCCTTGGTTCGTGTCCTTCAAGTGTGGCAACACTACCTTTGGCCCAAAGAGTTTATCATCCATTCCGACCATGAGTCGTTGAAATATCTTAAGGGCCAAGCCAATTTGAGTAAAAGACACGCCAAATGGGTTGAGTTCATGGAGTCTTTTCCTTACATTGTCAAGTACAAGAAAGGCAAAGAAAATATAGTAGCGGACGCCTTGTCTCGCAAAAATACAAGCCTTCTTACGCGACTCGAAGTAAACGTTTTGGGTCTTGATGACATCAAATCTTTATGCGCTTAGGCCGTCCTTTGGACCAATTTTGGCAAAGTGTTCAATAGAAAAGGATTTGATGATTTCTATTTGCATAAGGGTTTTCTATTCAAACAAAACAAGCTTTGCATTCCGAAGTCTCTCCAAATTTTTCTTCTTCAAGAATCCCATGGTGGAGGCCTTATGGGTCACTTTGGCCGTGACAAGACATATGACATGCTCGCCACTCACTACTATTGGCCCAAGATGAAGCGCGGCGTGGAATGCCACGTCCAACGACGCACTACTTGTGTCCAAGCTAAGTTTAAGTCTAACCCTTTTGGTCTGTATATGCCATTACCTATTCCTCATGCACCTTGGTCGGACATTAGCATGGACTTTGTGTTAGGTTTACCTAGATCTAAACATTTTCATGATTCTATATTTGTGGTAGTGGATCGTTTTTCCAAAATAGCACATTTCATTCCATGCCACAAGATCGATGATGCTTCACATGTGGCAAGTTTGTTTTTTAGGGAAATAATCCGTCTTCACGGTGTACCACGAACAATCGTCTCCGACCGCGACGTCAAATTCATGAGCTACTTTTGGAAGACACTCATGGTCAAGCTCGGCATCAAGCTCCTATTCTCGTTTGCCTCGCATCCTCAAACCGAGGTCGTCAACCGAAGCCTTGGCACCCTTCTTTGCGTGTTGATAAAGAAGAATCTTAAAGATTGGGAGGAATATATTCCACACACCTAGTTCGCCTACAATCGCGCAAAGCACTCTATGACCATGATGAACCCGTTCATGATCGTCTATGGATTCTAGCCTCCCACCGCGCTCGACATATTACCTCTTCCTCTACACGACCGCACCAACATGGACGTTGACAAGCGTGCCCAAGCAATGAAAAAGCTACATGAAGACACAAGAGCTACGATTGAGCAACAAGTCCTTCGCCAAGCATCAAGGCTAAACAAGAACAAGAAAGAGATGATCTTCGAAGTTGAACACCTAGACTATCCCGAGGAGGATAACGAAATTCCTAAAAGGAGCAAGATATAGAGGACTACAAAGTATTTTGGTGATGATTTCGTTGTATACCTCGTGGATGATACTCCCACTTCTATTTCAGAAGCCTATGCATCTCCTGGTGCTTACTACTGGAAGGAAGCCATCCATAGTGAGATAGACTCCATTTTAGCTAATAAAACATGGGAGATCACTGATCGTCCTTATGGGTGCAAACCTGTAGGATGTAAATGGGTGTTTAAGAAGAAACTAAGGCCTGATGGTACTATTGAGAAGTACAAGGCAAGGCTTGTGGCCAAGGGTTATACCCAAAAGGAAGATGAAGACTTCTTTGACACTTACTCAACTGTAGCAAGGTTGACCACCATTTGAGTACTACTTTATCTGGCTGCCTCACACGGTCTTCTCGTTCATCCAATGGACGTTAAGACGGCTTTCCTAAATGGAGAGTTGGATGAGGAAATTTATATGGATCAACCATATGGTTTTGTAGTAAATGGCCAAGAAGGAAAAGTGTGCAAGCTGCTGAAGTCTTTATATGGTCTTAAACAAGTACCTAAGCAGTGGAACGAGAAGTTTGATAAAACCTTACCCGCTGCAGTTTTTGTTGTAAACGAAGCTGAAAAGTGTGTATATTATCGCCATGGTTGGGGTGAAGGAGTTATTCTATGCTTGTATGTTGATGACATACTGATCTTTGGGACCAACCTTACTGTAATTGAGGGGGTCAAGGATTTCTTATCTCAGTCTTTTGAGATGAAGATCTAGGAGTAGCTGATGTTATATTGAACATCAAACTGTTGAGAGATGATGATAGTGGGATCACACTGCTTTAGTCTCACTATGTGGACAAGATTTTGAGTCTCTTTGGGTATAGCGACTGCAATTTTTCTCCAACACTGTATGATCCTAGTGTGCTACTTCAAAAGAATCGAGGTACCGTTAGAGATCAATTGACATACTCTCAAATAATTGGATCGCTTATGTACTTGGCTAACGCTACAAGACCTTACATCGCGTTTGTTGTTAGCAAGCCCAGTTGATTTGTTTCAAATCCTGGAGATGATCATTGGCAAGCTCTTGAAAGAGTCATGCGCTATCTAAAAGGCACTGCAAGCTATGGCATTCACTATACCGGGTATCCGAGGGTACTGGAGGGTTATAGTGATTCAAATTGGATAACTGATGTTGATGCGATAAAGTCCACAAATGGATATGTATTTACACT
The DNA here is from genome assembly GCA_030063025.1 of Avena longiglumis. Lineage (NCBI taxonomy): Eukaryota > Viridiplantae > Streptophyta > Magnoliopsida > Poales > Poaceae > Avena > Avena longiglumis. The sequence goes on from CP125979.1 coordinate 12,631,671, forward strand.
TGGTGGTGGTGGTTTTTCTTGGAAGTCTTTCAAGCAGACGATCTTAACGAGGTCAATTGTAGAAGCAGAACTCACAGCACTAGACACGTCCACTTTTGAAGCAGAGTCGCTTCATGAACTCTTGATGGACTTACCTGTGGTTGAAAAACCTATACATAATTCAATGAGCTGATAATCAAACTGTGATTATTAAGGTGAACAGTTCAAAGGATAATATGAAGTCCTCAAGACATGTAAAGAGGAGACTAAAATCTGTCAGGAAAATGAGAAACTCCGGAGTTATTGCATTGGATTATATTCAAACATCTAAGAACCAGGCAGATCCCTTCACAAAGGGACTATCACACAATGTGGTACAAAATGCATCGAAGGAGATGGGTATGAAACCCACACTATGTGTTTTCCACAGTGGCAAACTAATCTATGTGATCGGAGACCCCGTGAATTAGAATTGGGAGATAAGCTGTTGGTAGACTAAGAGGAAAGTATCCTCCGTGAAGATGCATAACTTTTCTATTCTGCACATCATATTGATTTTTATCTTAATGTGTTATAAGTGGCATAATCTTAAGCATATATGTTGTCCTGCAGAACATTTTTTAAAGAACACACCTATATGTGTCTGACTGTTAAACGACACAGTCTATAAGTGTTGGGTGCTCTCTAATAAACTCATGAAAGGCCATGGAGTATGACGCATAATCTCCACCCACAGGGAAGTCCCACGGAATTGCCACGGTAGCCCAGTATCGGTCAAGGCTTCGTGTGAAGCTAGGTTGCAGCAACCTTGCAGTTCAAGGCATAGTCCATTGTATAAGTCACAACCTTGTGTAGCATAGAATTTTAGGTGGAAATTCAACTTAACAGTATCCACTGCAGTATCGGTATATAAAACAGTGTTTCCACTGCAGTATCGGTATATAAAACAGTGTTTTGGAACAAAAGACAAATTACATGTGCTTCTAGGATCTGGTGGGGGGATTGTTGAAATTTTGGCCTAAATAGCCGAGCCCATTTTCCATTCTAATAATTTCTAAAAATCCTAGAGGCCCATGTCGCCCAATCATGCATGGCAAGAGGTGGGACAAATGTTTAGTCCCACATTGCTAGTTGAAGGAGGTTTGCACCAGCTTATAAGGGAGGCTCTCCTACCACTTGGTAAAAGGATGAGAAGGAGAAGGAAAAAGTCCCACACGCGTGCTCCTCCTCCTCTGCCGCCCACCTCGCCTCGTCACTGTGGCAGCCTTGAGTTGAGAGAATCGAGCAGTTCTTTTTGCCACGCATGGTGGTATATGAGCAGGTGTGTAGAATTTGAACAATATGCGTTTAAATCTGAACTCACTGGAAGTTTAATTCAAACTTAGTGGAGGTTGTTTGACTTTGGTCGCTGCTTGTTCGTTTCCTCTTCCGACGCCGCCTGTTCGCCTGTCTACATGTGCCTATAAGAGCGAAAGGTCTCTCCTCTCCTCAGAGATAATCAGAACCACCGCCTCCAAGTTCGAGCACTAAGCTGCAGTTCTTCTCCATCCGTCTTCTGGCGTGCACATGAGCAAGAGGGAAACCTCGAGAACCCCGCCTCTTCAAGTCACATGTCAGGAGAAGGGCGTCGTTTTGGGGAGCGCTATCGGCGTGACTACTGGCTTCATCACAGACTCCTTCACCGACGCCGCCGACATCTTCCCCGCCATCGAGAACCTCTTCCTCGATGACATGGGTGACAACTAGCGCCAACACCGGCGTCTTGCTGCTTTCTTCATCTTGTTTAGATTACTTGATCTCTCCAAACAAAACAAGCTTTGCATTCGAAGTCATCTCTCCAAATTTTTCTTCTTCAAGAATCCCATGGTGGAGGCCTTATGGGTCACTTTGGCGTGACAAGACATATGACATGCTCGCCACTCACTACTATTGGCCCAAGATGAGCCTTGACGTGGAGCATACGTCCAACGATGCACTACTTGTGTCCAAGCTAAGTTTAAGTCTAACCCTTTTGGTCTGTATATGCCATTACCTATTCCTCATGCACCTTGGTCGGACATTAGCATGGACTTTGTGTTGGTTTACCTAGATCTAAACATTTTCATGATTCTATATTTGTGGTAGTGGATCGTTTTTCCATAATAGCACATTTCATTCCGTGCCACAAGATCGATGATGCTTCACATGTGGCAAGTTTGTTTTTCAGGGAAATAATCCGTCTTCACGGTGTACCACGCACAATCGTCTCCGACCACGACGTCAAATTCATGAGCTACTTTTGGAAGACACTCATGGCAAGCTCGGCATCAAGCTCCTATTGTCGTTCGCCTCGCATCCTCAAACCGATGGACAAACCAAGGTCGTCAACCGAAGCCTTGGCACCCTTCTCTGCGTGTTGATAAAGAAGAATCTTAAAGATTGGGAGGAATATATTCCACACGCCTAGTTCGCCTACAATCGCGCAAAGCACTCTACCATCATGATGAACCCGTTCATGATCGTCTATGGATTCGAGCCTCTCACCGCGCTCGACATATTACCTCTTCCTCTACACAACCGCACCAACATGGACATTGACAAGCGTGCCCAAGCAATGACAAAGCTACATGAAGACACAAGAGCTACGATCGAGCAACAAGTCCTTCGCCAAGCATCAAGGCTAAACAAGAACAAGAAAGAGATGATCTTCGAAGAAGGCGACCTTGTGTGGATACACTTGAGTAAAGACCGCTTCCCCAAGGATCGCGACTCCAAACTCAAGCCAAGAGGTGATGGACTGTTCAAAGTACTAAAGAGGATCAACAACAATGCCTACATCATCGATATCCCAACATCAAAGTACCTTGTGAGCCCGACGTTCAATGTCAAGGACCTTTCACCATTCCATGGAAATGATGACGTTGAGAAGGTTGAAGAGTCGAGGACGACTCTTTCCCAGGGGGGGGGAGCTGATGCAGCCCGTCCTACGAACGCTACTACATCTACTCCTATGAGCTCCCCAAGTGGACCCATGACTCGCGCCCAAGCCACACTCCTACAAGCTAAGGTTAACTCGCTCCTTTCCTCGTGTGATTTCGATATGCCCCTGGATGGCTTGCTACTTCATACGCCCATCCTGTGCATCATCAGGTATGAAGAGAAGGACCCATGGAACGGAGAAACCACAGCGGAACGGACCAACCCCATTCAGGCTCCAGCGGTACTACCGGATCCGGCGACCGGTACTACCGGTGCAAGCGGCACCACTGGGCACTGCTACCGGACGCTCCAAAAGGAACCCATCCAAGCACCAGAAGCCAGCGGTACTACTGGTGCTGGAACAAAGCTACCGGTCGGGTACTACGCCCTCTACTACGCTTCGCTCTTGGCGACTCAACTGAAGTCCCAGGACGCAAGCGGTACTACGGTCCTGGCGGTACCTTGGGTGACGGTACTATCGATGTGAGCCGGTACTACCGGTCGTTACTGAACCTGTTCACGTCAGCTCGGCTCAGCGCCCTGTACCCCTCTCTACATTTTTCCGTTTTGTTCCTAAACTACCCATGTTTATGTGGCTGGCCTATAAATAGCCCCCACCCGCTATTGTAAACTCCAGACTTGGATAGTTGTAGTTGAAGACACCCCTTTGAGGATCTATCAACTATTTGTCTCATGCTCCTTGACAAGGAGCACCAAATTATCCACAACCTCTTGGATTTTGCCTCGTGCGTTCAAGTTGTACAAGTCCTTGGGATCTCGGTGTCTCGTCCCCAAGTAGTCAAGATCTCATCAAGCCTTTCACCCCCGTTGTTGGCCGTGGGAGAGTGTCTTGCCCAACGCCGATCCTAGGGATTGTGTTGGACCGGTTGCCACCAGCGTGAGCTATCGGCTTGTATCATGTTTTCGTGTGTGTGTGTGTGTTCATCGAGGTCTTCGCGTGTGTGTTCGTGGATTTCATCCCCTTCCCCTTCCACTCGCTTCCCCCTCGATTCCCACGGAATTCGTGAAAGATCAGGCCACCCCAAGGGATCACCCCTAACATAAACCTTTGCTACCGACGGCATACGGCTCTGCTACCTTGGGTCTACGATGTTGCTACTATGAGTGCATGATGTTGCTACCTTGGGCGAAGCGGGGGCTAATTTTGCTACATACTCCTTTTATGTTTTGCTATGTATTCGTTGCGGCTTTGCTATATTGATGTTCTCCAAATGCTACACTTATTTCTGCACCTATGGTTTTCTGCGAGATCCCGATGATGTCTCCGGCGAAAAATAAAATTATACACTAATACAAATATTTTGCAAGAATTGTTCTCCGGTTTTGCTACATTAGCATAATTTTTTTGCTACATAGTTTTGGTGAAACTCCGTGAAAGTCTCCGCGGTCGAATATGCTACATTAGCATAAATTTTTTGCTTCTGTGATGCATGACGTGGTCTTCAGCGAGGTCCACTCTATTTTTCTATTTTCTAGGTCAAATAGTTTATTGGCAAAAGCGGGATATTTTGTAGCAAGTAGGGATAATTTATAGAAAAGCGGGAATCCGGACAAAAAAAGACACGTGTCACGCATGGGACCCGGGATCAGAGAAGTTATCCTCGGCGCGCTCGCCTTTTTTAAAATGTTTTCCGCCGTCATTTGTGGAGCAGTCGTTCTCGAGGCCTAGTTCAATTTTTTTTGGGGGGCGTGTTAGATTGGACTAGGCATATCTCCCTGCATTTTGAGTTTCATCTCAATCTTAGTCATGACGACCCACTCTCGTCGTAGCCCATCCCAACGAATTCTCCCCATCCATCAGTTCAGCCTCCATTGCCTACACCCGCTGTAGCGCTGCATTGCTGAATCGCAGCAGAATCCAGCTCCCACTCGTCGTTGCCGTTCTGCTCCCCCTTCCCACCTGCAACAAAATATCTTCAATCAGCCACACGGTGCTGCTGCTCCTGCTTCGTGTCGCCTTGCATTGCATTTTGACTTGCCACGATGCAGCTTGCCGTTCCCCTAGCCAAGTCAAGACAAGGGCATCTCCACCAGGCAACCCATGTGGTCGCCCAAAACATCCCGTTTCTGACCGTTTGGATCGGGCCGGGTCAGGATCCGAACTGCCAGGCCAGCCGTATCCAGCGGCCTGACCCATCTGTCTGTCTCGCTTCTGATATCACTGCTTGACACCCTCGCGATGGGGCGTTAATGGCGGCATAGCGTCGGCTATCAGCATCGGCCGCTTCCGCCCCGGCGTTCCGTCATCGTTTCGAGGCGCCTTGTTTTCCGTGGCTACAAAACTTCGCGTCTCGAGCCGTTTTCCGCCTTCGCCGCGGTCTATAAAAGCGGTCGTCGGGCGAACAACAAGCCCAAAGCAAACAAACCAGCGAAAAAGCGCCAGCCACCACCGGCCATGCCTCTTCACAAGATCGCCAACTGGACCAAGATTCAGGAGATGTGCCGCACCCGCTTCCCAGAGGTGGAGGCCGACGAGGTCCATCTCGAGGTCACATTGTTGGCCAGGCGCATGTGTTCGCCTTCGATAAATAAGGCCATGTCGCCGAGTTGGCGCTGGAGTGGGTGGTGGAGGCGGCCTCCATGTTGACCACCAAATGGGCAGTGCGCGATATACACCACGTCGCCAACAAGGAGGCGGTGTCCTTGGAGGCCGCATCAACAGCACTCTGCTAGATCCGCCACGAGGCGGCCATGACCATGCTAGAGGAGGTGGCCAAGGAGGTTGTCAAGGTCACCGTCCGCGAGCTCCGCCATGCCGCCAAAATGCGCAGCGACGCGGAATAGGAGCAGCACGAGCACGTCGCCGACTCGACGACGGAGGAGGAGCGCGTGGCTATGGCTATAGCCCTTGAGGCGGCGTGGGCCCTCATCAACGGCGACGTGATGGAGGTGGTGGAGGACGAGGAGGAGGAAGGAAAGGAGATGGATCAGCTGGAGGAGGAGGGGAAGGCGGGCATCGCCATCCCCGTGCAGATCACGCAGGTGTTGGGCTTAGGCCCCAATGGTGCTCCGATTCTGGCTCTGTTGGAATTTTGTCCTAAATAGCCCAATCCATTTTCCATTCTAATAATTCCTGAAAATCCTAGAGGCCCATGTGGCCCATTCATGCATGACAAGAGGTAGGACAAATATTTAGTATCACATTGCTAGTTTAGGAGGTTTGCACCAGCTTATAAGGGAGGTTCTTCTACCACTTGGTAAAGGATGAGAAGGAGAAGGAGAGAGTCCCACGCACTCCTCTTCGCCGCCTACCTTGCCACTGACAGCCTTGCGGAGTTCTGAGGGGAATCTCGCCGAGCCAAGTTCTTTTTTGCCACGCATGACTGGTATGTAAACGGGTGTGCAGAATTTGAACAGTCTGCGTTTTAAATACGAACTCAGTGGAGGTTTAATTCGAACTTAGTGGAGGCTGTTTGACTTTGATCGATGCCTATTCATTTCCTCTTCTAACGCCGCCTGTTCGCTTGTCTACCTATGCCTATAAGAGCGGAAGGTCGCTCCTCTCCTCGGACATAATCAGAACCACCGCCTCCAAGTTCCAGAGCACTGAGCTGCTAGTTCTTCCCCATCCCGTCTTGCGGCATGCACCACGAGCCGGGACAGTAGGTCTCCGGAACCCCGCCTCTTCGAGTCATGTATGGGATAAGGGTGATAAGGTTTTTGGGGAGGGCTATCGGTAGCGACCTCGGCTTCATCACGGACTCTGACCAAGCCTTGACGACATCTTCCCCAACGACGACTTCTTCCCCGCCATCGAGAACCTCTTTCTCGACGACATGGGTGACAACTCCAACGCCAACACCGGCACACTAATATATGCTTTCTTTCTTCATCTTGTTCAGATTACTTCGATCTCTCTACATACTTTCTATCAGATTAGTTGGCTAGTTTAATTTCAATCATTCTAGTTATGTTTTACCTCCTGTTTATTTCGCATAAATCACTTGGTAAATTGCTCATATTTCCAACAATCCAAAAACCTTATTATAGGCAATTTACTCCAAGTGGTTTCATGGCATCTGTGAAGCCACCTGTCTTTGAGGGTATGCACTATAAGAGATGGCGCATGAGAGCAGTTCTCTGGTTTGAGAACATGAACTGCTATGACGCCACTCGTGGCAAGCCTAAGGGAGATCTTACTCCTACCCAGGAGCAAGTTTTCAAGAAAACTGATAAGCTGTTCAGGGCTGCTCTATTGTCTGTGCTTGGGGAGAACATTGTTGAACCTTACATGTCATTTGATAATGGCAAGGACATGTGGGCTGCTCTCGAGGCCAAGTTTGGGGTCTCAGATGCTGGCAGTGAACTGTATATCATGGAGCAATTCTATGACTTCAAGATGTCTGATGACCGCTCCGTCGTTGAGCAGGCTCATGAGATCTGAGCAGCAGCCAAGGAGCTTGAGTACTTCTCCTGTGTTTTACCGGACAAGTTCGTTGCCGGGGGCATTATTTCCAAGCTTCCCCATTCATGGAGGAACTTTGCTACTTCCCTGAAGCACAAGAGAGAGGAGTTTTCCATATCAGATCTCATTGGGACTCTTGATGTGGAAGAGAAGGCGAGAGCAAAAGACACACGTGCTCGAGTTGCTGAGGGAGGTTCAAGTGCCAACTTTGTACAGAAAAAGAAATTCCAGTCCCACAAGTCCAAGAACAAGAGCAAGTTTGATGGCAAGGGAAAGTTCGATGGGAAGAACAAGCCCTCACAGTCTACCAATTTAAAAAAAAAACACTGATAAGAAGAAAGGTTCCTATCATGTGTGCGGTGATCCTGATCACTAGGCTCCTAGCTGCCCCAACCGCTATGACAGGCGCCAACATGGGAAGGGCAGCAAGACCGCTAATGTTGTCATGAGCGACGTTGATATGAAGGATGTTGGTTATGGTATATTACCTACTGTTCTTCATATCAGGTCAGAGCGACTCAGTCTGTGCTGATGGGGAACGGCTCGCGTGCTTCTGTTCATGGTGTTCGTACGGTTGATCTGAAGTTCACTTCAGGAAAGACCGTGCGCCTGAAGAACGTGCATCATGTTCCCTCAATAAATAAGAATCTTGTTAGCGGATCTCTTCTACGTCGTGATGGCTACGAGATTGTTTTCAAGTCCAATAAGTTTGTACTATCTAAGTTTGGTACTTTTATTGGTAAAGGATATGAGTGCGGAGGTCTGTTCCGCCTGTCATTGTCAGATGTTTGTAATAAAATTGTGAATCATGTTTCATTTGATCTTATATCAAATGTCTGGCATTCACGTCTTTGTCATGTTAATTTTGGTTGCATGACGCGGTTATCTAAAATGAATTTAATCCCAAATTTCACTACTATCAAAGGATCTAAGTGCCTAGCCTGTGTGCAAGCAAAACAACCTCGTAAGTCACATAGAATTTGCGAGGTGAGAAATTTAGCACCACTAGAACTCATACATTCGATATTTGTGAGATGAATGATGTGTTGACAAAAGGTGGAAAGAAATATTTTATAGCGTTGATTGAGGACTCTATGAGATCTTGTCATGTATCTTTTAAAACAAAAGATGAGGCTTTGAGTTTCTTCAAAGTCTATAAAAGTGAAAAACCAATTTTATCGAAAGATTCGGAGGCTTAGGTCTGATCGAGGTGGAAGTATTTTCCAGCGAATTTGATTCTTTTGTGCGAAACATGGTATAATACATGAGAGGGCGCCTCCTACTCACCCAGTCAAGCGGGATAGCGAAAGAAAGAACCACACTCTATGATTTGGGTAGCCATATTAGACACATCAAGTCTCTCCGAGGAATGGTGGCGGGAGGCATTACTGACCGTGTCATGTCCTAAACCGAGTTCCCACAAAGAACAAAGTAATTACTACATTTGAAGAATGGGAGAATAAAAGGTTAAATCTCTCTTACCTACGAACTTGGGGCTGTTTGGCAAAAGTTCATGTGCTAGTTCCCAAGCAGCGCAACCTTGGACCAAAAACTGTGGATTGTGTATTTATGGGACATGCTTTTTGTAGCATTGGCTACCGATTCTTGGTAGTAAATCCGGAGTACCAGACATGGATGTTGGTAAAATCATGGAGTCGAATGATGCAACTTTCTTTGAGGATATCTTTCCCATGAAGGATATGCCTAACTCATCAAGTCAGGAATTAGATATAATTTTTGAACTTATCATTCCAGTTGAACACCTAGACTATCCCGAGGAGGATAACGAAATTCCTAAAAGGAGCAAGAGATGAGGACTACAAAGTATTTTGGTGATGATTTAGTTGTATACCTCGTGGATGATACTCCACTTCTATTTGAAGCCTATGCATCTCACGGTGCTTACTCTTTGGAAGGAAGCCATCCATAGTGAGATAGACTCCATTTAGCTAATAAAACATGGGAGATCCGATGCGTCCTTATGGGTGCAAACCTGTAGGATGTAAATGGGTGTTTAAGAAGAAACTAAGGCCTGATGGTACTATTGAGAAGTACAAGGCAAGGCTTGTGGCCAAGGGTTATACCCAAAAGGAAGGTGAAGACTTCTTTGACACTTACTCAACTGTAGCGAGGTTGACCACCATTTGAGTACTACTTTCTCTGGCTGCCTCACACGGTCTTCTCGTTCATCCAATGGGCGTTAAGATGGCTTTCCTAAATGGAGAGTTGGATGAGGAAATTTATATGGATCAACCATATGGTTTTGTAGTAAATGGCCAAGAAGGAAAAGTGTGCAAGCTGCTAAAGTCTTTATATGGTCTTAAACAAGTACTTAAGCAGTGGAACGAGAAGTTTGATATAACCTTACCCGCTGCAGGCTTTGTTGTAAACGAAGCTGAAAAGTGTGTATACTATCGCCATGGTGGGGCGAAGGTTATTCTATGCTTGTATGTTGATGAAATACTGATCTTTGGGACCAACCTTCTTTGTAATTGAGGGGTCAAGGATTTCTTATCTCGATTTTGAGATGAAGATCTAGGAGTAGTGATGTTATCTTGAACATCAAGCTGAGAGATGATGATAGTGGGATCACGCTTTAGTCTCACTATGTGGACAAGATTTTGAGTCGCTTTGGGTATAGCATTTGGAAGTTTTCTCCAACAACTATGATCCTAGTGTGCTACTTCAAAAGAATCGAGGTACCGTTAGAGATCAATTGGCATACTCTCAAATAATTGGCTCGCTTATGTACTTGGCTAACGCTACAAGACCTAACATCGCGTTTGCTGTTAGCAAGCTCAGTTGGTTTGTTTTAAATCCTGGAGATGATCATTGGCAAGCTCTTGAAAGAGTCATCGCTATCTAAAAACCGCAAGCTATGGCATTCACTATCTAGGGTGTCAGAGTCTTTGGAGGTTATAGTGATTCAAATTGGATAGCGATGTTGATGAGATAAAGTCCACAATTGGATATGTATTTACACTTGGTGGTGGTGGTGTTTCTTCAAAGTCTTGCAAGTAGACCATCTTAACGAGGTCAACTATAGAAGCAGAACTCACAGCACTAGACACATCCACTTTTGAAGCAGAGTCGCTTCGTGAACTCTTGATGGACTTACCTGTGGTTGAAAAACCTATACCCGCAATTCCAATGAATTGTGATAATCAAACTGTGATTATTAAGGTGAACAGTTCTAAGGATAATATGAAGTCCTCAAGACATGTAAAGAGGAGACTAAAATCTGTCAGGAAAATGAGAAACTCCGGAGTTATTGCATTGGATTATATTCAAACATCTAAGAACCAGGCAAATCCCTTCACAAAGGGACTATCACACAATGTGGTAGAAAATGCATCGAAGGAGATGGGTATGAAACCCACACTATGTGTTTTCCACAGTGGCAAACGAATCTGTGTGATCGGAGACCCCGTGAATTAGAATTGGAAGATAAGCTGTTGGTAGACTAAGAGAAAAGTATCCTCCGTGAAGATGCATAACTTTTCTATTCTGCACATCATATTGATTTTTATCTTAATGTGTTATAAGTGGCATAATCTTAAGCATATATGTTGTCCTGCAGAATATTTTTTGAAGAACACACCTATATGTGTACATTTAAGCGTCATGATCTATAAGTGTTGGGTGCTCTCTAATAAACTCATGAAAGACTATGGAGTATGACGCATAATCTCCACCCAGGAAGTCCACGAATTCCCACGGTAGCCCGATGTCGGTCAAGGCTTCGTGTGAAGCTAGGTTGGACAACCTTGCAGTTCAAGGCATAGTCCATTGTATAAGTCACAACCTTGTGTAGCATAAATTTTAGTGGAAATTCAACTTGATCTCCAACTGCGATGTCGGTATATAAAAGTGTTTTGGAACCAAAGACAAATTACATGTGCTTCTAGGATGCGGTGGGGACTGTTGAAATTTTGGCCTAAATAGCCAAGCCCATTTTCCATTCTAATAATTTCTAAAAATCCTAGAGGCCCATGTCGCCCATTCATGCATGGCAAGAGGTGGGACAAATGTTTAGTCCCACATTGCTAGTTGAAGGAGGTTTGTGAAGGGAATATGCCCTGAGAGGCAATAATAAATTGTTTATTATGTGTATTCCAAGTATATGATAGATGTTTATTTTGCATGCTATAATTGTATTAATACGGAAACGTTAATACATGTGTGTTTAATAAACAAACAGAAAGTTCCTAGTTAAGCCTCTCTCATAAACTAGCTCGTTGATTAACAAGATGATCAAGGTTTCCTGATCATGGACATTGGATGTTGTTAATAACGGGATCACAACATTAGTGTAATGATGTGATGAACATTCATCCGAAGTATAGCATTACGATCAAAGTCATTGAGTTTATATTGCTATAACAACTTAAGTGATCCTAATCCTTAGACCATGAGATCATGTCGATCACTAACAGGAAGAGTTTCTTGATAACATCAAGCGTCACCGTAATGGGGTGATTATAAAGATGGGTTGAGAACTAATAAAGTGTTATGTAGAGGCTCATGGATCGAGAGGAATTTGTTCGTCCCAATGGCGGATAGATATACTCTGGGCCCTCTCGGTGATATCACATTGATTAGCTTGCAAGCAAGTGATTTGATCACTAGAATGTTATATCACGAGCGAGAAAAGAGTGCATGTCGATCGAGATCAAACTAGGTATGGAGATACCGATGATCGAATCTCGGACATGTAATATATCTTGAAACAAAGGGATTAAGATACTAGCGTAAAAGGTTAAACGATCACAAGAAAGTCATCGTTGAATGTGTGGGAGTCGGTATGGGTCTCAGATCCGCCGATTATTGATCCGAGAGGGTCTCGACCATGTCCGCATTATTCACGAACTAGGGTGACACACTTAAAAGACACCGACATCCAATTGGAGCAAAAGTTTCATGCGAAAGAATAAACAAGCGCAGGAATTTATTTCACTAGATACATGAAAGCAGGTTTCGGGTGAAATTGCGTAAAGTGGTTATGCATGTGAAATAGAATTCTAGCAAGGGTTATTTGTGAATGTTTGTCATTAAAGTAATTGACAAAATTCTGAATAAAATAAAAGAGTTTTATTTAATGAGAGTTTGCATTAAATTTGGTGGAAATTTAATGGGATCTTTGAGTGGGATTTTGAGTGGAGGAATTTGGAGGAGTTTTGTGAGTGGAGTGTCCACCCACATGAAGAGGGGAGGCAAGGGGCAGCCCCATCGCCGCCACCCCTTGGGTTCCCCCTCCTCCTATAAAAGGAGCCCTCCTCTCACTTCTCCTCACACCTCCTCGTGAAGGATCTCTCTCCCTCTAGAATTTATCCCCATGGTCTCGGACTAGCGAGATACATGTTCCGGTGGCTATTCGGCAAGAAAGAGTTGTGCTTCCGCTGCATCGCTGGGCGAGGAGGCGGAGGTTGCTCGGTGCCTCGAGCGTGTGTCGAGCACGGATGCCTTCTTGATTCTGGCGCTAGGACTTCCTCTCGATCTTGAGATCGGCAAGAGATCTACATCAACCACGAGTTTGGACTCGTTAAACTTTGTCGGTCTTCAAGGGTATGTTCTCTCTGGATGTACATCCGCTTGTTTGTATCTAGTATAAATAGATCTTGGTATATAGTTCACATCGTAGGAAATTTTTGTTTTCTATCTGCGAACCCTTGATGTGTATCGAGCCGGATCTATGCGTAGATACTTTACAGGTAGTACACATATGAGTATGTGGCGATGATGATCATGTTGTTGCTCCTTTCTTGTGATTTTGGATATTGGTGGCATAGTGGGATGAAGCGGCCGGACAAACTTTACATGTCCTCGCATGAGAGACCTGTTCCACGCTTGACATGCAACTAGTTTGCATAAGTGGCTAGCGGTGTCTATCTCTCCTACTATAGTCAATATCTATTTTGCAAGCGAGTTGTCAACAATTTGATTATCCTCGTTGTGGTTCATGTTCGTAGGTAAGAACGGTTCTATCTCGAAAGCCCTCGGCCACGTAAAACTTGCAATGGATAAATTAGGCGTCTAGTTTAGATTGTTCTTTGGGCTAGTGTTATGATATGGTAGTGTTGTAAGTAGAAGTATGAGATGATACTCTTACAACACACATAGCGTGTAAAATCCATAGGCGTGGATTTACACATATAGGTATGATAGTGATCATACCACGATGCACATGATAGAGATCATCTGCGGGAACCATATAATTTCACTAATAAACATATGATGTTTGATTGCATCTTATATTGCTTGTTTAGCGCTTTGTTAAGCATAATAAGATGATCCCTCATTTAAATATCAAGATAAGAATGTGTTCTTCCTTTAGTATGCACCGATTATGTTTTCGTCGCTCCAAGACATCACGTGATGATCGGGTGTACTTGGATCCTCGACCATACTTCGGGTGTAAAACAGTTACACACGCAAAATACTAAGGTTCTAACTTGGCAAGCCTAGCATGTACAGACATGGCCTCGGAACAGCCGAAAGGTTAAGCATGAGTCATATAGTTGATATGATGCCCATTTGATGCTCGCCTTTGAAGCTATACCGACTCACGTGATGATCGGACTTGGTGTAGTGGATTTGGTTCATGTAATCACCAAAAGGACACGAGGATGTCGCTTTTGAGTGGGAGTTCATTCGTAATATAGATTAGTTGAACTCAATCTATCATACACTTAGTCTAAACTTTACAAATTCTGTAGATGGCACCACCGCTTTTAATTTCAATGCGTTCATGGAGAAAGAGAAACTAGCAGTGACGGTAGCAACTTTCTTGAATGGGCCATGAATTTGAGGATTCTCCTCTCTGCACAAAAGCAATATGTGCTAGAAGCGCCGTTAGGCCCCCACCTTTTGATGCCTGACGAGGAGAAGAATGTCTATCGACTCGTCGGAGGACCACAACAGTTCATTGCGGCATATTGTATGGGCTAGGCGGAACTTGGCGTTTAAAGCAGCAATGCTTTTGATACAATGGGTGAGTTGAAAATGATTTTCGACACACATCTGCTGTAGAGAGCTACAATGCTTGAGAAAAGTTCTTTAGCGCATGATGGAAGAGAAACTCCGTAAGTGAGCATGTACTCAAGATGTCGGTTACCGATAAGCTTGTGTCCTTGGGAATAACGATTCCCATTGACTTAGGCATCCATCGTGTTCTGCGGTCTCTACCACCTAGCTATAAGAGCTTCGTGATGAACTATAATATGCAAGGCATGAAGAAGTCTCTCCCGAGCTTACATCGATGCTTAAAACTAGAAGTGGAGATCAAAAGGAACATCAAGTGTTGATGATCAATAGGAACACTGGTTTCAAGAAAGACAAGAAGGAAAGCGGAAGGAAGTAAGGCAAGCACTGTTGCGCGAAAAGAAACCCCGAGTTGGACCTAAGTCGATACTGAGTGCTACTATTGTAAGGGGTAGCCTTTGAAGCGCATAGCGCCCAAGTATCTGGCACAAGAAGGCCGGCAAGGCAAACAAAGGTATATATGATATACATGTTATTGATGTGTACTTGACTAGTGCTCGCAGAGCACTGGGTATTTGATACGGTTCGGTTGCTAATATTTGTAACTTTCGAATCGGGGCTGCGGAGCACCGCGCTAGCAAGGGTGAGGTCAAGATGCGTGTCGGCAATGGATCAAGTGTTGATGTGATCGCCGTCGAACGCTACCTCTCCACTTACGTCGGGATTAGTTATAAACTTAAATAAGCATTATTTGGTGCTGACCTTGAGCATGAACATTGTATCTGGATCATGTTTGATGCAAAGTGGTTTTCATTCAAATCGAGAACAATGGTTGTTCCATTTATATGAATGAAATCTTTTATGGTCATGCACCAATGTTGAATGGTTTATTTACATTGGATCTCGATGATAATGTTACACATATTCATAATGTTGATGCTAAAAGTTAAACTTGATGATGATATATCCGCATATATGGCCTTTGCCGTCTAGGTCATATTGGCATTAAGCATGAAGAAGCTCCATTCGGATGGACTTTTGGAATCACTTGATTATGAATCATTTGATACATGTGAGCCATGCCTTATGGGCAAGATGACTAGAACGCCGTTTTCGGTTCAATGGAGCGATGATTTATTGGAAATCATACATTCGATGTATGTGGTCCAATGAGTGTGTCGCCTTGAGGTGGATATCGTTATTTTGTTACTTTCACGGATGATTTGAGTAGATACGGTTATATCTACTTGATGAAACACAAGTCGAAACCTTTGAAAAGTTCAAGGAATTTGAATGAAGTTGAAAATCATCGTAATAGAAAGATCAAATTTCTGATGCGACCATGGAGGTGAGTATCTAAGTTACGAGTTTAGCACTCACATGAAAGAGTGTGGAATTGTTTCACAACTCACACTGCCGAACACCACAATGAAATGGTGTGTCGAACGTCGTGTCGTACTTTATTAGATATGGTTCGATCTATGATGTCTCTGACGGACTTGCCGTTGTCATTTTGGGGTTATGCACTAGAAACTGCTGCATTCACTTTAAATCGGGCACCATCTAAATCCGTTGAAACGACACCGTATGAATTATGGTTTGGAAACAAACCTAAGCTGTCATTTCTTAAAGTTTGGGGTTGCGATGTTTATGTGAAGAAACTTCAACCGGATAAACTCGAACCCAAAGCGGAAAAATGCATCTTCATAGGATACCCTAAAGAAACTATTGGGTATTCCTTCTATCACAGATCCGAGGGCAAGGTTTTTGTTGCCAAGAATGGATCCTTTCTAGAGAAAGAGTTTCTCGCGAAAGGTGTGAGTAGTCGGAAGGTAGAACTCGAAGAGGTTGTGGAACCTTCTCTTCAAAGTATGGCGAGTAGCGCAATGAAGTCGTTCGGAGTTGTCTCCACTGTTGAAGAGGGAACTAATGATAATGATCATGAAACTCCGAAGAGAGTACTACCGAACCTCGCAGGTCAAACAGACGCGTCGACTCCCGGCTGTCGGAAATCTGTCATAAATTTCATGGTTGATGAATATAATGACCTGCGACGTATGAAGAAGCGATGATGAGCCCGATTCCAACAAATGGTTAGAAGCCATGAAATCCGAGATGGAATCCATGTATGAAAATCAAGTTTGGAACTTGGTGGAATTACCTCACGACCGAAAGGCCAGAGAACAAATGGATTTTCAAAAGGAAAGCGATGATGGTAATGTGACCATCTATAAAGCTCGACTTGTCGCAAAGGGGTTTCGACAAATTCAAGGAGTTGACTACGATGAGACTTTCTCTCCGTAGCGATGCTAAAGTCGATTAGGATTATGTTAGCATTGCTGCATATTTCAATTATGAAATATGGCGATGGATGTCAAACCGCGTTTCTCAATGGTAATATTGAAGAAGAGTTGTATATGATACAACCAAAGGGTTTTGTCGATCCTAAGGATGCTAACAAGGTGTGCAAGCTTCAACGATCCATCTATGGATTGAAGCAAGCATCACGAAGTTGGAATCTCCGCTTTGATGAGGTGATCAAAGAGTTTGGATTTGTCCAAACTTATGGAGAAGCTTGTATTTACAAGAAAGTGAGTGGGAGCAATGTGGCATTTACGATATTATATGTGGATGACATATTATTGATCGAATGATATAGAACTTTAAACAGTGTTAAAAGTTATCTAAGCGACAAATTTTCAATGAAGGACCTAGGTGAGCGTCATACATATTAGGCATAAAGATCTATAGAGATAGATCTAGGCGCCTAATAGGGCTATCATAAAGTACATACCTTGATAAGATTTTAAAGAAGTTTAAAATGGACGGAAGTAAGAAGGGTTCTTACCTATGTTACAAGGCAAGACATTGAGTAAGACTCAAAGTCAAACCGGCGGAAGAAAGAGAGAGAATGGACAAAATCCCTATGCTTGACCATAGGCTCTATTATGTACGCCATGCTATGTACAAGACCGGATGTAGCACGCTATTAGTTTGACTAGTAGGTACCAATCGGATCGAGTTCGGAACCTTGGATAGCGGTCAAGAATATCCTTAAGTACTTACGAAGAACTAAGGATATGTTTCTTGAATCGGAGGTGAAGAAGAGCTCGTCGCTAAGTGTTATGTCGACGCTAGTTTTGACACCGATCCGGATGACTCTAAGTCTCAATCCGGATCGTATTTCTCATGAATGGCGGAGGCGGTTAGTTGGAGGAGCTCCAAACAACCGTGTAGCGGATCAACAACGGAGGCGAATATGTTGCTTGCTTGAAGCTCGAAGCGGTTGGATGAAGGAGTTCATATCGAACTAGGAGTTGTGGCAAGCGTTGGACCCAATGGTGATCTATTGTGACAACAATGGTTCCATTGCCAACGCCAAAGAGCCAAGGTCTCACAAGCATTCCAAGCATATTAGCGCGGTTTCACTCCATCATGAGCATGTCAAGGATGGAGATATAAAGATTTGTAAAGTACATACGGATCTCAATGTAGCAGATCCGTTGACTAAAACTCTCCCTAGAGCAAAACATGATCAACAAGAACTCAATGGGTGTTAGATATATCACTATGTAACTAGATTATTGTCTCTAGTGCAAGTGGGAGGCGAAGGAATATGCCGAGAGGCAATAATAAATTGTTTATTATGTGTATTCCAAGTATATGATAGATGTTTATTTTGCATGCTATAATTGTATTAATACGAAACGTTAATACATGTGTGTTTAATAAACAAGCAAAGTTCCTAGTTAAGCCTCTCTCATAAACTAGCTCGTTGATTAACAAGATGATCAAGGTTTCACGATCATGGACATTGGATGTTGTTAATAACGGGATCACAACATTAGTGTAATGATGTGATGAACATTCATCAAGTATAGCATTACGATCAAAGTCATTGAGTTTATATTGCTATAACAACTTAAGTGATCCTAATCCTTAGACCATGAGATCATGTCAATCACTAACACGGAAGAGTTTCTTGATAACATCAAGCGTCACACCGTAATGTGGGTGATTATAAAGATGGGTTAAGAACTAATAAAGTGTTATGTAGAGGCTCATGGATCGAGAGTGGAATTTGTTCGTCGATGGCGGATAGATATACTCACAGGCCCTCTCGGTGATATCACATTGATTAGCTTGCAAGCAAGTGATTTGATCACTAGAATGTTATATCACGAACGAGAAAGAGTGCATGTCGAACGAGATCAAACTAGGTATGGAGATACCGATGATCGAATCTCGGACATGTAATATATCGTGAAACAAAGGGATTAAGATACTAGCGTAAAAGGTTCCGGCGATCACAAGAAAGTCATCGTTGAATGTGTGGAGTCGATGGGTCTCGAGATCCGCTCGATTATTGATGCGAGAGGATCTCGATCATGTCCGCATTATTCACGAACCGTAGGGTGACACACTTAAGAGACACCGACATCCAATTGGAGCAAAAGTTTCATGCCGAAAGAATAAACAAGCAGGAATTTATTTCACTAGATAAAACAGGTTTTCGGGTGAAATTATAAAGTGGTTATGCATGTGAAATAGAATTCTAGCAAGGGGTTATTTGTGAATGTTTTTCATTAAAGTAATTGACAAAATTCTGAATAAAATAAAAGAGTTTTATTTAATGAGAGTTTGCATTAAATTTGGTGGAAATTTAATGGGATCTTTGAGTGGGATTTTGAGTGGAGGAATTTGGAGGAGTTTTGTGAGTGGAGTGTCCACCCACATGAAGAGGGAGGGCAGGCAGCCCCCATGCGCCACCCCTTGGGGTTCCCCCTCCTCCTATAAAAGGAGCCCTCCTCTCACTTCTTACTCACACCTCCTCGTGAAGGATCTCTCTCCCCCTCTAGAATTTATTCCCCATGGTCTCGGACTAGCGAGATACATGTTTTCGGTGGCTATTCGGCAAGAAAGAGTTGTGCTTCCGCTGCATCGCTGGAGCGAGGAGGCGGAGGTTGCTCGGTGCCTCGAGCGTGTGTGCGGATCGGATGCTGCTGATTTGCGGCGCTAGGACTTCCTCTCGATATTGAGATCGGCAAGAGATCGTCTACATCAACCACGAGTGGGACTCGTTAAACTTTGTCGGTCTTCAAGGGTATGTTCTCTACGGATATACATCCGCCTGTTGTTTGTATCTAGTATAAATAGATCTTGGTATATAGTTCACATCGTAGGAAAATTTTTGTTTTCTATGCTGCGAACCCTTCAGTTTGCACCAGCTTATAAGGGAGGCTCTCCTACCACTTGGTAAAAGGATGAGAAGGAGAAGGAAAGAGTCCCACACGCGTGCTCCTCCTCCTCTGCCGCCCATCTCGCCTCGTCACGGCGCGCGCGCCGCGGGTTACGGGAATCGAGCCGAGTTCTTTTTTGCCACGCATGACTGGTATATGAACGGGTGTGTAGAATTTGAACAATATGCGTTTTAAATAAGAACTCACTTGAGGTTTAATTCGAACTTAGTGGAGGTTGTTTGACTTTGGTCGTGACTGTTCGTTTCCTCTTCCGACGCCGCCTGTTCGCCTGTCTACATGTGCCTATAAGAGCGAAAGGTCTCTCCTCTCCTCAGAGATAATCAGAACCACCGCCTCCAAGTTCCAGAGCACTAAGCTGCCAGTTCTTCCCCATCCCGTCTTGCGGCGTGCATGAGGGGCGATGAGACTCGAACCCGCCTCTTCAAGTCACATGCGGAGAAGGCGTCGTTTTGGGGAGCGCTATCGGCGCGACTACTGGCTTCATCACGGACTCCTTCACCGACGCCGCCGACATCTTCCCCGCCATCGAGAACCTCTTCCTCAACGACATGGGTGACAACTCCAACGCCAACAATAAGACGCCTTTGCTTTCTTTCTTCATCTTGTTTAGATTACTTCAATCTCTGCAACTCCCTGCATACTTTCTGTCTGACTATTTGGCTAGTTTAATTTCGATCATTCTAGTCATGTTTTACCTCCTGTTTATTTTGCATAAATCACTTGGTAAATTGCTCATATTTCCAACAGGTTCCTTCTTCGAAAGAGTTGCTCGCGGCTGAGGCAGAACTCCAGCGCCAGGCGTGCGACATTGCTGCGGCGAAGGAGCTCGCCGACCAGGAGACGAGGAACCACTGGGCCTCCAAAGATGGACAAGGCCGTGGCGAACCGGGCAGCGGAGGAGCGCAAAAAGGCAGCGGGCAAGGAAGTGGCTCGCGGCCATGCGTGCAACCGTCATCGCGAACGCATCTAGCAGCGGGCCATCTAGTCCGCTAGGGTGGCGATCAACGGGGCCGGCGGCAGCGGCAATGATGGTTGTGGCAATGGCGGCGAGTAGTCGTTGCGCCATCCTCCTCCAGCAATAGCAGCAATAGCCGTAGCAGTAGGAGTAGCAGCATCACCCCCCCCCCCCCCATTTTGTTCAAACGACATTTTTGTAACTGGCAGGGTTAGTGTATTGTATATCCATTGTTAAGTACTAATGTTTCACTGATGTATGTTCCCCGGGTGGCCGACGGGCAAGACACCCGTGCTGTCCAAGCACGTCCGGGCTGACGCAACCGTTGCTCAGGTTTGGTGCGTGGATTTGGATCAAGCCGGACGCGTTTGTCCGGATGGATCGGGCCACTAAGGGTGTGTTTGCCCGGGGCTACTCAAAAACTCTCCTCCCAGCCGAGATTTTGACGGGATCCGGTGTTTGTTAGGCCGACTCTTCCCATCTGCGCATTGCCGAGGGGATACGAAAAAGCGCTCAGCGCCCTGCCAAGCAGCGAAGGCCGAATCGAGCTTCGCAGGTGAGCTCGGTCGAGCTCGCCCCAAAAATAGGAGCCCGCACGAGTCGCCACCGAAAATATCTCCGCGCGTCACGCTGAGAGGGGTAGACCCCGAGTCCCGTCACCCCCTCCCCCATTCCCCACGAGCCCATCATACGCTCCTCCCCCAAAAATTTCCCTCCTCAAATGCCGCCAAGCTCGCTGCCTCCTGCCCCCTACCTCCCATGAGACACACGTGGACATCGCCTTCATTGCCCTCTCCTCTACGCCGCCGCTCTCCTGTTCCCCATGAGATACAGATCGAGCTGGCATGGAGAGGGCGAGGTCGACCTCGCGGTCTGTCTCTGACGGTTGAACCGGCCCTCCCTCTACCGGCTTCTTCCTCCGACGACCGAGACCTCCTCCTGTTCCGCATGTGGCGTCAAACCCTAGCAGCAGCACGTCTCAGACCGGATCAAGCTCCGTCGATCTGCACATCTCCGACCTGAAAGTCTCTGGCCGGATATGCACGAGCTGTGAAGGTAGTAGCAAATCCTGCACATTCTTGTGATCTATGAATATATGGAAGCTTGTAATACTGCACAATAAGGATGCAGAATTTTGGGAATATTGATGTAGACTTTTTAATATTGATTTGTTGGGAACATGTATTATGCAAAAAAAATTGAAGTATGTATTATGCAATATTATTGATGTAGACTTTGTAATATTGATCGATGGACGCTGAATGCTCTTTTATGTGCTTTTGATGTTATGCACGTATGTACCATGGAGTGTATATGTATGTATTTACTGAAAATTTATTCCATTTGGTGGTAGTCTCACCGACTCAGGGAGAAGGTAACCACATCTCATCTCAAATAGTCTACCAATCAATACCCGGGTCCAACACACCTCAACACACACATGCTAACAAACAACATCTCCACTTAATATATCTCAGCTGACTCGGGCTTTCAAACACATGACAATATCCCATCTCAACTCAGCTAAGGTCACCTTGTATGAAAAGAGATGGAGAATCTGAGTAGCACCGGGCTACCAAACACACCCTAAGATGCTACGCAAGTCGGGCGTCCGCACGGACAAGTTTAAGATATGCTCGGACAGGATTACTCGACCCGATAGAGATGCCCTCTGAGCTTTCTCGAGGGCGCCGGGCCTCTCCAAAGCCAAACTCGCCGGCGCTGCCGGTCGAGGGAGGTGGAGGAGGAGCTCCGGCGCATGTAGTCTAGATTCTCGGGCTCTCGTGAGGAGTCGTAGGACTAGGTTTAGGTTTTCTGTGTTTGCCCTTGTGGTGTTTTGGCGAGATGCAGTTTGAGTTTTGTCTCCAGATTGCTGGCCTAGATCTGGAGCAGCCTTGATCTTCGCCCTGATACTCCGGGCCGGAGTTGGTTGGGGTGTGTAGATCTTCCACGGAGACTCTCAATAAAGGCCTAGGACACAGCATCGGGAGGAAGCTGGGCTGCGACCCTCTTGGCCGGCCGTGGTGGCGGGGAGTGAGGTGGTGGCGGATGGCTTGTGTGCTTCTCCTTCTGGCCGGCCGTGGGCGAGGGGATGTGAAGTCTTGAGTTCTGCCTCTTTCTTGCTGGATGCGGGGCGGTTCTTGTCAGCGGTCCTCCCCGCTTCCAAGCGACCATGGTGGTGGCTTGTGTTGTGCAGTGTTGGCTTCTGTGGCGGTTTCGATCCGGAGCTTCTCCGGCTTCTTGGCGGTGATGCTTCGTTAACGTCGGACTCAAGGGGCGAGGGCCGCTCCTTCGCTGCTTCGCCCTGTGTGTCGGTCGTCTCCTGTGGCAAGGTGCGGGCCGATACCGGAGCTTCATCGTCGATCTGGAGGAGGAAGAAGATGGTGGACTTGATTGCTTTTTCAAGTTTCTTTTAGGGTCCTCGGTGCTTATTTTCTGGGCCTCTGTGTAATTCTTATTTCTCGGGCCTCCTGTACTCCAACGACGTTATTGCAGCTATATATTTCGGCAGCACCCGTAATCCGTTCAAAAAAAAAGATAAAGATGCCCTAAGCACTCTCGCCATGAAACCGATCCACGTGTACAGCAGCCAACGCCACGTGGTGGCGCATCCAGGCAATGTGTGCCGCCGGTCCCACAACTGTCCGGGTCCGAGAGCCGGCGTCGTCGTGCTCGTCGCCGTTGCCGTTTCAGTCGGTTCATCGTCCGTCCGTACAGCCTGACAGTCAGTCGTGCTCTGCCTTTCAATGTGGCGTGGCCTTCACTTCCTGCCTCCTCTGCCTGCACATGGCGTGCTCTTCCCAGCCCCTGCACTAGCAGTAGCAGGGGATTCACAAGCTCCATGCGTTGCTCCACGCATTGATGCATGCATTCAGTGCGAGACGCATGACTTGAGGTCTTCCATCAACTGGGAGGAGCTGTCCTATTGTTCATGGACTTGGACTGCAATTCATTTCTTGGAGATCTGTCTAGGTGCCATGTGACGGCTTGTATTCAATTCCTTCGAGGGTGTTGGCACCGGTTGACTGGGAAAATTGGAGATATATGAGCTGTGGTCGTGTTGACACGGCATGTGCCATGTATATACATATAAGTACATGTATACATCGTCGCGAAGAAATTATGAACACAACTTGTTGCATATAAAACCTCCAAAATCTCCATGTCCGATTCAATTTCTCAGTGTGTTCCTTTCACATCTGTTCAAGCCAGGAAATTCCCAAATGTGCATTTAAAATAGGCAGACAGGCAGGCACATGCCAATAATGCAGCCTAATACCTGTAACCTGTACTGATGTAGTACGATCACCCGCGTTTTGATCATTTCTAGTTAGCGGTTTCTGACACAATGATTCCGGACAGAATGTATGATAATTGCCAGAATTAGTGGCTTCTAGGTGAATTAGTGGCTTCTAGGTGCAAGTAAAGTGGTGGAAAGATGGTCTGATGGTGTGCTAAATCTGCTCACGCAAAGCATCGTCGTCCCTGTGACTGATCTCAGCCACAGTAGAAGCACGCAGTTGTCATCTGTACTGTCCCAAGATTTCTGCACATGGGTGTGTGCTCCACATAATTCTTTTGCGCTGGCAATACAGCTTCCAGGGGTCAATTTTACAGACAAGGATTACCATATTCCAATTCTGCAAGGAAACCTCACATCGCTTTCACTGTATTTGCACGAGAAAAGTATATCTAATGCTGCTCTGCCACCGCCCTGCTCCAAAGATAAGTGAGCATAACTGAAACTACAACAACAAAAAAAAGGAAGAAGTTAAGTCCACTGGCACAGATTTCATCAACGGTGCATAAAAAATTTATGATGCAAACTGAATTGTTTTGGCAACTTCTGTCCTGAGAACTTGCTAAAAATGCAGTAATATGCCCAGTTTAAATTTGGTACTGCTTACGGTTTGTTTTTCGGTGTATAAAGATCAAGTTTACAGTATAAATTTGGTACTGCTTACAGTAAGGATCACAATGTTCTGATTTTGCTACTGTGACCTGAGAGCACGGTAGATCTTTGTGTCCGGTGACTGTTTATTCAGTTACTTGTACACTGTTTTGACTGTGCTGCTAATAAGTGGCTTGATTGATAGCATGATGTACGGAGTACTACTACTTCCTCCGTCTCAAAATGGACGTGGTAGATTCGTAAAAGTTTAGATGAATCTAGATATTATTTAGTATATAGATGCATTTAAATTTTAAGACATCTATTTTAAGACGAAAGGAGTATAAAACTTCAAGCATGAGTAAATTCAAGGCTTGAAGCCATGATAGAGCTGCACGCCCATTGGTTCTGCTGCCGGAACATGCAGTATTCTCCAGCTTTCATTGGCTACCAATGGCAAACAGAGCACACTGTATAGCTGTATATATGCTGAACAACCTCACTACCAACGAACCCAGATTTTTCTGGTAGCGATTCTGAAGCCAACGGCCAAAGTACACTTAATTGTTCTCCATGACAGAGCTAGTGATGCAGCATACAGATATATAGAGTTAAAAAAAAGGAAAGGATAGAACTTGCATCCCCTGATCTTGGAACAGGGTCTCCATTTGCAGCAGCTAACAGATCCATTTCACTCACATGAGGTTAACCTTGCGGCGGCTTACATGATTGTTGTTGCCAAGACCTCAAAAATCCCTAGCAAGAGAAGATGCTACATTGCAACTAGCAGAGCTAGATCTGGAGCTAGATGAACACTCACTCCAGAGGAAGAAGAAAGGGAAGAACACTACACGCCTAAAATTGCTGAGCGGCAGGAGAAAATGTCCCTCCTATCCTCCACCAACCCCACCAGACGGAGCTAAGCCCTCCCTATGTACAGACATCCGGACAGGGGTAGGTCGGTAAAAGCAGAGCATCTGGCAATTGGCTCTGTTTGCTGGCTCACCGATTTGCTCTCGCCAGGGGGCAATTGGCTCCTGAACAAGGAGGGCGAAATGGACTAGTAGTAGAACGGCGAGTCGTCACCGTCGGTGGCGTGGCAGCCGGCGTCGGAGAGGCCGAGGAGGAGGCTGCGGAAGTCGGCGACGGCGCAGGGGATGCGGAGCGCGCCCGGGTGGCCGTACCCGTACTCCTGCGCGGCGCGGCGGAGCAGCGCGGCGAACGGCGGCCGGCCCAGGAGCTCGGCGCGCACGGCGAAGCGCTCCACGGGGCCGCCCTCCTCGCCCACGCACACCGGCACGTGCCCCTCCGGCACGCGCGCGCTGCTGCCGAGCCGCCGCGCGCCGAAGAAGGACGACGAGGGCGAGGAAGACGACGAGGCCTTGCCTGCCGCCGCGTCGGGCCGGAGCGGCTGGTACGCGCCCGTGGCGGCGCAGGCGTCGGCCGCGGCCACGCGGGACAGCCGCCTGAGCAGGCGCTTCATGGTTCTCTGCTTTGGTGGACGTCGGAGAGCACGAGAGACTTGGAAATGGAGGCAGGGAGGAGGGCGGCTGCGCCGAGTTCTTGTTCTTGGCGAGGCGAGGGACGCTTGAGTTGTTGAGAGGATGGATACGAGGCGTTTGTACTGGGGTGGCCATGGTGGCTCGTTATATAACGGAGGAGGTGGGAGTTATGCCTTTGCTTTGCACAATGCAGAGGTCTTTTCGCCATTTTTTTTTCTTTCGTTAGCATTTTACAAGTTCTTTGCTCGGAATGGCTTGAGTATTTATTTGGCCACCTGCTTTGGGTACACGAGATTGCTTGCTAGCTACTTGTACAAGCACTCGTTCAAGCTGAACAAAAAAAGATATGCCATAAACAATGTGTAATTTGCCATGGATCACGACCTACCTTTTCCTTGCCCCCAGTGTACTATTTTTTCTTTTGCATCATTTCCTTCATATCAAGCCTTTTATTTTACAAATAGCAAACTCTATAGCGAGTGTACATTAGAATGGGAACCTCTCTTGTAATGTGTCATTGGCCACTCGAGAGTTTGATACGTTCGATGGAGCAATGCGATAAGTTGCGCGCTGGATGGAGGAATGACAAAGATGGGTCGCCCGCTTGCATCCGACACGGAAGCGACCAATTTTGCTGGTCGACCTTAAATTCGTGGTGACCACCTCTCCTTTCCCACAATTTAGTGGTGTGGCTAGGTACCACCGAAACTTTAGCGGGCATCCAATTTTACCGACCACCACTTGTTTTGCCTCGTGTGGTTCTATGATGCCACCCAATTTTTTTGTTTTAAATAGAGCATCATAACCAACAATTGTAATTGTAGTCTGATTACTCCGTGCGTATAATAAGATAACCACATTTTATTTTCTGAGCTTTGGAACGTGTATTCTTCTTCTAGGCAGCTTTGTAATAATATCCAACCCTAAAATGTGAACCAAAATCAGGAAATAGCAAACTGTCCTATGCTACTTTAAGTCAAATTCATACTATTACCACTGTAGTGGCTCATGCAGATGCATGGGGAGAAAGCAGGGCGTGTCCATAGCCAAGCAAAGGATTATTTTTTCTCTCTCTTTAAGGACGCCAGCGGAGGGGAGGGGAATTGAATAGGGTGGGGAGGTACAAGTGCGGGTACAGTTGGAGTACCCGGAAGGTACAAGGGGCAAGAAGCCGGTGGGGTGGGCCCGTCCCAGCCTTAAGTAGCACCCGGTTTAGCTCCGACCGATGGAATTCGGGCTCGCGCCGGGACCGCTCCTGCCCGGCCCGTGCTGGTCCGTAGTCCCGCTCGTACGGCCGCTCGTGGAGGTGAGAGAGTCCGAGGCGGAAAGCGGGATATCCCTGTCATCGTGGAGCCCACCTACTGACCTGGCACATGGAAGAGAGAGAGATGAGCAAGCGATTACCACGAGTACTAGTATTTTTTTTGGAGAGAAAAACAAGTGATTGAATGGGACTGCTGGTGAAATGTTGTCAATCAGTAGCACCAGTATTCTCTCTTGGTCGGAAATACCCTTACTCCATCCATCATGAAAAAAGGATATACCATGCATATTGCTAGCATTTTAGCTTATACTAGTACGATAGACGTAGTGGAGTACTCACCCATTCTCTTTTATTTTACATCCTAAAAAAATCAGTCGAACAAACCGGTATTGTATTTTCTTTCGGTTGCAATGTTCTATTTTTTTTGTGAAATTCTATCGATCTATTAATAATCATCAACAATAGTATAACGAGTCTTAAAAGTAATACTAGAAATTACAAATAGGTTAATGGACCACCTAGCGACGATTTCAAACACTGACACGGGACGAAGACGCGCCGCCATCCTCGCCCCACCATGACCGGAGCATGGCAAAGCTTATCGTAGTAGAGCTTGTTGTAGTAGACAGACGATAAGTCGTCATACTAAGGTCCCAAAGGACCCGCGCACCAGAGCAGCTACCATCGCCGAAGATGACCAACATAGATCAAAGAGACTGACCTCAAAACAGACCAATGAAAGCGAAGAACGACCGGATTCCAAAAGATTTATCGGACACACGACTCCACATGCCCTCGGCCGATAGTAGATGTACCACCAAACGGAGGATAAGGCGGGAAGGACTTTATTCTTACTTCCGGACGTAGCCGCCGCCTCAACATCCTGAAGAAGACAATGTAAACGGTCTAAACAAAACACTGAGACTTCTAATCGATCTACCAACAAGAACAAGCAATCACAACACCGGATGACGGCAACCGAGATTTGTAAACTTGTACGCTAATATTTGACACTAAATCAACATATTAATTTATGCTAGTGATATATGTGAAGAACCAATCCAATCTAATGACATCCAATAGATGAACGTACGCTTTCGTTTTCTATATTGTTGTTGGCTAAAAGAATGTAGATTGACATGAAATAAAAGTTTACTCTAGAATGTAGATTCTTTCTTAACTGGTCATACAATGTAGATTAAAAGACAACAGAAGAAGTACCTAACTAGACTATACGTTGTAGCTAGTATACTCTTTGCTTGGTTCCCAATGTACGGTGGTAGGTAGATGGAGAGTCTAAAATCAAAGACCATGTATGGTTTGGAAACAAAGCATTTTTAGTTTTTTGAAAATAAAGAATATTCTACTAGGATGTTAGGTGTATTGTACTAGTACCCTTGCTTCGAGTGGAGTAAGTATGTCGCTAGCATGTTAGGTATAGTAGTACGTAGACGAATACTACGTCACTAGTTCTAGACTAGGCCGTAGCTAGGCGGCACATCACATGCGTGCACTAGCGCTACAGCATGTACCGGTACCGAAACATTTTCACGTGGGAGAGATCGAGCAGCAACACAGGACACTGTGCGCGCCCGTAGTGGCATATCGATCGTACGCTACAGCAGCAGCAGCAGTACTACTACACATGCATGCAAACGTGGTCGTCCATTATCTAGCTCCAACTGACACGGACGACGACGACGACGACGACGCATCGATCGACGACAGTGGTATTCGCTGCGCTGTGGAGCGTGTTTTTTCCGGAAGCGGCGCGGCATGGCGTTAGGGCCGCCGCGAGATTCCACCTATCCTTTCCCCCGCGGCGGCGTCGATCGTCTGATCGTCTCGTGTTGTCGGGGTTTTGACGGTACGTGTCACGGTTTGGTGGACGAACTCATCGATCGGCCGGCCGGAGAAGGGTATCCATCGTGTGATCGGTGTCGAGCCCCTGCTATGCTGTGTGTTCATTGGCGTTCCATCCACTGATCCACTCCTTTGCTTTCGGGTAGTGTTCGGATGGATACTACCACCACCAAAGCAGCACCAAAAGTTCAGCGCCAGTAGAAACTGAAGCACCAGGTTGGTAAAAGTTTGGTGGGTGTACGTACCGACGTCTCAAAAAAGTTGTTGTAGACTTGTCTAGATAGACATGATGCATGATGCAACTATAGACTCTTTTACACATATTTCTACGCACAAGTGAGCAGTAAACTAATAAGATGAGATGACAAGGTCGCCACTGACCGTTTAACCCTTAGGGCATGCACGTATATGGACTCAGAATGCACCTTAAAAATCTCGGGTAAAAAAAGGTGGACCAACATCTCACCGAGCCAACTACTTCAGGCTATGAGCCAAGCTCCATCCATGAGAAGCGACATCAACCTTAACGAGGCCGGTGAAAAATTAATGACTTCTTTGACAGCACAGTACGTAACAAACACGCGTCACCTCAAGCGACGCCTTTAGCAACACACTTTTCATCGCTGATACATCACCGTTAACCTCTACATCAACATGGTCTTCACCAACATCTTCGTCAACGCATCGTCGTTACCTCTATACCGTCCACATGATGAAAATATGTATACAACACCTTCTTACGGTACAACTGCAAGGCACGACGACGATGATACGAGTTCGATGACATAGACGACGACATTGACCACATCTGATGGCTAAGGCTGCATCGAACCATCGGCATCACAATTCTGATGTCCCCTACAACCGCGTAAACAATCCTAGCAAAACCGTTATGTGCTCGGTGGGCTTCCTCGTGTCTTGGTAAAACTGGTGATCTCAATTATTATGACCTTGCCCTATAACAACTGCATGATTCCCCCTCTACAAGGTGCAAAAAAACTACGCAATTTTTTTGCGCGTCCCACACTGGCAGCCACACCAACTATGACCACTATGACATTGACCACACCTATCTCGACTACGGCTACATTACGTCTGGCTACCTTGACATCGACATAAAGAATAACGCCTATAGCAACTTAAAAACTCTGGTCAACAACATCTGCGTCGTCACTTGCGTCTAGAAAATTCCCGCTGCGAGTGAGGGAGGGAAGAGAGACACTAGAAGGGGGACACCAACAACGTCACTAAGTGCCAGCCATGATCATGTCCATCAGAGACCCGGTTGATGATGTCAAGATGAGGAAGATGGCGAAAGAGAAAGAATTACAATCGTACGCTTGTCTCCCACTATGATCGAGGAGGAATGTTATGATATAGACTAGGATTCAAGAGTCATGTTTTTTATATTTTAAGTCATTGGCTTCTTGCTCTCCAAATTTGTACTAATGTATAATCCCCGCAAGAGTTAAAAATATGCAATACACAATTACATGGAATGAATAAATTTCCACATGTACATCTCATTCTCATTGATCCCTTGCATTCGCAGCAGCGCAGCTAACATGCGGCCACGCATGTGCTGACTGTACATTTAGTACGTGCCAATTGATCCATGGTCTAGTTAGTCAGCATTGATCGTCCCAGTCGGTCGAGAAAATGGAGCGGGGAGACACCCGTTAGGCAGAAGGTACAGCCAGTACGTACGGTCCAGATCTATTGGCACGTTTCTTCTTCCCCGTGCCATAGGTAGCTAGACAATTCGACCATGCACGTTAGGTTCGGCCTGGGCCGGACCAGTACCGGAAGAACTAGCTTGACTAGCTACTAGCTCGACGTACAGGCCACGGCAAGAGTGACCATTTTTTTCCATGCAGGCGCACATGGCGTGCCCCTAACGAAATCAAGTACGTGGAGGACGTCGATCGATCGATCGGGACAAATTGAAAGGCCGATTGACACATAACAGTGCAATGCAGTGCCTTCTGTCGATCGATGCGCGCGAGTTGGCTATATGCTAAGAGCATCTTCACTAGTTCGGCGAATCCAGACCGAAAACCGGACCAATTTTCGGCCGGACGAAACAAGTTTTCGGTCTAGGTACGTCCAGTTTTCCACTCGCGTACTCAGGCTGAGTTCCCAAGTTCGGCTAAATTTAATTAAAGTTGGACAAATTACATAAAATAAGCGAATATAGACGGATTACATCGAATTTAAACTAAACTAGTACATAATAAACTAAAAAAAGGGTGTCGCCGTGGCCTTCCCGTTCTACATGCCGAAGTTGCTGTCGAACGCCATGTAGCCGGGGTCGACGCGACCATCATCCTCGCCGCCGTCGTCGTCGTCGTTGCTCGGCGGCTGGTGCTGGCGGGAGCTCCCTTGGTCTAGTTCTCCGGCGAGGGGTACGATTTATAAAGGCCGAGGCGGGCGGCGAGGGCGGGACCAATTCCTAGTCCCCTTTGGACAGAGAACCTCGATCCGTTTGGACTGGCCCGTTAGAGATGCAGTTCAACGACGAGAACCAATCAATCCACCGCGACCCATAGTCTAAATTTGGGTTGGCTTTGCGTCGACTTGGATAGCTCCCGTGTCCGCATAGGCCGGTCGCCCCCTTGTCCTCATCGGGCATGCTCCTGAGTGTCTTAGGAAAGGGTGCAGGTGGGACTGCCCGCGGGAAGCCCGCATACGCCCGCACAATCCCACACAATTTAAGTGGGTGTCCCACGGGAGCCCGTGAAACTTATGTGGGTGTCCACTATCCCGCGTATACCCACATATACCCCCAAATATGTTATTGTAATTGTTGCTTGTATAATGTTTATAAACATATTTTAGTATATAATATGATCAACATTTAGCACTTCAATGTATTAATTTTTTTTTCACTTTTTAAGTGACTCGCCATTCTTTCTACTAGACATAATATTTGCTTGATTGAGAAATTTCTACTCCTTCCGATCCAAATTAATGTACTCATATTTGGCTAGATTCGGATGTATCTAGCACTATATGACTAGATATATTCGAATCTAGACAAATATAAAAAATATTAATTTGAATTGAAATAGATTTTTAATGTTTGCGCTCGATCGTGGGCTTTCCACTGAAACCCACCATTTTTTCTTGTTTACCCGCGGGTGTCCCGCATAGCTTTTTATGTGGGCTTGGGTAGTGGGCTCCGCGGGCAGCCCACTCCCACCTGCACCCTGAGACTCTACTCCCAAATCGACTTTTTTTTTTAGAAACACAGTACAAACGTAGACACTCACAACACGTACATGCACCCACCCATATGAACGCACACACACACACCCTACCCCTATGAGCATCTCCGAGAGACTGAGCCGGCAGACCGAGTCTTGAGATTGACGAAGTCACCACTGGCGGCTCGCTATCGACGGGAACATCGTCTCCCACTGAAAGAATATTCGGCCATTTATGCAACACACAGTGTCAAACCTGGGGTTTGAACTCTGGTGGGCTGGGAGTACAACCATCCTCCAGTACAACCATCCTCCTAACCATGCAACCACAGGTTGGTTTGCCAAATCGACTTCTACACCCTCTGCGCCGCAACACTCCAGTGATGTCGCCGCACGCCTGTGCCGCTTGTAGGAGCTCGAGAGGTGTAGTCGTCCCCGACCTTATAGTGCCATCACTACGCGGATCGTTCGATCATGAAAAATTGAACGGCCGGTTATGCAGATCGATCAATCATACAGACGTGCAAATCTCTGTTAAAAATTCTTTGGGTAGAATGAACGTTACATATTTTTAAAACTCAGAAATTTATCATTTTTATTTAGCCCAGAGTTCAAAGAACCGGCGTAGAGATTTTGTATATGCCTGTAGGACGCATCATTCAAAACATCTAAAAAAATATTTAGATTTTTTTGAGAAACTTGTAAATATGATTTTTTTTTGTGATATTTTAAAATGGAAAGGTCACCAGAACTCTGAGGAGCCGATCTTCACAACGAAAGAATCAGTGGAGTAGCGCGCTAAGGATAATGAATAGTCCTTTTGGAACCCGAGATCCATGTAGCCGAATCTGATTTCGTTTTTTTTCCAAACTTAGAAAATCTGGGTTCAATGTTTAAATTTTTTTTGAAAAAAATCCATATTGGGCGTAAAATTGAAAAATCCTTGATGTAGCCAAACGTATATTCTATCAGCGTGTAAAATTTTCAGCAAAATATTTTTCTTCCTGTAAAAAATATTTTCTTGGACCCGGTAAGAATGAAAAATCGAAATAGAAAGTATTTTAAACTGAAAAAATTACTAATTGTTAGAAAAATAGTTGCCTACATCCAAGTTTTTTTTATAAATTTATTGAAACTTTTGAAATATTTTTTTTTTGAAGTTACAAAAACCGGCCCTGGTGAGACTTGATGGTATATTGCACCGCTCTCGAGCTAAGGATCTGCATTATATTGCACGGTTAGCGAAATTCTGCTATATATAGCCACACGCTGATAAGAGGAGTTGGCCCAAATAATTATGGTTCTACAAATCGGCGGGTGCCAACACATACGAGCGAGACTTGTGCATGTACTACATCCAGATTTTCTAAGCAGGAAGCTCACTGATCAACTGTCCCTGCAAGCAACTTGCTTGGCTGCTTGTTTCATTTATCCACTAACAAGCCATACCACTACTACATCTGCATTGTCATTCAGACCAACCATCGAAAAAAGGACCGTTCATTTATCCACTAAGTAACTAGCATGAACATACGGAGTACTTAGTACTCCCTCCGTTTGGAAATATAAGATGTTTTAGATTTGTGAAAGAGATGTATCTAAACATATTTTAGTGTCTAAATTTATTTGAACCTATACACTAAAAGTTTTCTAGATATATCTCATTCACAAACCTAAAACATCTTATATTTCTAATCGGAGGGAGGAAGCTGAACCCAAGAGATCTCAAAATTGACCGGGGCAGCTTAATCAGCAGGCACGCATCTTCAGCCTACTTACATAGTACTACTCCGTACGACCGACCGTACTTGTACGATAAATTGACTGCGCCTGTACCACGTACGTACACCGTACGCCTGACCCTGAGCGTACAGAAACGGCACGAGCTAGCTCGACTGCACACGCACAGGCGCTCCTAGCTACCCGCGGACTGTGGCAGCAGGTGTGCCCGGTCTGGTGCATATTACAGCCCGTCCGTAGCGTACACACCGCCCACAGACTCCGCAGCTGCTTCGGACAGAGTGGCAACTCCCCCCACACGCCAGCGACACGGTTACCAACCTACGAGCTAGGCCAGCGCTATCCTACTTACTTGTAGAGTAGGCTGCCGTGTCAGGGCCTGCCTGGACGCCAGTCACGGGCGCACAGGATCGGAAAAGGAAAAGCTACTACTAGTGTGGCAAGATCTCAGTCGTCGTTGCATGATGCATCCACGTGGTATGCTCGTTTATTTGGAGAAGCTGGCATGCAGCAGCCCATGGAAATCACAGTCTCCTACTAGCCACTCCATGTGGTCTGCGGACCGAGACCTCGATCGGCCAGGGAAAGGCGCGCGGCTGCCGAGGCGATCATGCGCGCCCATGCAAGATCGCTCGTCTGTCGACGGAGAGTCGCAGACGACGGTGCCCCAATTTAGACCCATGCATCGACGTGGTTTCGACCCATGCATCGACGTGGCCATTTTAGCATCTCGACACTGCTCTCTGATCTGCTGGTGTGCAAATAAAGCGCGTACGTATCAGTTCGTCGGAAAGGCTACTACCGGCAATCCTCGGCGGAGATGACGAGAAAGGCATGCAGGAGGAGCACGTACGTAGCCGACACGAGTGAACGGGAGACGAGGCTGATGTCTAGCTCTTGAGCACCCGGCCACAGCGGCCGGCCATAGCCCCGCATCGCGTGCTCTGGGTCCGGCAACGGAAAGGCGCGCCACCAGCTTAGGGGAATACGTACGGTATGGCGAGTGCCACTTGCGACGCAAGTTGCACTTGTTTGTGCGTGCTCCGACGGTGCCGTACGGACGAGGTGTGGCGCCGTTCAGGTAGTACACCGTTCAGGTAGTAAATAAGTAAATCCATTTAGCACGCCATCCGAAGCTAGGGGTGGACTCAAAGCTTGGACTCGAAGGCTCGGCTCGGACTCGACATGGCTCGGCTCGGGCTCGGTTTGGCTCGGAGGTTGGACAAGTCAAGCCTCAATCTTAAATCGTACGAGACTGACATTCGGTAGAAAGCTCAGACGCCATTTCAAACCGAAGAAATTAAAAAGTTCCTTATCACCTATACAAAAAATGTAACATATTACAATTATGAACAACAGTTTACCATGCATACATTCATAACATAGTCTAACAAGATTCATAACATAGTGTTACAAGGCAAGAATAGTTCCAAAACATATTGTTACAACTTAATTTGAGCCATAACATAAATACTGATGTTGTTCTTCCAAACTTGCATGAGAAGTACAGTAACTTTCTGCCTACCAATATATTTAGATATGTGTGTAGAAATAGGACTCGATCTTGAAGCAAAGAAGCAGTGGAGCCGAGCCGTCGCAGACGCGGCTGAACAGCGCATGCAGGAGCCTGACAGCAGGGAATAGGGAGGCCCTAGAAGCGGCCGTGAGGGCTGCATCTGAAGGCCGGGTGGATCGCGTCTAGGCCATGGAGGAGCTCACCCAAACTCCCCAAGCGGAGGGACGACATGCAGAGGACCTAGGGGAACGAGATCCACGGGCGGGGACTTGCAGAGGCCGGAGGGCCGGCGGGCGGAGGGCCACCGCTGCTAACCGTAGCCTTGAGCGGCTCCTCCTCCACGCTAGACCAAGGGGAGGGGAACGGGTTCAAGAGGGGTAGATGCAAAAGAGGAGAGCAATGGAGGAGCTCCTGGGGCCTGGAGCTGTCGGCGGTGGCGGACGACGAACGACGTGACAGTGGGAAGTGGTGGCGGCGCGTGGAGATGGGGTCGAGGGGGTCAGGCTCGGGAGGGAGCAGCCACACGGGAGAGAGGGGCGGGGCGGTGGTCTCATGGGATGGAATCGGCTCGGCGGGTTAGGTTTTGGCTCGACGAGCCATTCGAGCGAGCCTCGAGTCTCACCGAGCGAGCCGCGAGCCCTCTTTTTAGCAGATTTGCAACATCAAGTCTGAGCTTAGGCTTGGCTCGAGTTTTACCGAGCCTGGTCGAGCTGAGCCATGAGCCGGCTCGGCTCGGCTTGATTCCACTCCTATCTGAAGCTTTCCACTATTTTACTTGATCCTAGACAGGGCCGAGCCGGCAAAATCCGGGGCCCTGTGTGAAACTCTAAAATGGGCCCTATGACACTAATCTTTTTAAATATTCAACAATTATAATGTATATTCCATAGTATCTTACATAACAATTGGATAGAAGAAACATACCTATTAAACTCATGTTGCATATGTTTATTTAAACAACATCATTCTTTGAGTGTTCTTTGAAATTAACTTTTCAATAATATCCTCATAATCATCTTCTCCAACACTTCACTCTCAAGTGCTACTGTGACTAAATTATTTTCCTCTACACCAATGTTATTTTCATTTTCATGTACTTCAATAGTATCTTTCTCTACCTCAGCATTATTTTCTGTCTCAGTCTAACCATCTCTAAGATCGATGTAAGGAATAATAGCAAGTGGAAGGGTTGAAGAATT
Organism: Avena longiglumis; assembly: GCA_030063025.1. NCBI lineage: Eukaryota > Viridiplantae > Streptophyta > Magnoliopsida > Poales > Poaceae > Avena > Avena longiglumis. The sequence continues at coordinate 12,668,413 of CP125979.1, forward strand.
AACTGACTGATTATCGGAGGACACTTGTAGTTTTTTTTATACACCCTGTCCATTTCCCTTCTTTGGGATTGAATTAATTCCTCTTTCTTTTCTTTTCTCTTAAGCTTTTAATATCTGGATTCTTGCTCTCTCAGTCTCATGTTAACTCCTCACTACGGTCGGCGTAGGCCAAAATACCCTCGGCGTATGCTACGCCGAGGGCTTTGCCGTCGGCGTAGCGGCCGTCGGCATAGACTGTCGGCCGGTTGCAAAAACATTTTTTTTTGAAAAAAAATATATTTTTATTTTTTTCTCATTTTTTTTATTCTTTGAAATGTTTCACTTGTTAATCTCCTACTTTAAACATTTTTAACACTAATTATACTTAATATTTTATTAAATTTCAGTCTTAGTCAAACTTCCCAGCAGGTCACCCATCCACTCCAGCTTCAGCACGCTTAACTTCCTCGTTCCTTCGGAATCCGTTTCCGCAAAGTAATTCATACATTGGTGTCAATACTATGATATCAATCCTATTAACTCTTATATCATCATGTCATATGATTGTATTTTTTGAAATTACAAAAAATTATTTAAGTAAATATTAATGAATAAGTAAAAATATTATTGAATTCAAATAAAAATATTGTTGGAGATATGCCCAAGAGGCAATAATAAAGTGGTTATTATCATATGTTCATACTTATGATAAATGTTTACATACCATGCTATAATTGTATTAACAGGAAACATTAATACTTGTGTGATTTGTAAACATAAAAGAGTCCCTAGTAAAGCCTCTTGTTAAACTAGCTTGTTGGTTAATATATGATCATGGTTTCCTGATCATGAACATAGAGATGTTATTAACAACAGGGTCATATCATTAGGAGAATGATGTGATGGACATACTCCTATAGATAAGCGTAGCATAAAGATCAAGTCATTTTAATAGTTCAATTGTTATATGCTTTCTGATACATAGCAACCTAATTCCTCCGACCATGAGATCATGCATATCACCTTTACCGGATGGATGCTTTGATGACATCAAACACCACACCGTAACTGGGTGGCTATAAAGGTGGCATTGAGTGTTCGGAAAGTATTGGTTGAGACACATGGATCAAGAGTGGGATTTGTCCATCCATATGACGGATAGATATACTCTGGGCCCTCTCGGTGAAATGTCATCCAATTAGCTTGCAAGCATATGATTGGCTCACAAGGGATCACATATCACGGGAACGAGAAAAGAGTACTTATCAGTAACGGGGTTGAACTAGGTATGCAGAGATACCGACGATCATTACCTCGGATAAGTAAACTATCGTGAGACAAAGGAAAATTGGTATCGTATGTAAGTGGTTCATTCGATCACAAAGTAATCGTAGAAATATGTGGGAGCCATATGAATTTCCAGATTCCTCTATTGGTTATTGATCGGAGAAGTGTCTCGATCATGTCCGCATAATTCACGAACCGTAGGGAGACACACTTAAGGATTCGATGTTGTTGAGTAGTTATGGAATGATGAGTAAGAGACCGAATGTTGTTCGGAGTTTCGGATGGGATCCGGGATATCACGTGGAGATCCGGAATGGTCCGGAGAATAAGATTCATATAAGGAAAGTCCTGTTTCGGGGTTGGAGAATGATTCCGGTGTTTTCATCGAGAATGTTCTAGAAGGTTCCGGAATGTCCAGCACTCCGGAGGGGAAGGGTACATGAATGTGTTATATCAAGTTGGTATGATTGCATTATGTACTTGGTGTCATCGCTGTACCAAATAGAGGGTTTATTCAAATCCTAGTTTGAAAAGTCAAACGGCTAGTTTGAAAGTCAAACGGCTAGTTTTGGGAAAGAGGAGAAGGAGGTTTTGAAATCGACTTAGGGGAGGAGTTCCTCCTCCCACCGCCGGCCTACCTTGGGTCCGAGTTGGGGAGGGACTCCCCTCCCCAGGCGTGCCTCCCTCCACCTATAAGAAGAGGGGCAGGGCTTCCCTCCTAGACACAAGTTGCCTCCCTCTAAACCTAAACCCTAGCCTAGGGATTTCTCCCAAGCCGCCGAGTTAGAGCTTCTAATTGCCCTAGCCGCCGGTTTAGTCCCTTCTAATTGGTGTGTCTAAACCCTAGATAACCAAGGCTCTCTCATAGTCCACCATACTCGCTCCGACTTAAGGCGAAGCCCTGTGAGATCTCCCCTCTACTTCCCACGCCGTCAGGCCGCCTTGGGAATCGCGAGAGAGTGCTACAACCTCCGCTTTTCTTTGGAACAAGGGAGAGGAAGGTCTTCATCGAGTACCGAACGTAGACCGATTGTGAAGCGCCTTGAACGCTTGGAAGGATCGTCACGCGATCTTGAGACCGCAAGTACGACTACATCACCCACGAGAATCGCTCGTTAACCGCTTTGGAATCTTCGAGGGTGAGTTCCTCTATCGACTCGTTGCTACAATCTAGTAGATAGATCTTGGCTTGTTTGTTTGCATGCGGTAGAAATTTTTTGTTTTCCATGCTACGAACCCCTACAAATATAATAATTTTATTTTTTTGTATTTTTCTATTTAATATAGAATAATTAATATATTTAAATCTGTAAATCTAAATTCAACAAATAATATGTCTAAATTGATAATAAAAATGAGAGGAATCCAAATATGATATCCATATCAACTAATCACAAATCCTCCACTTTTGAATTAACTATTTGGTGGTTGCTTTAGAAATCCCCTTTTTGCGCTCGGATAATGACAAATGCCTTTTTGGTGCGATGAAAAAGAAAACTTGCATTGGATTTTTTGATAAAATAGCATATTGTGAACCTAAAAAAGATTTTTGTAAAAAAACATGAGCATCGAATCATGTACCTGTAGTTCATATCTGACCCACTTCCTGCCGATTCGGCAGGAATTTGTCTTTTGCACCAAAGGTGGACGCAAAGGTTTCGGATCCCCCTGTTGGGACATTGTCCATATAAGGTGGTATAGTATTTTTGTAAAATGTGGTGGTAGTATTTTGAATTAGCTATTTGGTGGTTGTTTCACAAAACCGTCCGTTTTTTATGCTCGGAAAATAGAAAATGGCTTTTTGGTGCGATGAAAAGGAAAACTTCCTCCTTCAACATTGTTCGCCATCCCATGATGCATGTGTATGCATAATATGGACACATTATCACAAACTATGCCTTGATTCTAGCCATAACATTGGTCATTTGACCCGAAAGCCAAGAAACCTCGAATGAGAAAGGTCATTTTGTGAAGGTTTTTTTGAGACATAATCAATATATCAAGTTTGCTATTTTTCCTTATAACTATGTCACATAATATGACACCACGCGAAGGTTTCGCATTGTTTCGATCGTTTTTGAATTCTTTATGCCCGTTTGAAACTATCGTCAAACTTTGTCGAACGGCGGACATAAAGATTCTTAGCTCGGGGCCGAGCCTCGCTAAACTTTCATTGGATCTTTGATAAAATAGCATATCGTGAACCTAAAAAAGATTTTTGTAAAAAAACATGAGCATCGGATCATGTACCTGTAGTTCATATCTGACCCACTTCCTACCGATTCAGCAGGAATTTGTCTTTTTCACCAAAGGTGGACGAAAAGGTTTCGGATCCCCCTGTTGGGACATTGTCCTGATAAGGTGGTATAGTATCTATCTACTAATTTACCTAGAGGTAGGTTCGTCCGTCTCCAATTTTTCGTTCCGATTTTTCTGGACAAGTTTACCCCTGTCTGCTTGTGGTATTTACCTCTTCTGCCACCGCCAAGTGGTACTGTGCGCAAGTAAAAAAAAAGTGGTACTGTGCGGTATGCTCCAACGGCGCAACCTCAATCCCCCCGACGCCTCCCGAGATCCCAGGTCTGCAACCGCCGGCGAGCTCCTCCACCGCTCCCCCATTGCTGGCAAGCTCCCTGCTCCGCCTCCCACCAAACCGGCGAGCTCCTACATCTCCGGCGCACACCCATCTCCATCCTCAAAGAACCCCCTTATCCGCCCAGCCGCAAGATCCATCTTCGCCCAGCCGCGGACCATCGCTCGCCCAGACGCGACACGGCCACCGCAACCCCATCTCGACGGCTGCAGGTCACGGTCGGGGACAGGGGACACGGTGAAAGAGGAGGTCGGCGAGCGCTGCAGGGCGCTTCATGACGCTGTCGGCGAGGGCAGGAGGTCGAGGACGTACGGCCGGCGGCACGCAGACAGCAGTGGTGCTTACGCGGGGAGGAGATGAGCTCAGGATTGGTGGCTACGTCGGGTGGAGGCAAGAGGACGATGGGGCCATGAGGATCGGTTTCCGCGTGCGTGTCTAGCATCGTGGTGTGTGTGCGTTACAGCGGTATGTGTGTGGTGCACCGTGTGCGTGCGTTCTCGATCTTAATGAACCTGCTTGGCAATCTGCCCACTTATCAGCTGATTGCAGACATGCCATAACAAAAGAACCTCTAGATGGCCATGAAGGCCAAGGCAATTTACAGGAGAACGTCACCGTCGTTATTCAAATTTCGAGATGCCACCTTCAGGTTGTTCACTCGATCTGAAGAGTATTATCCTTGAACATGCTTCACATGAAATAAGGTTTAGCAGTGAAATTCATCATTCCTAATTTAGACTGTCCGCTCTTATGTTACTGTTATCATTTTAGATTATGTGTCTGAAGTGATCTATCCAGATATCTCATGTACTATGTACGTGTAAATTTGTAGAGGAAACATGGAAAGGTCAGCATTATGAGGTTATGACAGAGTTGCAAGTTTCTTTCTCTTGTTGTTTGTCTAGAACAGATATGATGTGGAAGACGCTAGATTTGTATTGCTAAATCAACATCCAAGTTAGCAATACAGATGATACTTTATTAATCTTTAGTTGACAAGCACTATCATTGGACATGGTGTTATTGACGGACACTGAAATAGCCATAATTAATGTACCTGCTGAAGCAGAAAAGATAGATTAAACTCCTCTTTTTACTATCATTGGTGTTTGATTTTAAACCTATAGGCATAAAAAACATGCAAAAAAGTGGCTTAATACACAGAAATAAGAAAAATAAGTGATGTTTCGTGGCAACGCACGGGCATTCAGCTAGTTTTTGTAAAATATGGTGGTAGTATTTTGAATTAGCCATTTGGTGGTTGCTTCACAAAACCGTCCGTTTTTTATGCTCGGAAAATAGAAAATGGATTTTTGGTGCGACGAAAAGGAAACTTCCTCATGCAACATTGTTCGCCATCCCATGATGCATGTGTATGCATAATATGGGCATATTATCACAAACTATGCCTTGATTCTAGCCATAACATTGGTCATTTGATCCGAAAGCCAAGAAACCTCGAATGAGATAGGTCATTTTGTGAAGGTTTTTTTGATACATAATCAATATAACAAGTTTGCTATTTTCCTTATAACTATGTCACATAATATAACACCACGCGAAGGTTTCGCATTGTTTCGATCGTTTTTGAATTTTTTATGCCCGTTTTAAACTATCTTCAAACTTTGTCGAACGACGGACATAAAGATTCTTAGCTCGGGGCCGAGCCTCGCTAAAATTTTATTGGATCTTTGATAAAATAGCATATTGTGAACCCAAAAATGATTTTTGTAAAAAAACATGAGCATCGGATCATGTACCTGTAGTTTATATCTGACCCACTTCCTACCGATTCGGCAGAAATTTGTCTTTTTCACCAAAGATGGACGAAAAGGTTTCGGATCCCCCTGTTGGGACATTGTCCATATAAGGTGGTATAGTATTTTTGTAAAATGTGGTGGTAGTATTTTGAATTAGCCATTTGGTGGTTGCTTCACAAAACCGTCCGTTTTTTATGCTCGGAAAATAGAAAATGGCCTTTTGGTGCGACGAAAAGGAAAACTTCCTCCTGCAACATTGTTCGCCATCTCATGATGCATGTGTATGCATAATATGGGCACATTATCACAAACTATGCCTTGATTCTAGCCATAACATTGGTCATTTGACCCGAAAGCCAAGAAACCTCGAATGAGATAGGTCATTTTGTGAAGGTTTTTTTGAGACATAATCAATATATCAAGTTTACTATTTTTCCTTATAACTATGTCACATAATTTGACACCACGCGAAGGTTTCGCATTGTTTCGATCGTTTTTGAAATTTTTATGCCCGTTTTAAACTATCGTCAAACTTTGTCGAACGACGGACATAAAGATTATTAGCTCGAGGCCGAGCCTCGCTAAACTTTCATTAGATCTTTGATAAAATAGCATATTGTGAACCTAAAAATGATTTTTGTAAAAAAACATGAGTATCGAATCATGTACCTGTAGTTCATATCTGACCCACTTCCTACTGATTCGGCAGGAATTTTTCTTTTTTACCAAAGGTGGACGGAAAGGTTTCGGATCCCCCTGTTGGGACATTGTCCATATAAGGTGGTATAGTGTTTTTGTAAAGTGTGGTGGTAGTATTTTTAATTAGCCATTTGGTGGTTGCTTCACAAAACCATCCGTTTTTTATGCTCGGAAAATAGAAAATGGCTTTTTGGTGCGACGAAAAGGAAAACTTCCTCCTGCAACATTGTTCGCCATCCCATGATGCATGCGTATACATAATATGGGCACATTATCACAAACTATGCCTTGATTCTAGCCATAACATTAGTCATTTGACCCGAAAGCCAAGAAACCTCGAATGAGATAGGTCATTTTGTGAAGGTTTTTAAAGACATAATCAATGTATCAAGTTTGATATTTTTCCTTCTAACTATGTCACATAATATGACACCACGCGAAGGTTTCACATTGTTTCGATCGTTTTTGAATTTTTTATGCTCGTTTTAAACTATATATAATATTTTATGTTTTACTTAATTTTTAGTTATAAATGTGTAATATTTGAGTGTAGATAGATAGGTCTTATTTTTCTGCAAATTTTGATATATTATTTGTATTTTTCCGAATTTGAATGGTTTAGTTATGATTTTTCAAAGTTTAATGAGATAAAATAAAAATAAATTGACTGTAAAGCGTATGCTACGCCGAAGACTTGCGGTGTACGGGCTGTGTACGGGCTGGAATCGGCGTACACAGGCAGGAAAAGAAAGGATTTTTTGCGGCATATCGATATCAGGCTGTACCAAAAATTTGGGCCCCTAAATTTTATGGGCCATGTGCGGGTGCACAGTGTGCACTCCTGCCGGCCCGGGCCTGATCCTAGAAGCAACTAATTCTGGCCATTTCGATATATATTATCGATGGAATCATTGTGTCAGAAACCGTTAACTAGAAATGATGAAAACGCGGGTGATCGTACTACATCAGTACAGGTTACAGGTATTAGTCTGCATTATTGGCATGTGCCTGTCTGTCTGCCTATCTTTTCTGCACATTTGGGAATTTCCAGGTTTGAACAGATGTGAAAGGAAACACGAAGAAATGGAATTTCCGAACTTGTATATGCAACAAGGTGTGTTAATGTACTTGTATATACATGGCACCTACATGCCGTGTCAACACGACAACAACTCATATTTCTCTAATTTTCCTAGTCAACCGGTGCCAACACCCTCCAAGAAATTGAATACAAGCCGTCACATGGCACCTACAGAGATCTCCAAAAACTCTTGCAAGACATGAATTGCAGTCCAAGTCCATGAACAATATGGGCTAGCTCCTAGCTGGGGGGCCTACGAACTGTGAGCTGATGAAGACCTCAAATCATGCGTCGCAGTGCCATGCATGCATCAATGCGTGGAGGAATACTGAAAGCCAAAGGCAGAGCAGGGGCAGGGCAGGGCACGCCATGTGCAGGCACAGAGTAAATTGCATGAAGCTATCATAATTCCGGCTATCAGAACAAATCAGTACCAACATTCATAATTTTTAAACGTCGGTACCAATTTTGAGTCACAACGTTGTGAGTCGCATTAATTCATAGTTAAGAGCATTTTGACAGCAGGACTAATAGTTAGGACCCACTTGAGAGCTGACTTGGCAGCCCACGTGGAGAACAAGCTCATGTGGAGGTAGGGCCCGCATGTCATCCACCCATCTTAATTCCCTTCCTCCTTCATCCCGTCTCCACTAGGCCCGTTCGACCCCGCCATGGGATCCCCCCGCCCTCCTCTTGCCCACCAATCAGCGGTCTCCCCTGGCTGCCGCCATACGCCCCGACCTCTTTCTTCCACACCAGCCCGGCGACACGAGCGTGGAGCCGTCCCCCAGCGTGCACCCGCCGAAGCCCATGACAGAAGCTGCTAAGAGCGGCGGGCACGTGCAGCTCGACATGTTGCTGGCCTTGGCCTAGAGCCCGAGGTAGGGGCACGGTCGCGGAAGGTCACAGTCGTTGTCGGGCGCCACGAAATCGCCGTCGAGCGGCGCCGAGGAGTTCAGCGGCGTGTAGCTCCTAACGCGTAGCCGCCTGTCGTGCCCCAGATTGAGCACACGGAACTCCTCCGTCGCGAGGATTGGTCTCTGTAGAATGGGAGGTCGCCTTCCCTCTCTGCTCTCTCCGTGCCCTTGCCAGGGTAGGCACGGACCATGTTCCACTGCTCCTATCGACAAGGGGGAGTTCCCTACCACGGCTGAACCGCTTCCATTTCGAAAATTTCTGGCTCCACCCGGGTTCGTGAAGCAGTTAAATGGTGGCGGCGGTGGCAACTCCCCCTAGACGATTCAGCGCGGTGGACGTTTGGCACCACTACGCTAAAGTCTCCCGCCAATTCATGAAGGGTTGGGGGGCGAACTTGGGCGCTGCGACGAGGCTTCAGAAGAACGCGCTTCTGGAGGAGATCCAAGCCCTCGATCAGGCGGCAGACTCGGTGGGCCTCTCACCGGACGAGTGGTCGCACCGTTATGCCCTAGAGACTTCTCTCGTGGAGATTTACCGGGGGTAGGAGCTCTTCTGGCGGCAGCGCAGCCGCCAGAACTGGCTCCTCCAGGGAGACGCCAACACCGCCTATTTCCATGCGGTGGCCAACGGTCGCCGTAGGAAATGCTCGATCCCATGTCTCTGGGATAATGGGCTCCTCATCGAGGAGGCGGGGGCGCTTTCCTCCCATGTGTACTCCTTCTATAAGGCGCTCTTCTTGGCAGGACCCACACAGGGGTCGCGTTGGCATAGGACTTTTGGCCCCTTGGGGCCAGGGTCTCAACTGACGAGAATGCGGAGATCACCCTCCCATTCCTGCCGGATGAGGTAGAGCTGGCGGTGAAGGCCTTGAAGGCCAACTCCGCCCCGGACCCTGATGGCCTCCCGGTAGCATTCTTCCAGGCCTTCTGGGAGGAACTCCGGCCGGTCATCATGCCTATGTTCCAGGAATTCTACGTGGGGACTCTGGTGATGGGGCGCCTGAACCTGGGTGTAATCACCTTGATCCCTAAAGTTACAGGGGCCTCGGACATCCGCCAGTTCAGACCCATCACAGTTCTCAACGTGATTCTTAGGATTTTCGCGAAGGTCTGCGCCGCACGCCTTGCCACGGTCATGGAGCGCCTCACCCACCAGTATTAGTTTGCCTTCCTCAAGGGCAGATTCATACACGATGGGATCCTGGCCCTCCATGAGATTATCCACGAGATCAAATCCAGAAGGCTGAAAGTCATCTTCTTGAAGCTTGACTTCCAGAAGGCCTACGACCGCCTGGATTGGCGCTTTCTTCGTCAGGTCCTCATTAGAAGAGGATTTGATGATCGCCTGATCACCTGGTTAATGCAATTTGTCACGACAGGGAGCAACGGAATCAACATCAACGGCGAGTTCGGGCCTTATTTCCGCCCCTCCTGTGGCGTCAGGCAAGGGGATCCCCTATCCCCCCTCCTCTTCAACGCGGCAGTGGATGCCCTCGCAGAAATGCTTGATAAAGCCAAGGGGGCGGGTCACATCTCCGGCGTGGTTGGCCACCTCATCCAGGGAGGGGGAATCACACAGCTCCAATACGCAGACGATGCCATGATCATGATTGAAGGCTCAACCCTGGATATTGCGAACCTCAAGTTCCTCCTTCTCTGCTTCTAGGAAATGTCGGGGCTCCGTATCAACTTTGACAAGAGTGAGATCATCGCACTAGGGTTCCCCCCGGACGAGCAGCAGAGGATAGCTGACAACTTTAATTGTCGGCTTGCCTCGTTCCCCATTACCTATCTGGGATGCCGGTTCGCGACTCTAGGATCCTCATCAGGGACCTGGACCCGCTCGTGAACCGGGTACGCTCTCGGTCCGAACCCTGGTGCGGGAGATTCACGTCGAAGGGTAGCAAGACCGTCCTGATTGACTCCTGTCTATCTACCCTTCCCATGTACATGATGGGCATGTACCTCCTGCCTGAGGGGATACATGGGGCGTTTGACAAGGAGCTATCGCGGTTCTTTTGGCAAGACTCCGTCGGGCGCCAGAAGTACCACATGGTTAAATGGGCTGACGTTTGCGCCCCCAAGGATTTTGGGGGCATATGTATCATTGCTTCTCGGCAGTTCAATAAGGCCCTGATGCTTAGATGGGTGTGGCATATCCTTCGCGATGATGGGGGCCTATGGCTCAAGCTGATTAAGGCCAAATACCTGCGGGGCTGCCCCCTCCTGGACTGTGACCGGCGGGATGGCTCCTAGTTCTGGCACTCCGTCCAGGAGATCAAGCATGAGATACGGCTGGGGGCTAGGACTTCGGTTGGGAACGGGGAGGGGACAATGTTACGATGGGCCTTTGGCTCGGATCGCGCCGGGAGGTCTACCCGAACCTTTTCGCTATCTGTTCCGATCCTATGGTTCTGGTATCCACTGCGGCCCGCGGGGGTGCATGGGACATCTCGTTTCGCCGCACCTTCGGCCCGGAGGAAACTGGAGCCTGGAGGGAACTTAGAGATGAACTCCCGGCCTCCTTGGAGGATGCGCCCGACGGGGTGTCATGGAGTCTCACCCCGTCCGGATCCTTCTCGGTGAACTCGGCCTACCGAGCCCTGTTTGGCCGCGCCTCGCTCTCATGGACCAAACCCCTTTGGAAGGCTCCCCTCCCGTTGAAGACGAAAATATTTGTGTGGCAACTGCTCCGCGATCGGCTTCCCTCGGGAGTGGAGGTGTCCAAGTGAAATGGGCCAGGGGACGGGCTGTGCCCATTATGTGGCATCCCGGAAATGGGCATCCACATAATGTTCACCTGCCCTGCGGCTAGGTTGCTTTGGAGCTTCATCAGGGATGCTTTGGGCAATTTGGCGGGCCAGGGATCTCGGTGAATTCCTCGAAACCAGCGAACCAAGCAGGAAAGGGCGCCTTTTCGGCTCGGCCGGGTGTTTGCCGCTTGTCATCGTCGCTTTGGAACATCCGGAATAAGATGGTTATTGAGAAGATTTTTCCCGGCGTGCCTCATTTCGATTTTTCACTTCTGGCCTCCTCAGCTCTGGTACCCGTTGTGTAGACAGCGGGACAAGGCGAGGCTTGAGCGACCCTCCGGCACCTCTTGGCGGCGGGCGCTCCCCTGAGCAGGCGTAGCCTCTCGATTTTTAGCATGTCTTGGCGTGTTGGTCGCTTTTTCCTTTGTTGGGCGTCTGTCTTGTGGCCCCAACATTTGTTGAATTTGTGGTTGGAACCTTGTAACTTCTGTGGGGCGTTTGCTTTATTTATAAAGCGGGGTAACCTATTTCGAGAGAGGCTAGCGCAAGACGTGGACCCTGCCACATTAGGGTAGGCGGATGTGCCATTACTGGGCCACGACGGCAAGGGCATCGTGGCGGCGGTGGCAGGGGCGGGGAGACGGCGGTGGCAGGGGCGGGGAGACGGGAGCAGAACGGGGCTCGGTAGAGGTGGACAACACGGGGCCGCGCTCGACAGTGACGCGGAGATGGCGGCCGGCTTCGGTAGAGCGGATGCAGAGAGAGGGAGGTCCGGGGAGTGGCGACACTCGCGAGACCGATGGCACGAGGAGGAGAGGCTGGCAGCCATGGTGGCTGGCGACCGGAGCGGGCCGAGAGAGGGGATGAGACAAAGAGGACGCGGTCTGACAAGTGGCCCCCACGTCCAGCTTAGCTCATCCTCCACCATTGCAATTTTTGTTGACTAGTCCGCTCTGTTAGATAGATCCCACTTGTCAGGAAAAATGTTAAAATACTATCAGATAAAAATTAGTGTGATTTGCAACATTATGTCTCAAACTTAGTATTTACTGGCAAAAATTACGAATGTTGGTACTAACTTATAAGTGGTGCCCGAATTGTGGTGGTTATCTTTACTCGCAGGCATAGGAGGCAGGAAGTGAAGGCCACGGCCCAGGCCACACTAAAAGGCAGAGCACGCCCGAGTCCTGACTGTCAGCAGCTGCCCGGACGGACGACCCGACCACAATGGCAACAGCCACGAGCACGACGACACCGGCTCTCGGACCCAGACAGTTGTGGCCATCGGCGACAAAGGTTATATGTAGATCGGTTTCCCTGATCGCGAGAGTGCTTATCTCGCCTTCTGCTAGGGGAACAATGAGCTACATCGTGGCAAGTTAAAATGCAAGGCGACTGGCGTCTGCCGACATGTAGCAGCAGCGCTGTGTTGCTGATCGAAGATATTTTGTTGCAGTTGGGACGCGGCAGCAGAACGGCAGTGACGAGTGGGAGCTGGATCTGCTGCGATTCAGCGATGCAGCGCTCCAGCGGTTGGAGGAAATGGAGGCTGAACCCATCGATGGGAAGAATTTTTCGGGATGGGTTCTGGCGAGTGTGTGTCGTCATGACCAGGATTGACTGTGAAACTGAAATTGTAGGGAGATATGCCCAGTCCAATCCAACACCCTCAAAAACCAAAATTGGGCTAGGTCTCGAGCACGACTGCTCCACAAATGACGAAGGAAAACAGTTTAAAAAATGAGAGGGGGAGAGAGAAAATTAGATGGGCTACATGTTAAAAAGACTTGACACGTCAGTGGCTGTGATTCAAACCGTGTCGCCCTCGGCTCCCTCACACCCCTGGGTTGTCTCCGATCATAGCCGTGCTCTCCCTCGCCTGCATCGCGGTCGCCCTCTCGCTCCCTCGCGTCGTGGCCTCCCTCTTCCTCTCGCGTTGTCGCCGAATCCGTGATAGCGAGATTGAATTAAAAACCAGATTTTTTTTCCTCCTTCGGTGGCTGGATCTGTAGTGGCGCTGCTAGATCTTCTATGGCAGCGTGGCGCTGCTAGATCTTCTATGGCAGCCTTCGACCTGTGGAGGCAAGGTCATGGACGATCTCCAAATGTGGTGGTGGCCGGAAGAGACATGATACACGACGGTGACATCCATGACAGGAGAGAAAATGACAAGAAACTACCATAGGTTGCGCCACTCATGTCAAAAAACTACCAGCTTAATGTTTTTTAACACATAAAAACCACTTTTGTAGAGGGTGACAAAAAACTCTAACTTAGTGTGTTTAGTCGTTTAACAGCCTTCGTGGTTGGTGGAGGCCGCTGTTAGTACTTACGTAGCAGGGACTTGATGGACGGGCTGAACGGCCGTTAAGGCGTGGTCAGCCAGTGCTCCGCCAGCAGTACTCAGCTCCGTCCTCCTCCGCCGGTAAAGCTCCGCTTCCCGTGCAGCCCCCAACTCCTGGCTTCACGCCAGCGACACAAATCACGCGCAACAGAGCACGCGCCTCCGCAGCGTGCGCGTAGCTCGCCGGATCCCCACAGCTCCCGAGTCCCGACCACGCTGCTCGGCCCCAGGTCCAATTTGCTGAACGCGTTCGACCAGCGGCCAACATCTAGGAGGCGGAAGCCACCATCATGCTCCTCCACGCTATCGACAACAACTCGCTTCGACGTCGACGGTGGTTGGCTCCGAATGCCGTTCGTGTTCCCGTCAAAGGTTGAGCGCTGGTGGTTCTAGCCGGCCGCGACGCGCGGTGCACACTCCTACAGTGCGCGAGTATGCTGTGCATGGCGAGCAGACGGGGTTACGAGAAGACGGCGGCCGGGTCACCAGCGATCAGATCATCCGTCCTAGGGCCGAGTGCGCTGCCGCACATGCGCGATAGCTCCAGGTATGAACATAGAGCTACGACTTGGCTACGCCGGAGCTCACCCGCCACTGGCTAGAGCTCTGCCACGCTGCTAGCCAAAGCTCGCCGACGCCCGTGTCGCTGCTTGCCGCGCCTCGGCTGGCCAGTGGCAGCCCTCGCCCTAAAGCAAGCTAGCGGCCGCACAGTTTGTGGCGTGGAGCTGATGGATGGGCCGTACATGCGCGCAAGACCGCTAGCTCCCGCGTACCATGCCACTCCCGCGTCTGTGCCGCTGCAGCTCACACGTGCCCACGCAGATGCAGCTCTTCCGTGACCCGCGCCCTACAGCCTGCATCATAGCTCGCACGCGCCCTTGCAGCTCGCGCCCCTGCAGCTCGCCTGCGCCCACTTCGAAGCTCACCCATGTCCACACTCGTGTAGCTTGCCACGCACACGCCCCCGCAGCTCGCCACAGCCGAACGGCTCTATTAACCTGCTCTTGTCGTCCGTCCTAACGGCGCGTTCGCTCCATCCGTCAAACGTGCCATGCGTCCCGGTTGGTAAGTGGGTTGCTTTCACGGACGGGCGAATCGGGACTAAAGCCAACCTTTGGTCCCGCTACCACCAACGACAAATGGTAGCAGCGTGGCGCGTAGCGCGAGGGTGGAGATTAGTCGGTTAATACGAACCGGGACAAATAACCTTCTGCCGTGGCAGAGATTTGGCCCATTTCTCTACCGCGGCAGAGAATTTATTTTGGCATATTTTGTTGTCACGACAGTATTTTCGCCACTTTTTGTGCCGCGACAGAGAATTCATTTAGGTTGATTTATTGTTTATTTAGTGTTTTGCACTCATCAATGAAGGAACCATTATATTACACAAGATCATCATGACAATATTACATTCGATACACGGATCGAGTTCATGCACTATATACAAAAGTTGTTCTTTGTACAATCCCTATGTCTATATACAGCCGAATAGTATTCCCCTTTTAGGTCTAGGACTTCTGCATCCAAGAATCCCGCCAATTCCTCCTGAATTGCTCGTACGCGATCCTTTGGCAGAAGACCGTCCCGTAGACATTCGATCTGATTTAAAAAAGGAGTCAGCCTATATGAATGAAACTAAACACAATTTGATTGTAATTAAAAACTATGAAAATTGTTTACGTACGTGGAGTTGCTCTAAATTTCTGCCCTTCTTATCGCACGTCTGCCGGATGAACTCGCAAACATAGTATCCACATAGATTGTTACCTGGTCCCTGCGTCAGGCACTTTACGAGAACATAGTTCAATCAAAATAATAATCAAGCATGATAATAACTGTATCAAAACTAGAATCAGAGAGATGCGCGGATATAGCTAGTGGTGCTTACATCTAGTGCTTCAAATGTAAGCTCCTCTTTCCAAACACCCATAGCCTTTTTGGTGAACCTTTTCCAAGCACTGCCCGGCGAAGAAAATGAATAAAATAAGTTATTAAGTACTTGATATCATAAAATTCACGAACGTTGCCGATATAGTGTCGTAATGATTAGAATTACCGCCGGAGAAGTATCTGCATGTCCTTCCACGTCTCAAGGGGTTTATGTTTCGAGTCCATGACTAGTACACGCCCTTTGTCAAGTTGAATGATTAACAGAATATAGTGGTAGATGTGAATTCATAACTAATCAATTATATACTTAACATCGAGTAAGCGAAATAGAAAGTGTATACAAGACAATAACACTCACTTGAAGTTGTAAGGAAATAGTATTTCCCTTCTGATTTCTTGAAACCTTAACGCGTGTACTATATTATCCTCCGTATCCTAGGGGTTTGTTTTGAGATTAGCTTGATGAACCCAATATGGGTCAATGAAGCCAATGTCATAGATTTCTCCTCTGCTGCATTCGAGAATCTTCATTCTGCATATTACAGTATGATTATATATATATGCAATAAACAAGGTGAGATAGCTGGAGACTAAATTAATTACAGAATTAGTACTGACAGACAATAGGCACTGATGATCGATTTGTCCAAGGCGTCTTGATTGAATAATTGAAATAGTTCATCAAATTCAATGGATATCATGTCATCCATATCTTTCCCATAATGCTTTTTTGTAACCTTCAGCACTATCCAGTTAGCCCCGGCCTTTGTGGCATGTAAGTACCAGTTATGCAATCTTCGCATTTTTGTTGGAAGATTATTTACCTCCTCAGGTTTGACGAGAGGTTTGCCGTACTGGTATTTGTATGCTACTTCACTCACGGGGAAGTACTCTAAGCGGGATAAATCTTGGCAATACTCATACCTTGAGTGGCGGCTTCTCCGTGTGCAACTTCCTCTAGATCATCTTGCTCTTCGCCCCATATTTGCTCGACCCCACATTGGTTTGAAATCACCTTGATAGGGGTGCAAGACTGTTTGCTTGTTCTCCGAGCTGGGCATGATTTCTCGCTTGCATCAAGATCGCTCTTGAGGATTTTTGTGCCGCATGTGACTTGAGAATAGAACGCTCATAGTCTGATGAAAGCTTTGGCTCGGGTTGATGAAGAGACTTTAGCATTTTCATAACTTTGCCTTTTTCTTCTTTGGTGCCGGGGAACTCTGGCTCTTTCGGCCCTTTCGACTTAGCTTAGCTGTCGTTTCCGCATCAACGATCGCTTGATCTCCTCTTGATCAGATCATAAGCTCTCTTGGGAGGAACCTTTGGTACTTTTGGAAGAGGCTCTTGTTTACGTTTGGCGATCGCCACCACGACGAGTAGCGATGCGCTACGCTTTTTATCCCGAGGCGCCGGCGATGGTTCATGGGCGATGGCTGCACGGAGATCGGTGAGCGGGGTGAGGTGAGCGGGTGGCGGCGAAAGGACGGTTGTCGCGGCGGCGACGACCTCACTGGAGACGGGTGAGGCGGCGGCGAAGATGGCCTTGGCGTGTGATTTTGAAGCACGATACATTTCTTTGGCCATAGAATGGTGACGTTTTTTGAGTCTCGGTCGATCACATCCCTTCACTGCAGGGTAGTCAAGATCCAAAACTTCAAAGGTGGGCATGATTTCATCCACCTACAACAGTAGCCCTCCGGAACCGGACGGGTGGAAAGTTGGTGTGGGTCCAATTGGTAAGGCATAGCCGACCGCCACCTTCATTGATATGTTCACAACTTTGACATGTAGCTCGCGTGTGTCATCTCTGTGATATCATCCTTTGGGTAGCCAACAGAGCCATCGTCGGTGCACCATCGTCGCCATTGTCATCACCGGGACCTCGGTGGAGGCCACCTTTTTCGATTATTCGATAGGCGGTAGCATCGAATGCGGTGTCTTTCGAGATGGGCGGTAGTACTTTGCTCTTTAAGTGCGTTAATTTCATCTTGTTGTTGCTTTATTCGTTCTTCAATTAAACGCATTCGCTCTTTCTGACTATCTGCTTCAACTTCTGCCCTGTCCTTTCTCCTCTGACGGCTTCTATCAGGATATTTCTTCCTCTCTTCGGGAAACCCAGTCCTCCATGGTTGGGAGCCTCTTGTGCCTCGTGTTCGTCCATCATGTTCCTTATTTCCAAGGGCGAGTGTGAGCTCATCATCCTCTCTATCGGGAATGAAGTCCCCATCTTTTGACCTTCTTGCTTTTCTCATCCTCTCGATTGGCAAGGGGTCTTCTTATGTCGTATGTTATATATACACCTCCCTTAGAGTCCAACATGCCCCCATGCGTAAAACCAATTCCTTGCGTTCTACCCAATCGATACATCTGCTGGGTGATCTTTTAGCACGCATTCATTCTCAAGTTTCTCCCACTTAGGAATGCCGACCTATAGCCACCTTGCCCCATAGTATGGTGATACTTCTTGTTAGCATTGACTTATTAGATTCTTGAGACATTTTCTTAGCTTTTACGATTTCTTGTATTCCACAAACTCAACCCGAATGGTTTTATCTTCTCAAAGCGAATATTCTTAAAATCGGGAGTCTTCTCTTTCACGACATAGTCAAGGTGCAATCTTTTCTTCCAGTTGGTGAAACACTGGGCCATCTTCTTCAAAGCCCACTCCCTGACCTTAGCCTCCATGGCTTTCCCATGTTCTAAGGCGTCCTCAACTAGATCCTCCGCATTTGGATCGGGCTCTATCTTCGGTAGTTTGAAATTAACCATGAGCCTCTTCCACAGTAAATCTTTGGCGTGGTTAGGGACAAATAAACATGTTCCCTCTTCATCCGCATTAGCAGGCCTATTCCAATTTCTAATGGTGATCGGGATTAAGTCCCTAACGATTACTCCGCATTGTGCCACAAATTTGTTTGCGACAACTTCGAGAGCCGTCGGTTTGCCGTCTTCAGCGACATCTTCGATCCTGAACCTCTCATGGTCTTGCAACTTTTTGGTTGGGCCTCGTCTGCTCTTTTCAGTAGATTTGTTCGATCCGGAGGCTAAAAGAAGAAAGATTGTCGTTACTATTTCTATATAGATAGCAGATGATTAATTGATGAATTAATTATATTACATGCACCTCGTCGGAGCGGTCGTCTTCTCGATTACACAAGGCATCGCCTTCTCCCTCGTAGAAGGCAACACCTTCAACCTCAAACAAGTCGTCTATTCCGGTAAAAAGAGGATCACCCTCACCGGAGTTGTTCAGAAACGTTGATACGTCTAAATTTTCTTCCCCACGGATCACACCTTGGATCAACTCTTCCTTTTCTTCGTCTCTGACGTGTGGGTCCATATTTTCTGCATAGGTGGAAAAATGAATAAGTCAAAGCGGCTAAGGGAGAAAGTTAGGTACGGTGTTCAGAGATATAAACCCTAATTAAGAGAAACCCTAATATATACATACACAATAATAAAAATGAAGAGAAACCCTAAACCCTAAACCTAGATACAAAAAGGAAACCGTGTAGTAGATAGGTAACTCTAGCTAAAATCAACTAAAATCAATATTAGGAGTTCGTGGTGTAAAACCTAGTTCGGAGAAACCTCGGATGCATATGAGAGGGGAACATGAGTATAAGGCTACAAAAGGGAAACTATCCAGCAGATAGGTAACACTAGATACTAACAAAATACCATATTGGAATTGATTTAAGAGGGTTCAGAATGCCCTGGCGAAGGCACATCGTCGAACCCACATGCACCTAAGGGGTATTAATGATTCCTTATCTAAGATAGGGTTTTTAAGTTGTTTGACAATGTGAATTGGGTCTGGGGCTAACCACAGTGACTGACCAGTGGGGCCGAAGACTAATAATACCAAACTAATTAATAAACCTAATAATTCCTAACTAATAATAAACCTAATAATCCAAACACCAAAAAGAAAGGGAAACCCTAAAGCATCGATGCAATGATCAAGCAAGTATGATGATATGACAAGTTAAATTGTATTGAAAAGTAACCCTAAAGCACGCTCAACAAATTAAACGGGGTTCCGAGGGGCGCAAACCCTAACTCGAGGAAACTCCGGAATCACCTGTGAGGGGTTACTATGTTCTTCTAATCAAACCTGTCATTTAAGTTGCTTAACAATGCATTATTATAGCTTAAATAGGTAGGTTTCATTTTTCTGAACATTTTGGTATATTATACATATATTTCTGACTTATAAATAATAAGTTATTGATTTTATAATATTAAATCATTTTCTGAAATTTATTTAATCAACTTTAAAACATTTATGACCTCAGGCTGACGTCACCCACTACAAGGAATGTGTCATATTGTGACCTTTTGATAGTGACTTTGGATAAAATCGTCATATATATATGACAATTCTGCACCAGATGGTCGTAAGCCATTTGACAGGGCCAAATCCTTATTAAACTATGACGATTTCGCTAAGGAGCGTCGTAATTTGTATGGACGGAATCGTCATAATTGCTAAGTCTAAGCGGGATATAAGAGATGTACAATATTAGCCGTTGGATGTGGCGGGATGAGCGGATAGGATGGCGATCATGGAAACTTCTTTGTGGATCGATGACTTGGCCGATCGCACATCTAACCCTAGGTCCACGTCACCACATCGCGGGCCATACTCATCATCTCCGCCACCACCCCTCCCACCGATCACGAATCTCGATCCCGATCCCATCGCCAACGCCGATCTCCGCCGCCCCCATCCACAATTTCCCCATCGCCGATCTCCTAGGAAGGCCACGACAAAGATCTCATGGCTGCCGAGGACCAAGATGTTGTTGTCTATCTTGATCGTAATGCCTCCTCGGCTTCTCACAGGTCTCCACCGACCGGGTCACCCAAGACCTCACCGCCATCATCACCGTACGCCTCCGTCCCTCCCCGCCTCCTTATTTTCCCTTGCCGCCACGCCCACTTGTTGACGGATCCGATTCTCGAATCCAGGGAGTCCGGGGATCGCACCGAGCAACGCGAGTCTTGGCGAGCCTTGAGGCCCATGTCGTCATGACCTCGAGGAACCTCGCCACCGACTCCATGCCCTCGGCCATCTTCGTCGACACACCCTCTGCCACCCTCGACGTCATGGACCTCGACCTATCCTCCATGGCCTCCGTCCCCAAGTTCACTGCTGACTTCAACGCTAAGGTACTCCCGCTCAACATCCTCATGTACCTACTACACCTGAACGCTCCCTTCCCACCTTCACCTTATTCTGATCTCACCGCTGCGACTTGCTGCTTCCAATCATACATACTACAATCCTGGTAGTTTGGATGCAGTGGTACCATTTGGCTGCTTGTGCGAGATAGCTTCCGTACAATTTAATACCTGATTTGAAGTGTGAAACCTACTTGTGAATATTTAGGCATTGGTTTCCAGATCTTGACTCCTTGCATTATATGCCTTAGTCATTTTCATAGCCACGGCCATAGAGAGGGTGCTTCGCTAAGGCCAAGGTGACACATCCGAGAGCAAGATCGCGCCACACTTTTGATGACAGGGTGGATGCATATCTTCTATTCTGGTAAGGATCCATAGATCATTGGATGGGTTATATTGTTGTAAGATTAGGAACAAAGTCGAATATATCTTGAGTTCCAAGAAGAATAGTCATAGTATTTATTCTCTGCTCAATCATTGCAGATTTAATTATGTGTATCCTTTTAGATGTGGAACTATACAACCAACGGCGTGGGACTGGTTCTCATGTCGGTTTATATTTTTACATTGGTACTCAATCTCCGGTCTTCAAATTCAGTGTGTTTTGTTTTCATGTAAAGTGGTAGCAAGTTTATTCTATTTAAAATTTCAGAAGAATTTATAATAAGTGAGGCAAATCAAAGTACAACATTGTAGGTGACAAAGTCCACGTTGAAGCTACACAGAAATTTATCGATAGAACATAAAAAGCTTTCCTGTGATTTAATGCTATGACAAGAGAAGATACAACCAATCCGCTAGAGGTTATTCTGCCTGCCTGCTTTGTTACTTCTGTTATGCATTTGCACTGTGTTATTTTCATTTTATAAATAGGCCACTGTACATGGTGTGAGTCACAGAAGTGAATAATAAAATTACAAAGTGTCTAACCAAGCCTGCATGACATCAAGTAAGATGGGTTTGATTCTATGTCTAATATCAGCAAACCATCTTTCAAATTGTTACTTCACCTCTGGTTTGTTATTCTGGTTTGTTATTAGACCAAACCAACATGTTCTATATTCTGGTTTGTTATTAGGTTCTCTCTCCCAAAAGTTAACAATTTGTAAAGTGACAGGGTAGCCTCCATCTTTCAAATTGTTACTTCACTTCAAGTTTTAGCACTTGGTTATATAAATATTTCATAAGTACATTATTATATCCTGAAATGAATTTCTTAATATTACACGTGCATTGCACGTGCACATTTACTAGTATATATATATATATATATATATATATATATTTATCTTGGATTGTTGAGGAGTTGACATCTCGTACATGATGAAAAATCAGTAGTAGTAAGCTAGCAAATGACCTTTAGCTTGGTAAGGAGAAATGCAGTTTGTAGTTATCAGTGACCTGTAGGTTCCATTGCATAATCGAATTATACAATGTTCAGAAACTAGAAATAACTCTGTTTATACTCTGTGATTCTGCACATGTGGTCCTCATATTTTCTAGAGTTCATTTGTGATGTTGAAGCTATGGTCTGAATATATTTGTATTAGGATCTAGTTGTTTCTCTATGATGTTATTTTATGGTCACCATTTCATGTTACTGCTTGGTCTCTATGATGTGCGGCATCGACCGCGCGCCTCCTCACGTTGACTCGACGACGGTGGCGGGCTGGTGGTACGCCCGGACAGGCGGGATGATGCGCCCACGTCGGGTTCAGGCTACGACAAGCCCCTCGCCAAGTTCTCCGACACCGACGTCGACGAGTTCATCGCCTCCGACCCCGCCTATGCCCCAGGTATCTGCCTGTCCTACCCTCTTCGCCTCAGATTCTGCTAAATTGTTGTTGCTGCTAGGATTTTGCTGACAGTATTAAAACTCCTTAATTACTCCTGATTATAGTGATGCTCATTTGTAGTGTACCTTTCCAATAATCTCCTACTATAAACCTTCTATGCATTTTTATAAGGTGTCATCATGTAACATTTACATAAAACTCATAGTGTTTTGTGGAACACACGTAAAACTCTTCTTATAATCTTCATCGAACCAAATTCGAGACTAAATATGTTACAATAAAGCTCTTTTATTATTATAAAATTTAATTCTAATGGACATTCAACGTATGTTCTAGCTATATTATAAATAGTGCAAGATCATTTCACATCTTATTGGAATGTGAAACCAAGAATAAGTGAATAGTAGTTATGATTTGCCTTAATCGACATCCCTCCTTTCCTTGAATAGGTAAAGAAAGTTGACATGCTTAACGCCGACTTGAAGGATGAAATCTTATTTCTTGCTCTACTCACGTTATCAACTAGAGGTATATAGTAATGACATTGGGTGTTGATGCCTGTACTGTGAATCAGGGTGGCTTGAAGTCATAAAACTTTGTGAAATGTAAATTTGGTTGTTTGTAAGCTAATTTTTGTTCCTTTTGGTATTTTTAATGCCCAAGCCATGCATTTACTTAACTAGGACATCCAGATATTTGAGTGCCGCTTAAAAGTGATGTAGGTTTGTATCACAAGATAATGTTCGCTAATAGCTTCAGAATTGATATGCACATCTGTTTATTTTCTTTCTACCTGATCTATGTTAATTTTAGAAGATATTGCTTTCTTTGAATGATAGCCATAACCATCATTTCTACTCTTTTACATGAGCTACAGGCTATAGATGGAAGAACTGAAGGCTTCATACTTAGCAAAGAGTTGATATTCATATTTTTGTGGCCGTGGGTGATTTGGACTTTGGAATGTTTGTAATATACTGCAGAAATACTTTTATAGCTGTTTTCTATTCTTGGGTTATGTGAATTACGTGTGATTGTAATATATGTCACAATTTTGGTTACACCTATTGAATGTGATTTGATATGGCGCTTACCAAAATATTATTTGTGTAATGCCTGTGTGTTTATCCAAATGCTACTTGTTAAAAGTCACGGCCTAAACAATATTGGACCGGAGCAATTTACAATTCTTTGAAAAAATGGTTAAAAATAAAAAGAGCTCGATGGTATAAAGTCCACAGTCCTAAAAATAAAAAGGCCATGGCCCTATAAACAAAAATGCCAAAATGTTGGGCTTGGCCCAAGTAGCAACCAGAATTGATAGAAAAATATTAATAGACTGAATTGTTTGGCTTGGCCCATATAATTTTTGAAATGGACCGGGCTGATTCTATGCCACGAGGATTGGCCGTAGGATCCGACCGGCAAGACCATCGCTTATGACGATATTCAATCGTCATAATGCTTATGACGATTCAATATCGTCATAGACGGTTATGACGATTTCAGTAAAAACGTCGTTATAATTCATTTGCGGCCTGACTTCGACGATCTCAAAATCGTCATAGAATCGTCATAAACGGACTATTGTGACGATTCTATGACGAAAATAGAGGGTCATATATAGCCAGATTTCTTGTAGTGACCATAGGCTGGGAAACATTTCTCACTCGATGTGGGGCTACTCACAGTCAGTGATGTCTGGGGCCCATGGGTTATTATAATTATTTCCACAAAAAGGATATATTGCCTCATGCGTCGATGACATGACGCAAAGGCGATCCTGGGTTGGGCTCGACCGTCGATCACGACGCTGAGCTAATGGGTAGGCTAGTTGGAAAGAGGAGATCGAGGCGGACCCAGTGGTGGCAGCGCCGCCCCCTTGTGGTCATCGGAATAGTGGTCACGACGGCGGCAAGCGGCGGAGCTTGCTCGGACACGACGCGCGGCGGCTACAGCAAACAAGCAGGCAAACAGAGCTCGCCTTGAGTTTCAGATACTCACCAGGAGCTTGAAAAACTAGACGGAGGGGTTCGGGGTGGCCAGAATCAGCGGTGGAGGCGGTGGCCGGAGTCGCCGAGGCTTGGAGCGCCAGCGAGGAGCACGTGGAGGCGCAACAGCAGGGCAACGCGTGGAGTCCGACGGCGGGGCAGCGCGTGGAGGACGACATCGGGGTGGTGGTTGGGCAGCCTGACGGTGTCGAGCGCTTGTCCTCGCGGCGGCGGCGATGATCTGTTGCGGTTGATAAGGAACGGGGAAGAAGGAGAAGGAGAAGGGGCGTCGTGTATAAAGGAAGGTTTTAGTCCTGTTGGAGGCTCCAACCGGACTAAGGATCAAATGTCCCGTTGGAGCCACCAACCGGACGATACTCCAATTTTTCAGAGATAAAGGGACGCTGCCAAGTAGGTCTTTAGTCCGGTTGGTGGCTCCAATCGACATATTCCCCTATTTTCAAATTTTTTCAGGTATTTTCTCTTTGTTCCCGCCTTATTTTTTATTTTGGGGTTTAAATTTGTAATGTTTTTTAAATGATAATTACTTTGGAATTTAGAAAAACTTTAAACATAAAAAGTGTTTGAATCTGAATAACTAATTCGAAACCATTTTCTGTTTTTAAAAATAATTAATGTAACCATTTAAACTATGAACCATTTAAAATTAATAATGAAATAACTTATATTTTTTAAATATTAATTTGGAATTTAGAAAAACTTTAAACATAAAAAGTGTCTGGATTTGAATAAATAATCCAAAACCATTTTATATTTTTAAAAAATAATTAATGTGACCATTTAAAATTAAAAATGAATTAACTTATATTTTTTGAATATTAATTTGGAATTTAGAAAAACTTTAAACATAAAAAGTGTTTGGATTTGAATAAATAATTCAAAACCATTTTCTGTTTTAAAAAATAATTAATGTAACCATTTAAAATATGAACCATTTACAATTAAAAATGAATTTCCTTATTATTTTTAATACCAATTTGGAATTTACAAAAACTTTAAACATAAAAAGTGTTTGGATTTGAATAAGTAATTCAAAACCATTTTCTGTTTTTAATGGGCGAAAAAAAGGACGGAAAATAATGGGCGGAAAGAAAATTTGGTTAGGATAGAACTGGAATTAAAGTACATAACGCAACTAACACAAAGTTGGAATAATTCAGTCAGATTAAGCCACAATCGGCCGAACTTGTTTTGCAATGTTGGAATAATTCAGTCATGCTCCTGCCTACACCTGTAATACTCGCCACTGTAGTCGTCGCTATAAATGACGTCATTATCGCCGCTTGGTCGGCGTAGTTGAACCTTGAAGGCTGAGTACGAGTGCTGGACTTGAGGGTAAGAAAGTGGGCTAGAGTCGTGGCGTGTCGTGAGCCATGACGCCTGAGAGTCGGCCGCCACCACGGTGACGGCCGGCCTCCTTGATGTTCGGTGGAGGTGGGCCGTCCTTCTCGTGTCTCGCGAGTGCCCTCTCACGCCGATCTACAAAGAAGGCTTCCCAAGTCGGTAAATAGTCGGGATGCCATCTGGGATTCCTCCGCTGCTCCGGCGTGAGCTCGAAGTAGTAGTGGTTTGTAATGGCCATCCGACGCGCCACACCTAGAGGGACAGGAGGAACCGGCACGCCTTCGGCGCTCAGCATCCAGCCGACGGGGAAACAGTAGCCCGGCGGGTCCCTGGGAGTTAGTACTACGGTGGAAGTCATGGGAAAGAGTGATGAGGTTGCAGATATGAGTCTAGAGATGTGCAATGACAATGGAGGCCAACCCTACATATATATATATATATAGTGAGAAATGGCAGGAAGATAACTGGAGTGAAGAACTGGCAGGAAGAACAGGCGGGGAAAACTGGCGGGAAGAAATGTCGGGAAGAACTGGCGGGAAAAAATGGCGGGAGGATTTTCATTGTTCGGATTTTTTTTGAACTGGCGGGCAGACATTTGTCCTTTTTACCCGAGATGGACGAAAAGGTTTGAGATGTCCCGGTTGGGAGATAGTCCATGTAAGGTGGTCTAATATTTTAGGAAAATGGGACGGTAGCATTCTGAAACGGCATTTTGGTGGTTACTTCACAAAACGACCCGTTTTTTGCGCTCGGAAA
This sequence comes from Avena longiglumis, assembly GCA_030063025.1. Classification (NCBI taxonomy): domain Eukaryota; kingdom Viridiplantae; phylum Streptophyta; class Magnoliopsida; order Poales; family Poaceae; genus Avena; species Avena longiglumis. The sequence goes on from CP125979.1 coordinate 12,694,814, forward strand.
ATGGAAAAGGGCTTTTCCGTGCGACAAAAAGGAAAACTTCCCCGCAACATTGTTCTCCATACCAATGTCCACACAAATGTATAATATGGGCAACATCACAAACTATGCCGTGATTCAAGACATAACATCGGTCATTTGGACCGAAAGCCATGAAACCTCGAACATGATAGGTCATTTTGTGAAGGTTTTTTCAAACATGATCAATATACCAAGTCTGTATTTTTCCTTTCAACTATGTAACATAATATGACACCACGCCAAGGATTTTCATTGTTCGGATTTTTTTTGAATTTATTATGCCTGCTTTGAATTATCTCAATTTCTAACTATGGTCGCACCGGTGTGCATGAAGAGAGGGGACGAGCATCGTTAGAACATGCATTGGATCTCTAAAGAAACCACATATTGCGAGTCTAAAAATGATTTTTTCAAAAAATCACGGGCGATAGATCATGTACCTGTAGTACAAACCGGACCCACTTCCTACCGATTCTAAGAACATTTGTCCTTTTACCCGGAATGGACGAAAAGGTTTGAGATGTTCCTTGGGAGATAGTCCATGTAAGGTGATCTAGTATTTTAGGAAAATGGGACGGTAGCATTCAAACGGCATTTTGGTGGTTACTTCACAAACGACCCATTTTTGCGCTCGGAAAATGGAAAATGGCTTTTCCGTGCGATAAAAAGGAAAACTTCCTCCTGCAACATTGTTCTCCATACCAATGTCCACACACATGCATAATATGGGCACAACATCACAAACTATGCTGTGATTCAGCACATAACATCGGTCATTTGGACCGAAAGCCATGAAACCTCGAACATGATAGGTCATTCTGTGAAGGTTTTTTCGAAACATGATCAATATACCAAGTATGGTATTTTTCCTTTCAACTATGTAACATAATATGACACCACGTGAAGGATTTTGATTGTTCGGATTTTTTTTGAATTTATTATGCCCGTTTTGAATTATCTGAATTTCTAACTATGGTTGAACCGGTGTGCATGAAGATAGGGGACGAGCATCGTTAGAACTTGCACTGGACCTCTGAAGAGACCACATATTGCGAGTCTAAAAATGATTTTTTCAAAAAATCACGGGCGATAGATCATGCACCTGTAGTACAAACCGGACACACTTCCTACCGAAGACATTTGTCCTTTTTACCCGGGATGGATGAAAAGATTTGAGATGTCCCGGTTGGGAGATAGTCCATGTAAGGTGGTCTAGTAGTTTAGGAAAATGGGATGGTAGCATTCTGAAATGGCATTTTGGTGGTTACTTCATAAAACGACCCGTTTTTTGCGCTCGGAAAATAGAAAAGGGCTTTTCCGTGCGACAAAAAGGAAAACTTCCTCCTGCAACATTGTTCTCCATACCAATGTCCACACACATGCATAATATGGGCACAACATCATAAACTATGCCGTGATTCAGCACATAACTTCGGTCATTTGGACCGAAAGCCATGAAACCTCGAACATGATAGGTCATTTTGTGAAGGTTTTTTCGAAACATGATCAATATACCAAGTCTGGTATTTTTCCTTCCAACTATGTAACATAATATGATACCACGCGAAGGATTTTCATTGTTCGGATTTTTTTTGAATTTATTATGCCCGTTTTGAATTATCTGAATTTCTAACTATGGTCGAACCGGTGTGCATGAAGATAGGGGATGATCATCGTTATAACTTGCATTGGATCTCTGAAGAAACCACATATTGCGAGTCTAAAAATGATTTTTCCAAAAAATCACGGACGATAGATCATGTACTGTAGTACAAACCGACCCACTTCCTACCGATTCTACAGACATTTGTCCTTTTACCGGAATGGATGAAAAGGTTTGAGATGTCCTGGTTGGGAGATAGTCCATGTAAGGTGGTCTAGTATTTTAGGAAAATGGGACGGTAGCATTCTAAACGGCATTTTGGTTACTTCACAACGGCCTGCTTTTTATGCTTTCGGAAAATGGAAAATGGCTTTTCCGTGCGACAAAAAGGAAAACTTCCTCCTGCAACATTGTTCTCCATACCAATGTCCAAACACATGCATAATATGGGCACAACATCACAAACTATGCCGTCATTCAGCACATAACATAGGTCATTTGGACCGAAAGCCATGAAACCTCGAACATGATAGGTCATTCTGCGAAGGTTTTTTCGAAACATGATCAATATACCAAGTATGGTATTTTTCCTTTCAACTATGTAACATAATATGACACCACGTGAAGGATTTTCATTGTTCGGATTTTTTTTGAATTTATTATGCCTGTTTTGAATTATCTGAATTTCTAACTAAGGTCGAACCGGTGTGCATGAAGATAGGGGACGAGCATCGTTAGAACTTGCATTGGATCTCTGAAGAGACCACATATTGCGAGTCTAAAAATGATTTTTTCAAAAAATCACGGGCGATAGATCATGTACCTGTAGTACAAACCGGACCCACTTTCTACCGATTCGGCAGACACTTGTCCTTTTTACCCGGGATGGACGAAAAGGTTTGAGATGTCCCGGTTGGGAGATAGTCCATGTAAGGTGGTCTAGTATTTTAGGAAAATGGGACAGCCTGTCACGGCATTTTGGTGGTTACTTCACAAAACGACCCATTTTTGTGCTCGGAAAATGGAAAAGGGCTTTTCCGTGCGACAAAAAGGAAAACTTCCTCCTACAACATTGTTCTCCATACCAATGTCCACACACAAGCATAATATGGGCACAACATCACAAACTATGTCGTGATTCAGCACATAACATCGGTCATTTGGACCGAAAGCCATGAAACCTCGAACATGATAGGTCATTCTGTGAAGGTTTTTTCGAAACATGATCAATATACCAAGTCTGGTATTTTTCCTTTCAACTATGTAACATAATATGACACCACGTGAAGGATTTTGATTGTTCGGATTTTTTTGAATTTATTATGCCCGTTTTGAATTATCTGAATTTCTAACTATTGTTGAACCGGTGTGCATGAAGATAGGGGACGAGCATCATTAGAACTTGCATTGGATCTCTGAAGAGACCACATATTGCGAGTCTAAAAATGATTTTTTCAAAAAATCACGGGCGATAGATCATGCACCTGTAGTACAAACCGGACACACTTCCTACCGATTCGGCATACATTTGTCCTTTTTACCCGGGATGGACGAAAAGGTTTGAGATGTCTCGGTTGGGAGATAGTCCATGTAAGGTGGTATAGTATTTTAGGAAAATGGGACGGTAGCATTCTGAAACGGCATTTTGGTGGTTACTGAAGGGTTTCGCGACATAGTAAATCAAAAAATTTCTACGGATGCGAACAGAGGGAAGCCAAGATCTAATCTAGGAGATGCAAACAACGAGAGAGATTGGATTAGATCTTCATACCCTTGAAGATTCGAAGAGCGGAACGTTCGTCGGAACGTGGGTGATGTAGTCGTACTCGCTTCTCCTCCTCGCGATCCGATCCGATCTAGCACCACAAGTGGCGATGCCTCCGTGAGATGCACACGTGCGGCACCTCGACGCCTCCTCCTTACTTGGTCCAGCAAGTATGGTGGAGATATGGGTTGGATCTACAACGCGACGGCGCGGTGCAATTGGTGGAGAATTTCTGCAGCAGGGTTTCGCCTACAAGCAGTCGGGAGGGAGAGAGGAGGGCAGCGGGGCGGCTAGGGTTGGAGGGGAAGGTGTGGGGGGGGGGGGGGGGGCGCCCCCAACCCTATATATATAGAGGGGTGGGATCAGCCCTAGCCCCTCCCCCAAGCCCAAACCGGCGGACCCAAGGAGAAGGAGTGGGGGGCAAGGAAACCCCCCTTCTAGAAGCTCTATCTTGAGTTTAAAACCCTCTTGGCCGGCTGGGCCCTATGGGGCCTTGTGCCCCTGGCCCAATGCGGCCAGGGCACTCCCTCATAGGCCCATGCCCCCTCCCGGAAGGTGTGGCCACGTTGGTCCCCTCCGGAAGGTTCTAGAAGCTTCCGGTACAATACCGATTAACCCAGAACAATTCCGAACTCCAAAAACTGCACTGCCTTATATGAATCTTATTCTCCGGACCACTCCGGAACCTCTCGTGATGTCCCGGATCCCATCCGAGACCCCAAAAAAAAGTTCATAAACCAATTATCCAATCTATCCTAGCGTCGAGACACGTTAAGTGTGTGACCGTGGTTCGAATATGCGACATGATCTTCTATCAATAATCAACAATGGGCCTCGAAACCCATATTGACTCCCACACATTCATCGATGATCATATCGGATGAACCACGATGCCGATTCAATCAATCCCATATATATATTCCCTTCGCCTCGCGATATTTTACTTGCCCGAGATTCGATCGGTGCCGGCATCATACCTAGTTCAATCTCGTTCACGTTAGTACTTTACTCGTTCGTAATCCGATATCACTTTGTGATTAACTCCTTAACCACATGCTTGCAAGCGGTGTTGATATCGACACGAGTGGGCCCGAAGTATATCTCTCCGACTTGGGAGGGACAAATCCCATCTCGATACATACAACCCAACAGATACTTTCCGATCACCCGAGAGACACCTTTATGATCACCCTCTCATAGGATGACGTTTGATTACCTCAAAGCTTTCTTCCGATACCAGGGAGTTGTATTATCTCATGGTCTAAGGAATACAATATTTGACATAAGAAAAGCTTCGCAAAGACGAACACGATGGCACGATCTAATTGCTTCGCTTAGTTTGTGTCTGTCCACCATATCATTCTCCCAATGATATGATCTCATTATTAATCGACAACTCATGTCCATGGTTAGGAAACCTTAACCATCATTAATCAATGAGCTAGTCCATAGAGGCGTACTAGGGACACGGTGTTGTTCACAAACCACACAAGTATTTAAGTTTCCGCTTAATACAATTCTAGCATGGAATATAAACATTATCATGAACAAGAATTATAATAATAACATCATTATTATTGCCTCTAGGGCATAATTCCAACAGTTACTTCACAAAATGACCCGTTTTTTGCGCTCGGAAAATGGAAAAGGGCTTTTCCGTGCGACAAAAAGGAAAACTTCCTCCTGCAACATTGTTCTTCATACCAATGTCCACACACATGCATAATATGGGCACAACATCACAAACTATGCCGTGATTCAGCACATAACATCGGTCGTTTGGACCGAAAGCCATGAAACCTCGAACATGATAGGTCATTTTGTGAAGGTTTTTTCGAAACATGATCAATATACCAAGTCTGTTATTTTTCCTTTCAACTATGTAACATAATATGACACCACGCGAAGGATTTTCATTGTTCGGATTTTTTTGAATTTATTATGCCCGTTTTGAATTATCTAAATTTCTAACTATGGTCGAACCGGTGTGCATGAAGATAGGGGACGAGCATCGTTAGAACTTGCATTGGATCTTTGTAGTACAAACCGGACCCACTTCCTGCCGATTCGGCATACATTTGTCCTTTTTACCCGGGATGGACGATTTCGGCAGGCTAGGCCAGGCAGCACTAATGATAGGGGTGAGTGTCGACATTATGTCGTGCGGCGTGTTTTGTCCCGGATGGTGTCACCAACCGACTAAAGATCAACTGTATTCGGTTGGAGACACCAACCGGACAAAACACGAGTCAACACTAATGATAGGGGTGAGTGACATTATTTCGTAAGTGTCGACACTATGCCGAGCTTGTACTATAAATAGGCATCCTTGCAAGTCCAGTCCTCCACCAGTTTGAGGAATCTCCAAGATGGTTTTCGAGAGCAGGACACCACTACGGCTTTAGGGAGATGCCGACGAGCCTGGGCCCTCCGCATCTCCGAGAAATCATAGAGGCACTCCTAATATGTGAAATTAGTTAGCTCGAGGCGATTTATCTAGTTAGAGAAGTTACAAGCTGCAAGATGGTTTTCGAGAGCAGGGACACCACTACCAGCCTGTAGGGAGATGCCGACGAGCCCAGCCTCCCAAGCATCTCCGAGAAATCGGTCATAGAGGCACTCTAATATGTGAAATTAGTTAGTCCAAGGCGTATTGATCTAGTTAGAGAAGTTACAAGCTGCAAGATGGTTTTGAGAGGGACACCACTCGACGGTAAGAGGGAGATGCCACCGGATCCCGATCCTCCCGCATCTCCAAGAAACTGGTCATAGAGGCACTCCTAATATGTGATCGCAGCGTTTGAGATCAGATCTTAATGGTAAGTACTAATCGACAACTTCTTCATAGTCCCGTCCAGCCACAAACGAGACTAACACTCAAGACATTTATTAATATTAAAATCGAGACTACAAAACCAGGACTAAAGGCCACAAACCGCGAAGATATCCTTCGTCAAGCCACAAACCGCGAAAGACATGAACTAGAGTTACATAATATGAGCATGAACTTTGGCATATGTCCTTCCTTATGATCGCCTGGATGTAACCATGGAGCATCTTCTTTACTTAACGGAATGCCCGGGCCGGTTTTCACCGTGAAGGGCGGAATTTCATCAAACTTATTATAATCTTGACATGTCCATCTTGTCCTCGATTCCCACGATGTTTCTTTTACGAAAGAACTATCTCGACGCTTTGGCTCATCATATGATGTATTCGTTTGCATATTTTTCTTTTTTCGTCCGAGGACATGTCCTTCACATAGAAAACCCGAGACACATCATTGGCTAGGACGAATGGTTCATCTCTATAACCAAGATTATTGAGATCCACTGTTGTCATTCCGCATAACCGGTCTATCTTTACTCCTTCCCCATTCAAAGTTGACCCATTTGCAAATAAACAAAGAGACCTTAAAAGAGACTCCATAGTCTAGTTCCCATATCTCCTCTATGTAACCATAATATGTGTCCTTTTGTCCATTCTCGTCTATTGCATCAAAGCGGACACCACTATTTTGGTTGGTGCTCTTTTATCTTGGGAGATCGTAGAATGTATTCCCATTTATTTCGCACTTTGGAAATTCAATACAAGAGAAGATGGTGACGCCAAAAAGTATAGCCGATCTCCAACAATGGTGTCATTCAAGAGATGTGTCCGCATCCAACCACCGAAAGACTTCATGTGTTCATCTCAGAATCTATGATTCAGCTTCCCGGTTTTTGAAGCATACAATATTCTTGTGTTCCTCGATATACTGAGCCAAGGTGGAATTATGTAGAACTGTAGTGTGCTTTAGTGAAAAATCCCGTCCCTACATATCATTGCTTTTCCCAAAGATGCCTTTTCCACTTAGTCTTCCCTCATGCCGCGAGTCGGAAACACCAATCGGCTTAAGGTCGAATAAAGTCAACACAAAACTCAATGACCTCCTCTTCCATATCCCTTGAGATGCTTCCTTCAGTCTAGCATGGTTATGAACATATTTATTTAAGACTCCCATGAACCTCTCAAAGGGGAACATATTGTGCAGAAATACCGGACCGAGAATGGCAATCTCTTCCACTAGGTGAACCAGGAGATGCGTCATAATATTGAAGAAGGATGGTGGGAACACCAATTCAAAACTAACAAGACATTGTACCACATCCTTTTGTAACCTTGGCAGAATATCTGGATTGATTACCTTCTGAGATATTGCATTGAGGAATGCACACAGCTTCACAATGGGTAGTCGAACATTTTCCGGTAGAAGCCCCCTCAATGCAATCGGAAGCAACTGCGTCATAATCGTGTGATAGTCATGAGACTTCAGGTTTTGGAACTTTTTATCTGCCATATTTATTATCCCCTTTATATTATATGAGAAGCCCGACGGCACCTTGATACTGTAAAGGACTTCAAAAAATATTTCCTTCTCTGCTTTGGTAAGAGCATAGCTGGTACGACTTAAGTGACGCCCTTTATCCGTCTTGTTATGTGTATGTATGTTCTTTGGGTCTTTCATAATTTGTTGGTCCTCCCGTGCTTCAGGTGTATCTTTTGTCTTCCCATACACGCCTAGGAATCCTAGCAGGTTCACGCAAAGATTCTTCGTCACGTGCATCACGTCGATTGAAGAGCGGACACGCAGGACTTTCCAATATGGCAGCTCCCAAAATATAGATTTCTTCTTCCACACGGGTGTGTGTCAGAGCGACGTCGTTCGAATCGATTGACCGGACCCTTTCCAAAGATTACTTCTGTGTCCTTGACCATACCAAATACATCATCACCAGCAGGGAGTTCAGGCTTCTTCCGGTGATCTGCCTCACCTTTGAAATGCTTGCCTTTCTTTCTTACGGGATGATTGTTCGGAAGAAATCGTTGATTTGCCAGGTACACAAACTTCTTGCATTTATGCAAATATGTACCTTCAGTTTTATCTAAACAGTGTGTGCATGCCTTATATCCCTTGTTTGTCTGTCCTGAAAGGTTACTAAGAGCAGGCCAATCATTGATGGTTACGAATAACAACACTCGTAGATCAAATGGCTCATGTTTGTTCTCATCCCACGCACGTACACCTGGTTTGCCCCACAACTGTAAGAATTCTTCAACTAATGGCCTAAGGTACACATCAATGTCGTTGCCCGGTTGCTTCGGGCCTTGGATGAGCACTGGCATCATAATGAACTTACGCTTCATGTACAACCAAGGAGACATGTTGTAGATACATAGAGTCACGGGCCAGGTGTGTGGATCAGCTGCTCCCCAAAAGGATTCATGCCATCCGTACTTAGACCAAACCATAAGTTCCTTGCGTCACCTGCAAAGTCTGGGAAGTCTCTCTCAATTTTTCTCCACTGTGACCCATCAGCAGGGTGTCTCAACTTCCCGTCTTTCTTACGGTCTTCTTTGTGCCATCGCAACAACCTGGCATGCTCTTTGTTTCTGAACATGCGTTTCAACCTTGGTATTATAGGAGCATACCACATAACCTTAGCAGGAACCCTCTTCCGGAGGGGCTCTCCCTCAACATCACCAGGGTCATCTCGTCTGATCTTATACCGCAACGCATTGCATACCGGGCATTTATCTAAATTCTCATACTCCTTACCGCGGTAGAGGATGCGGTCATTAATGCATGCATGTACCTTTTGCACATCTAATCCTAGAGGACAGAGAGTCTTCTTTGCTTCGTAGGTACTCTCGGGAAGTTCGTTATGTTTTGGAAACTTCGGCTTCATTATTTTCAAAGATCTTTTCAAATGAGGAGTCAGTTAGACCACACCGCCTTCCATCGCAACAATTCCAATGTGGTACCGAGCTTTGTCTTGCCATCTTCACAATTTGGGTACAACAATTTCTTGTGATCTTCTAACATGCCCTCTAACTTCAACTTCTCATTTTCGCTTTCACGCCTCGCTTTGCATCGAAATGACCCTACCAAGTTCATCACCTCCATCCGATGCCCGTTCTTCACCTCCTTCCTCTCCATTGTCTTCCATTGCAGTATCACTGTATTCAGAAAACATATGATGATATGTTATCATCATCTTCTTCTTCACCATCTTCCATCATAACCCCTCTTTCCCCGTGCTTGGTCCAGCAATTATAGTTGGGCATGAAACCTTTCAAAATCAGGTGGCCGCGAATGATTTTTGAGGAAGAGTACTCCTTGTTGTTCCGACATTGAACACATGGACAACGTATAAAACCATTCTCTTTGTTTGCCGTAGCCACATCGATCAATTTATCCACGCCTTTCATATACCCGGCTACGCGTCGGTCACCGTACATCCATTCCCGACCGTTCATATGCATCATATAAGTAAGTTTATCAAAAAAACAGGACATCATAAATAGTGAAATGACCAATTCACATCGACACATGCATTGTATCAATGACAGAGAAAAGATAAGATTGCTAACCTCGATCGGGGGGAATAAAGAGGAAAAGGCTCAAGTGCGTCTCGGACACCTTCTATATTTTTGTTCTATGAGAAATTGAACGGGATTATTCACTCAAACATTTCATCAAACACCTTGAATGCATGCATAGGGAGAAAAAACTAGCACACCCCTCACACCTTCCACCAAGAGAAAAAACAGAGTGGAGGCAGAGGGGCTGCATTTATAGAGGCGGAGCATACGTCCGGTTGGAGCCAACTGGGACTAAAGGTGTGTGCCACGCCACGTGGCTGTGGCCAAACCTTTAGTCCCGGTTGCTGGCTCCAACCGGGACGTATGTCCCGTTACCAACCGAGACGCATGCCTCCGGGCCCCGTGCCCGCTCGAACCGGGACGCATGCCAGCATTAGTCCCGGTTGGTGACGCAACCAGGACTAATGCTCCGAGGGGGCGCGAATGGATGGCCTGTTTTCTACTAGTGTTGCCACGTCAACACTGACAGTGGCCTCCACCTGCCAGAAAGGCTGTTAAACGACTAAACAGATTGAATTAGAGTTTTTCGTCACATCCCTACCATAAAAGTGGTTTTTACGTGTTAAAGACCCTAAGGTTGTAGTTTTTTGACAAAAGTGACGCAAATGTGGTAGTTTCTTGTTATTTTCTCATGACAGGGAGACGTGCAAGGTTGTAGTCTGATCATGTTTGACTTATATTAGACCACACACTTATTTAGGTCACACACACTTTTCCATGTCATAATTGTTTCTTGCCTGTATAGGTCACGCGCACATTGTTTCTTGCTTGTTTAAATACTACTCTTTGCACCAGTACAATAGCATGTATTACTTGGAGTAGTTTCTGCGAATATTTGGAGACTATGGTTGTACTAGTGTACATAATGTGCTCTTGCTTGGAGTGTTTGTGCTCATGTTAAATTTGTGCTGCTTTGTCATGGTCTACTTTCAGTAGTTGATTTTTCATGCCGCTAATATAAGCATCTTAATGTATGCTACATTAGGATCTGCAACATTAATTTATCCTTATACATATTGCATCTTCGTTAATAAAAAAACTTGGCTATCGAAGTTTACTCAAATATTTTCATTTTCTCATTAGGAGGACTCCATTTTTTCCTTGTGCTGGAGTACTGAAGGATCTGTTGGAGTACTCTATATTGTTTTTAGTAGAAGTATAACCAAACTTGCTCATAGTGCTTGCTTATTCTGAATTTGCTTGGTGATCTATCAAGTGTACATATTGTTGTAGAAGTATTAACCATTCACTTGCAATAATCACTTGGAATATTTAGTGAATATTTGCCCTAAATTTTGGCACACAACATAACAACACATAAACATATACGGTATATTGTATTGCTTGCTTGCACAACATAATAACACATACAATAGCTTGTTCAAACACACACACAAACTGAGTGCACATCTTCTTGTACACATTATTGCACACCTTCTTGCACATCTTGGCATAGGATTTATTTGGCATTTGCATAAATTGTTGCTAGAATTTGAAGCCTTATAGGTAGACGACCCAACCTTTCCAATCTAATTTTGCTTGCATGAGGTAGAATTAGCAAAATCTTGTTTAGCGTAGAAACTTTATATTCTTCAAATTCTTCCTTCACACATTTAATAATCTCTTTTAGAGTTTTGAGGATTTCTAATTTGAATTAGAGATTCTAAGGAGTGGATAAACCCAAGATCAAGCACATTCAAATCTGAACTATTTCTTGCTTGTTGTATCAACTTGATAGTCCATATCCATTTTTGGCCGCAACTTCTGTGAATGCTTGATCATCGGGAAGAATGTGAGGCTTTACATTGTCTTGTTGAATGAGAATAGTTTGTCCAACATCTTTCACATCCCAAGTAGATAGTATAGCCGACAATACCTTCTTAATTAGAAACTCCCTCGTCACTTCTCTTTTGACTTTAATAGATGTTGTCTCCAATATCCGTGTAGATGGAATTTCCTTCACAAATGGCTAAAACCCTATTTTTCAGAAAATTTGAGAAGTTTTTTTTATGTTACAATTCACCTATTTACACTTAACTTTTTTGCTTTCTTATACCTCATCTTTCACTAAATGCATTTTCCTTTTTTGGTATATCATTCAATATATACTAGCGTTAGGTTCATTTTACAATAACAACCAGGGGAAGTAACAATGTAACTATAACCTCAAAAAATCATATAAAATAATATATATATATATATATAGTTATGATACATTTCTAATGTTACCATTTCACATAGTATGATTTAATATAAGTAAATTGCATTTTGGTTAACACAATATTTTTTATAAATATATTTGATTAGAATTGTAAGCAATCTAAACATATCACATTACTCCAATTATTAGGTGACACCCTTATTTTGTAATAATGCATTTGCATCTCCTTGTAAAAAATATCTTTGAATATCTACAAAACTTGGTAGTGTGTTCTGGTGCTTATAGTTTTAGCCAATGTATGGCAAGGAAAAATAACATGCCAAAGTTTTTTATAGTATGAATGTAAAAGCATGTAGTTTGTCCTTGATCATGATTCCCTTCCGAACGGAGAAACTACAATTGATCTCATGATACAAGAGAGGTGCGTGGATATAATCACTACCGAAAATTGATTTTTTTCCATGTATATAGGGGTTTTCCTAGTGCAAAACTATGGTCACACAACAAACTTAGGGTGTGCCGAGTGGTAAAAAAATACTAGACAAAAAATAGCCACACACCAAAGTACCTGGTATGCTGAGTATTGAAGCAAAAGACACTCTCCAAAAATAAAATACATGAATAAATAATATATTCGACAAAAATAAAAACAACACGATTGGGTGACTAGACTCCCTCCATGTTGTGGTCTGCTCTCTGCTCAAAGCAGCTTCTAGCTAGTCCCGCTAGGAATTGCTGAATCAGCAATTTCTGTGGAGTCAGGCTTGGGAGAGTACAAAAAGCCGACGTGGGTGGCTCCACATTGTTTAAACTTGTTCATCCCAAACACTTGCAATTAACACATATAGATTCCGAATCAAATCAAGAAATATATGAAAAACATTTCCATCGAAGAAGGGTTTATATTCCAACCATCAGTACCAAGTTTCATGAACTATATCTTCTCAGAATAGAGGTCAAAGTTAGATTTTTTTTCACACTATTTTCGTCAGATTCGTAGCATAAAATTAATCGTTCAAAATTTCCTTTCTAGAGTTGCTTTACCTCACTATTTTGCACAATTCTCGTGTTGCAAGTTTTTTGTTTTGGTGGAGGTAGAGGAATTCGTTTGTTTCTTTCTAAATTGTACGTGAGGTTGAAGGTAAACTCGTTCTCTTTCTTTCTCTCAAATAATATATTTCCTAACCTATTTTAATCAACACAACCATGCCTCGTGTCACAAGAAGCTCTACACGAAAATATGCACGTCGCCCAACCATCGACACCATGTTTCGTGAACCGTATCTTCTCAGAATCATGGTCAAAGTTGGAGGTTTTTGGAAGATTTTTGTCAGTTCTGGCAGATTCGACCATGGCAAGCGAGAGTAAGCACCACAAGACGACCGGAAAGCTGAGGATGCAGGCGCCCACCCAAGGAACCGGAGCACCACCACTATGTCGTGCTCCCACAACAACACCCTCAAATGGCCTCTATCCCCACAGAACGGAACCGTATCTTCTCAGAATCATGGTCAGAGTTGGAGGTTTTTGGAAGATTTTCGCCAGTTTTTTCAGATTCGACCATGGCAAAGGAGAGTAAGAACCGCACGACAACCGGAAAGCTGAGGATGCAGGCGCCCACCCTAGGAACCGGAGCACCGTCACTATGTCGTTCTCCCACAACGGCACCCTCAAATGGCCTCTATCCCCACCGACGTTCTACTTCCCAGCCGCCTCCGCCACGCTATCGCACATGGCCGCAAACCGTGGTGGTGTGACGCAAGTGTGTTTAGCCTTAGGGTTACTGTGGTTGTTGATGGCCCAGCAAAGTAGATGTAGGTAACCAATCAACGATACTTCTGCGTAGCCAGCTATGCGACCAAGGCAATCAAACAAATTGGATAACATGATTTAGACTCATCTCTCCATGGCCATGCTCCCAAGAGCTCGCCCTAGGGAGACAAAAAAGGGCTGTAGCAACCAAACACGCTCTAAAGTGTTATACTATATCTCTTGTGGCTTGAACAGAAGTTTCATAGTACTACTACATTATGCTATATCAAGCCACATAGCAGCACAATCAAAACAGTGTACAAGTAACTGAACAGATCAAAACATTGTGATTGAACTTTTAAACAGTTGATTGTTTGGCGCGCTGTATACCAATCCAGTCATCACGTTAAATTCTTACTCTAAACTTGATCTTTACACACCCGAGAAACAAACCATTAGCAGTACCAAATTTAAACTGGACATATGACTGCATTTTCAGCAAGTACACCCATGACAGAAATTGCCAAAATTCAGTTTGAATCGTTAAACTTTTTTATGCACCCTTGATGAAATCTGTGCCACTGGCGTTAACTTCTTCCTTTTTTTTTTGTAGTTTCTTAATTATGCTAGCTAATCTTTGGAGCAAGGTGGTAGAATATCATTAGCAATGAAGGTGATGTGAGTTTTCCTTGCCTCAAGTGCTGGATAAATCAAGGGCGCTGAAATGGAATAGGGTAATCCTTCCCCGTGTAAAATTGACCCCTGGAACCCGTACTGCCACCGTAAAAGAATTATGTGGAGCTTTCCACTACTTTACTTGCACCTAGAAGCCACTAATTCTGGCAATTATCATAAACCGTTAACTAGAAATGATAAAAAACGCGCGTGGTCGTACTATACATCAGTACAGGTTACAGGTAGTAGTAGGCTGCATTATTGGCACGTGCCTGCCTGTCTGCCTATCTTTTCTGCACATTTGGGAATTTCCAGGTTTGAACACATGTGAAAGGAACACAGGGAGAAGTGGAATTGGACAGAGATTTTCGGATTTTTATATGCAACAAGTTGTGTTCATAATTTCGGCCGTATATTGTTTACGCGAATTTTGCGGCAGCCGCATAACATGTTTGGTGGCTTTCTGCGATTAAATGGCGCCAGGACGCCGCATCATCTGTCTCTCCCCTGAAGCGCTGAGTTCATCCTCGGCTGCATGGCGTCCAGCTAGTGTCAGGGGCCCAGGTGGACCAAGTGATGGCCAACGAGAGCTGTCCACAAAGCACTGGTGACGCGACGTGTCTGTACCAGCTGGACCTGAAGCTGAACTTTTCTTCCTTCCCAACTCTGAACTCCGTATGAATCCCATCTGTATCAAGCTACTCAACCCTTAGCAGAAAATCGAAATCAGGACCGGAAGTAGGAATAACAGGTACAGAAGACTAAGAGCATCACCACTAACATTACCAGAACACCGATCCGGTCACCGAAATTAGGTCCGAACGCTAAAATTCGGTCCAGTCGCATTCCCAGAAATCTGTTTTTTTTATGGATTTGGACCAACTTTGGTCCGGACTTTTCAGGCCATTCCCAGCATCCCGGGAACTTCCTACCGTTTTCGCTTTTCCCGCCCTCGCCGGTACACCCCTCCCGCCCTCGCCACCCGCCTCGACCTATAAAAGCCGTACCCCTCGCCGGAACTCTCCACACTCTCTCGCAGCCCCCAACTCCAGCAACCTCCATACTCCGGCGAACTACGAGCTCCCCCTCCCCACACTTTCCCATGGGCGAAAAGTACACCGGCGATCCATCGGCGGCGAACGGCTTCGGCCACCACACCCTCTAGCCGTGGGAGGCCCGCATGTTGTACGATGCGGGCTACATGGCACCACCGGACATCCGCCTCCCAACCGTCTGGAAGCTCAGCGCCGGCGGGATCCCTATTCCGCTGCCTCCAAAGCCCGAGGAGATCGACGACGAGACCCAGGTGGCCATCGCCGCCATGGAGACCAGACCGCCGAGATCCGGACAACCGCGTCTCGGGAGCGACACCATCGGCTGGCAGGAGCTCGCCGCTTAGGGCCCTGCTCGCCGCCGAAGAGGAACAACGCGCAGTGGCGCCATTGGGAGCCCAGGCGTACCGGCCGTGCTGGAGCACATCCACGCCGGCAACGAGCCACGTCCCGGCTTTCCTCGCAACCCCACGCTGACGTCAAGGGAGAGGCGCCATCCTCCGGCCAACTGGTTGCCGAGGAGGATGGCCAGCCTCTCCTCTTCCTCCTCGGCCTCGGCGACGCGCTCCTTCGGGTCCGCGTCGGCGACTTCGCCACCGCTCCGGCTGGTTAAGCAGGAGCCGGAGATGTCAGTCCGGTCATCGCCGAGGACCAGGTCACGCGGCATCGTGATCAACGAGCCGCGCGCTCCATTGCCGCCGCTGCCGTTCCGCCTTTGTCACCGGCCGGAGCTACCGGGATGCGGCGCGTACTACCGCCTACCGGCGTGCCGCTCGTTGTCCTCGGCTGACGGCGAGGGCCCTCCCAGCCACGAGGTGTGGCGACGCCCGGGGAAGCTCCGTCGCCACGACCACCGGCGGCAATGACGGCGACGAAGACTCGGCCTATACTCGATGTAATCCTCCTATATTCGTCCAAGTTTAATGAAATCCGCCTAAATTTGCAAAATTCATCTGAATTTTAGCCGAACGCAGGAACTCTGCCTAAAAATGCGAGTTAAAAACGGTGTTCCCGGAGCAAAATCAAGTTTTGTCCGGCTAAAAGTTGGTCGGGTTTTGGGCTAGGATCGCATAACCAGTGGGGATGCTCTAATCAGTTTTACCAAGTTTTGTAGAGTACTTGTGAATTAGTTCTGCAGTGCACGTGGTGCCTGGTAGCTGCCCGGTGGAGGCCTGTACGATTCGGTCGGTTCTGGAGGAGTAGAGGAGGTGGTGGTATAGCTTTAATCCAGCGTTGCCACACAAAGGAAGGAGTCGATAGTGTGCTCTGGGGCATGGCGTTTTAAGCCGCCGGAGTGGGAAGGGAAGCTGAGGAGAACACAAGCCAGATCCATGGGAGGCAGAGACGAGGGGGCATTGAGAGTTGAGACTGATTGAGAGAATGATGCGCCCCGTAGAAATAAGAAATCCTGCATGGCGTCAGGCGTTGCCGTCCGTCTGGCCATCAGCCGGTTGAGAGGATGCCAAATTGCCCGAAGCTTATGCTATTTTCAACCCAATCGTGGATGTTATGCCTGTCATACCTCTATTCTTTTTTCTATTAGCCTTTGTTTGGCAAGCTGCTGTAAGTTTTCGATGAAATCTTTAGCACTCTGCTCTGCCTGCTAAATTAAATTATGTATTAATTCCAAAAAATTATTATTATAAAAAAATAGGTAAAAGCAGAGAACTTTTCTATTTTTATATTATGAACCTTCGATTCTAAAATGAAAATTCTTCTACATTGAATAGATAGCTGCAGTAATAAATTTGGATCAGCCTTTCTACCCTTCTGTACTTATGTTGAGCAGGTACCTACACAATACCTAACTCTATTTTGATATTGATAAAAGTGCTTATTATAAAAGAATTCTTGCAATTTTTTTTCAAGAATTCTTTTTTGCATTTTTAGGTATCAAAATAAAAAAAATCCATCCTAGTGGATCCGTGTGGTAAGGAAAAACATGTAATCTATTCCTTAAAAAAAATCTTGGAGATTATGTAATGCTTACTCTCAAACTTTTTGTTTATACAGTAGTGATATTCTTTGTTTTCCTCTTTATCTTTGGATTCTTATCCAATGACCCAGGATGGAATCCTGGGCGCGAGGAGTAAAAATTCCATTTTTTTGCATTTTTTCTTACAAATTGGATTTGTTTCTTACAATTATCTATGAGAAAATCTGGGGGTCAGAATTCCTTCCAATTCGAAAGTGTCAAATGATCCGAGGGAGCGGAAAGAGAGGGATTCGAACCCTCAGTACAAAAAAATTGTACAACGGATTAGCAATCCGCCCGGTTGGATTTAACGGATTTAGCAGCCTTCTCCACATAGGCCGCTAATTTTCGCAGGACGTCACGTACGCCATTTAAGCTGTTTTTTGCGGACGGAGACCGTTGGACGCAGCTGCCGTTTACATCCTGAGTCGTACTGCATGCATGCATCAATGCGTGGAGCAACCAATGGAGCTTGTGAATTCGCTGCTACTGCTGCAGGCCATGTGCAGAGGAGGCAAGAAGTGAAGGCCACGGATGACCCGACCGAAGTAAAGGCAGAGCACGCCTGACTGTCAGGCTGCACGGACGAACGATGACCCGACCGACATGGCAACGGCCACACGAGCACGACGACGCCGGATCTCGGACAGGCCCGACAGTCGCGGCGATCGGCGGCACACGTTTCGTGGAGGCGCCACCAAAGTGGCGTTGGCCGCTGTACACGTAGATGGTTTGCCCGATCGCGAGAGTGCTTAGGGCATCTCCACCGCGCGACCCAAACCGTCCACAAGTGTATTTAGTGCGCGCGGACTGCACGGCGTCTCAGTAGTACGACTCATCCGAATTATTTCGGTCCGTCTGATCCATTCGTGACCCAGATCTGAGTGAGGAATGGGTCTGTCCGAACAGACGCGGACACATGCCGGCTCAGATGCAGACGCACATGGATCTTCTTGTCTTGGGCTGGCCTGTCCGTTTTCGTCCGTTTAGCCGCACTGCTGTGCGCGGTCGACCGGACAGGCCGAATCACGAACCCAAATCCTACGTGACACGAAATGGACAGAATTTGGGTCGCTTCGATGAAGATGCCCTTATCTTACCTTGGCTAGGAAACAATGAGCTGCAGCGTGGCAGGCTAAATTGCAAGGCGACACGTAGCAGGAGCAGCAACACTGTGTTGCAGACCGAAGATATTTTGTTGCAGGTGGGGGGAAGGGGGAGCAGAACGGCAGCGACGAGTGGGAGCTGGATTTTGCTGCGATTCAGCAATGCAGCGCTAGCTACAGCGGTTGCGGGCAATGGAGGCTGAACCGATCGATGGGAAGAATTTGTCAGGATGGGCTCTGGCGAGTGTGAGTCGTCATGACTAAGATTGACTCTGAAACTTAGACTATAGGGAGATATATATGCCTAGTCCAATCCAACACGCTCAAGAAACAAAATTGGGCTTGGACTTGCGTACGACTGCTCCTGAAATGACGAAAGAAAACAGTTTATAAAACTAGCAACCCGTGCTCCTGCACAGCTAGTTATTTAGCAAACTTTCTACACAAGTCCCCGCATTTGGTTTATTGCATTCATCACCTCTTCTTCAGAATCTAGGATCTCCATGCCCAAAGACGGAATGGAAATGGTTGTGGATCATCTCCTCTTTAGCCTTGTGATGGGGTGACACATCCTTGGTTTTGTTTGAACCGATGGGTATGATTTTTCCGCCTTCTACAGTTCAGCCACATGTGAAAGAACTTTGTGTTAGCATCACCTTCTTTAATATTGCCTATCCGAGCACATTGCTGTTTTCTAGCCCTTTAAATTACGGACAAAGCAATCATTTTTCTTTTTAACCGAGCCCTAAGATCTATCTCATTTGGAGAAAGCGGCCTATTGTCTTGTGCCATATCAAAGTGAAGAATGACGAGTAGGGTTGCATGCAACAAGACCTTTGCGATTGGAGAAAAGGCTTCGACTCTATTTTTCGTCAACCGCTTTGTCGTGTGGCTTAACTTCTGGAACAAAATTTGACAAGGCTCGGTGTGCCTAGTTGGCTCACTTCAAACGTGAGCACAACCTCATTAAAGCCGGGGAGGTGAAGCCAAAAGTTCTGAAATTCGAAAGATCTTGGCCTTCGGGTCCCCCTATCATCAGATAGCAAAAGCGGGCAATGGTGCAATAATGAAGACGATAATGCATGTCTGTCGATACGTAAATCCCACTCAGAGTTGTAATAGAAGGCATCGATCTTACAAAGAGCGGGGTTATTGCGTTCATTGCTCCAAGTGAAGCGAAGGTTCTGTAAGTGGATCTCATTTAGCTCACAAGCTTGAAGAGCATCGCAGAAGTGGTTGATGTGACTACGGTTGACGTTGCTTGTCCCTAGCCCTTCTTATTTGGTTAAAATCTACAAGGGATAGCCGACGAACACCACTAGGGGGGCTTGTGCGTGATGAGCTTGACAAAGAAATGGTCTTTATGGTTAGATTTAGTCGGGCCATAGACAACGGTGGTTTTGAAATCTCCTTCATGGCTGGAATTAAGAATGTGCACATCATCGGAGAGACAAAATTATGAAATTTAGACATTGCTGATCTGCACAGCTAAATCATCCCATAGGAGCAGGATCCATCCCTTGTCCCTGTTGCCGCCCCTCAGCAAAGCCACGCAGCCCGTTGCCATCGATGTAGAAAGCCTCTATAGGGGTGACTGGTTCTAGCTTCGTTTTCTGCATATACGATATAAAAAGAGGATGTCCTGAGCTAGACCGCTTCACGATGGAGCAAAGAGTGACTTGCGAGGAGCTTTGTGACCCTGAGGTCGGCTACGAGTACGACTACATCAACTACATTTCTCGCGGAAAGTTATCCGCATTTAGTCTACAAGGATATGTTACCAATACACATGGCCGTTACTGCATCACTCCTAGATAGATCCTGGTAGTTAGGTGTGTTCGCATAGATTTTTTTTTGTATTTTCTGCCCCGAACCCTTCAATCACGTAGAGAAAAGGTATCATGATTTCCATGTTTATTTGAGTCTTACGTGTGGGTAATACTACAATTAAGCTGTGCGGGATATTATATTAGGCTGCCCTCTATATAACGTGGGAATACGGCCGATTGGAAAACCTAACCAGTCGAGCTATCAATACAATTTCTCTTTATTCTTTCCTACGTTTTTCTATTTTATTTGCCATGCCCTAGTTGCCCTAGGGTTTAGTGATCTTTGCCGTTTTGCGTTGAAAAGCGGCCGTCCCTCCTATGGGAAAGTTAGGAGATACTTTGTTGGTTTGCTCGAAAAGCATCCGTTGCGCGACGATTTCATGTGCCAACAAGTTCATGCACCCATTTACACTAAACTATTTTGCTTTCTAATAACTCATTTGTCATGAAATTCGTAGATCCTTTAAATATATACTAGCATTAGGTTTATTTTAGAATAACACCTAGGGGAAGTAACAATTTAACTACAACCCCACAAAATCATGTACATTAATATATATTTATTTATAAAACTCACTTTGAGGTATCTACTAATTTACCAATGTAGTATATTAAGAATTGTAAACAGGTATAATTGTCTCATCTATGTTGTATATTGAACACGGGAGTACATACACTTAAGAGCACTATCTCATTTTCCTATATATATATTTCTGATACAATTATAATGTTACCATTTTGGATATGATTTATCGTATAAATAAATTTTATTTTGGTTAACAAAATATTTGTTATAAATAGATTTGGTCGTAATTGTAAGCAAACTAAATATATCCCGTTACTCCAAATATTAGTTTACACCCTTATTTTGTTATAATGCATATGCATCTCCTTGTAGAAATATCTGTAGAACTTGGTAGAGTGTTCTATAGTGCCTATAGTTTTAGCCAGTGGATGGCAAGGCAAATTAACATGGCGGAGTTTTTTTTTATAGTATGAAAGTGAAAACATGTAGTCTGTTTATGAGGATGATTGTCCTTAAGGATGGCAATTTTACCCATGGGTACAAATACGCGGGTACCGTACCCGTATGGGTAGGATATGGGTACAGTTTTATACTCATGGGTAACTGCATTCTACCCATTAAATCATGGGTAGGGCACGGGTACAACTCTATGCCCGTGGTTATACCCATACCCTACCCATTTAGCTGACATGTGGACCATAGCAGTCAATCGAAGCGTCGGTCGAAAAAAAATTGAAGCGTCGGTCAAAGAGCAAAGCAATAAGCGTGGGGTGCATCAATTACTCCCGTAAATGCAGCCGCTAATCTCTTCGTTTACCCCCAATAATTATTGCCCCTGTCGCTCACCCCTTCACTAGCATTCCCCAATCCCCTGTAAATCAGTCGGTCAGTCCTTCTCCTTCCACAGTTCCACCCATCGCCCAACGCCCTCCTCAGTCCTCCCTTCTAGCACCCAACGCCCTGGCCCCTTCACTGTTGCCGCCAGGAAGCTTGGAGATGGACAGACGGTGAAGGATGTCTGCCGCCCGCCGCCCTCCAAATCCCCTTCCCTTACATGTATGTTTCCTCACCCCGTCGGCCTCAGCGAGTAGTAGCACGGCAGCGGGCGCGGACTGGCGGCTGGGGAGTGGGGAATCGCGTGCGTCTGGACGGCAGGGGGACGACGGCTCGCCAGTCTCCGCTGCTACCTGCGCTGGACACCGGGCACCGGCACTGAGAGATTTCTCTGAAGTTTGAACAAGCAGAATTTCTGCTGCTCCCCTCTACACTCTACAGTAAGTCAATTTCTATGTACATCTACTGAATTCTTTTCCATTGTTAGTAACTTGATGATATTTTAATTGGATTCATGACATGGTAGTTAATCAGTTGATGTTGTACTAATTAGTAGCATGGTAGTTGATGCTCTGTTGTATCTTGTACAGATGATAATCTGTATTTTATTTGTATGCATGTATATATCAATGGCTTCTCAAGATGGAGTAGAAGGATCCACTATGGCAGGAAATGGAAACTCAGCAGATCCTTCATCTCAACGTGGTACACCAATATCAGAAGCTACTCCGGCATCTCAAGCTGCTAGTCCAACATCCCAAGCTACATCTAGCAGTGCTGGTTCTAAGAGGAAGCGAACATCAGCTGTATGGGATGAGATGCAAGAGAAATTTGAAAAGGGACAACGGAAGGCTGAGTGCAATTATTGTCACAAAACATTTGCTGCAGGGCCTAGAGCTGGCACAACTCACTTGCGATTACATTTGGAATCTTGTCCTGCTATGCATGCACCCATGGGTCCAAAGCAACAAAAATTAAGGTTGACGAAAGGTGAAGGTGGCAAAGTGACAATAGAAAATGTTATTTTTGACCAAGAGAAGGCTAGGAGAGATCTTGCATTGATGATATGTGAACATGAATACCCTTTATCTATTGTGGATCATAGTGGTTTTCGTAGATTTTGTACTTCTCTACAACCGCTGTTTAAGATGGTGTCCAGAAATACTATTAGGAGTGATATTGTGGCTATGCATTCTGCTCAAAAGGAGAAGATGGTGAATTATTTTGCAACATTCAAGCATAGAGTGGCTATCACTACATATTTGTGGACAACGGGCTATCAAAAGAGAGGTTACATGGCTGTTACCGCGCACTATATAGATGATTCTTGGAATTTAAAGAGTTTTCTTATCAGGTAAAAATCTGTACATAGGTCAATACTAAATATTAGCAATTACCTTTCCATGCTTATGCAATACTCCTGATTTTTCTGGTTTATTGTGTTAAACAGGTTTGTTTATGTGCCATGTCCACATTCATCTGAGGTTATATGTGAAGCATTGCATGAATGTCTTGTTGAGTGGCACCTTGAAAGGAAGATCTCCACCATCACTTTGGACAATTGCACATCAAATGACAAGGCTATGATTATATTGCCAGATAAGTTGGATACAAGCTCTCTTATGTTGAATGGTACATTAATGCATATGCGTAACGCTCACATATTAAACTTAATTGTGAAAGATGGAATGAGTGTCTTGGAGGTAGAGGAAGGTATAGATAGGGTACGTGATAGTGTTGCATTTTGGTCAGCTACACCTAAAAGGCATGAGAGGTTTGAAAAGATGGCAAAAACTTTGAACATAGAGTATAACAAAAGGTTAACTCTTGATTGTAAGACTAGATGGAATTCTACTTATACCATGATTAGCATTGCTTTGCAATACATAGAAATATTTGAAAAATTGAAGGAACATGAAAAGAAATTTAAATGTTGCCCAACCAAAGATGATTGGAAGTTTGCGAAAGAAATATGTGATAGATTGAAAATTTTCTTTGATATCACCGAGTCATTCTCGGGCACCAAGTATGTCACAGCAAACATTTTTTCCCTAAAGTGATCACAATCCGCTTAGCAATAAGGAAATGGGGCAAGAGTGATATTGAGATTATACAAAAAATGTCTGAAGAAATGAAGGATAAGTTTGAGAAGTATTGGAAAGATATTCATGGTCTTATGTCCGTTGCAACAGTTCTTGATCCAAGGTACAAACTTCATATTCTCAATGCTCTTTATGGTCCCCTCTATGGAATACGACATGCAGCAACTGAAATTGAGAAGGTGAGGAAGTTATTGGTTGAATTAGTGCAACAGTATAAAGATGAGGATGAAGGTGAGGATACATTTGATGCTTCTATTGCTGAGCCAGATGGAGAAGAAGATGAAGCCATGAAACTTTATGATCTGTATATGTCTAATCGCCCAACCGCCCCTTCTTCATCAATCCATACAGAATTGGACATGTATTTGGAAGAAGCTAGTCTACCTAGAATACAAGAATTGGATATCATCAATTGGTGGAAGGTTTGCGGCTCGAGGTTTCCTACCTTGCAAAAACTTGCTCATGATATATTGCCCATTCACATAACATCCGTGGCTTCTGAATGTGCGTTTAGTACTAGTGGAAAAGTACTTAGTGCACATCGTAGTAGGCTTACTCCTAATGTAGCTGAAGCTCTCATGTGCATGCAAGCTTGGTCTCGTGCTGATCTGTTAGGTAAATATGTTTCTGTGCTTGCATTTCTTTCTTTACTTTGTAAGTAACTTGCCATTTACATACTATTTTTGGTTATTCAACAGGTGGTTGGAATTCTACTCTCTTTGCTACCTTTCAGAGTGTTCTTGAGGATGATGAAGAAGAGATGGTAAATTATTAAAATGATTTGATCTTAAGATTTTAGGATTATAGCTGCATAGTTTACTTATGGTTTCTGCCATTTGGTTCACGTGTAGGATGAATCTACCGCAATTATCACTCAAGAGTGAAGATACAGCTGCTTGGTTGGTGGCTCATGGGTCATGGCTGATATTTCTGCTGGCTTGTAGCTGACGTCTCTTCTATTGCTGCATGCTAGCTGCTGTTTGTAGCTACAGTTTGTGCAGTCTAGTGGTAACTTCCGCTTGTGTTGGCTAATGGGTGCTGAACTGCTGATGTTCTAAATGTTGGCTTTTGAATGAGAGTATGACATCAATTGGTTGTTATTTGTAACTTCCAGGCTTTTATTTTTTCCAAGTTTGTCATGAACTATGTTAAGTCTCGTCTATGAACTATGTCAATTGTAGTCCCAGTGTTCTTGTCTCAATTGGCATTTATATGAGATAATTGATTTTTTTTGTCAAATGTGCCATCAATGAATACAATTTTGTGAACGACTTATGTATGTTTGATATACCCAATGGGTACCCGTCGGGTATGGGTATGGGTATGGGTATGGGTATGGATATGGGTATGGGTATGGGTACCCCGGGTATGGGTATGGGTATGGGTGTGGGTATGGGTAAACTTTTGTACCCATCAGCTATAAGGGTATGGGTATGGTATTGCTCTACCCGCCCCATACCCTACCCATTGCCATCCTTAATTGTCCTTACCAACGGTGAAACTATAATTGATCTCATGATATGAGATAGGGGCGTGCAGATAATCACTACTGGAAATCAATAATTTTTCCATGTATATAGGGGTTTTCCCATTGCAAAATACGGGCACATGACAAACTTCGGTTTGCCAAGTGATAAAAACACTCAAAAGATAGCCACTTGCCAAAGTACCTAATATGACAAGTATCGGAGAAAAAACCCTCGACAAAAATAAAATACACGACAAAGTAGGAATACACTCGGCAAAAAAGTAAAACTCACCAAATCAAGGAGACACGTGGAACTGTGGACGTAGTTGACGACACAACAAACTCCATTAGGCTTTGCCGAATGTCAATTAACGAAAAATCGTTGAAGTTTTTTTCCGTCAAACTTTTGTTTGCAAGCGGGGGTGGCGGGAGTTTCCAGCCATGCCATTTGCCAAGTGTTATCTAGATGACACATGGCAAATAAGGTCTTTGCCGAGTGTAATCCAAAATACACTCAGCAAATTGGGATTCATTTCCTCGTTTTTCCTATTTCACCATAGTTTTTTGTCATATCTATGATGAAATGACACTTTGTGTATCTAAATATGACTCTTTTGAAAAATCAGGGCAAACTATGCAGCACATGTAGTCTAAATTTGACCAACTTCCTAACAATTGCCAAAAACTCTAGAAATTATGCAAAATCACTAGAAAGATCACCAGATAACGGTGAAATATACACACGATATGTTCTAGTATTTTGAAAATTGGGTTGATCCGATTATCAATCCGCGTTTTGGTAGGTGCTTCCCAAAATAGCCCATTTATCTCGGGAAAAGAGCTTTTTCTCTGGGTGCATAGTGATCTGCCACGCTAGTTCTAGCATGATAGGTGCATGTGAACTCCACGGTCCATTGTAGACAGACACACCATAGATGTCGTACATTGCGTGAGACGATGCCACAAAGTTAATTCCTGATATGGTATCTATCGATGCATGCTTTATAACAATTTTATAACTCAGCCACCTTTAATTATGTAATATCTAGTAGATAAAAATCGCAAAATACATGAATCTGAATCAACATGAACATGGGCATACATTATATACATACATTACCTCCCAACCCAACAAGTTCATAGCTCATCTCATACATACATAGCTAGTTACATACCCCCTCCGTCCAACAATAGATGTCTTGTCTTCTTCAAATTTTGAATAAATCTATATACTAAATAGTGTATAGATTTATCCAAATTTTGACAAATTTAAGACATCTATTTTAAGATAGAGGGAGTATTTAATACTAACAAGTTCATACCACTACAGAGCATACAACGTCAACTTTCTAAAGATTGTGTTGGCGAACATATTCTTCCCAGTTTCATGTGAAGCTGACATTACCCCTCTTTGCCACCAGACGGGCTTTCTATCTCTCTATTTTCCTTTCAGAATTATGTTTAACTGTATACACCCATATATATCCTACTGGCTCCTTCCCAGGTAGGAAATCCGCTAACTCGCAGGTATTATACTTTTCTAATGCAATCATTACTTCTATCAAGCCACGCATAGCGGCACAATCAAAACAGTGTACAAGTAACTGAATAAACAGTCACCTGCCACAGAGGTTTACCGTGCTCTTAGGTCTGTTGGATTTAATCTTGACCTAGTGCGGTTCCGTTAATACTAAGTATGTGTTGAGTCTAATTAAGTAAGTGTTCTTGGTATTAGTACTGCATGTATGCACGTGAGTCTACCAAGATGAGTCATCGTTGGGTTTCAAGTACTGATTGGTTTAGAGTTCGAGCTGTACTAGGAGGTCATGTACGTATAAATAGGATTGGAACTAGCTAGTTTGGTTTGAGTCGGTTATGTGTTGCCTGGCCAGGATCTAAGCTTGTAACATTTGGAGTTGAGTAGAAATAAAAGAAAAAGAACGGACACAACATGTGTCCTTAGCCATAAGAATTTCGAGTGTGGAGTTCGTTGAGTTTTGATGTGATAGATCCATGAGCGAAACCCAACAATTGGTATCAGAGCGAGGTTAAAGATTTGAAGCCACGCTTGCCCCGGGAAAGCGACCCGACTAGCGCCTCGGGGCGGACAACCAGGTGGAGATGGCGAGCTTGCCGTCGTCGGTGAGGTGGCGGGCAATCGTTGTTCGGTGGAGCGACAAGGAGGAGACGGCAAGAATGTGTCATCGGCAAGGTGGTGGATGGTCGTTGATGGGTGCGGTGGTGCCGAGGAGCGGTCCCGGAAGGCTCGTCAAGATCGTCATCTAGGAGAGTGTGACTCAAGGAGTCAAGTGTGTGCATGTTTTCACGTGTGGTTAGTGTCGTGTCGGTGTGAGTCATCGTCGTGTCCAAGTGCTCGTCCCCGTAAGAATCCATTGCAACTGGAGCACGTCACAGTTGAGAGGTGGGCACGGTGTTCCGTGAGTTGTGTCCATGTCCTCGTGGAGCGTCCTTGCTACGGTTAGCGTAGGTTCAGTGTGATGCCGAAGGCGGACGGTGCTAGGAGAAGGTACCATAAAACGAGAAGGTGTGCGAGTAGTAGAAGGAGATGCTATTGCAAGCAAGTACAAGAGGAGTATGGTGCGAACCGAGTGTGCGGATGCCAGCAATAGCGGTGGCACTTAGGTGCGAACCGAGTGTGGCAGAGGCCAAGCAACGGCGATGGCACAACATGGCAGTGCAAGAGAGGTGCAATGCATGTTGCATGCATGATCATACTGATTGTACGAACGTGACAATGAACACGAGAAACAAATGACGTGAAGCTGCAAGGAGTCAAAATCAAGGAGAGTACAAAGAGACAAGACAAGCTTAATAAGAGATTGTTGGAATTAATCTTGACCTAGTGTGGTTCGGTTAATGCTAAGTATGTATTGAGTCTAATTAGGTAAGTGTCCTTGGTATTAGTAGTGCATGCATTCACGTGAGTCTACCAAGATGAGTCAGAGTTGGATTTCAAGTACTGGTCGGTTTAGAGTTCGAGCTATACTAGAAGGTCATGTACGTGTAGTCTAGTCATGTTTGTTAAACCATGTAATACATCATATAATGCTAGTATAGAGTAGTACTCTACCTAGTATAATACGTCTATTGTAAACACCACGTGTAGGGTTTTTCTACACATATATAAACATGCAACCCGGTCTAGGTAGAGGGCACGGTTCAACCCTAGATTATTGATATGGTATCAGAGTCTCCTCCTCCTTCCTCGTGAGGCAGCTTCCGCTTCAAACACAAAACCCACGCGCCGGTGATCATCGGTGCAGGACCCAAGAACACAAAAAAAATCTCCCCCGGCCACCTACTGCCGTTGCAAACCACGATCCAAGAACAAAACAAATCTCTTCGATTGAGAATCCCCAAAACCCTAGAAAACCTAGACACCAAATAGCCCTGCTCGGCCGCCATATGCTATCGGAGAACGACGATCTTCTTCATCAAACATCAAGACCGATCTCGTTAACTTCCTCATCCTCATCTGGGCAGCATCGGCCGTGGCTGCGGTTCTGACCGCGGCCCTTGGAGCTCCGCTCTCCGACAAGCTTTCTCGCGACAACCATCTCCTCTGGAAGACTCAAGTTCTTCCAGCTCTTCGAGGTGCTCAGGTTATGGGGCTGCTTGACGGCACTGACGTTGCTCCGCCCAAAACTATCGAGATTGAAGACACCGACAAGAAAAAGATTCAGGTATCCAATCAGGAGTATGCGATCTGGAACGCTCGTGATCAGACTCTGATGAGTTACCTAGTAAAATCCCTAGATGCAGATCTGTTGTCTCAGGTTATTGGGCTTGAACATGCACATGAGATATGGTCCACTATTCAAGATCTGTTCGCGTCTCAATCTCGTGCTCAAGTGAATTTTCTTCGGGGTGAGTTAATAAACACCAAGAAGGAAGACATGACTGCAAGACAGTATATCTCCACCATGAAAGGCTTTGTTTCAGAACTAGCTGTTGTAGGGAAAATAGTTGATCAAGATGAACTCAAGGGATATATTCTCGGTGGCCTACTTGATAATCGCTACACACCATTTGTGACTTCAATCAATGCCAATCCTGCCACCACCTGTGCAGATATGTGTTCACAGTTGTAGGCTTTTGATGATCGTCAAGCCACACTTCCTCAAAATAGCACTGTTTTTCAGAACTCTGCAAATGTTGCTGCACGAGGTGGAGGTGGGCCGCCGCGTCGTGATGACCGTGATGCCCCAGGAGACCAGTACCGTGACAGAAGGGATGACAGGTACTCTCTGCATCGCGCTGATCAAGACGACAGTGGTGGTGGTAGCTACTACTGCGACATGCGAGAGGATCAATACAATGGTGGTGGTGGTGGCTACAATCACCGTGATGACAGGCAACAACATTACATGCGTGATGATCGTGGCTATCGCCGTGATGACAGGGACATGCATCGGCGTGATGGAGGTGGACGTGGAGCACCTAAGGGTGGCCGCAGTCGTGGACGCACTCCAACCCGTTTTGTTGACACCACCTGCCAGATCTGCAAGAAATATGGGCACCCAGCGAGTGAGTGTTGGTGGCGCTATTCTGATCGAGATGATGATGAGGAGGACTATACACGCAATGAGAAGGGAGCATACGGAGTTGACACAAACTGGTATATGGATTCTGGAGCAACCAACCATGTCGTTGGTCAACTGAACAAAGTCCAAGTCCAAGATGATTATCAGGGTCGCGGTCAAGTTCATAATGCCAGTGGCGCAGGTATGGCAATACATCATATTGGTCAATCAACATTGCATACTTCTCATGGTTCCTTACTCTTGCGCAATATTCTTCATGTTCCTAGTGCACATAAAAACTGTTGTCACTCATAAAATTGCCTTAGACAATAATGCCTTCATTGAAATTCACCCATTTTTCTTTTGATTAAGGATCGGCAACCAAGCAAATCCTGTTAAGGGACCCTATCATGGCGGTCAGATCCCTTGTGCCAACTTCCACTGTTGTCAACCCTTACAAGCATGTTCTCCTCACTGTCAAGTCGTCTTCATCCACGTGGCATCGCCGTCTAGGACATCCATCCTCTTTTATTGTTCAACAAGTGCTTAGGAAAAAAAATTACCCCATTCTCCAGAAATAAATCCATATGTGTGTGATCCGTGTCAATAGGCAAAAAGTCATCATCTACCATACCCAATTTCCACTAGTGTATCCACTGTTCCTTTGGAACAAGTATTCTCTGATGTATGGGGCCCTACTCTAGCCTCTGTTGGCAAACACCAGTTTTATGTAAGCTTTATTGATGACTACAACAAGTTTACCTGGATCTATTTGCTCAAAAAGAGATGTGATGTTTATCAAGTTTTTCTTAACTTTCAGCAACTTGTTGAGCATAAATTTAGTCGGAAAATAGTAACCATTCAAACTGACTGGGTGGTGAGTATGAAAAACTCCATGGTTTCTTCCAAAAAGTAGGCATCACTCATCATGTCTCATGTCCACATGCTCACCAACAAAATGGCTCAGCTGAGCGTAAACACATGCACATTGTAGAAGTTGGTCTTGCCCTTATCGTAAATGCCTCTATGCCTCTCAAGTTTTGGGATGAAGCATTCCTCACTGCCACCTTCCTTATTAATCTTCTCCCCACCAAAGTCCTTAAACTTGTGTCCCCAGTGGAAAAACTTCTTCACACCAAACCAAATATGACGCTCTTCGTATTTTAGGTTGTGCATGTTGGCAAAATCTTCGACCATACAATCAAAGAAAACTTTCTTTCCGCTCTAAACAATGCGTCTTCTTAGGTTATAGCCCCCTCCACAAATGTGTAAAATGTCTAGATGTCTCCACTGGTCGAGTCTATATCTCTCGGGATGTTGTGTTCGACGAAAATGTGTTCCCTTTTCAATCTTTGCATCCTAAAAAGGACATCTTGTTACTACCTGAATATATGTATTCTCCATTATTACCCCATGAGAGTATACATGTTGATAATCATATGCATATTGTTCCTCATGTTGATCACTCACAGCTTCCTGGTGCAAGTACCGCAGATCCTTCTAACCCTTCTGCAGACTCTGGAGAAAATTCGGTGCAAAATAATGATCACACGGACGAAACAAGCGGAGATAATGACACAGAACACGAAGTTGATTCTGATACGGCAGAATCTTCCGATGGCAGAGCATCTGCCTTGGATCCGGAGCCAGATTTTCCCTCTGCCACTGCACCTGACTCCCGCCATATCGCGCGCAACACGGCCACCCAGTCTCATGACGTGGCCGGCGAGGGTCGACAATGACGGTCCAGCAGGTCCCGCCCACATGCAGTTACCACCCCGACCCCGACCACTGATCATTCAGTTAGGGAATCGTCCTCGGATCCCGAGTATGCTAATGATAGCAGTGATGAAGGATCCCCTGTGGCAAGCTCGCATGTTGATGTTCCTGTGCAGGAGACCACACACGCTCGAACGCGACTGCAAAAAGGTATAAGGAAACCAAAACAATATACTGATGGGACAGTGCGCTATGGTATGTTTTCCTCCACGGGCGAACCTAAAAATCTTTCTGATGCACTGGGTGATAGTCAGTTGAAACAAGCGATGAATGAGGAATATGATGCACTCATACACAACAAAACCTAGCACCTGGTACCACCTAGCTCTAACAAAAATTTAATTGATTGCAAATGGGTGTATCGAATCAAGAAGCGTGTAGATGGCACAATTGAAATGTACAAAGCTAGACTTGTTGCAAAGGGGTTCAAACAGCGGTATGGTATTAATTACGAGGACACTTTTAGTTCAGTTGTTACTGCTACTATTAGACTTGTTCTTTCTGTTTCTGTGTCTCAAGGATGGAGCCTCAGGCAGCTAGATGTCAAGAACGCGTTTCTCCATGGTGTTCTGGAGGAGGAAGTGTATATGAAACAACCCCCTGATTTTGAAGATCCTCGCTTTCCGCATCATATTTGCAAGTTGGACAAGTCTCTTTATGGTCTGAAACAAGCACCACGTGCATGGTATGCAAGGCTTAGCTCAAAGTTGCAAGAACTCGGATTTATAACTTCCAAGGCCGACACATCATTATTTCTCTTACACAAGCAAGGAATCACCATGTTTGTATTGATATATGTGGATGATATTATTGTTGCTAGCTCCTTTGACAGAGCAACATCAAGGTTACTTCAGGAATTGAGTGTTCACTTTGCACTAAAGGATCTTGGTGAGTTGCATTACTTTCTTGGTATTTAAGTGAAGAAACATCATAATGGAATTGTGTTGACTCAATAGAAATATGCCCCAGACTTGCTAAAAAAGGTGGGAATGATACATAGTACGAGCTGCCCCACACCGCTTTCTACCACAGAAAAATTGTCATTAGTAGATGGGACACTGCTTGGTTCTGAGGATAGTTCAAATTACAGGAGTGTTGTTGGTGCATTACAGTATCTTACATTAACAAGGCCTGATTTGTCCTCCTTTGTCAACAAAGTATGTCAGTATCTTCATGCTCCCACTATCACTCACTGGACAGCGGTAAAAAGAATACTCAGGTATATCAAAGGTACAACTAAAATTGGTCTAACCTTTCTAAGGTCCTCATCTACACTTCTTAGTGCTTTCTCAGATGCAGACTGGACAGGATGTATTGATGATAGACGTTCTACTGGTGGTCTTGCTGTGTTCTTTGGTCCAAACCTGATATCATGGAGTGCCAGGAAACAGGCAACTGTATCACGGTCTAGCACTGAAGCAGAATATAAGGCACTAGCTAATGCTACAGCTGAACTTATATGGGTAGAAGCACTAGTGCGAGAGTTGGGAGTTTCCCTCCGTCAGCGCCCATGTCTTTGGTGTGACAATCTTGGTGCCACATACCTATCTGCAAATCCCATATTTCATGCTCGAACAAAACACATAAAGATTGATTATCACTTTGTCAGAGAAAGAGTGGCTAACAAGTTACTTGATGTCAAGTTTATTTCAACAAAGGATCAAGTTGTTGATGAATTCACCAAAGCATTAGCTGTCAAGGATTTAGCTGAGTTTAAACGTAATCAGAGGTTTAGATTAAGGGAGAGTGTTAAACCATGTAATACATCGTATAATGCTAGTATAGAGTAGTACTCTACCTAGTATAATACGTCTATTGTAAACACCACGTGTAGGATTTTTCTACACATATATAAACATGCAACCCGGCCCAGGTAGAGGGCACGGTTCAACCCTAGATTATTGATAATGTTCTAGTCTGAATAGGATTGGAACTAGCTAGTTTGGTTTGAATCGGTTATGTGTTGCCTAGCCGGGATCTAAGCTTGTAACATCTACAGTTGAGTAGAAATAGAAGAAAAAGAAGGATACAACATGTGCCCTCAGCCATAAGAATTTCAAGTGTGGTGTTCGTCGAGTTTTGATGTGATAGATCCATGAGCAAAACCCAACAAGGTCATAGTAGCAAAATCAAAACAATGTGATAGAACTTCTAAACTGTTGAGCTGATTGGCGCGATGTATATCAAGTTATCAACCCAATCGCATGTTAAATTCCTACTATGAACTTGAGTTTTACACACCCGAGAAACAAACAGTAAGCAGTACCAAATTTAAACAGGACATATGACTGCATTTTGAGCAAGTACTCATGACAGAAATTGCGAAAACATTTTAGTCAGTAGACTTAAATTCTTCCTTTTCCTTTTTAGGTTCCAAGTTATGCTCGCTTATGTTTGGAGCACGGTGGCAGAGTAGCATCAGATACGTTTCTCGTGCAAATACAATTAATGAAAGCAATGTCAGTTTTTTCCTGGAATATGGTAATCCTTGTGTAAAATTGACCCCTGGAACGAGTATTGCCACCGCAAAAGAATTTTGTGGAGCACACACCCATGTGCAGAAATCTTGGGCAGTACAGATGACAACTGCATTTGGCTACTGTGGCCGAGATCAGTCACAGGGACGACGATGCTTTGCGTGAGCAGATTTAGCACACCATCTTGAAGCTTTCCACTACTTTACTTGAACCTAGAAGCAACTAATTCGGGAAATTATCATACATTATCGCCGGAATCATTGTGTCAGAAACCGTTAACTAGAAATGATGGAAATGCGGGTGATCGCACTACATCAGTACAGGTTACAGGTATTAGTCTGCCAATTATTGGCATCTTTACAGGTATTATTAGCATGTGTGCCTGCCTGTCTGCCTATTTTTCATGCACATTTGGGAATTTCCTGGTTTGAACAGATGTGAAAGCTACACACTGAGAAATTGAATTGGACATGGAGATTTTGGGGGTTTTATATGCAACAAGTTGTGTTCATATATATACATGTGCTTATATGTACATGGCACATGCCATGTCAACACGACCACAGCTCATATATCTCCAATTTTCCCAGTCAACCGGTGCCAACACCCTTGAAGGAATTGAATACAGACCGTCACATGGCACCTAGAGAGATCTCCAAGAAATGAATTGCAGTCCAAGTCCATGAACAATAGGACAGCTCCTAGTTGATGAAGACCTCAAATCATGCGTCGCACTGAATGGATTTTTTTACAAATATGACCCTCTGCAATTCGTCATCGCCAAAAATACCCTCCTCGCACCGCAAAAGCCAAAAATGCCCTGGCGGGAGGCTGAAAAGGCGACACGTG
Organism: Avena longiglumis; assembly: GCA_030063025.1. NCBI lineage: Eukaryota > Viridiplantae > Streptophyta > Magnoliopsida > Poales > Poaceae > Avena > Avena longiglumis. Next base: position 12,729,755 of record CP125979.1, read on the forward strand.
TCACCTCCCGCCACGGGGGATGGCGGGATGTTCCTCCCGCCACAGGGGGTGGCGGGATGTTCCTTCCGCCATGGGGAATGGCGGGATGAGGTGGGCCCCATGGACAGGCCAACGGGGAGGTTCGACTTGGCGCTGGCGGGAGGTTCGACTTCGTGCTCGCACTGGTGGGCCCCACGGCATTATTGCTCCACCGCCAAAGGCGGAAGGAACATCCCGCCACCCCCTGTGGCGGGAGGAACATCCCGCCACCCCCCGTGACGGGAGGAACATCCCGCCACCCCCGTGACGGGAGGTGATACGTGTCGCCTTTTCAGCATCCCGCCAGGGTATTTTTGGCTTTTGCGGTGCGAGAAGGATATTTTTGGCGATGGCGAATTGCAGAGGGTCATATTTGTAAAAAAATCCACTGAATGCATGCATCAATGCGTGGAGCTTGTGAATTCGCATGCAGAGCACGCCATATGCAGGCAGAGGAGGCAGGAAGTGACGGCCACGCCACATTGAAGGGCAGAGCACGCCTGACTGTCAGGCTGCACGGACGAACGATGACCCGACCGAAACGGCAACGGCGACGAGCACGACGACGCCGGCTCTCGGACCCGGACAGTTGTGGCGACCGGCGGCACGACGTGGCTTTCGCCGCTGTACATGTAGATCGGTTTCATCGCGAAAGTGATTATCTTGCCCTGGATACGGGAACAGTGGATCTGCATCGTGGCAAGTTAAATTGCAAGGCGACATGTAGCAGCGGCAGCACGGTGTCGTGGATCGAAGATATTTTGTTGCAGGTGGGGGGAATGGGGGAGCAGAACGGCAGCAACGAGTGGGAGCTGGATTCTGCTGCGATTCAGCGCTACAGCGGCTGCAGGCAATGCAGGCTGAACTGATGGATGGGGAGAATTCGTTGGGATCGGCTCCGACGAGTGTGGACCTCGAGCACTCAAACTCAAACTCAAACTGCAGGGAGGTACGCCCAGTCCAATGAAACACGCTCAAAAAACAAAATTAGGCTAGGCCTCGAGCACGACTGCTCCACAAATGACGACGGAGGGAAACAGTTTAAAAAATGAGAGAGGGAGAGAAAATTAGATGGGCTACATGTTAAATAAACACGTCAGTGATTTAAAGCATGGTAAGAGCATCACCTATGTACAATGTGAACTTTAGCTGGAATCCAAATTGCTCGTTAAGATAGCTTCTCCATCCAAGTTCAGAATACAAGACGTTTTAGAATATGTAGGTCACATTCCGTCACGTTAAAAAAGTCTTGAGTTTTTGTTTTTACCCTCACTCTCGTCGCTCGCCCCATCCGGCTCACGGTTTGCTCCGCCCTCATGCCTCTCCCTCACCTACCGTGTCGCCCTTGGCTCCCTCGCACCCCCGGGCCGTCTCCCTCGCCGCATCACCACCGCACTCTCCCTCGTTCGTGTTGCCATCGCCCTCTCACTCGCATCGTGGCCTCCCTCCTCCCTCGCGTCGCCGCTCTCCAACGAATCCGTGACAACAAGTTGGAGTTAAAATCCGATTTTTTTCCTCCTCCAGCGGCTGGATCTATAGTGGCACTTCTTTGGCAGTCTTTGATCTCTCGAGGCAAGGTCATGGCCAATATGTATTCGTGGTGGTGGCCAGCAGGAACAGGCGTGACGGTGAAATCCGTGACAGGGAGACACAGTGGAGATACTGCCTCACGAGCTGTCGCCGACCACATCGACGATAAGATGCTCCTCCATGACAACCTACTCCTTCTCCGGTGAGTACCACCAAGCTGCTACCACCGCCGCCCTAGCTCGCTGACCAAGCTATTGACATGCCTCCACGCCCTACCTCTGCTGCCTCCCCATGCCAGCCGCTCCTTTCCTCCCTGCCAGCCTCTGTAACACCCTCAGAATCGGACCTATGCAAGTTTTAGCGAAACCCGCCAAACCCACATAGAAACGATTCAAAGGTGCCCACCAGGCACTTCCGTGCGGGTGGAAAACGAAGTAATAACATTACACAACAGTCCTCGATGGGACCCACAGAACAGATATATGTAACAGCGACTCCATGAGTCAAGAATACAGATATAATATACAAAGATCCAAATCACCTTGAAAACATGGAGCGTCCGACTACGGACAAGATGCAAATGGGGCTAAGAGCCCTGAAGAATAACCAATGGCGTCCATAACCCCTGCCAGAAGCCGGAAGGGTAACCTCGCTAATGACGTCGATCTCAAAACTGCTTAAACAAAGGGGTGCCGACAAAGGGCAAAGGAAAAAGAGGCGTCGATCTTGAGGCCAGTACACGAAGGCTAGAATTCGGTCCTCGCCTACATAGGTATGGTGGATGGCGGCGGCAACATGCACTAAACAACATATAGAGACTCGATACATCGGCGGCAATCGAGAGAGGTAAGAAGGACCTATTCGAGCCAACTGATACTACCACCAAACAAACCCATCTGGTGTTTCCCCTCGACACCGCTCGAGGAAGTCAACCGAGGAACTCACACAGTTGGCAGTTTTATTTATTCGGTTATCGTTACAGTAATTACTAGTCAGGTATAGATAGTCATCCTGATAAAATAAACAGTGGGCCGTTTTAGTTAACCATTCCGTTAGTTGCAACACTTACTAGTCAGATACAGTTAGCATGAGATAACCCCAAAACCCAGCAGTTGTTGTTACTTTTACTTAGCCATTCCGTAGTGAAGTGATTACTAGTCATATCGGATACAAGTCAATTTATAACGAGAAACTTTAGTTATAGTTGTCTATGATCAAGCTTTGTGCTCCAAGTCGTCCATAACCGCGGACACGGCTTCTCGAAAAGATTTAACCTGAGGTGCACCAAAGTATCCACAGGCACTTGACCCTTTTGCGATCGGTTAACATACACCCATCGGTATGTCGGCGGGGCCTAAGTCACACGCTTCCAGACCCAAAGCAAGTGCGTGGGGCCACCCACCAAGTCGACACCATAACGAAGTCGGCCGGTCTCGAGACGGACTTGGGGTTGGGTGGGCGGTGTGAACGACAAAGAAATCCCCAAGCGGGACTATCGACACAGCAACGTGTCCCGATCCTAAAGCGTACCGTGCTATCGCATGACAATTTAAATAAAGCGATAAGCATGGCATAAGTACAGGATAGTAAAACACCTCAAACTAGTTGTGTCCCCGGTACAATACTTTGAAATCAGGTAATAATCAATGGGGCCCATATCTCCCACACGTGGTTAGCGCTCGATCTCGGAAGGTGTCAAGAACTCGGTCCCAGGACACAAGTGGTGATCGGAAACCAAATATTACCTATCACCCACGATGCCTCAGCTTAATTCAATTTTAGTTGATAAACAGGAATTGATGAACAATAAGTAAACCATGATCATCTCCAACGTCAACATGGCAATCCTCCAACAATTGTGGTACTTGACGACAAGCAAAACACTTGAACAAGCGACTACGACACGCGAGTCTAACTATCTACCAAACAACAGGTAATAGGATGTGTCCAAGGCTATTTATGGCTGCAAGGGTTATCACGGGTACGAAAACTAGAGCATCGCAACACAGATAGCAAAGATCAACAGCAGGGAATAAATACTAGAAAAGTAAGATAGGTAGAAAGGGGGAGATGCTCGCCTGAAAACATTGTCGAAAGGTTCATCCGAGGATCGGGGCGAAGCTCACATCAACTCAACGGCCTTATCCACAAAGAAGCAAAACTCTAGAATGAACACCGGATGCAATATTTAATACAACGGCAGAAGATCGGCATGATGCATGCATGATGGATGACATGGCAAAGGTGCGATGCAATTAGGTCAATATTAAGCGGGCAAGGGTCCGAAAATTATTTAAACGGTTCAAGTTATTTAGCTACCCGCAATTTAGATGTGGTTTTAACAAGGCAAGGTAAGTTACGGTTCGCTACACAATTTAAATGAGGCCGATATGAGACTAGATTTGCCCGCATATGGGCCCCATATTTAATTATGAGGTGAATCGGCATAAGGCCCCCAAACCACATGAATGTATGCATGCAAGACAATTAAATATGCAACAATTCATATAGTTGACCATTTATAAAATAGGATTCTCGGAAAAGGGGTTCACACATTGAGGGGTTTGGCGATCTTGGGGTTCCGGGGTTCGGGTCGGTCTCAGGGTCCAGGGTTCGATGGATCGGTCTCGACGGAAACGCTCTCGGATGACGGAGGTAGGTCTTGGCGGCTCGGAGGGGTTCGAGGTATCGGAACGGTCTTCAATTTCCGTGAGGGAGATCATGGCGTCGGTGTGGTCGATCTTGTCGGTTCCACGGGTCGATCTTGTTGCTATGAGGATCTTGCCGGGCTCGCCATCGAGTCGGTGTCAACGTTCGGGCGTTCGCGGCAATCTTGGCGTCCTTCAGTTCAGTCTGGCGCTTGGATCGATCTTGAGGTCCGGAAGGCGACCTTGGCGCTCGGGTTGGTCTTGATCCGGATAGGAGGTCTTGCGCGGCACGGGTTGGGTTTCGAGGCTTGGTCTTGAGGGTTCATGAGGCGGACTTGGCGTCAGGGTTCCTCCGAATCGTGCGTCGGTGGAAGTACTTGATGCTCCGTGACGGTCCCAGAGTTCGATACCGACGGCGTCTTGTCTTGATCTTCGGTGACTTACTTGCACGATTGTAGATTTGTACACCCATGTCTTAGTCATCTCGCGGGAGATTTTAGCGAGATCGCATCATCACGCCCCACCATCTTGTCAACCTCGTGCGGCACCTTCGATCAACGCCGAAGGAAGAACATGCACAGCCTTGGGCACGCGCAGCGGTTGGTGGCGGCTACGGAAGCAGGCGAGGTCGACGCAGGCAGGACCGGAGGTGGGGTCGACGGCCGGTGGCGCGTGCTGGTCGGCGCAGGACGACGGCGAGGGTGGACGGCGGCGACCAGGCGATGGCGTGCAGCGCGGCCGGGGCTTGGTGGCGGCGTGGCGGCAGCGGAGAGCACGCGCTGGCGGCGGCGACGGAGGGTCGGCGAGACAGCGAGACGTGGCGGGAGGCCTCGCGGGCTCGGGAGGCTTCAGCGGAGCGACGGGCGAGGCTCTGCCAGGCTCGGCAGGCGGCTTTTCAAGCGAAGCGGCGAAGAGAGGAGCGCATGGCCTTGAGAGGAGAGGAAGGAGGGAGAGCGGCTCGAGAGGCCGGAGAAGAGGTGAGCTGGACAGCGAGACGGAGGAGGTTGGCGGCGCGCTAAGGCGGTGGCCGGAGGAAGGGCAGGGGAGAAGGCCAGGGTGTGGCGCTTGGGCGGAGGGTGGCTAAGCGGCTCGGAGGCGCGATTCTTGAGGGCTGTGTGTGGAGTGGGCCAGGTGGGTGTGGCAGTGAAGTCGTCGTGTCTTTGTGGTGTGAGTTGGCGGTGGGTGAGGCGGCGTGTGTTTGTGTGTGTGTTGGTTGGGGAGAGTGGGGGAGAGAGAGAGAGGGGGTTGGCCGGTGAGGTGGCAGAGTTTGATTGGCCAGGGGGAGGGGAGAGGATGAGGTGGCGTCTTGTGATAGGAGGGGGTGAGGTGGAGGTGTGTGTGGGTAGGTAGTTTGGTGAACTTAGGAATTAGGGGGCTGTTTAGGTGGTCCGATTTAAATCCTGGGGCGGTCGTTCGGGTCATTCGGCCCGTTCGACTGCCCCACCAAAAATAATATAAATTTTATTTGTTTTAATAACACCGTTTGCAAACCGATAGTAGACAAACAAAAATAATCCGGAGGCCCGGGGTTTGCGTGTTTGAATGAAGATGGGGCGTTTTAGAAAACAAAACTGGGTTTATCTGCAGATAGTTTTATGCAAGCAACTGCAAGATGATGACGATGCTCAAGTGCAATGTGGCATGATGACATGAGCATGCGGTCATGATGATGCAATGCACCAAAAACAACGCGATTTTCTAGTAGTGGTTTTGCGGGATGCCACAATTCGACACCACTAACAATGGATCTCGCCCTTGAGATCCGCCTCATAGTACCGGAGAGAAGGTCGGCGATTTGCGTCTTCTCGCTTCGTGTAGATCCTCGCGACACCACTAACAAGAGGTCGTTGTCCGTGATCGTCGAGAGAACACTCCGGACAAAGGGCGAAGGTAGAGGTATCAACAAATAAAGCCACCTCTAACCGGAAAGGGGAACCGATGCATTCTCGTCACTTCAATGTACAAAAGCGAATAGAAGGGTAGTCGGCATGGGGGCCAATCCATCACGCACCCAAACTATTACTGTACAATCGGTAGATAAGCGTGCAACCATTCTCGAATCGGTGAAGATCTCGACAAGCGAGGTTCGGAAACAAAGGAGTGATGCAGACTCTGCATCGGATCTGTCATAGATGATGTCGTCGCGTCGGAAACACCGGAAAGCACAAACAAGGAACAAAGGAGGGTACCACAGACGAAGGATTCTTCGGATAGCATGAAGACCGGATGTAGCAACACCGTTTCCAAAAGAAGAAACCACGAAGGTGCAGCGGAACCCAACCACGAGAATTCACGGACTCGAAGAAAAGATGAGAGAGCGGGTTCAAAACACGTCGAGATAAGAGGAGAATAGCAGAGGGGTAAGGAGTAAAATCAGACCTCATCAGAACTATCCAACCGATTTTGCAAAAATAGTTTTGACACTCTACTTCGGCCGTTAGCTAGGTTATCCTCTGAAATTTGGACTTGTGAAGGTATCGCTGAGCTCTGATACCACTCTGTAACACCCTCAGAATCGGACCTATGCAAGTTTTAGCGAAACCCGCCAAACCCACATTGAAACGATTCAAAGGTGTCCACCAGGCACTTTCGTGCGGGTGGAAAACGAAGTAATAACATTACACAACAGTCCTCGATGGGACCCACAGAACAGATATATATAACAGCGACTCCATGAGTCAAGAATACATATATAATATACAAAGATCCAAATCACCTTGAAAACATGGAGCGTCCGACTACGGACAAGATGCAAATGGGGCTACGAGCCCTGAAGAATAACCAATGGCGTCCATAACCCTGCCCAGGCCAAGCCGGAAGGGTAACCACGCTAATGCGTCGATCTCAAAACCTGCTTAAACAAAGGGGTGCCGACAAAGGGCAAAGGAAAAAGAGGCGTCGATCTTGAGGCCAGTGCAGCGAGGCTAGAATTCGGTCCTCGCCTACATAGGTATGGTGGTGACGGCGGCGGCATGCACTAAACAACCTATAGAGACTCGATACATCCGGCGGCAATCGGAGAGGTAAGAAGGACCTACTCGGAGCCAACTGATACTACCACCAAACAAACCCATCTGGTGTTTCCCCTCGACACCGCCGAGGAAGTCAACCGAGGAACTCACACAGTTGGCGCTTTATTTATTGGTTATCGTTACGGTAATTACTAGTCGGTATAGATAGTCATCACGATAAAATAAACGATGGGCGTTTTAGTTAACCATTCCGTTGTAGTTGCAACACTTACTAGTCGAATCTGATTAGCATGAGATAACCCCAAAACCCAGAGTTGTTGTTACTTTTACTTAGCCATTCCGTTGTAGTGAAGCTGATTACTAGTCATATCGGATACAAGTCAATTTATAGATAAACTTTAGTTATAGTTGTCTATGATCAAGCATCGTGCTCCAAGTCGTCCATAACGCGGACACGGCTTCTCGAAAAGATTTAACCTGCGGTGCACCAAAGTATCCACAGCACTTGACCCTTTTGCGGATCGGTTAACATACACCCATCGGTATGTCGGCGGGGCCTAAGTCACGGCGTTCCTGACCAAAGCACGTGGGGTCACCCCACCAAGTCGACACCCGCGAAGTCGGACGGTCTCGAGCGGACTTGGGGTTGGGTGGCGGTGTGAACGACAACAAATCCCCAAGCGGGGGCATCGACCGCGAAACGTGGCCCGATCCTAAACAGTACACGTGCTATCTGTCGCACAATTTAAATAAAGCAGTAAGCATGGCATAAGTACAGGATAGTAAAAAACACCTCAAACTAGTTGTGGCCCCCAGTACAATACTTTGAAATCAGGTAATAATCAATGGGGGGCCCATATCTCCCCACCTGTGGTTAGCGCGCTCGATCTCGGAACAGGTGTCAAGAACTCGGGTCCTACGGGACACAAGTGGGCGGTCGGAAACCAAATATTACCTATCACCCACCGATGCCTCAGCTTAATTCAATTTTAGTTGTTAAACAGGAATTACAGTGAACAATAAGTAAACCATGATCATCTCCAACGTCAACATGCGGCAATCCTCCAACAATTGTGGTACTTGACGACAAGCAAAACACTTGAACAAGCGACTACGACACGCGGGTCTAACTATCTACCAAACAACAGGTAATAGGATGTGTCCAAGGCTATTTATGGCTGCAAGGGTTATCACAATGCGAAAACTAGAGCATCGCAACACGAGATAGCAAAGATCAACAGGAGGAATAAATACTAGAAAAGTAAGATAGGTAGAATGGGGAGATGCTGCTTTGAAAACATTGTCGAAAGGTTCATCCGAGGATCGGCGAAGCTCACATCAACTCAACGGCCTTATCCGAAGAAGCAAAACTCTAGAATGAACACGGATGCAATATTTAATTCAACGGCAGAAGATCGGCATGATGCATGCACGATGGATGACATGGCAAGGTGCGATGCAATTAGGTCAATATTAAGCGGAACCGGGGTCCGACAATTATTTAAACGGTTCAAGTTATTTAGCTACCCGCAATTTAGATGTGGTTTTAACAAGGCAAGGTAAGTTACGGTTCGCTACACAAATTTAAATGAGGCCGATATGAGACTAGATTTGCGCATATGGGCCCCATATTTAATTATGAGGTGAATCGGCATAAGGCCCCAAACCACATGAATGTATGCATGCAAGACAATTAAATATGCAACAATTCATATAGTTGACCATTTATAAAATAGGGTCTCGGAAAGGGTTCACACATTGAGGGGTTTGGCGATCTTGGGGTTCCGGGTTGGTCGGTCTCAGGTCGAGGTTCGATGGATCGGTCTCGGGAAACGCTCTCGGATGACGGAGGTAGGTCTTGGCGGCTCGGAGGGTTCGAGGTATCGGGCGGTCTTCAATTTCCGTGAGGAGATCATGGCGTCGGTGTGGTCGATCTTGTCGGTTCCACGGGGTCGATCTTGCCGTTCGAGGATCTTGCGGGCTCGCCATCGAGTCGGTGTCAGCGTTGAGGCGTTCGCGGCAATCTTGGCGTCCTTGGGTTCAGTCTGGCGCGGATCGATCTTGAGGTCCGGAAGGCGACCTTGGCGCTCGTTCGGTCTTCGATCCGGATAGGAGGTCTTGGCGGAACGGTTCGGGTGTCGAGGCTTGGTCTTGAGGTTCATGGCGGACTTGGCGTCCGAGGGTTCCTCCGAATCTGTGGCGCGTCCGGGTGGAAGTACTTGATGCTCCGTGACGGAGTCCCTGGAGTTCGGTACCGACGGCGTCTTGTCTTGATCTTCGGTGACTTACTTGCCTGATTGTAGATTTGTACACCCACATGTCTTAGTCATCTCGCCGGGAGATTTTAGCCGAGATCGCATCATCACGCCCCACCATCTTGTCAACCCTCGTGTGGCACCTTACTGATCAACGCCCCAAAGGAAGAACATGCACAGCAGCCTTGGGCACGCGCGACGCGGTTGGTGGCGGCCTCGAGGCAGCGAGGTCGGCAGGCGGGACCGGTCGGAGGTGGGGTCGGCACAGCCGGCGGTGCCTGGCAGGCAGGGCAGCGAGGTGGGCAGCGGCGACGAGCAGGCGGGCGTGCTTGGCCGGGCTTAGTGGCAGCGTGGCGACGGGCGGAGGCAGCTGTCGCAGCTCGGCAGCGGCGGAGGGGACAGGGCAGGGCACGGCGGGAGAGGCCTCGCGGGCTCGAGGCTTCATGGAGGCGGGCGGGCGAGGCAGAGCTCGGCAGGCGGCACTTGGCCAGAAGCGGCCATGTGAGCCTTGAGGGCGGCGGCCGAGAGGAGAGGCAGCGGGGGCCAGCCGGGAGGGAGAGGGGGCCAGAGCGGAGGGAGGAAGCGGTGGCGCTAGAGGCGTGCTGCCGGGAGGAGCGGCCGGGTAGGAAGTCAGGGTGTGGCGCTTGGGCGGAGGGGGCCAGCCAGGGCGGTGAGGCGATTCTTTGAGGCGCGTTGTGCTGTGGTGGGCCCAGGCTGGGTGTGGGGGAGGTGGGGGCGTGGTGTGTTGTGGTGTGAGTTGGGGGGTGGGTGGGGGGCGGCGTGTGTTTGTGTGTGTGTTGGTTGGGGAGAGTGGGGGAGAGAGAGAGAGGGGGTTGGCTGGTGAGGTGGCAGAGTTTGATTGGCCAGGGGGAGGGGAGAGGATGAGGTGGCGTCTCGTGATAGGAGGGGGAGGTGGAGGGGGGTGTGGGTAGGTAGTTTGGTGAACTTAGGAATTTGGGGGCTTAGGTGGTCCGATTTAAATCACAGGGGTCGTTCGGGTCATTCGGCCCGTTCATTGCCCAAATAATATAAATTTTATTTGTTTTAATAACACCGTTTGCAAACCGATAGTAGACAAACAAAAATAATCCGAGGCCCGGGTTTGCGTGTTTGAATGAAGATGGGCGTTTTAGAAAACAAAAGCGGGTTTATCTGAGATAGTTTATGCAAGCAATCGCAAGATGATGACGATGATCAAATGCAATGTGGCATGATGACATGAGCATGCGGTCATGATGATGCAATGCACCAAAACAACGCGATTTTCTAGTAGTGGTTTTTGGGATGCCACAATTCGACACCACTAACAATGGATCTCGCCCTCGAGATCCGCCTCATAATCGGAGAGAAGGTCGGCGATTTGTCTTCTCGCCCGTGTAGATCCTCGCGACACCACTAACAAGAGGTCGTTGTCCGTGATCGTCGAGAGAACACTCCGGGGACAAAAGGGCGAAGGTAGAGGTATCAACAAATAAAGCCACCTCTAACTTCTGGAAAGGGGGAACCGATGCATTCTCGTCCACTTCAATGTACAAAAGCGAATAGAAGGGGTAGTCGGCATGGGGGCCAATCCATCACGCACCCAAACTATTACTCTGTACAATCAGTAGATAAGCGTGCAACCATTCTCGGAATCAGACTGAAGATCTCGACAAGCGAGGTTCGGAAACAAAGGAGTGATGCAGACTCTGCATCGGATCTGGCATAGATGATGTCGTCGCGTCGGAAACACCGGAAAGCACAAACAAGGAACAAAGGAGGGTACCACAGACGAAGGATTCTTCGGATAGCATGAAGACCGGATGTAGCAACACCGTTTCCAAAAGAAGAAGCGAAACCCTGAAGGTACGACGGAACCCAACCACGAGAATTCCTGGACTCGAAGAAAAGATGAGAGAGCAGGTTCAAAACACGTCGAGATAAGAGGAGAATAGCAGAGGGGTAAGGAGTAAAATCAGACCTAATCAGAACTATCCAACCGATTTTGCAAAATAGTTTTGACACTCTACTTCGGCCGTTAGCTAGGTTATCCTACAGGCTGGACTTGTGGGGTATCGCAACTGCTGAGCTCTGATACCACTCTGTAACACCCTCAGAATCGGACCTATGCAAGTTTTAGCGAAACCCGCCAAACCCACATAGAAACGATTCAAAGGTGCCCACCAGGCACTTTAAATGCGGGTGGAAAGCAGTAATAACATTACACAACAGGTCCTCGATGGGACCCACGAGCAGATATATATATAACAATGACTCCATGAGTCAAGAATACAGAATATAATATACAAAGATCCAAATCACCTTGAAAACATGGGCGTCCGACTACGGACAAGATGCAAATGGGGCTAAGAGCCACGAAGAATAACCAATGGCGTCCATAACCCCTGCCAAGCGGAAGGTAACCACCTTCTAACGTCGATCTCAAAACCTGCTTAAACAAAGGGGTGCCGACAAAGGGCAAAGGAAAAGAGGAGCGTCGATCGAGGCCAGTGCAGCGAGGCTAGAATTCGGTCCTCGCCTACATAGGTATGGTGGTGGCGGCAGCGGCAACATGCACTAAACAACCTATAGAGACTCGATACATGGCGGCAATCGAGAGAGGGGTAAGAAGGACCTATTCGAGCCAACGATACTACCACCAAACAAACCCATCTGGTGTTTCCCCTCGACACCGCTCGAGGAAGTCAACCGAGGAACTCACACAGTTGGCAGTTTTATTTATTCGGTTATCGTTACAGTAATTACTAGTCAGGTATAGATAGTCATCCTGATAAAATAAACAGTGGGCCGTTTTAGTTAACCATTCCGTTGTAGTTGCAACACTTACTAGTCAGATACAGTTAGCATGAGATAACCCCAAAACCCAGCAGTTGTTGTTACTTTTACTTAGCCATTCCGTTGTAGTGAAGCTGATTACTAGTCATATCGGATACAAGTCAATTTATAACAGTAAACTTTAGTTATAGTTGTCTATGATCAAGCACTGTGCTCCAAGTCGTCCATAACCGCGGACACGGCTTCCGAAAATATTTAACCTGAGGTGCACCAAAGTATCCACAGCACTTGACCCTTTTGCGGATCGGTTAACATACACCCATCGGTATGTCGGCGGGGCCTAAGTCACGGCGTTCCCGGACCAAAGCAAATGCGGGGGCCACCCCACCAAGTCGACACCCATAGCGAAGTCGGTCGGTCTCGAGACGGACTTGGGGTTGGGTGGACGGCTGAACGACAAATCCCCAAAGCGAGGGTATCGACACCGCCAAAACGTGTCCCGATCCTAAGCGGTACACGTCCGTCGCATACAATTTAAATAAAGCGATAAGCATGGCATAAGTACATGATAGTAAAACACCTCAAACTAGTTGTGGCCCCGATACAATACTTTGAAATCAGGTAATAATCAATGGGGGCCCATATCTCCCCACCGTGGTTAGCGCTCGATCTCGGAGCAGTGTCAAGAACTCGGGTCCTCTGGGACACAAGTGGTGATCGGAACCAAATATTACCTATCACCCACCGATGCCTCAGCTTAATTCAATTTTAGTTGTTAAACAGGAATTACAGTGAACAATAAGTAAACCATGATCATCTCCAACGTCAACATGCGGCAATCCTCCAACAATTGTGGTACTTGATGACAAGCAAAACACTTGAACAAGCGACTACGACACGCGGGTCTAACTATCTACCAAACAACAGGTAATAGGATGTGTCCAAGGCTATTTATGGCTGCAAGGGTCATCACGGGTACGAAAACTAGAGCATCGCAACACAGATAGCAAAGATCAACAGCAGGGAATAAATACTAGAAAAGTAAGATAGGTAGAAAGGGGGAGATGCTCGCCTGAAAACATTGTCGAAAGGTTCATCCGAGGATCGGGGCGAAGCTCACATCAACTCAACGGCCTTATCCGCGAAGAAGCAAAACTCTAGAATGAACACCGGATGCAATATTTAATACAACGGCAGAAGATCGGCATGATGCATGCATGATGGATGACATGGCAAAGGTGCGATGCAATTAGGTCAATATTAAGCGGAACCGGGGTCCCGACAATTATTTAAACGGTTCAAGTTATTTATCTACCCCGCAATTTAGATGTGGTTTTAACAAGGCAAGGTAAGTTACCGGTTCGCTACACAAATTTAAATGAGGCCGATATGAGACTAGATTTGCCCGCATATGGGCCCCATATTTAATTATGAGGTGAATCGGCATAAGGCCCCCAAACCACATGAATGTATGCATGCAAGACAATTAAATATGCAACAATTCATATAGTTGACCATTTATAAAATAGGGTTCTCGGAAAAGGGGTTCACACATTGAGGGGTTTGGCGATCTTGGGGTTCCGGGGTTCGGGTCGGTCTCAGGGTCCAGGGTTCGATGGATCGGTCTCGACGGAAACGCTCTCGGATGACGGAGGTAGGTCTTGGCGGCTCGGAGGGGTTGAGGTATCGGAACGGTCTTCAATTTCCGTGAGGGAGATCATGGCGTCGGTGTGGTCGATCTTGTCGGTTCCACGGGGTCGATCTTGCCGTTGCGAGGATCTTGCCGGGCTCGCGCCATCGAGTCGGTGTCAACGTTCGGGGGCGTTCTCGCGGCAATCTTGGCGTCCTTCAGGTTCAGGTCCTGGCGCTTCGGATCGATCTTCAGGGGTCCGGGAAGGCGACCTTGGCGCTCGGGTTCGGTCTTCAGATCCGGATAGGAGGTCTTGGCGCGGCACCGGGTTCGGGGTGTCGAGGCTTGGTCTTCGGGGTTCATGAGGCGGACTTGGCGTCCGAGGGTTCCTCCGAATCTGTGGCGCGTCCGTGTGGAAGTACTTGATGCTCCGTGACGGAGTCCCTGGAGTTCGGTACCGACGGCGTCTTGTCTTGATCTTCGGTGACTTACTTGCCTGATTGTAGATTTGTACACCCACATGTCTTAGTCATCTCGCCGGGAGATTTTAGCCGATATCGCATCATCACGCCCCACCATCTTTTCAACCCTCGTGCACCTTCGATCAACGCCCCGAAGGAAGAACATGCACAGCAGCCTTGGGCACGCGCGACGCGGTTGGTGGCGGCTACCGGAAGCAGACGAGGTCGACGCAGGCCGGGAACGGTCGGAGGTGGGGTCGGCACGGCCGGTGGCGCAGTGCCTGGCCGGGCAGGGACGACGGCGAGGGGTGGACGGCGGCGACCCGACGAGGCAGGGGCGTGCTTGGCCGCGGCCGGGGCTTGGCGGCGTGGCGACGGGCGGAGGCACTGCGCTGCGACGGCAGCGACGGAGGGTCTGCAGGGACGGCGAGGACGCGTGCGGGAGGCCTCGCGGCTCGGGGCTTCAGCGGAGGCGACGGGCCGGGCTGCGAGGCTCGACGGAGGCGGCACTTTCGCAGCGGGCGGCTCGCCGCTGAAGACGCGAAGAGAGGCGGCTGTGGCGCGCCGGAGAGGAGAGGAGGAGGGCGAGGGCGGCTCGGGTGGAGCCGGAGGCAGCGAGCTGGACGGGCGAGGACGGGCGGCTGGCTTAGGGCGTGACCCGGAGGAGCGGCGAGGGAGGAAGCTGGGTCGCGGGCGCTGGGCGGAGGGCCAGCGAGGGGCTGGCCTGGCAGGCGGTGTGGCTGGGGGTGCAGGAGTGGTGTGTCTGGGCAGAGTGTGGTGTGTGAGTTGGCGGTGGGTGAGGCAGCGTGTGTGTGTGTGTGTTGGTTGGGGAGAGTGGGGAGAGAGAGAGGGGGGGCTGCTGTGGTGGCAGAGTTTGATTGGCCAGGGGGAGGGGAGAGGATGAGGTGGCGTCTCGTGATAGGAGGGGGTGAGGTGGAGGGGTGTGTGGGTAGGTAGTTTGGTGAACTTAGGAATTAGGGGGCTGTTTAGGTGGTCCGATTTAAATCCCGGGGTGGTCGTTCGGGTCATTCGGCCCGTTCGACTGCCCCACCAAAAATAATATAAATTTTATTTGTTTTAATAACACCGTTTGCAAACCGATAGTAGACAAACAAAAATAATCCGGAGGCCCGGGGTTTGCGTGGTTGAATGAAGATGGGGCGTTTTAGAAAACAAAACTGGGTTTATCTACAGATAGTTTTATGCAAGCAACTGCAAGATGATGACGATGCTCAAATGCAATGTGGCATGATGACATGAGCATACGGTCATGATGATGCAATGCACCAAAAACAACGCGATTTTCTAGTAGTGGTTTTGCGGGATGCCACAGCCTCCCCCGATATACATCACGGTGCCGCCTTCTCTTGTACTCTTCCCTGCGCCGGCAATGACGCCCGCTAGGTATAGTTATCTAGAACGGGTTTAGCCTTATATAGTCATGATGTGTTCCTCCTCATAAAGTGATAAATTCTCCGGGCACTATAATACTCGGCTTATGTCACGTTAGCGTGTTCTGTTTCTTGGCAAGATGCTTTGGTTGCCCTGCCTCGTGTACTCAAGTAGAGATACATGCTGATGTAACTGCACATCCTTCTGCCCCAATTTTGGATATTGTATGGACAGGAGCAAAACTAATCACAAGGAAACTTGCAATAATCCATTATACAGGAGTACAAGTGATTTTATTAAATACAATAATGTATGACAATTTTACTTGGTGTACTATTGTAATAGTACTCCATTTTCTACATGAGTAGATGAATAAATTTACTTCAATCTTCATGATGTGGAGATAATTGTTTGAGCATATTTACTTGGAGTAGCTTGCTTGCTTGTACTCAACAATACACTGACCATATGGTATTGTTCTAAATTTTGTACGTCATGTAGATGTGCTTTAGCTACAATAATAGCCTTACCTACAAGTTCATGCTTCAGTACTAGTCAACCTATAACCTGTAACTCTTAGAGTATTATTTGTTCTTCTTCATACTCACATGATACTACTCATGTAACTCTTAGAGTAGTACTCTAGGACATAATTGTTACTCCTTGTCAATTGGTACAGATTGACATAAGTAGAATCTTGACATGGAGTAGCTATTTTCTATTGCAGGTGGTTATCATCTCAGGTTGATGAATATGACAAGGCAGCAGCTAATGTAGAATGGAGAAAGTAATGGATGAGACCGACCAAGCTCTCGCACGGTCTAAGAAGGTTAGCTTTCTCTAGCAGTGTATGCTAGGCTTTTCAGCATATAAATTTAGTTCAGTCTGATCGTGTTTTACTTATTTACGTCACACATACTATTTCCATGGCATAATTGATCTTGCTTAGGTCGCACACACGCAAACGCACGCACTGTCTCGTAGTAGCTTCTGTCAATATTTGGAGACCGTGGATCGGAAATACAATTTGGCTCACGGGTGCAAATGAACTCATTGTATGAAAATAGATTTCAAAATTTCAAAAAAAAATAGAAAAAATATATTTATATGTACATCCGGACACTAAATATTCGTACACAAGTTTGCGGGTGAAAATGACATTTTAGATGTCCTATGTAAAAAAGATAAATTTCAATGCTCCAACGTGTCTATTGATGACCATGATTTTTGTGTTTTTTACACAAGCCACATAAAATGTTCATTCCTTCTAAAAATTATGTACGGTCATAGAATGTCCGGATATATATGTAAATATTTTTCTAATTTTTTGCCAATTTAAATTTTGTATTTTATATATTTTTAATAGGTTTATTTGCACCTGGGAGCCAAACACCGCCTCCTTTTGTGGATGTACTAGTGTAGATAATGTGCTCTTGCTTGCGGTGCTTGTACTCATGTTAAATTTGTGCTACTTTGTAATGCTCTACTTTTAGTAGTTGATTTTTCATACAACTAATGTAATAATCTTAATGTATTCTACATTAGGATAAGCAATATTAATATCTCCTTGTATATATTGCATCTTTGTCAATAAAAAATTGTAGGCCGAACTTTACTCAAATACTGCCATTTTCTCATTAGGAGTACTCCATTTTTCCTTATGATGGAGCACCGAAGGATCTGTTGGAGTACTCTATATTGTTTTAGTAGGAGTATGACCAAACTTGCTTCTAGTGCTTGCTTGTTCTTAACTTGCTTGGTGATCTAGCAAGTGTACATATTGCTATAGGAGTATTAACCATTTACTTGCAACAATTAACCATTAACTTGCAATATTTAGTGATTATTTACCCTGAATTTTGACACACAACATAACAAAACACAAACATATTGTAGCTTGCATAACTAACAACACATACAATAGCTTGTTCAAACACACAAAAAACAACAAAATTCTATGCACATCTTCTTGTATACCTTCTTGCACACCTTGTTGCACATCTTGGAATAGGATTTGTTTGGCATTTGCATAAACTAATGTTGGAATTCCAAGCCTTATAGGTAGACAACCCAACCTTTCCAATCTATCTTTCCTTGCATGAGGGAAGTGAACCCATTTCCTCCTGCATGATTCATGACTTCAATCATGAAATCCCGTAGACTTATGAAAATCTTCTTTAGCATAGAAACTAAATATTCTTTAAATTCTTCTTTCACACCTTTAATAAACTCTTGTGGAGTCTAAAGATTTCTGGTATCAATTAGAGACTCTAAGGAGCGGAAAAACCCAAGACCAAGCATGTTCAAATCTAAACTGTTTTCTAGTTGTTGTATCAGCTTGATGGTCCATCCACTTTTGGCTACAACTTCTGTGAATGCTTGGTCATCAGGAAGAATGTGAAGATTTGCATTGTCTTGTTGAATGAGAATAGTTTTTCCAACATCTTCCACATTCCAAGTAGCTAGGATAGCCGGTAGTACCTTCTTAATTAGAAACTCCCTCATCACTTCTCTGTTGACTTTGATAGATTTTGTCTCCAATGTCCCTCTTGGTCTATATTCACTTCTCTGTGCGGCTGGAATTTCCTTAACAAATGGACAGCAACCTATTTTTCTAAAAAATTCAAATTATCCACACTACCACACCATGTTCTAGCAATGGCACTTAGGAACATAACCTTTCCAATGCAATTCTTTCTATGAACATCTCTTATAGGAACATCTTCCTCTGCTAGCAGGTAATAATTCTTATTTTTCTTTGTTATGCAGAACCATTTTTCATCGATATGCACAATATTGTGCATATTGGTGAATTTTGGGGCTGCATCTCCTATAGTAGTTTGATCAAGATTGACATTCAAAACTCTAGCCTAGCCTTATTATGTACTTCCTTTTGAATATTCTATAAGTGTATTAGGTTTTACTTCAAACTGCTATGCAAGTGACTTGATAGTTGATCTCTTGTTTAGTGGTACAGTGGGAACAAGAGATAGATCTATATTTATCGGTTTTCATCCACACCTTCCCTTCTTGTTTGAAACATCCACCTCTAAACCATCAGCGAGATATCTCATTGCAATCTTCTATATCCTTTGGATGATTTGGATATCTGCCCCCAAAATGCTTTTCTTTTTCACAAAACAAAACAAATTTCTTAATATTGGAATACAGATTTTTGTTACTCAGTCAATTTAAAATTCATTTTATTTTGAAGATTTTTTTTATATTTTTTCATAAACCTTGAAAAGTTTATTTTTTAATTTTTAAACAAAGATAGAAAAATCAAACACAAAATCTATTAAATTAACACTCGAAAATTTGAAAATTTTGTTATATTACAATGCACCTATTTACACTTAACTTTTTTGCTTTCTAATAACTCATGTTTCACTAAATGCATGATATTTTTTTTGGTATATCGTTCAATATATACTAGCATTATGTTTATTTTACATAACAATGAGGGGAAGTTACAATGTAACTACAACCCCACAAAATCATGTACAATAATATATATTTATGATACATTTATAATGTTACCATTTTGTATATGATTTAATATAAGTAAATTGCATTTAGGTTAACACAATATTTTCTGATAAATAGCTTTAATTAGAATTGTAAGCAAACTAAACGTATCACATTACTTCAAATATTAATTAGTTTACACCCTTATTTTGTTATAATCCATTTGTATCTTCTTGTTCAAAGTATCTTTGAATATCTACAGAACAGGGTAGAGTGTTCTAGTGCCTATAGTTTTAGCCAATGGATGGCAAGGCAAATTAACATGCCAAAGTTTTTATAGTATGAAAGTAAAAGCATGTAGTCTGTCCTTGCCAACGGTGAAACTACAATTGATCTCATGATATAAGAGAGGTGGATGGAGATAATCACTACTAGAAATCGATATTTTCCATGTATATAGGGTTTTTCCCAGTGCAAAAACACGGTCACATGACAAATTCAGGATGTGTCGAGTGGTAAAAAATTACTCAACAAACAAAGAGGCACACGCCAAAGTACTGGATATGCTGAGTATCGAAGAAATAGCTTTTGGCAAAAATAAAATACATGAAAAAAAGAATACATTTAACAAAAAACGGCATGATTGGATGCTTGGCCCCCCTCCACACTGTGACCCATGCTCTGCTCAAAGCAGTCTCTAGCCAGGCCGCTATGAACTACTGAACCGGCAATTTCTATGGAGCCAGGCTAGAGAGAGCGCAAAAAATCAACGTGTGGCTGGATCCACATTGTTTTTTCTCTCCTCTGTTAAACATGTTCATCTTAACCACTTGCAAGTCACACATATAGATTATGAATCAAATCAAACACTACATGAAAAATATGCCCATTGACGATAGGGTTCTGTATCTTCTCCGAATCAAGGTCAAAGATGGATGTTTTCTTACTATTTTCATCAAATTTATCGCATACAATTAACCATTCTAAATTTCCTTTCTATAGTTGCTTTACCTCGCCGTTTTGCACAACTCCCGCGTTGCAAGTTTTTTTCTAGCGGAGGTGGACAAATTTGCCTGTTCCTTTATCAACTGTATGTAACGTTGAAGGTGAACTTGTTCTCTTTCTTCTCTCTCGGACATACTCTTTTTTTTTTTTGCGGGTAAAAGGAATTCATTAAGCATTAGGGATTACAAGATCTTCAGGTCCCGCCTCCTGCAGCGCGAACTGAGGGGCAGAACCTAGCCAAACCATAGTTCTACGATCTGTTCTCGCAAAATTTGCAAGACAGTGGCTAACCCTAATTTGCTCACGAATCACTTTTACAATTTTGCACTCAACTCTTTGACTAAGCAACCATCTAATATCTGAGATGAGATTACTATAAGGAGACCGATCAACTGCTGACGAAGTAGCAGCATGGACTAACTGGGCACAGTCAGTTTCAATGATTATTGGAAGTTCAGTTTGTGCCAGTGCCAGTTCAAGACCTTCTGTGCATGCCCGGATCTCAGCTTCCAAAGGTTCATCACAATCCAGTAAAAATCGGCAAGCCGAGAAAATGAAATGTCCTTCAGCGTTACGAAGAGCCATACCAGCACCTCCGTCCGTACCGCTAAATGAACCATCAATTGATAGTTTAGTCCATCCGGCCGGTGGTGGACACCATGGGTTCGGTGGTGATGACAGTTTGGCATTAGACATCCTCACCATCGGAGCCTGAACCATGACCTGTTTTCCTTTCAGAGTAGTTTCTACAGATGAGTCTTTTACATTACGTAGGAGCTTACTGTAACTAGACAAAAATCTTTTTGAACTCTCGGTTGACGGCAGTGGTTTGTCATGAGTGGCCTCATTGCGCTCATGCCATGCACGCCAAGCTAGCAAGAGGGTGTTGTCAACCATTTGATCAGGAATCTTAAGTAGCACCGACTCAAACCACCGTTCAGGAGGATGATGGAAATCAGTGTCAACCGGAAGTAGCCAAATCTCTCTCATTGATTTCCACAGCGCAAAGGCATGGGGGCAACTGTAGAGAGCATGTGATACACTTTCAGGTTCCTTGCCACATATATTACAGTAGCCAGTCACACGCATCTTACGCCTCAATTTATTTTCCTCCGTAGCCAAGGCATTTGATGCTGCCTTCCAAGCAAAAACTTTCACTTTAGGCGGAACTGAAGATTTCCAAATCCTGGACCAACAAGGATTGTTCCCTTCCGGGAAGATTGTTGATGCCGCAAATCCACATTGCGTCGGCTGTAGAGACAAGCCAAGCATGTATGCGCTACGAACAGAAAATACCCCAGACTTCTCGGGTTGCCAAGCCCAGGTATCATCCTCTGCCCGACGGGAAGTTCTGATACATAGGATGGCCTCGGCATCTGCTTGGATAAAAGTGTTCCTAACCAAGTGCACAATCCAATTACCATTATCGTCCAGTAACTCTGAGACACGTTTCAAACGACTGTTGCCCCTTGTGGAAAGGGTTTTACCATAAGACTGACGAGGATCCACCTATCCCTCCAGATTCTAATAGACGACCCATTACCCACTCTCTTAATAATCCCTTGTTTTAGAAGGTCAAGACCAAACGAGATTGCAGTCCAAGTGGAAGACGGATTACCAGTAAAGACAGTATCAATCAACTCACCATGGGATAGTACTTAGCCTTTAACACCCTTGCACAAAGGCTATCAGGGGAAGTGATCAAACGCCATGCCTGACGAGCCAAAAGCGCTTGATTGAATAATATCATATCACGGAACCCCATGCCACCATTATCCTTAGCGCGATTCAACTTGGGCCAACTGACCCAATGAGTTCTGCGTTTCCCTCGCTCCACGCCCCACCAATAATCTCGGATTAACCGAGTTAAATCATCACAAACTGAGGCAGGCAACTTGAACACTCCCATTATGTATGTAGGTAGTGCTTGGGCAATTGCCTTGATAAGAATTTCTCGAGCGCTCTGAGCGAGCAGACTGTCTCCCCAATCCAACAAACTCTTGACCAATCGGGACTGAAGGTTTTGGAACCGACCCTTGTGCATACGGCCATCAGGAGTCGGTAACCCTAGGTACTTATCCTCAAAGCCTTGTCGTTCAATTTGCAGAATATTTCGGACAACCACTTGAGAGGACTGCGAACAGGATGCGCTAAAGAGGACAGAACATTTTGCAGGATTGATTAATTGACCTGTTTCAGACGCATAAGTATCAAGCACATACTTCACTCGTGTAGCTTGATCAGCCGAAGCTCTGAAGAAGAGCAAGGTGTCGTCTGCAAATGATAAATGAGAGATACCAGGTGCAGCGCGACAGACTCGGAGAGGAATAATTCCATTTTGATCAACTTCCTTCTTGAGAAGGCCCGACAAACCATCAGCAATGAACAGGAACAAAAAGGGAGAAAGCGGATCTCCCTGCCGTAGGCCCCTAGTAGGAGTAAATGCTTCCAAAAGAGTTCCATTAAATTTTACTGAGTACTTCACCGTGGTCACGCAAGCCATGATCCATTGCATCCACCGGTGAGAAAACCCCATTTTATGCATTGTGCACTCCAGAAAAGACCAATCAACTCTATCATAAGCTTTAGATAAGTCGAGCTTATACGCACAGAAATCTGAGTTGACAGAGTTACCTTGTTCCATGAAATGAAGACATTCAAAGGCCAAGAGTGCATTATCCGTAATCAATCTTCCAGGAATAAAGGCACTTTGGTTTTCTGATATTATATCTCCCAATATAGGTCGGAGCCTATTAACCAAACATTTTGAGACTACCTTGTACAGAACATTGCAAAGCCCAATAGGACGGTAGTCCTTTAATTCCATTGGATTATCAATTTTTGGAATTAAGACAATAGAAGTGTCATTTGTCCCCTCTGGCATGTGGCCGGTGTCAAAAAATAATCTGACCGCTCTGAAAACATCATCACGAACAGAATCCCAGTTTCGCTGAAAAAAACGAGCCGGAAAGCCGTCAGGCCCGGGCGCTTTGATTGGGCCAATCTGAAAAAGGGCGTCTGCAATCTCCGAATCAGTGAAATCCTTACAAAGTTGCAAATTTATATCAGCTGAAATTACCTCTGGAGTCAAAGCGGAGATAACTCCAGCACCAAGGCTCGGGTCACGAGTGTACAAGGATTTAAAATATGAGACTGCCATGCGTTGCATGTCAGTAGGTGTCGTTTGTACTATACCATTATCATCCCTTAGCTTTGCAATTTTGTTTCGCCTAGCTCGCCACACTGCCCGGTGGTGAAAAAACTTGGTGTTACGGTCCCCTTCTTTCAACCAATTAATCCTTGAGCGTTGTAACCACAACATTTCTTCGCGATACAAGATTTCATTCATACGATCAGATGTTGCTCTGATTTCCTCTCTAGGTGCATCAGTGCGTTGTAGAAAGTTCAATTTCTCAGCTTAGCTAATTCGCGGGTGATGTTGCCGAATTTCCTGCTACACCAATGGACATACTCTTTCTTAACCTCTTGTAATCAATATAGCTATGATTCGTTTCACAAGAAGCTCTACACGAAAGAGATGCACGTCGATGGTGGGGCTCCTTCCCGACCATCGGCTCCGAGATTCGTGAACTATATGTTCTTCGAATCGTGGTCTAAGTTGGAGCTTTTTTGGATGATTTTCGCCAGTTTTGTCAGATTATACCATGGTAAGCGAGAGTGAACACCACATGATGACCGGGAAGCTGTGGATGCAGGTGCCCACTCTAGGAACCGGAGCACCCCACTATGCTTAAACAGGCGTCATGCTCCCACAATGGCACCCTCAGATGACGCTAATGGCCCCCTACCGGCGGACAACAACATCGAAGGGAGTATTCGGTGGTGGAGCGCCCCAGGAAAGACGCTCGTCTGGGTCCTGGACTACATCGCCGCCGACAACAACCCGCCGCTGACAATGCTTCCGCGGTTGAGGCCGCGCTACCTAGAACAGCGGTGGGCGCCGCGCCACGCCGCCCGCTCTTCCTCGACGTCTCCATTGTCGAGGTCTTCCTCGCCGTCAGCCCGGTACTCACCGTACTCCACTCTATTGCCGCGCTTCTCCTCTCTCCTCGCCCCGGTGAAGGGCGAGTACGAGGAGACCCTACTATCAGAGCAGTCGCGCAGACGCTCCGGCGATGTCTCCATTAGAGGCCGACGTGCGCCGTCCCCTCCTCGTGGCCGCATGTGCCTCGCAAGGCCCCAGCCCCAGCGCCAGGTGAAGAAGGAGTGGACGCCGCCACCGGAGTACAATGCGGCGGCCCTCGAGTTGAAGATCAAGGAGGACACCGAGGATTTTTCCGGGCCAACGCATCGTCGAGCGCGTCTCCTTCGAGGCTGTGCCGCCAGCGATGGACGCACGGCGGAGTACCGGCACGACCAGGCCGAGCGCGCGCCGCCTCGGGCTGCTAATCAATCTGGAGGTCGACAACTTGGCTGATTGCTCTGGCTAGGGCGGCGGCGGTGGCAATCAAGGCTAGGGCTGCAGCACCATGCTGCCGCTGAAGTAGAAGCCCAACGACGACTACGCTGGCGGTGTGTACCGTCCGCTTGATCGGCGTGGCCGCTACTAGATTTTGGGTTATTTTTTGTAAATTTTGTACAAACATATTTGAACTGCTATGAATTCTAGTGTAGTTTCGTATTTGTGTGAATTTCTAAATGTTTAATTTTTTTTGTACGGCTAGATGCCCCCCCTCCCCCTCCCCCTCCCCAAAAAAATAGTGAACTTATCCGGCGCCCCCAAACGGCCCAAAATCGAGCGGCGTCGGATGCCGTATTGGTGGACGAGTGAAGATGCTCTAAGCGGTACCAAATTTAAACTGGACATATGACCATTTTCAGCAAGTACATCCACGACAGAAATTGCCAAAATATCTCAGTTTGAACCGTTAAAAAATTTCATGCGCCCTTGATGAAATATGTGCCAGTGGGCTGGACTTCTTCCTTCTTTTTTCTGTAGTTTCTTAGTTATGCTCGGTTACTTTGGAGCACGGTGGCAGAGCAGCAATAGATACGTACATTTCTCGTGCAAATACGTTGAAAGCGATGTGAGTTTTCCTCGCCTGACGTGATGGATAAATCAAGGACCCAGAGATGGAATAGAGCAATCCTTGTGCAAAATTGACCCCTGGAAGCTGTGTTGCCACCGCAAAAGAATTTTGTGGAGCACGTACCCATGTGCAGAAATCTTGGACAGTACAGATGACAACTGCATGCGCGCGGCTACTGTTGCTGAGCTCACTATGATGCTTTTGCGTGAGAAGATTTAGCACACCATCTTGATCTTTCCACCACTTTACTTGCACCTAGAAGCCACTAATTCTGGCAATTATCATACACTCTCGCCGTAATCATTGTGTCAGAAACCGTTAACTAGAATAGATCAAGACGCGGGTGATCGTACTAGGCTGCATTATTAGCTTGTGCCTTTGCCTGTCTGCCCGTCTTTTCTGCACATTTGGGAATTTCCAGGTTTGAACAGATGTGAAAGGAACACACACTGAGAAATGGAATTGGACATGGAGATTTTGGGGGTTTTATATGCAACAAGTTGTGTTCATAATTTCGTCGCGACGATGTGTACATATATTGATATGTAGATGTACTTTTATATACATGGCACATGCCGTGTCAACACAAACACAGCTGATATATCTCCTATTTTCTATTTCTTCAGGATGTGGTACATGTTAGCTAGTCAACACCATCCAAGGACTTGAATACAGAGCGTCACAGGGCACCTGCAGAGATCTCCAAAAACTCTTCCAAGAAATGAATTGCGATCCAAGTCCATGAGCAACAGGACAGCTCCTAGCTAGGGAGCTATGAACTGTGAGCTGATGAAGACCTCAAGTCATGCGTCGCATTGCATGCATGCATCAATGCATTGAGCTAGCAAATTCGCCGCTGCAGGGGCAGGGCACGCCATGTGCACGCAGAGCAGAGGAGGCAGGAAGTGAAGGCCACGCCACAATGCCCACCCAGGACACGCCTGACTGTGAGGATGCAGCAGCGTCAGCACTGTCTTCTTGTTCTGAATCCAAGAGATTTCGTTTTTGTTGCAGGTGGGACAGGGGAGCAGAATGGCAGCGACGAGTGGGATCTGGATTCTGCGGCGATACAGCGGTTGCAGGCAGGCAAATGGCGATGGGAAGAATTCCTTGGGATGGGCTCTGACGAAACTGAAACTGCAGGGAGAAAAGCCCACACGCTCAAGACACAAATTAAAGTTGGGCTAGGACACGAGCACGACTGCTCCAGAAATGACGGGGAAAACGAGATGCAGTTTACAAAACGAGAGAGGGAGAGAGAAAGTGAGATGGGCTGCATCTTACATAGACACGTCAGCAATTTAAAGGCACCACTCCCTCTGTTCAAAGTATATGTATATGAAGCATTTTGTTTCCATAGGACAAGTTTGACCAGTAATTGCTCAACGAATACCAGGTTATATGACAGTGAAATTTTATGTCCCTCATTACCTTTTCAAAAGTATCTTGTTACCATAGTCATTTTGTATCACATATTAAAATGGTAATTACTGGTTAAAGGCTTTGGATCAGCGAAACAAAAAATGCCTTAATCGTCGCAACGGAGGTAGACCCACACTAAGAAAAAAATCTTTTCTTTTTACCTTTGCAACACAACCTTTTAAGTTTTACGTTGGCTACAAATCAAAATTTTCTGATTTCATACAATCAAATCCTCAGCGAAACCTAATCATATTTTCTTGTGTCGCAGCACAGTCAATCATGTTTAACTTCAGATGTCCTCATGAGATACAATATTTTAGTACGGGTATGATCTCATCTAATATTTTACTTGTATCGCTCCCTCTTATTGTTGTTGTTTATATTATGATAGTCTATGCCATTTGATTCTACATATCATATTTTTAAATAATCTCAATTTTAGTCTTCTCATATACAATGGCGGACCAACGATTTCAGCGCTAGGGTGGGACAAGTAGACATATTTTTTTAATAGCACAAATATGATGTGTCAACAATGCGTAATTTTTTTACTAAATCACACCATAAATAGATTTATATGGGTTCAGAATCATATATAATTCATTTTTCTATTTGTGCTATTAAAAGTTTAGACCAGTAATAATGAATCGACACTGCAATTCTACCAGAAAAAACTACTCATAAGTTTGTATCATTTGTCTAAGCTATTCATGATTTAAAAGGAGGGGAAAAGCATAGAGATAAAACATGAACCGAAGAGAAGACACAATGAGCAAATGTTTGAGTGACCATTGTTAGACTACGCACACAACTATACAGCTGTGTGTTCGTGACTTTGTGCCCATCTGGTGATGTCTCGCTGGCTGCGCTACACCTCAACTCTACTGGCCTCACTTCCCTCCCTGCAACCTAACACTACTGATATCGCCTTCTTTCTCTAGCACCATGTTGCGATCTTTTATAGCTTGAAATCTGGTCAACCGATTTGGACTGGAGGCTAGTAATCAGACAATTCGGGAGGAAGAGGTGTGAGGTGTCAAAGAGAAACACAACATCGACTACTCGTTCAGGGATCGTTGCGCTCCTGAATCAGACCTAATTAGGTTTTAACTAGATGTTCGTAAGTACTAGTAGCTAATGGGCCAAAATATTAGAGTGGGCCCTCCCCCACCCTTCCACCCGGCTAGCTCCGTCGTGCTTATATACGTCGTCTTCTCATGTGCGACCCTATTAATGTGCATGCGCAATACTTTCTGCATTATTGTTCTTCATAATTTGATAAGAAGTTTATACGGTTGTACTTACTATTTTAAAGTCACTCAAAGAGTGAAAAACTGCATATCCATATTTATACTAATTTTTTTGCTTTCTAATAGCTGATCTTGCATTAAATGCATGCTCGTTTTGCTTGGTATATCCTTCAATATACACTAGCATTAGTTTTATTTTACAATAATAACTAGTGGAAGTAATAATTTAACTACAACCCCATAAAATCATGTAAAATAAATTATATATTTCTGATACATTTCTAATGTTACCATTTTAGATATGATATATTGTATAACTAAATTGTATTTTGGTTAATAAAATATTTTGTTATAAGTAGATTTGGTCGTAATTCTAAGAAAACTCAATGTATCACATTAATCCAAATATTAGTTTACATCCTTATTTTATTATATTGCATTTGCATCTCTTTCTAAAAAGTATCTTTGAAAATCTACAAAACTTGTTAGAGTGTTCTAGTGCCTATAGTTTAGCCGGTGGATGGCAACACAAATTAACATGCATAGTTTTCATAGTACGAAAGTAAAAGCCTGTAGTCAGTCCTTCATGATGATTGTCCTTGCCAGCCATGAAACTACAATTGATCTCTTGATACGAGAGAGGGGCATGGAGATAATCTCTACGGGAAATTGTATTTCCCCGTGATATATGGGCTTGCCGAGTGCCAAAACACGGGAACACGACAAACTTAGGGTGTGCCGAGTGTTAAAAAAATCACACGGCAAAAAATAACCACACAACAAAGTCCTGAATATGCCGAGTATCTGAGCAAATTCGGCAAAAATAAAATACAAGACAAAAAAGAATACACTCGGCAAAAAAACACACGCCGGGTTGCTACTGTGGTCGTAGTTGATGACACTATAAACACTATTAAGCTTTGCTGAGTGTCAACTAACGTACACTTATTAAAGTTCTTTCATGCCGGAAAAACTTTCCTGCGCGGGATTGGCAGGAATTTCCAGCCATGCCATTTGCCGAGTGTCATCTAGATGACACACCACAAAGAAAATGTTAGCCGATTGTAATCCAAAATACATTCGGCAAATTAGGGGTTTCCCTTTTTTATTTC
This sequence comes from Avena longiglumis, assembly GCA_030063025.1. Taxonomy (NCBI): domain Eukaryota; kingdom Viridiplantae; phylum Streptophyta; class Magnoliopsida; order Poales; family Poaceae; genus Avena; species Avena longiglumis. The sequence goes on from CP125979.1 coordinate 12,758,744, forward strand.
TCCGCCATACCTTTCCCTCCATGGTTGCCGCCATATTTGCGATGAAATGACACCTTATATATGTAGCTAAATATTATTTTTGCAAAAAATAAAAAACAAGTTTACCTTGCATGGCAGAGGGCACGTGTTGTTAACACCGAGGAACTTTTTTAGTGTTGTTCACCCCAAAAAAAAGGAAAAAGGAGTGTCCAAAATACAAAAGGGATTACTCTCCCAAAATTACAGCACTCGAAAATTTGGCACCCGCGGTAACCCAAAGCTTTGCGTCTTTTTTGATGGTTTGAAGTAGGCTTCTAGGTGGCGCATACTTCTTTCGAAAGACTCACATTTCTCTCTTTCCAAATCGTTCAAGTAACAATCATTGTAATGGAAGCCATGGCTTTACGGTTGAAAGTGGCTTTGCAAGACATCAGCATCCGCCAATCTTGAATGGATAGCTTCGGCGTCCACAAGTGAGTTTGAATGTTTGGGATCCCAAGCCAAACATTCAAATAGACATATTTTTCTAATAGCACAAATATGATGTGTTAACAATGCGATAAACAATTTACTAAAGCACAACATACATAGATTTATATGGGTTCACAATCATAGATAGTTCATTTTTCCATTTGTGCTATTAAATTTTAGACCAGTAACAATGATTCAACACTGCAATTCTACCAGAAAAAATTACTCATAAGTTTGTACCATTTGTCTAAGCTATTCATGATTTAAAAGGAGGGGAAAAACATAGAGATGAAACATGAACCGAAGAGAAGACACAATGAGCAAATGTTTGAGTGACCATTGTTAGACTGCATACACAACTACACGGCCGTGTGTTCGTGGCTTTGTGCCCATGTGATGATGTCTTGCTGGCTGCGCTACACCCCAACCGTACTGTCAACACCCGGATTTTTAATCCCAGATGCCTGTTATGCCATACATCGCAATCCCAGGATTACCATTTTTGCGAGACATAACATAATTGGATACCATAGTACATCATCCATTACAAACCGTACATAAGTTCTTACACAAATAGGGATCTCATGATCCAGTTCTTAATACAACATCAAGCAGCGGAATACGTAATAAGATGACATCAAGACTATCTAGCTTAGGCCAAATTTTATGCTCCTTATGCAAACTTCACATATCTTTCTAGTATCTACCATTCATTTAGGTAAAATCTAAGTAAGAGCTTTGATAAAGAAAAAAATAGAAAGCTTGTAAATAAAACTAGGATTGGGTATCATCCAATATGTCTAACCAAGCATGCTTAGTGCATTGCATAGGTTATCTAACTTTCATAATTGCAAGTGTTATCTTGCACATTCACTAGTAGTATTAGGCTTGCATTGGTCCACTTGGTTAGTAAAGCTTGCTAAAGTAGAGTGTCTTGCAAGTTTTGGCTTCCCTTGTGCAGAGCAGTGGTTGGAGTTCTCCTCGGCTTCTTCTTCGTAGTATCCTCCTTCCTCCTCGTATCCTTGGTCGGTACTAGCGTCTAGGAATAAATACGAGGTACACAATCACCAAACAATACTTAAATACTTGCAATCATCACACACAAGTGTCCTATAGATGATCTAACATCATCACTAACATTACAAGATTTAGGCTTGGTTTAATTCCTTTTATTTTTAGAAAAGTAATTTCTACTCATTAAAAAACTACTTAAGATTTAATATTCTCCAAACCAAACATGGGATCATGTTGACACATGTCATCACCACATATTTTAGTACATGGGAATATGATTTAAAGGGGTGTCACAATTTAATAAGGTTTTACCCTTTTATTTTAATTAAATAAAGTGACTAGAAATGCCTATGGGGCATTCTTTTATTACTTAAACATTATTTCTGCAAGTAAACCTATATATTTTTATATATTCTGAAAGGTATGGTTAAATGTGATTTTTGAGAGTTGGAATCAACTCAAAAGCTATTATGGTTTAAATTTGAAAAATGTTTGAATGCAGTAAAGCTTCTGCCTTGTTATTTTTACCATGGGTGATTTATAGATCCAAATGACTTGAATCCAACGGGCTTGGGTTCAGCATTTCAAGATCTTTCTAACAAAATTAGTTTCATTCAATTTGGTGCACTGAATCGATCTGGGTTGATTTTTGAAACTGGGTACAGAAGTGTGTTTGAAATAAAATGGAAAAGGTTTAATTTGAATAACTGGGCTGCGCGGGAAAATTTAACGGGCCGACCTGCTAAGCGTAGCGCTTCCGCGGGTTGTTTAAGTGGGTGTCCCCACGCGTCAGTGACACAGGGGGGTGCGAAGCGGTACGGGGCAACGCGGTGCGTTCGATCTGATTCTAATCCAACGGCTGAGATTCATCGTCAACGTTGAGCAACGCCAGCGAGACAAAAACCTAGCGCGGCCAGTGGGGGTTACTGGGGGCTCACCGGGGTGCAGGAGAGGGTCGGCGAGGCCGGCGAACGACGAAGTCGACCACGGCGAACTCAGGGGTGGTCGTGGCAGCTCCTGGGGTGGACGAAATCGATGGCGCCCTTCTTCTCCAAAGGCGGCGGGCTCCAGTGAAATTCCGGCGAAGTTTTGCTCGCCTTGCTCCGGGAATGGTGTGGCACGATCAGTGAGGAGAGGGGAGTAGAATGGTGTGAAGAATTCGAGCGGGAGTGGCCTCTATTTATAGTCGAGCGAGGGGACCGAAGGGACGCACGGTGAGCTCTTCGGGGGCGATGGTACAGGTGGATATTGGCATGGGCAAAGGTAGGGGGCGGTGCGGTGTTCCCTGGCGATGCTCAACGACATGGTTTCGAGGCGTGGGGCGGTGCGACTTAGTCTGGAACACGCGACGCTCTCCGCGGCAGAGGCGGCGTCTTCAACGGCGAGCGGTGGCTGTGCGGCATGGGGCGGCGAACGGGGATGTCTAGCGGTCTCCTGGGTCGGTGGTGATCGTGTATGCACGCGGCTAGGGCGGCGCGCGGTCTGTGGGCTTCGAGGGTGGCGCTCTGGCGCATGCTCAGCATGGTCGCTGGCGGTCTGGGCGCGGTCCGTGCGTGTGGTCCAGTGGCTGGCAGGGTTCGAGCGCTGGACTGAGAGTGGCGGTGGACGGTGGGCTGCCTCCCAGACAAGGTTGGCACGACTTAATCTTCTCCTAGCTTGCTGTCTCCACTGGGGTGGCATGGGTGTGCTCGGGTGTTCACCATTGATGGCAATGCCAAGCTTACAGTGGGGCTAGTGCTTGGTTTAACTTTCTAGATGATCTACTGAGATGGTTGTGAACTAGATAGGGAACAAGTTAGGCTTCAATCACTTCTCACTATAGTGTTTAGATTTTGTATGATTTGTGTCTGCAATGTGTTTGATGAAATGGCCGCAAGAATTCAAGTTCTGAATTTTGAAAAGATTTTTGGTGGGTGTGCTAGATTGGTGCTGGTGAGTCTGCAGATGCTTGGGTTTTGAAAGTTGACCTTGTTTGAGTGGTTTTTGAAAAATTGGGATCTTCTCATATGATAAATATTCAATTTTGAATTGTCATTTAAACTATGCATTTGAAAGTTTCTGGATGATCACAAAGTGGGCCTTGATACTTTGTTATGAGTACATTCAAGGGGTGCAAAGATCCAGAAAAGTTTCTGTTAGGTTCTGAAAGTTTGAGACAGCCAAAGTAGGCATGGGAGTTAAATTGGTCAAAGTGACCATTCCTTTGTTTTATTTGTTTTGATTTATTTGTCTTTAGGAAAAGTTTGGGAAATGTTTATATGATGTTTATTTCACCTAAGCATCCATTTACAAGCAATGGAACACATAAACAAGGTGGTTCAAAAGAATTCAAAATGAAATGCATACACATATGCAAGCTTTCAAAATTTTATTTAGAAAAGTTTTTGTTAACCCTAATTTTGATGATTAGAGTTTGATGATTTAAGTTTAGTATTTTTGGGATGTTACAAACCTTCTCCCCTTAAACAAAATCTCTTCCTAAGATTTGAAAAAGGACGAAAAGATTACCTAGGATTTGAAGAGATCGGGAAACTCCGTCCTGATGTGATCTTCAGCCCCTGTAGCTTCCTCTTCTGTGTGGTTGCTCCACTGAATCTTGAGAAACTTGATGCTTCGGGTTCGGGTAGTTCAAAAAGCTTCTTCCAAAATACGGATGGGTACTTCGGGATAGGTCAGGTCATCGTTGATCTCTATGGTCCGGTGATCGATATTCTTGAACACTTCGGTCTTCTCGGGGACTTCGAGACACTTGCGAAGTAATGAGATATGGAACACATTGTGCACAGCTGACATCTCTTCAGGTAGTTCCGATTGATACGATACTTCTCCTCGACGGTTCAGGATCCTGAAAGGTCCGATATATCTGGGGGCTAACTTTCCTTTGAGTTGAAAACGCTTCATTCCCTTCAATGGCGACACTTTCAGATAAACAAAATCTCCTATGTTGAAGGCGAGGTCTCGACGTCTCTTGTCGGCGTAACTCTTTTGTCTGGATTGGGCGGTCTTGAGGTGTTCACGAATCTTGTGAACCTTCTCTTCTGCTTCTCGTAGGATGTCGGGTCCAAAAATCTGACTCTCTCCTACTTCCGACCAGTCCAAAGGGGTGCGACACTTCCTTTCGTACATGAATTCAAATGGGGCCATTTGCAAACTGGCTTGATAACTGTTGTTGTATGAAAATTCTGCAAACGGCAGACAGTCTTCCCACTTGGATCCATATTCTAACACGCATGCTCTCAGCATATCCTCGAGTATTTGATTTACTCGCTCCGTTTGTCCATCGGTCTGAGGGTGATAAGAGGTACTGAAATCTAAGCGGGTTCCTAAACCTTCTTGGACTTTCTTCCAGAATCTCGAGGTAAACTGAGTTCCTCGATCCGATACGATGTTCTTGGGGACTCCATGCAAACTAACGATTCTATCTATATACAACTCTGCTAGCTTCGAACTCTGATAGGTGGTTTTGACGGGCAAGAAATGGGCGACTTTGGACAATCTGTCCACTATGACCCAGATAGAGTCATTTTCCCTACTAGAAGTAGGCAGTCCAGTGATAAAGTCCATTCCTACAGAATCCCATTTCCATTCCGGAATCTGCAATGGTTGCAACAATCCAGCGGGTCTTTGATGTCCTGCCTTGACTCGCTGACAAATATCACACTTGGCGATATAACTTCCGATTTCTCTCTTCATCTTATGCCACCAAAATTTCTCTTTTAAATCTTGATACATCTTAGTTCCTCCGGGATGGATAGAATAAAGAGTATCATGAGCCTCCTTCAAGATAACTTCTTTCAACTCAGAATCTGCTGGTACACAAAGGCGTCCTTTGTACCACAAAACTCCTTCTTCGTCCTTGGTGAATTCGGGTACTTTGCATGTACCGATATGACGCTTGATTCCGTCAATACTGGCATTTCCCTTCTGCGCCTCTTTAATCTGACTGATCAAAGTGGGCTGGAGTTCTATGCTAGCCAAAAATCCTTCACTTACTAATTCCATTCGAAAAGCTTCCATCTCTTTGTGCAAACTTGGTTGCTCCTTCAAAATCATGGAGTTCAAGCGGCACGGCAATCTGCTAAGGGCATCGGCTACTACGTTGGCTTTACCAGGGTGATAGTGAATGTCCAGATCGTAATCCTTGATTAGTTCAATCCACCTTCTCTGTCTCATATTCAGATCCTTCTGAGTGAATATATACTTCAGGCTCTTGTGATCCGTATAGATCTCACAACGGTTTCCCATTAGGTAATGTCTCCATGTTTTCAGGGCTAGAACTACGACTGCGAGTTCGAGGTCATGGGTTGGGTAGTTTTGCTCGTGCTGCTTCAGTTGTCGAGATAGATAAGATATAACTTTGCCTTCTTGCATTAGCACGCATCCGAGACCAATCTTGGATGCATCACAATACACATCGAAGGGCTTCATGATATCCGGCATGATCAAGATTGGGGCTGAAATCAATCTCCTCTTGAGTTTTTGAAAACCCGCTTCACATTTGTCGGTCCATTCAAATTTCTTGTCCTTCTTCAGCAATTGGGTCATGGGTCTGGCGATACTAGAGAATCCTTCTACTAATTTGCGCTAATATCTCACCAATCCGAGAAATGCACGAACTTGGGTTTGAGTGGTTGGGGCTTGCCAATCTTCTATATATTTCACGTTGGCAGGGTCAACGGCAATTCCTCCGGCTGATACAATGTGACCGAGGAATCCTACCTCCTATAACCAGAATTCACATTTGCTAAACTTTGCATACAACTGATGCTCTCTAAGGGTTCCAAGAATGGTCCTTAGGTGTAGCTCATGTTCTTCTTCTGATTTGGAATAAATCAGAATGTCATCGATGAAAACAACGACAAACTTATCTAGGAAGTCCATAAAAATCTTATTCATGAGATTCATGATGGTTAGTCCGAAAGACATGACTGTATACTCGTACAATCCATATCTGGTGGTAAAGGAAGTCTTTGGAATATCCTCTGCACGAATTTTGAGTTGATGATAGCCAGTTCTAAGATCAATCTTAGAGAACACTTTGGCACCAGTCAACTGATCAAACAAATCTTCTATCTTGGGCAAGGGGTACTTGTTCTTGATGGTTACATCATTCAACTTCCGATAATCCGTACACAAACGGTTACCTCCATCCTTCTTGTCCATAAACAAGACATGTGACCTCCAAGGTGACACACTTGGTTGAATTAATCCAATTTGCAGCATGGAATCCAGTTGCTTGTTCAGTTCTGCGAGCTCTGACGGGTTCATACTATAGGGTCTCTGGGCTATGGGTCCAGTTCCGGAGATTAGTTCGATGATAAACTCGATATCCCGATCTGGAGGCATACCGGGCAAAACATCTGGAAATACATCGGGGTATTCACAGACTATCCGGACTTGATCAATGGTAGGTTGGGCTATACTCTTGTTGCATTTGAATTGGCGAGGTAAGGTTTCAGATATATGCTCGACTGATATTCCGGCGGTGCTGATCATGGTTATGGCTTTCTTGGCACAGTCAATCAATCCTTTATGTTTGGACATCCAATCCATTCCTAGTACTACTTCCAAACCTTTAGTTTCGAGGACTATCAGATTTGCATAAAATCTATGCCATGGATTCGGATAGGGACGGCTTTGCAAATTTGCCTAGCCTTGGTGGTTGATCCGGGAATTTGAACAATCATAACATGCTTCGGTTTGGTTGGTTGAATTTTACTAGTGCATGCAAATTCTTCGGTGACAAATGAATGCGATGCACCAGAATCAAACAACACTCGTGCAAGTACTGAATTAACAGAAAAAACATACCCAGCACGACGTCTGGCGCTTCCTGAGCTTCTTCAGCATGCATGAGAAAAAGACAGCCGTTGCTGCTGAGTGAATTCCCTGGGGCAAATCTTCTTCCTGGCTGAACACGACGCTGCTGCTGAGCTGGGGCATTGACATTGGGGGATGTAGCATTCTTCTTGTTGGGGCACTCGTTGGAATAGTGGCCTTTATTTCCACAGTCATAACAGGTCACTTGCAACTTGTCCCTGGCTGCTACAGGCACAACATTGCTTCCAGTCCTAGGGGCAGTGTTGGTGTTGGCGGTAGCATTGTTGTTGTTGAACTTGGGTGGGGCACGATTGAAATTGCTAGCGTTGCCGGGGTTGTTGTGATTTCCTCCGGGCCTAGGGTTTCCACGGTTGTGATAGGTTGGACGGTTCATCGGGGGTCTGTTGGTTCTTAGGGCAAATCCTGGAGATGGGTTGGGGCGATACTTTGGGGTCGGATGGGTTCCTGGCTGATGCATCATGCAACGCTTGCGGTTCTCATTGGCTTGGTTGATCTTTCCTTCCATCTGGATAGCAGAGTCGACAAGGGCTTCAATATCAGCAAAGTGGATATTGACTAACACAGTCTGCATCTCATCATGCAGACCATTCAGGAATCTTTCTTTCTTCTTGGCTTCGGTGTCGATCTCATCCGGGGCATACCTAGCTAATGAAAAAAAATTGTCACGGTATTCCACTACAGTCATCCTTCCTTGCTTCAGCTCTCTGAACTCGTCTCTCATTCTCTTGATCAAACCTGGTGGCACATGGGTTCTGCTAAACTTGACCTTGAATTCCTCCCAGGTCATTATCTGGCCTCCGGTCATTGCGCGAACACTGTTCCACCATGCCCTGGCATCTCCGTCTAGATAGTGGGTGGCAAACAGGACTTTCTCGTTGGCTTCCACTCTGGCGACTTCTAGGTTATTTTCCATGGTTTGCAGCCAATCATCGGCGTCTAGGGGCTCTTCTGACTTAGTGAAAACAGGTGGGTTGGTATTTTGTAAGTTCTTGAGCTTAGATCCATGGTTGTCCTGATTTCCGTGGCCTTGGTTGTTGTGGGCAAGTTGGGCTATCTTCTGAAGTGTGGCTAAGTTGGCCTGACATTCGGCTCTTTCAGCTTCGCGGTCAGAAGTCAACATTTGCAGAATCTGCAAAATCAGGTCCTGGGCTGAACCACTTCCTCCACGTGGCATCTGAAGATTGAGATAGATCACCAAACAATACTTAACTACTTGCAATCATCACACACAAGTGTCCTATAGATGATCTAACATCATCACTAACATTACAAGATTTAGGCTTGGTTTAATTCCTTTTATTTTAGAAAAGTAATTTCTACTCATTAAAAAACTACTTAAGATTTAATATTATCCAAACCAAACATGGGATCATGTTGACACATGTCGTCACCACATATTTTATTCCATGGGAATATGATTTAAAGGGGTGTCACAATTTAATAAGGTTTTACCCTTTTATTTTAATTAAATAAAGTGACTAGAAATGCCTATGGGGCATTCTTTTATTACTTGAACATTATTTCTGCAAGTAAACCTATATATTTTTATATATTCTGAAAGGTATGGTTAAATGTGATTTTTGAGAGTTGGAATCAACTCAAAAGCTATTATGGTTAAATTTGAAAAATGTTTGAATGCAGAAAAGCTTCTACCTTGTTATTTTTACCATGGGTGATCTATAGATCCAAATGACTTGAATCCAACGGGCTTGGGTTCAACATTTCAAGACCTTTCTAACAAAATTAGTTTCATTTAATTTGGTGCACTGAATCGATCTGGGTTGATTTTTGAAACTGGGTACAGAAGTGTGTTTGAAATAAAATGGAAAAGGTTTAATTTGAATAACTGGGCTGCGCGGGAAAAGTTAACGGGCCGGCCTGCTAAGCGTAGTGCTTCCGCGGCCTGTTTAAGTGGGTGTCCCCACGCGTCAGTGACACAGGGGGGTGCGAAGCGGTACGGGGCAACGTGGTGCGTTCGATCTGATTCTAATCCAACGACTAAGAGTCATCGTCGACGTTGAGCAACGCCGGCGAGGCAGAAACCTAGCGGCCTGGGGGTTCTGGGGATCACCGGTGCAAAGCGGGCAAACAGCAAGTCGACGACCAAGAACTCAGGGATGGTCGCGGCAGCTCCTGGGATGGACGAAATCGATGGCGCCCTTCTTCTCCAGAGGCGGCGGGCTCCGGTGAAATTCCGGCGAAGTGTTGCTCTCCTTGCTCCGGGAATGGTGTGGCACGATCAGTGAGGAGAGAGGAGTAGAATAGTGTGAAGAATTCGAGCGGGGGTGGTCTCTATTTATAGTCGAGCGAGGGGACCGACGGGGCGCATGGTGAGCTCGTCGGGGGCGATGGTACAGGCGGCTATTGGCATGGGCGGTAGGCGGCGGTTCTGGCGATGCTCAACGACATGGTTTCGAGGCGTGGGGCGGTGCGACTTGTTCTGGAACACGCGACGCTCTGCGCGGCAGAGGCGGCGTCTTCAACGGGCCGGTGGTGGTCAGGCGGCATGGGGCGAACGGGATGTCTGGCGGTCTCGAGTCGGTGGTGATCGTGCACGCGCAGGCGCGCGCGGTCTGGGCCGGTCGAGGGTGGCGCTCTGCGCATGCTTGGCATGGTCGCCGGCCCGGGCGCTCCCGTGTGTGGTCCATGGTCTGGCAGGGTTCGAGCTGACAGGGAGTGGCGGTGGACGGTGGGCTGCCTCCAGACAAGGTTGGCACGGCTTAATCTTCCTAGCTTCTTTGTCTCCAGGGGTGGCATGGGTGTGCTCATTGTTCACCATTGATGGCAATGCCAAGCTTACAATGGGGCTAGTGCTTGGTTTAACTTGCTAGATGATCTCGAGATGGTTGTGAGCTAGAGAGGAACAATTTAGGCTTTAATCAATGCTCACTATAGTGTTTAGATTTTGTATGATTTGTGTCTCCAATGTGTTTGATGAAATGGCCGCAAGAATTCAAGTTTTGAATTTTGAAAAGATTTTGTGGTGTGCTAGATTGGTGTCAAGTAGTCTGCAGATGCTTGGGTTTTGAAAGTTGATCTTGTTTGAGTGGCTTTTGAAAAAGTGGGATCTTCTCATATGATAAAGATTCAATTTTGAATTGTCATTTAAACTATGCATTTGAAAGTTTCTGAATGATCACAAAGTGGGCCTTGATACTTTGTTATGAGTACATTCAAGGGGTGCAAAGATCCAGAAAAGTTTCTGTTAGGTTCTGAAAGTTTGAGATAGCCAAAGTAGGCATAGGAGTTAAATTGGTCAAAGTGACCATTCCTTTATTTTATTTGTTTTGATTTATTTGTTTTTAGGAAAAGTTTGGGAAATGTTTAGATGATGTTTATTTCACCTAAGCATCCATTTACAAGCAATGGAACACATAAACAAGGTGGTTTAAAAGAATTCAAAATGAAATGCATACACATATGCATGCTTTCAAAATTTTATTTAGAAAAGTTTTTGTTAACCCTAATTTTGATGATTAGAGTTTGATGATTTAAGTTTATTATTTTTGGGATGTTACACGATCGGTCTCACCGCCCTTCCTGCAACCCAACACTCTGATATCATCTTCTTTTTCTAGCACCATGTTGCGATCTTTCCTAGCTTGAATCGTCAACCGATTTGACTGGAGGCTAGTAATCGACAATTCGGGAGGAAGAGGTGTGAGGTGTCAAAGAGAAGCACAACATCGACTACTCGCTCAGATTTGTTGCGCTCGAATCAGACCTAATTAGGTTTTAACCAGATGTTCGTAAGTACAACTAGCTAATGAGCCAAAATATTAGAGTGGGCCTCCCCACCCTTTCCACCTGCTAGCTCCGTCGTGCTTATATACGTCGTCTTCTCATGTGTGACCCTATTAATGTGCATGCATAATGCTGTCTGCATTGTTGGTCTTCATAATTTGATAAGAAGTTTATACGGTTATACTTACTGTTTTAAAGTCACTCAATGATGGGGATACGCCTATTGGGGTATACCCAGCGGGACGTTTCCGACTGGTCCAAGGGCTGGCGAGTGGGCCTGCAGAACGGCGAGTGGATCGAAGCCCAGCAAGGTATCAGGCGACTGGAGGTTGAAAGCCCAGGCGAGCAGATAGGCCCAGTCGGTCTAGGTTAAATGATTACCGAAGATGTAACCGAATCGGTTGAGATATGTAAACCCTAGGGGAGGTGACCCTATATAAACCTCCCCATGGGGTGAGTAGAGACACGTTCCCTCATACCCCAAGCAACTCGCCGCCTAGTCGCCGAGTTCGCCCATTGTAAACACCTCCATAATACAATCTAGCAGAGTATTTACCTCCGGGCCGAACCTGGGTAAAACCTCGTGTCTTTGCCTCATCTCGCACCGCAGATGGCTGGCCGCCTTGCCCTCGTTCTACTACCGCCGATTGCAGCATCTCGCGTGGTCATTCCCACGGTGGCGCCCACCGTGGGGCCTGGCCGGTCCGCCGGTGTTCTGCGGCGAGATCCAATCGCCCATCAACGACGGCCGCCACCGGCCGCATGATAGCGATCGGCGATGCTCCAGATCTTGCCGAGCAGACGTCCCGGCGCGACCCGTCACACACATACGCGTGATCCCGCCACGGCACGATCAGCCTCTTCGCCGGCCTCACCGACGCCATCGCCGAGGACTCGGCTCGCATCCGCTGAAGTCGCCACCACGCGATCGGCTCTCCGAGAGCCGATCCGCACGATCCACCGCCGCCTCGAGTACAACTCGCCGCCCAAGAACGTGGCGAGAACTCAGCCGCCGCAGAAGACGCGCTCACCGACGACGCCTCGGGCGACCGGCGCCACTGCCGGATCCATCACCGTGCCTCATCCGGGCTCCATCGCCCGGTCTCAACGGGAGATTTCGAGGACCCTCCATCCTCGGGATCTTCGACCGACTCGTCGCGACCTACATGGCCACCGGCACCGATCCGCCGGAGGACCTTTCTCCACCCGATCCTCCTAACGCCACGGCGACGGAGGTCGAGGAACTCCGCCTAAAGTTGGCGGAGGCAAGACGCAAAGAGCGAGGCGCGAAAAATTTCGCCTCGAGTGTGACAGCAGAACTGCCACGCTACCACCAGCAGCGGATCAGGTCACGCTGACCCCACTGCTCAGGCGCGCCTGAACTTCGACGACGAAAACGACCGGCCAAGATAGCCGAGCGCCGCGATCCGCGAGAACGCCACCGTGGGGAAGCAACCGCCCGCCAGATCGACGGCGATGGGTGCCCCACCACCCAACCGCACCTCCTGTGACCAGCCCATGATAGTTGTCTCCTCACGGAGCGAGGCGCTAACGGCCTCCCATCGTTCTCCACCCCGATGGACAACCTCGTGGGAGGCCGAGCAGCAGCCGATAGCATCACGGCCACCGCGACGGCGCCTACAAATCCAAAGACGTCAGGCCCTACTCGCGAAGGCCGTGGAACAAAGCAGGCGCCGACCGCAGGCGAGTAGTATACCGCGCTCCTCGGGAAGCGGCCTCAAGCGCCGCCCGGTGGCAAACACCGTCAATTGCCCGCCACCGAGCCACCGCAGCAACGCCGACCGCCGAACGGCACTTCCACCAACGATCCCAGGCCAGCGACCAACTTCGCCGCTAACGGAGAACCAATCGACGCCCGCACTCACATCATCAACAACCAAAATCGGCGCAGACGCCCGACGACTTGCGGCACACCCTAACTACTCGCCGATGGCGAGCCTATGGGGTCGCCACGACTAGGGCCTAAGTGCTTGAGACCAATGATCCGAGGCGAAAAGTACCCACCAAACTTCAAGGCGCCAAAGGAGATCGAAAATACGACTCAGACGACCCCGCGTCTGGCTCGACACATACCTCATGGCAATGGGGATCGCGGGTCACATGACCTACTACCGCCGCCGCTCGTTACCTCCCACCGATGATGGAGGGACGTGCGGGCAATGGATCAACACGCCCCCCGTGACGATCGACCGGGAGGAAATGCGAGACGCCGCGTGCACTTCGAGTGCTCCTACACCCGCGCCACCACCATCGAGGACCCGAACGCGCCCAGGGACCCGCGAGTCGACCCGAATCGGGTCCAACGGTGGCAAGAGCTGGTACAACGCGGTCGGCATCCACCCGACACCGCGATCCATTGCTTCAAGACCTCGTGCCGCCACGAGCCTCTAGTCGCCAAGCTCAAGCGACACGCGCACACTCGACAACATCCCGACCTCCTCGAGATCGCCAAACGCACGCCGAGGAGGATCCCAACCAAGACGTCGACGAGTCCGAGGGCAACGCCGCGACGCGGCAACGACGGGCCGCCGAACCGACCTACGCTACCCGGCACCCGCCACGGTGCAAGCGCGAACGACGGGCGAGTTTCCGCCAACGCCGGGCACGCATAACGCGACCCTAGAGCTACCGCCGACGGAGGGCAACGACGCGATGGCGGGAACTACAAGAACAAGCCAAGGTTCGATCCGCGCCCTCCTTAACCAACCATGTGCGTTTCACGGCAGGGAAGGAAAGCCCGCCACGCACACCACCGCCGACGCCACACCGTGGAGATCGAGAAGGCACGCACGCTGGAAGACACCGACAACGACCCGCCAAATGGCGGAAAATTCGCAAAGTAGCCGCTCGCTCCATTCCTTCACAGGCTTCAACACGAAGCGCGAGAAGAAGGTCATCGCCCGCCGCCGCCAACGCGTGGCCCAAACAGACGTCCCCCGTTCCTCAACTGGTCGGAACAGCCCATCACCGAGCCGCAAGACCACTCGCCACGCATCGAGTACCTGTGACGAGTCGCCTGGTGGTCAATCCAAGGTTGGCGATCATGGCTCCCCAAGACATCGATGGACGGCAGCTCCATCAACATCCTCTACCGACACCTTCAGCGGCCGCGGCTCCCGCGATGGCGATCGAGACACCCACACCACGTTCCACGCATCGCCCCGGTCGGAAGGCGTACCCGATCGGCAAGGTCACGCTACCGTCACCTTCGTACTCCAGCGAACTTCCGCACCGGCGGATCGTCTTGAGCTGGTGCCATTCGACAGCCCTTACCATCGCGCCCTAGGGCGCCAGCGTTCGCCAAATTCATGGCGGCGCCACCACGCTGCATAACGCGATGAAGCTCCCGGCATGCGGAGTCATCACCATCAACGGCGACCCGACATGGCCGCCGAACGCGAGGCCAAAGGAGCCGAACTCGCCGACGTCATCGCGGCAGAAACTAATCACGCCGACGAGCTCGCCAAATACGCGGCGGGTTAACAACGACGACCCCACGATACTCAAGAAGCCAAACTCGAGGGCGCAAACACCTCAACCTTTGAGGCTACGACGACACTCGCACTGCTGAGCTGGTCCCAGCGACTCCACCAGACGGTGACGATCGACAGGCATGAGCCCAAAGATAGGAAGGCGCTCATCGAAGTTCCTCCGTGAGAACAGGGACATCTTCGCATGGAAACCCTCCGACATGCCCGGTGTCCCTAGGGAGCTCGCGAGCACAAATTAAACGCCGACCCCAAAGTGCGACCAGTCAAGCGATCGCTACGGCCCTTCAACGAAGAACGCCGGGCAATCGCCGAGGAAGTGCGGCGTTTACTTGCCGCTTCATCCGCCAATTAAATACTCCAAGTGGCGGCAAACCCGGTCTTGGTCGAGAAGAAGAACGGGACCGAGAATGTGTATCGACTACACAAACCTGAATACCGCCCAAAGGAGCAGTTGTCCTCCCGCCGGATCGATCGATAATCGATTCCACCGCTGGTTCGAGTCGCTGTTTCCGACGCCTACCGGGTATAACCAGATCAAAATGGCCGAGGACGAGGAGAAGACGGCGTTCATCACGCCATTCGAGCCTTCGCTACACCGCCATGACCTTCGCCTCAAGAACGCCGAGCAACCTACCAGCGGCATGCAAGAATGCCTCGCGAGCCAAATTGGCCGCAACATCCACGCTCACATCGACGACGTGGTCGTGAACTGCCGCCAAGGCGACCTACCGCCGACCAGCGAGACCTTCGCCAATCTGAGGTACAAGATAAAGCTCAATCAAGCAAGTGCACCTTCGTGTACCGGCAACATCGGGATACGTGTCTCCAAACGAGGATCGAGGCAAACCCAACGAAGATCGACACGATCGCCCTCGGCAAACCCGAAAGTGCGCGACGCCCGTGGCTGGCCGAGAGTAGCGGCTCTCGCCGTTTCATCCCCGCTGGAAAAGGCGATGCCCTATACCGCCTGACGCAAGAACCCCACCTTCCAGTGGGACAAGGAGGCGGACGACGCGCCCGCGACCAAAAGGTGCTACCGCCGCACCACTACTCGCCGCACCGGTGACAAAGAGCCCATGCTGGTTTACGTCGGCGTCCGAGCGCGTCGGCTGTAATGGTCGTCGAACGACCAGAGGAAGGAAAGGAGCGCCCAGCCCGGGTATACTACATCAGCGAGGTCCTCACCGAGTCGCGCCAAATACCCACAATACCAAAACTGGTATACGCGGTTCAGTGGCTCAGCGGGCGCTACTTCCGTGGAGCACCCGATCACGGTCGTCTCCTCAGCACCACTACAAGATATCATCCGCAATCGCGAGGCGACCGGCGGTCGCCAAGGGCCGCCGAGATCGGCGTCCACAACATTAAATACGAGCCACGAAGGGCGATGAAGTCGCAGCACCGGCACTTCGCCGACCGGGAAGAAGCCCAGCAGCGGAGAAGCCGCCGTACCTCCATTCTGGAGCCGCACCGACGGGTCCAAGAACGCGACGGCGCAGAGCGGGATAGTGCGACCTCACCAAAGGCGACAAGCTCCGCTACATCCTCCGCCTCAATTCACGCCTGCACCAACAACATGGCTGAATACGAGGCCCTACTCCACGGCATGCGAGCCGCAAAGGAGATGAGCATCAATCGCCGGTGCTACGGAGACTCCGACCTCGTTGCGGGGCAAGTTGTTGGCACCGCGACGCCGCCTCCCCACCATGGCGCGCATCGCCAAGAGGTGGACAAGGTGGGCGCCACTTCACGGCTACTCCGAGTGGATCGACGGAGAAAAACGAGGAGGCCGACGCCTCTCGCATTGGGTCGGCTCGACCGCACCACCCGCCGCGTTCCTCGACACAATCCACGCCATCGCCTCCGAGGAGATCGACATCGAGTCCCGCTCCAAGAGGCAGCCTTGGTCGCACTCATCACCGAGCAGACGATTGGACCAAGCCCTACATCGCCTACCGAAATCGCACCGCCAGACGAAAACAAATGCTCGAATGATCGCTGCCGATGCAAGTCTTACACCATCATCGACGGCGAGCTACACAAGCGCAGCGTCACCGGAGTGTTCCAACGTTGCGTCCAACCGGCTGAAGGACGCAAAATCCTCCACGACATCCACTCAGGCGACTGCGGCCATCACGCCGCCGCTCGCTCCCTGGTCGCCAAGGCCATGCGACACGGCTTCTATTGGCCCACCGCACACGCCGACGCTGTCGACATCGTCCAGCGATGCGCCGGATGCCAGAAGTACGCCAATCAGACGCACGTACCGAGCTCGGCGCTCAAAACAATCCCCATCACCTGGCCATTCGCTGTGTGGGGCATGGACATGGTAGGCCCCTTCAAGAAGGCCCCGTCTGTTACACCCACCTGCTGGTCGCCGTCGACAAATTCACGAAGTGGGTAGAGGCCAAGCCAGTCCGGAAATGCGACGGGAAGACCGCCACTAAGTTCCTACGCGAGCTCATATACCGCTACGGGTTCCCCAACAGCATCATCACGGACAACGGCACAAACTTCGCCAAGGGAGCAATGGCCGAATTTTGCGAAGAGCACCACATCCGCTCGACCTCGGCCGTGACACCGAATCCAATGGCCAGCGGAACGAGCCAACCAAAGCATCCTCCACGGCACGAAGCCGCGACTCAAAGTACCACTCGAGCGCACCGCTGGATCTTTGGGTTGACGAGCTCCTCCGTCATCCGGGAATCCGCACCGTCAACAGGTCGACGGATTCACCCTTCTTCATGGTCTCTGGCGCGGCAGTCATGCCCACCGACGAACACGACTCGCGGGTCGCCCACTATACGGAGACCGAACGAGCTGGCCCGCCAAGACGGGCTCGATCAACTCGAAAGCACGCGACCGCCGATCGCGACCGCCATCTATCAAAGGACTCCGCCGCTACCACAGCCGACGGTGAAAACCCGCACCTTCCAGAAGGCGACCGGTGCTACGCCTCATCCAGACAAGAAGGGCATGCACAAGCTCTCCTCCGTGGAAGGCCCGTTCGCTATTAGGCGCCAGACAGCAACGACGCCTACTACCGCCGACGTCCGCGGGGATGGTGAACTCGACGTCAAGCGGCCATGGAATGTAAATCTCCTCCGGAAGTTCTACTCCTAGAACCCCACATATGTACTCTCCAGTCGCTATGAATAAAAGAAACGGTTACCGCAAAATTCGTCTACTCTCCATGCCTTGTGCCACTACTTTCGTAATAACAGCGTCATGCTAAAATCTGAAGTCAACCCTTGGTACAGCGACCGCACGGCTAAGTAGTGCGATGTAAGAGCACCGAGTCATTTCAGGTCTTGCATCGCCACGAAAACGCCAACCGGAGCCCCATCGAGTCGCCTAGCTCGACTGGTTTCTGAACCAAGACATCATCCTCGCTTCCCATAGCGACCCTGGTCCTCCGCATCCTCGGCATAGCGACTCGAACGGCTAAGTACCACGCCGGGACTGAATACCAGTCCTCGATCGGACAGTGGAAAACGCCAAGTAAGAGAGCATGCCTAGGACTGCCACGCGATCGACCCACCGGCAGGAGTGACGCCACACCAACGCTGGTCCTCAACCACCCTCGAGTCGCCTTGAACTACCAAGTACCACGCCGGGGACTCCACCCGCCCCGTTCACAGACGGAAAACGGTAAAGTACAGAGCACTCATGGAGTCGCCTTGATCGGCTCTCCGAGCTCGCGAGTCGACTAAACCAACAACACACATGATAAACAACAAAACATCATATATGAGGTGAACCCCACAAAGGGCGGACGCCGGGACTCACCCAAAACCAACACAAAACACACAAACAAATAGCAAAATGAACTCAACGTTCCATTCAATCGCATATCGCATTGTCTTACATTACAAAATATGCCTACTCGCGTAACCTGCTAACACATCTAGGCAAACTACACTATTCTGCAGGCTTGACGACGAGGCGCGCATCTCGGCGCCACGGATAAACGCGGTACGGGTTTGACGGATCGTCGTCAGCTCACCCGCCATCGCCGAGCGGAAAGGTTGCTCAACCTTGAAGTCGCGATGCGCGGCTCGGGTCGTTTGGCGCGACGACCGTTTCCTGGTAGGGAAGGAGGTCGCCCATCGCCCAGATGCGCTCTGAGTACGCGGCGGCACGTTCCTGCAGCTTGAGAACCTCGGACAGATCCACCGCGCCAGTCGACGAAGGGTACCCACTCGTCACATCGCCGAGATCAAGTCCTCGGGAAGTGGGCGAGTCCAAGGCTCAAGGTTGTCGACGCTCGCGAAAACGCCGACCGCCATGAACTCTACGATCGGGCGCCTCCAAGTACTCCCACACCTCAACGAGGTCACCGGGAATAACCTCGGGGCGACATCTCTTGGAGGTAGGCGGATGCAGGTCGCCGACATTGCCGGCCGAGTCGACGAGCATGCTTACGCACTCCCTCGCGTCAAGAGAGTTCGCTTCTTCTTGGCAGCCAATAACACGACCTGCGAGAAGGAGACAAGTATGAGTACCATGGAAACCACAAACAATACAACCAAAAGATAGGGAAGACGCACTCACCAAGCAATGGGCGGGCGAGTCCCGTTATGAAACTTTGAAGCGACGTATGATCGTCCTGAAGCCCAACGATGAGGGCTTCAGACGCCTTTCGGTCATCCTCCGCGGCCGCAATGGCGGCCTTCGCCGCCCGTCACGAGCTTGCTTCTTCTTTGCCTCCCGCAGTTCGCGCCGAGGTCGGCGATCTTACGCTCGGCGGTTTAACGCATTGCACCGCCCAGCCTCCAGCAGGGACAAGCTCTGGCGAGCCACCGTCACTGCAGCAACAACTGAAGCTCCTTGTTTGCTTCCCGGAGAGCGGCGTTCCTTCAAAGACGCTTCATAGCCAATCGCTCTGCCGACTCCAGACCATGCCAGACATCTTCAAAGTCGGCACATGAAAACTTCGGTGCCCACCCGCTAAAATTTAGCGGGTGCGCACTCGAGGCGATCAAAAATTCCGGTGCCCACCGCTAAAATTTAGCGGTGCGCACTCGACCGGGCGATCAAAAATTCCTCGGTGCCCACCGCTAAAATTTAGCGAGTGCGCATCGAGGACCGGCGATCAAGAAAATTCCTCGCATACCGCTAAAATTTAGCGCATATGCACTCGGGGACTGGATGAAAGTACAAAACAAGTAATTATAAGAATCAAGCATTGCTAAGCACCGACTGATCCTCGGGGACCGGAGGTACGGATGGCCGCACCAAGCATGCCGTGAAGTTGTACGCGTCCACAGACGCAGCATAAGCCGGCGTGTGCCGACGTTGGTCGGTTTCGCCGGTGGTCCTCGGAGGCGGGCTCGGGTCGCCCCACTCGCCGTGGCCGCCTTGGTCACAAAGCGGGGAAGGTAGCAACCGGCGCCCGCCTAAAGGAAGTCGCTTCCTCCGGTCGGGCAAGAAACGCCCTCCTTCGTGAGCGGTTGCCTCACGGGTCCGGCCGGCGCCCCGCCGTCATCGAGACGGTGACGATGTCGCCGCCCTTGGCCTTCTTGCTGCCTTCCGTTGAGGCGACCTCGTCACTTTTCCTCTTGCGGGAAGGGTCTTCCTCGCCAAAGTGAGGATACCTTAGCCACAGTCGGTGACCCATCTTTTCACTCCGGTCCTGCACATTGAATCAAATCAATAAAAGAAAATCAAAGTACTAAATGAAAATAAGGAATGCGAATACTCACTTGGCGACTGGAATGAAGCGCAGCCTGCACGAAAGGCCCGGTTTTTCCAGCTCGAGGCCTAATCGCGACTAAGCCCCAGCTCCAGGCGTCGGGCCCGGGATCTGACGGCTTCTTTGATGTTGGCGTAGCGGTTGGCGCCTCCGGCGCCTTGGCGGAGGCCTCCTCGTGAGTTGGGGCCACAGCGGCGGAACTTCCTTGCGGGCGAGGCCACCGCTCGGGACCTCCTTGCGGCGAAGTCGCCACGATCGACGGAGCCTTCCCTAGCCCAGAAACCGACGCGAATGGCGGAGGCATTGAGGCCAGCGGAGCTTCTGTAGAGGGCGCATCTAGCGCGGTTGTCGCCGGAACTGCGCCGTCACCGGCCGAGCTCTGAGCATCAGAGCTGCTCGTTGAGTGTGGCGGTGAAGCCACCTTCGGCGGTTTCATCTTCCTTCTCAGGGGGGCCCTCGCCTCCTTTTTCTCCTTCTTCTTCTTCGCGGGAGTGGCCTGACGGCGCGAGGTGGTCTCTGGGAGTTCGTCGTCATCGTCATGACGCTCGAGGCTCCTGCTCGCCTCGATCTCGCGCTGACGTTGCCCGCGGGTCTTTCGGACCAGTGGGGCAATCTCCTCTTCGGACTCGTCCTCGTCGTCCTCGTTGCCTTTGGCGGGTGGCGACTCGCTTGTGTCCTGGGCGGATGGCTCGGGCTCTCGTCGGCGGTGATAACCACCCTTCCACCACTTGGAACAGCTCGTCAAACACGAAACAGAGTTAGAGTTACCGCGACTGCACACGCTGCGACTGCGAACAAGATAAAAGGATTACCGTCGGAGCCGGACGCTTCGCGGTGTAGGGAGGCACCCCAGCCTGCGCGTCCGCGTATGTCGCTTGGGTGATCTTCTTCAGCGCTGAGAGGTAGTCCTCCAGCTTCCACTCGGCGAGGCAGGCTTTCGTCGGGTCTCCCCGTCCCGTGTCTTGGTACATGTAATGTCGCGTTAGGCGGCGGGCAGCCGCCAAGCCAACAATTGTACAGCTTTACCGTGAGCCCCTTCTTCTTTAGACCGCGGATGGTGCGGAGCATCTCGTCGACGACCATCCGCTGGTCGTCGAGCTTGCCGACTGGAGATGGCGTGGTTCGAACGATTAGCCGAGTACCGCGGATCGCCGCCTCCCTGAGTCGCCCGGTCACGTAGAACCATGACTTTTTCGATCGCTCGCTGCTTTGGCTGGCATCAGGTCGAAGAAGGAGGCTTTGGATTTGAGTTGGAAAGTCAAGCCGCCCGCGGCTAGCATTGGGCCGCCCGCCTCCTCGCGGCTGATCCGTCCATGGAACAGATCTTGCCACAGGGGAAAATAGGGCCGGCAGCCCAAGTAGCACTCGCAGAATGCCACGAAGATGGCGAGCTGCTCGATACTATGGGGACCCAGATCCGAGGGCTGGATCCCGTAGTAGGCGCAGAAGCGCCGGAAGAACAAGGATGTGGGGAACCCTAACCCCCGCTCGAGGTGGCTAGTGAAGCAGACGAACTCTCTCTCTCTCGCGGGTTGGGGGTGGTTTCCCCGGCTGCGGGGATACGCCAGCAGCCGGCCCGTAGGATTCCGGCCTCCTCGAAGGAGGCCAGCTGCGCCCTGGTGCATTTGGATCTGCCCCAAGGTTCGGTGGAGAGGGCCATGGCTGAGGATCTGTTCGGAGGTCGGAAGATTGCGGGTCGATTGGATCGCGGAATCAGAGGAAGGAAGATGTGCGTACTCGGAGAAAATGGTGGGCGGTTGGCTTTACGATAGCCTGCCATTCCTCTTATATAGTGGGAGTTGCCCGCCAAGTCAGGGGGCCGTTACCGCGCGATGATTACGCCAGAAGTTACCGTTGGGTTACCTTAACGGCTAGTTTGACCACGCCTGACGGTCCAACTCTAGCCACTCGGCTCGTTGAGTCACTCGCCGAGACCGCGTCCCGTTGGATCGACTCGTCCAAGACGCGACTCGGTTCACCGGATTTTTCCTTTATACAGGAGCCCGCCGACGATTCGACTGGATGCCAACTTGAAGCCGTATACTCCGACTGCCAGCAGCCACTCACGCCTAATCAACGACGGCCTCGGGGACTACTGATGGGGATACGCCTATTGGGGTATACCCGGGACGTTCCGATGGTCCAAGGGTGGCGAGTGGGCTGCAGAATCTGCGAGTGGATCGAAGCCAACAAGGTATCGAGCGGAGGTTGAAAGCCCAGCGGCGAGCAGATAGGCCCAGTCGGTCTAGGTTAAATGATTATCAAGATGTAACCGAATCGGTTGAGATATGTAAACCCTAGAGGTGACCCTATATAAACCTCCCCATGGGGTGAGTAGAGACACGTTCCCTCATACCCCAAGCAACTCGCCGCCTAGTCGCCGAGTTCGCCCATTGTAAACACCTCCATAATACAATCTAGCAGGAGTAGGTCTTTACCCTCCGGGGCGAACACAGGTAAAACTCTGTCTTTGCCCTCATCTCGCACCGCAGATGGCTGGCCGCCCTTGCCCCTCGTTCTACTACCCGCTGCCGATTGCAGCATCTGCCGTGGTCATTCCCACGACACTCAAAGAGTGAAAAACTGCATACGCATATTTATACTAATTTTTTGCTTTCTAATAGCTCATCTTGCATTAAATGCATGATCATTTTGCTTGGTATATCCTTCAATATATACTAGCATTAGTTTTATTTTACAATAATAACTAGTGGAAGTAACAATTTAACTACAACCCCACAAAATCATGTAAAATAAATTATATATTTCTGATACATTTCTAATTTTACCATTTTAGATATGATATATTGTATAACTAAATTTTATTTTGGTTAACAAAATATTTTGTTCTAAATAGATTTGATCGTAATTCCAAGAAAACTCAATGTATCACATTAATCCAAATATTAGTTTACACCCTTATTTTATTATATTGCATTTGCATCTCTTTCTAAAAAGTATCTTTGGAAATCTACAAAACTTGTTAGAGTGTTCTAGTGCCTATAGTTTAGCCAGTGGATGGCAAGACAAATTAACATGCAGAGTTTTTATAGTACGAAAGTAAAAGCCTGTAGTCAGTCCTTGATGATGATTGTCCTTGCCAGCCATGAAACTACAATTGATCTCTTGATACGAGAGATGGGCGTGGAGATAATCTCTACCGGAAATTGTATGTCCCCGTGATATATGGCCATATGGGTTTGCCGAGTGCGAAAACACGGGAACACAGCAAATTTAGGGTGTGCCGAGTGTTAAAAAAGCACACGGCAAAAAATAACCACACAACAAAGTCCTGAACGTGCCGAGTATCGAAGCAAATTTGGCAAAAATAAAATACAGGACAAAAAAAGAATACACTCGGAAAAAACATTGTTGCTACTGTGGTCGCAGTTGATGACTGTAACACCCTCAGAATCGACCATATGCAAGTTTCAGCGATTCCCGCCAAACCCGCATAGAAACGATTCAAAGGTGCCCACCAAGCACTTTCGTGCGGGTGGAAAACGAAGTAATAACATTACACAACAGTTCTCGATGGGACCCACAGAACAGATATATATACAACACGACTCCATGAGTCAAGAATACAGATATAATATACAAAGATCCAAATCACCTTGAAAAGATGGAGCATCCGACTACGGACAAGATGCAAATGGGGCTAAGAGACCTGAAGAATAACCAATGGCGTCCATAACCCTGTCCAGGCCAAGCCGGAAGGGTAACCCTGCTAACGACGTCGATCTCAAAACCTGCTTAAACAAAAGGGGTGCCGACAAAGGGCAAAGGAAAAAGTGAGAGCGGTCAGTACTGAGGCCAGTACACGGCGAGGCTAGAATTCGGCGGTCCTCGCCTACATAGGTATGGTGGACTGAAGCGACAGCGCAGCATGCACTAACCAAACTATAGAGACTCGATACAACTAGCGGCTATCAGAGAGGGGTAAGAAAGACCTATTCGGAACCAACCTGATGCTACCATCAAACAAACCCATCCTGGTGTTTCCCCCTCGAGACCAAACGAGAAAGTCAACCGAGGAACTCACACAGTTGGCAGTTTTATGTATTCAGTTATCGTTGCACCAATTACTAGTCAGGTATAGCTGGTCATCCTGATAAAATAAGCAGTGGCCAGTTTTATTTATTCATTCCATTGTAGTTGCGACACTTACTAGTCAAATACAATTAGCATGAGATATCCCAAAACCCAGCCGTTGTTGGCACTTTTATTCAGCCATTCCGTTGTACTGAAGCTGATTACTAGTCATATCGGATACAAGTCAAATTATAACAGTAAACTTTAGTTATAGTTGTCTATGATCAAGCACTGTGCTCCAAGTCGTCCATAACCGCGGACACGACTTCTCGAAAAGATTTAACCCTGCAGGGGTGCACCAAAGTATCCACAAGCACTTCGACCCTTTTTGCCAGATCAGTTAACATACACCCATCGGTATGTCGGCGGGGCCTAAGTCACGACGTTTCCAGACCCAAAGCAAGCACGGGGGGCCACCCCACTAAGTCTACCCGCAACGAAGTCGGCCGGTCTCCGAGACGGGGCCGGTCCATCGCACAATTTAAATAAAGTGGTAAAGCATGGCATAAGTACAGGATAGTAAATAAAACCTCAAACTAGTTTGTGGCCCCCAGTACAATACTTTGAAATCAGGTACTAATCGATGGGGGGGGGCATATCTCCCCACCTGTGGTTAGCGCGCTCGATCTCGGAACAGGTGTCAAGAACTCGGGGTCCTACGGGACACCAGTGGGCGGTCGGAAACCAAAAGTTATCTATCACCCACCGGTGCCTCTGCATTTACCTACTTCAATTTTAGTTGTTAAACAGTAATTAAAGTAAACGATAATTAAAGCCATGATCATCTCCAACCTTAAACATGCGGCCATACTACAACAACTGTGGTACTTGACGACACGCAACAGCACTTGAGCAAGCGACTACGGTGCGCAAGTCCAACTAACTACCAAACAATA
Source organism: Avena longiglumis (assembly GCA_030063025.1). Taxonomy (NCBI): domain Eukaryota; kingdom Viridiplantae; phylum Streptophyta; class Magnoliopsida; order Poales; family Poaceae; genus Avena; species Avena longiglumis. The sequence continues at coordinate 12,783,991 of CP125979.1, forward strand.
GGTAATAGGATGTGTCCAAGGAAATATAAGGCTGCAAGGGATATCACGGGTACGAAAACTAGAGCATCGCAACACAGATAGCAATAGATCAACAGGAGGGAAGTAAATACTATAAAAGTAAGATAGGTAGAAAAGGGGAGATGCTCGCCTGAAAACATTGTCGAAGGTTCAACCGAAGATCGGGTCGACACTCGCATCAACTCATCGGCCTTATCCGCGAAGAACCAAAACACTAGAAGAAACACCGGATGCACTATTTAATACTACGGCAAAAGATCGGGCATGATGCATGTATGATGTATGGCATGGCAAAGGTGCGATGCAATTAGGCAATCTTAAGCGGAACCGGGGTCCTGACAATTAAGTATATGGTTACAGTTGTTCTAGATACCCGCAATTTAAATGTTGTTTTAACAGGGCAAAAGATAGCACCGGTTTGCTACACCAATTTAAATGAGGCCAATATAAGACTAGGTTTGCTCGCATATGGGCCCCATATTTAATTTAGGTGAATCGGCATAAGGCCCCCAAACCACATGATATGTATGCGAGATGAACAATTAAATATGCAACAATTATATCTTATTATAAAAATAGGGGCTTAGGGTCACACATCTGGGTTCGGCGAACTTGGGGTTCCGGGGTTCGGGGTTGGTCTCAGGGTTCGGATCTAGGGTTCGGCCTCGGAGGGATCGTTCTCAGATATCGGAGGTAGATCTTGGCATTCCGGGAAGGAGGACTTGGTCGGCGAGGCGGCGATCGGACTCGCCTGGGTGTCGATCTTGTCGGGCCCGCGTATCAGGCCAGTCTTGGCGTCCGGGGGGAAGTTCATGTCGTATCCGTGTCGACGACCTGGGTGTCCGGGTAGAAGAACTTGTCGTTCCGACAGGTTCAGGTTCCGTCTTTGGACTCCGGGATCGGGGCCTTTGATCCGACCTTCAAGTCTAGGAAGAAGATCTTGAGGGTCCCTGGCATGACATCGAACTGATGTAGATGTTGGTGACGAACTTGTCGGGCTCGAGTGGCTTGTAATCTTTACCAGTACGCACGCTAGCAGATATACACCAAAGCGGACGGAACAAAACGAGGACGCCATGTACCATTCAGGAATTAACTCGAACACCTTGCAGGAGAGTGGCATCAACAACAAAAATCACGTAGAGGGAAAACGACCCTTGGTGTGCAGCAGCATAGACAGAGAAGGCAGTTGCACGGACGAGACACGGGAAGGGAGAGCGGAGAGGACGTCGAGGAGGCAGGTCTTGCAGACGGGCTGCCGGAACCTGAGGATGGCGGGCATGCGCAAAGCGGTGACGCTGAAGGGGAGGATCGAGCGGGAGGAGAGGCAAGGCAAAGAGGAGGCTCGCGAAGGGGGAAGGAGATGGGGAAGGGCGCCTGGCGGCGAGGGAGGCCAGCGACGAGGTGGAGGAGGGCGTCGCGGTGGCAGGATGCGATGGAGGCCGTCGGGGCTGCTGCGGACGGCGGCGGGCTGCTGCAGAGGGTGGCTGGCCGACGACGGGGAAAAGGGGAAAAGGGGGAAAAGGGGGTCATCGCCGGTGTAGAGGCGGGCGGCCGGAGCGGCGGGGCGGGCCGAGGAAGAGGAGGAGGCGACGGGAAGCGGTGGTCGCGGAAGGAGGATCCCAGGCGGCCTTGGTCGGGCAGCGGAGCGTCGAAGAAGGCATGCGGCGGAGAAGAGGCACGCCCGGAGGAGGAGGCGCTGGGGCGGAGAGAGCGGTGGCGAGGTCTCAGGAGGCGGCGAGGTCGAGGGAGATGAGGAGGAAGAGGGAGGCGTGGGGGTGGGGCAGGCGTGGGGTCAGTGGTGGGACCGGGGTCAGGGAGGTAACACGGCCGGTGGGTGAGGAGTTGGGGCAGCTGGGAGGTGGGCCAGGGGTGGCTGGGAGAGGAAGTGAGGTCAGGGGTGGGGCCGGTGCAGGAGGTGGGGTCGAGGTGTAAGGGAGAGGGGGTGGAGTGGGTGCGGCTGGGGTGAGTGGGGAGTGAGAGAGGAGGTGGGACAGGAGGGTGGGGATGGCTGGTGGATTGATGAGGTGGCGGGGGGTGTGATGAGGTGGAGGGAAAGGTGAGGTGGCAGGCTAGGATAGGTGGGTAGACTAGGATTGGGTGAATTTAGGACTAGAAATTTTAGACTAGGGTTTCTTTTATTTTAACAATAGATTTTGTAATTGGTTTTAGATAAATGAAAGATCCGGCTGGACCGACGATTTGGATTTGAAAATAGAGGAGGGCTAGTTTAGAAAATAACATAGTCTTTCGCAAATAGTTTTTAGGCAAAATAATATGCATGATGATGACGATGCTCAAATGCAATGTGGCATGATGACATGAGCATGCGGTCACGATGATGCAATGCACAAAAACAACGCGATTTTCTAGTAGTGGTTTTTGCGGGATGCCACAATTCGACACCACTAACAATGGATCTCGCCCCCGAGATCCGCCTCATGGTACCGGGAAGAAGGGCGGCAATCTGATCCTTCGCGCTTCGTGTAGATCCTCGCGACACCACTAACGAGGGTTCCTTCTTCATCTGGAAATTGGCGACACCACCAACAATGGTCGGGGCTCACGTCCATTGGGAGAACACTCCGGAGAAACAAAGGACGGAGGTAGAGGTATAAAAGATAAAAGCCACTTCTAACCTCCGTGGAATGAGTGAAATCACATTAATTCACCAATTCGATGTACAAGAGCGAATGATAAGAGTATTGGTATGGTAGCTACTCCATCCCGCACTCGAACCATTACTCTGCACACGAATAGGCGGATTATGCAACCAACTCTCGGAATTCAGATAGAAGATCTCGACAAACGAGGTTCAGAAGCAAAGGAGTGATGCAGACTCTGCATCGGATCTGGCGTAGATGATGTCGTCGTGTCGGAAAACACCGGAAAGCACAAACAAGGAACAAAGAATGGTACCACAGTAGACGGGTTCCTCGGACAGCATGAACACCGGATGGTAGAACACCGCTATCAAAGGAGGAAGCGAAACCCTGAAGGTACGACGGAAACCCAACCACGAGAATTCCTGGACTCGAAGAAAGAGAAGAGAGCGGATTCAAAACACGTAGAGGTAAGAGGAGAATAGCAGAGGGGTAAGGAGTAAAATCAGACCTAATCAGAACTATCCAACCGATTTTTTGAAAATATTTTTGACACTCTACTTCGGCCGTTAGCTAGGTTATCCTACAGGCTGGACTTGTGGGGTATCGCAACTGCTGAGCTCTGATACCACTCAAGAACCCTCATGTCGACCCTATGCAAGTTTCAGCGATTCCGCCAAACCCATAGAAACGATTCAAAGGTGCCACCAGCACTTTCGCGGGTGGAAAGCGAAGTAATAACATTACACAACAGTCCTCGATGGGACCCACGAGCAGATATATACAACACGACTCCATGAGTCAAGAATACGATATAATATACAAAGATCCAAATCACCTTGAAAAGATGGAGCGTCCGACTACGGACAAGATGCAAATGGGGCTAAGAGCCACGAAGAATAACCAATGGTGTCCATAACCCTGCCTGGGCAAGCCGGAAGGGTAACCCCGAACGACGTCGATCTCAAAACCTGCTTAAACAAAGGGTGCCGACAAAGGGCAAAGGAAAAGAGAGCGGTCGATCGAGGCCAAGACACGAGAGACTAGAATTCGGCGGTCCTCGCCTACATAGGTATGGTGGACTGAAGCGGCAGCGCAGCATGCACTAAACAAACTATAGAGACTCGATACAACTGGCGGGTATCAGAGAGGGGTAAGAAACACCTATTCGGATCCAACCTGATACTACCATCAAACAAACCCATCCTGGCGTTTCCCCCTCGATACCAAACGAGGAAGTCAACCGAGGAACTCACCTGGCAGCGTTTTATGTATTCGATTATCGTTGCACCAATTACTAGTCGTATAGCTGGTCATCCGATAAAATAAGCAATGGCCAGTTTATTTATTCATTCCGTAGTTGGGACACTTACTAGTCAAATACAATTAGCATGAGATATCCCAAAACCCAGCAGTTGGCACTTTTATTCAGCCATTCCGTTGTAGTGAAGCTGATTACTAGTCATATCGGATACAAGTCAAATTATAACAGAACTTTAGTTATAGTTGTCTATGATCAAGCACCGTGCTCCAAGTCCATAACCGACACGGCTTCTAAAAGATTTAACCTGAGGGGTGCACCAAAGTATCCAAGCACTTGACCCTTTTGCGGATCGGTTAACATACACCCATCGGTATGTCGGCGGGGCCTAAGTCATGACGTTTCCAGACCCAAAGCAAGCACGGGGGGCCACCCCACTAAGTCTACCCGCAACGAAGTCGGCCGGTCTCCGAGACGGACTTAGGGTTTGGGTAGATGGCTGTGAACGACTGGGGACCCAAAACTGGGCTTGTCGACACCACGAAAACATGTCCCGATCCTAAACAGTACAGTGTGCTATCCATCGCACAATTTAAATAAAGCGGTAAAGCATGGCATAAGTACAGGATAGTAAATAAAAACTCAAACTAGTTTGTGGCCCCCAGTACAATACTTTGAAATCAGGTACTAATCGATGGGGGGCCCATATCTCCCCACCTGTGGTTAGCGCGCTCGATCTCGGAACAGGTGTCAAGAACTCGGGGTCCTACGGGACACCAGTGGGCGGTCGGAAACCAAAAGTTATCTATCACCCACCGGTGCCTCTGCATTTACCTACTTCAATTTTAGTTGTTAAACAGTAATTAAAGTAAACGATAATTAAAGCCATGATCATCTCCAACCTTAAACATGCGGCCATACTCCAACAACTGTGGTACTTGACGACACGCAACAGCACTTGAGCAAGCGACTACGGCGCGCAAGTCCAACTAACTACCAAACAACAGGTAATAGGATGTGTCCAAGGCAATATAAGGCTGCAAGGGATATCACGGGCACGAAAACTAGAGCATCGCAACACAGATAGCAATAGATCAACAGGAGGGAAGTAAATACTATAAAAGTAAGATAGGTAGAAAAGGGGAGATGCTCGCCTGAAAACATTGTCGAAGGTTCAACCGAAGATCGGGTCGACACTCGCATCAACTCATCGGCCTTATCCGCGAAGAACCAAAACACTAGAGGAAACACCAGATGCACTATTTAATACTACGGCAAAAGATCGGGCATGATGCATGTATGATGTATGGCATGGCAAAGGTGCGATGCAATTAGGCAATCTTAAGCGGAACCGGGGTCCCGACAATTAAGTATATGGTTACAGTTGTTCTAGATACCCGCAATTTAAATATTGTTTTAACATGGCAAAAGATAGCACCGGTTCGCTACACCAATTTAAATGAGGCCAATATAAGACTAGGTTTGCTCGCATATGGGCCCCATATTTAATTTAGGTGAATCGGCATAAGGCCCCCAAACCACATGATATGTATGCGAGATGACCAATTAAATATGCAACAATTATATCTTATTATAAAAATAGGGGCTTAGGTCACATCCGGTTCGAACTTGGGGTTCGGGGTTGGTCGCTGTGGCATCCCGCAAAACCACTACTAGAAAATCGCGTTGTTTTTGTGCAGTGCATCGTCATCATCATGCATTTGTTTGACTGAAACTATTTCCAATAAGCCTAGTTTTGTTTTCTAAAAATGCCCTTCTCTTATTTCAAAATAAGTCTTATAATTACCAGTCAAATTATTTGCCTATAAGTTATTTGCTAAAAAGATTTGAAACAAAAACAACACCGTAAATATTTACAAACTAACACAAAGCCCCAAACCCTAAACCTATTCCCACCCAAATCTATTCTACCCACCACTCACAGCTCGCAACCTCACCCTCTCCCCCAATCTCTACCCACCTTGCCACCTCATCAATCCTTGACCCAGCCCCCCTCCTCTCCTTCTCTCACCCCAGTCCCATCTACCCTCCCCTCACTTACATCCTGGGCCCACACGCCACCTCCCTCCCCACAGCAGCCCCACTCCTCCCTCCCTGCCCATCAGCATACACGCCCCCCCAACCCTCTCTCTCTGACCCCCGGGCCCCACCAAGCCAGCCACACCCCACTCAGCCCCGACCCCACCCCCTGGCCCGCGGCCCCACCCTGGCCCCGCGTCCCCCGCTCTCTCTCCTTTCTCCTCTCCCTCGTCCTTCCACCTCCCACCGACGCCCTCTCCTCGCGCGCCTCTCACCTCTCGGCTCTCCACCCGCTGACCTCATGGCCCCCCGCCTCGCCGAGGCCTCGCCTCCTCCTCCTTGGCCTAAGCGCCGGGCGCTGAGCTCGCCGTCGCCGGCGGACCGCCAGCCTCCCCGCCGCCTCGTCCAACACCGCACCAACCACCGCCTCCCCGCCGCGAGCCCCTCACCATCCGCGACCCCGACACCGGCCCTGCCTCGCCTCCACCCGCCACCCGAGCTGCCTCCTCTCCCGCCTCAGCCGCCTCGCCCTCAGACGCTTTTCCCGCTGGCCCGCTCCGCCGAGCTCGGGCCTCTCGGCGCCGCCTCCTTCCCGCCTCGCAACCCCCTGAGCCCCGCCTCTCGGCCCGTTCTCCCGGCCGCCCGCCATGGCCATCCTTCGAAGTTCTGCAGCGAGCTTCCTCTCGTGCCGTCGCCGCTGCCGCTGGCACCCTCGAGCTCGAGCCGCCCTGCTTTTCCTCTCGCAGCTCGGCTGTCTCCTTGGTCGCCGCGACGCCGTCGACCTCCGCCTCGACTCGCTGTCGTGAGCGCCGCCTTCATCTACTTCAAGGTCAGATCACCGCTGTCGCTATCGCCCTCGTTGCGAGGGCCCTCCGTCCGCGCCGTGCCTCGTCCTGAAGCCGAGCGCTAGATCCTGGCCGCAGGTTCTCTCGCAAGCATCCCGGGGCACGTGTTGAGTCTCCTGTAACAACAACTTGGACAAGTAATCGCCAAGGTCGACATCGATCAGGCAGATCCGTTGAACCCCCGACGCCATCCGAGTTCTCCGGCACGGATTCAAGATCGTCGACGTGGACTTCGGAGGCTGCCGGTTCGACAAGATCGCCTTCTCGGACGCGAACCCCAAGACCCTAAGGCCCCGAACCGAAGACCGATCCGAAGCGCCAAGGCCTTCGACAGGGAATCGACAAGATCATCGCGGAACTCCAAGGTCTACTTCGAAGTTTGCCGAACACCGAGATCTTCAATCGGATCCGAGGACACCGAGACCCCGATGCGACAAGTACTTCATCCCGAACGCCATGACCGTCGGCAATGACCCGAAGACCACGGATGCGACAAGACCTACCTCCATTATCCGAGAACGATCACGCCGAGACCGAACCCCAGATCCGAACCCTGAGACCGAACCCCGAACCCCCGGACCAAGATCGCCGAACCCTAATGTGTGAACCTTTTCCCGAGCCCCTATTTTTATAAACGCCAGATATAAAACCTGTTGCATATTAATCATTCATGCATGCATATTGTCATGTGGTTTGGGGGTCTTATGCCGACCTTATAATTAAATATGGGGCCCATATGCGGACAAATCTAGTCTTATATCGGCCTCATTTAAATTGGTGTAGCGAACCGGTGCCATATTTTGCCATGTTCAAACAACATTTAATTTGCGGGCTAGATAAACAACATGAACCATCTATTTAATTGTCGGGACCCCGGTTCCGCTTAATATGACCTAATTGCACCGCATGCTTGCCATGTCATACATCATTCATGCATCATGCCGGTCTTTTGCCGTAGTATTAAATACTGCATCCGGTGTTTGTTCTAGTGTTTTGGTTCTTCGCGGATAAGGCCATTGAGTTGATGTGAGCTTCGCCCCGATCTTCGGTTGAACCTTCGGCAATGTTTTCAGGCGAGCATCTCCCCCTTTCTACCTATCTTACTTTTATAGTATTTATTCCCTCCTGTTGATCTATTGCTATCTGTGTTGCGATGCTCTAGTTTTCGTACCCGTGATATCCCTTGCAGCCTTATATTACCTTGGACACAACCTATTACCTGTTGTTTGGTAGATAGTTGGACTTGCACGTCATAGTCGCTTGCTCAAGTGCTGTTGCGTGTCGTCCAGTACCACAGTTGTTGGAGTATGGCCGCATGTTTATTGTTGGAGATGATCATGGCTTTACTTATCATTCACTTTAATTCCTGTTTAACAACTAAAATTGAAGTAAGTAAGCAGAGGCACAGGTGGGCAATAGATGTTATTTGGTTGTTAACCGTCCACTTGTGTCCCGTAGGAACCCGAGTGCTTGATACCTGTTCCTTGATTTATCGCGCTATCCACATCCGGGAGGATTATGGGACCCCCCTGAGCCAGAGCTTGATTCAGTCTTATTTCTTGGGGCCACAACTAGTTTGAGGTTTTATTAACTATCATGTACTTATGCCATGCTTTACTGCTTTATTTACGATTGTGCGAGGAGCACACTGTACTGTTTAGGATCGGCACACGATTCCGCGATGTCGACAAGCCCAGTTTTGGGTTCCCAGTCGTTCACAGCCGTCCACCCAAACCTCGGGTCCATCTCGAATTCAGCTAACTTCGTTGCGGGTGTACTCCAAGGGGTGGCCCCCTGAAATATTTCTGAATCCTGTGATTGCTTTGTCGTGAAGGCCTCGTTGGGTTTTGATTTGGTTTTTCCGAGGTTGATCGAGTGTGTGTTGCTATTGGTGCACCCCGGCCGGGTAAAACTTTTTGAAAGCCGTGTCCGCGGTTATGGACGACTTGGAGCACAGTATCTCGATCATAGACAACTATAACTAAAGTAGTGCTATAAATTTGACTATATAATGACTAGTAATCAGCTTCACTATAATGGAATGGCTAAGAAAACTGCCCACAATTGCTTGTTTTGGGTTGTCGCTTGCGACCATTGTATCTGACTAGTAAGTATTGCAACTATAACGGAATGGCTAAATAAAAGTACCAACAACTGCTGGGTTTTTGGGTTAACTCGTGCCAATTGTATCTGACTAGTAAGTGCCGCAACTACAACGGAATGGTTGAATAAAAGTGCCCACTGCTTAATTTATCAGGATGACTATCTATATTTGACTAGTAATTGCTGCAACGATAACTGAATAAGTAAAACTGCCAACTGTGTGAGTTCCTCGGTTGACTTCCTCGTTTGGTCTTGAGGGGGAAACACCAGGATGGGTATGTTTGGTGGTAGTATCAGGTTGGTTCCGATTAGGTCTTTCTTATCCCTCTCTGATAGCCGCCAGTTGTATCGAGTCTCTATAGGTTGTTTAGTGCATGCTGCCGCTGCCGCTTGATCCATACCTATGTAGGCGAGGACCGCCGAATTCTAGCCTCGCTGTCATCGGCCTCGATCTTGGCTCTCTCTTTTCCTTTGCCCTTTGTCGGCACCCCTTTTGTTTAAGCAGGTTTTGCGATCGACGTCGTTAGCAGGGTTACCCTTCCGGCTTGGCCTGTGCAGGGTTATGGACTCCATTGGTTATTCTTCAGGGCTCTTAGCCCCATTTGCATTTTGTCCGTAGCGGGACGCTCTATCGTTTTCAAGGTGATTTGGATCTTTGTATTGTATATCTGTATTCTTGACTCATTGAGTCGCTGTTATATATATATCTGTTCTGTGGGTCCCATCGAGGACAGTTGTGTAATGTTATTACTTCGTTTTCCACCCGCACGAAAGTGCCTGGTGGGAACCTTTGAATCGTTTCTATGCGGGTTTGGCGGGAAGCGTTAAAACTAGCATAGGTCCGATTCTGAGGGTGTTACAGTCTCAGGGTCCGGATCTAGGGTTCGGCCTCGGCGGGATCGTTCTCGGATATCGGAGGTAGATCTTGGCATTCCGGGAAGGAGGACTTGGTCGGCGTCGGGGGCGCATCGGACTCGCCCTGGTCGGTATCAATCTCGTCGGGCCCGCGTATCAGGTCGGTCTTAGCGTCCGGGGGGAAGTTAATGTCGTATCTGTGTCGACGACCTAGGCGTCCGGGTAGAAGAACTTGTCGTTCCGACAGGTTCAGGTTCCGTCTTTGGACTCCGGGATCGGGGCCTTTGATCCGACCTTCAAGTCTAGGAAGAAGATCTTGAGGGTCCCTGGCACGACATCGAACCGATGTAGATGTTGGTGACGAACTTGTCGGGCTCGAGTGGCTTGTAGTAATCTTTTACCGAGTATGAACGCTAGCAGATATACACCAAAACGGACGGAACAAAACGAGGACGCCATGTACCATTCAGGAATTAACTCGAACACCTTGCAGGAGAGTGGCATCAACAACAAAAATCACGTAGAGGGAAAACGACCCTTGGTGTGCAGCAGCATAGACAGAGAAGGCAGTTGCACGGACGAGACACAGGAAGGGAGAGCGGAGAGGACGTCGAGGAGGCAGGTCTTGCAGACGGCGTCTGCCGGAACGGAGGACGGCGGGCTGCGCGAGCCCAGGCGGTGACGCGCGCTGGAAGGGGAGGCTCGAGCGGGAGGAGAGGCAAGGCAAAGAGGAGGCTCGCGGAGGGGGAAGGAGATGGGGAAGGGCGCCTGGCGGCGAGGGAGGCCAGCGACGAGGTGGAGGAGGGCGTCGCGGTGGCAGGATGCGATGGAGGCCGTCGGGGCTGCTGCGGACGGCGACGGGCTGCTGCAGAGGGTGGCCGGCCGACGACGGGGAAAAGGGGAAAAGGGGGAAAAGGGGGTCGGCGCCGGTGCAGAGGCGGGCGGCGAAAGGGCGGCAGGCCGAGGAAGAGGAGGAGGCGGCAAGGAAGCAGGTCGCGGGAAGGAGGGATCCCAGGCGGTCGGGCGGGCCGGAGGCGTCGAAGACGGCGGCGGAGAAGAGGAGAGCCGGAGGAGGAGGCGCTGGGGCGGAGCCGAAGAGGAGCGGTGGGGGAGGCGGTGAGGCGCTCGGGGTCGAGGAGATGAGGGAGGAAGAGGGAGACGCGGGGGGGGGGGCGTGGGGGGTGGGGCCGGGGCGTGGGGTCAGGTGGTGGGACCGGGGTCCAGGGAGTGGGTAACGCGGCCGGTGGGTGAGGGAGTTGGGGCAGCTGGGAGGTGGGCCCAGGGGTCGGGCCAGGGGGAGAGGGGAAGTGAGGCTGCAGGGTGGGGCCGGTGCAGGAGGTGGGGTCGGGGTGTAAGGGAGAGGGGGTGGAGTGGGTGCGGCTGGGGTGAGTAGGGAGTGAGAGAGGAGGTGGGCCAGGAGGGTGGGGATGGCTGGTGGATTGATGAGGTGGAGGGAAAGGTGAGGTGACAGGCTAGGATAGGTGGGTAGACTAGGATTGGGTGAATTTAGGACTAGAAATTTTAGACTAGGGTTTCTTTTATTTTAACAATAGATTTTGTAATTGGTTTTAGATAAATGAAAGATCCGGCTGGACCGACGATTTGGATTTGAAAATAGAGGAGGGCTAGTTTAGAAAATAACATAGTCTTTCGCAAATAGTTTTTAGGCAAAATAATATGCATGATGATGACGATGCTCAAATGCAATGTGGCATGATGACATGAGCATGCGGTCACGATGATGCAATGCACAAAAACAATGCGATTTTCTAGTAGTGGTTTTTGCGGGATGCCACAATGACACTGTAAACATTATTAAGCTTTGCCGAGTGTCAACTAACGGACACTCATTAAAGTTCTTTCATGCAGGAAAAACTTTCGCGCGCGGGGTTGGCAGGAATTTCCAGCCATGCCATTTGCCGAGTGTCATCTAGATGACACACGACAAAGAAAATGTTAGCCGAGTGTAATCCAAAATACACTCGGCAAATTAGGGGTTTCTCTTTTTTTTTCCGCCCTCCCTTTCTGCCATGGTTACCGCCATATTTGCAATGAAATGACACCTTATGTAGCTAAGTATTATTTTTTCAAAAAATAAAAACAATTTTACCTTGCATGGCAGAGGGCACATGCTGTTAACACCGAGGCACTCTTTTTAGTGTTGTTCGCCCAAAAAAAGGAAAAAGAGTGTCCAAAATACAAAAGGGATTACTCTCCCAAAAATACAACACTCAAAAATTTGGCACCCGCGGTGACCCAAATAGCTTTGCATCTTCTTTGATGGTCTGAAGTAGGATTGTAGGTGGCGCATACTTGTTTCAGAAGACTCGCATTTCTCTCTTTCCAAATCGTTCAAGTAACAAGCATTGTAATGAAAGACATGGCTTTACGGTTGAAAGTGGCTTTGCAAGACATCATCATCCGCCAATCTTGAATGGATAGCTCGGGCATCCACAAGTGAGTTTAAATGTTTGGGATCCCGAGCTAATATTTAACTAAACCCCAAGTCCTCTTGGTGAACCGGCATTGGGAAAAAAGATGGGATGTCGTCTCTTGGGTTCCCTTATAAAGCGGACAAATCTCATAATTTGTCCATCCTCTTTTTCCAAGGCGGCCTCAGTCCAAAGCCTATTTTGGATGTCCAACCACGCAAATAATTTGATCTTGGGTGGTGCCCATGCCTTCCATACCATTTTGTTGAAGAGAGCGAGGGTGGAGCCAAAGAATTGCATCTTATATGCCGAAGAAAAAGAATATTCTCCATTTTCCGTGAGGTTCCAAACAATTGTGTCTTCTACATCTTTACTAAGTTGTTTCCTATTTATTTCACTCCATATCCGCATGTATTGGTGGATGTGGTCGATGGTTAAGATGGAGTCCATTTTTTATCTTTGATACCAATTGTTTTGATGCAATAATGCCTCCTTAACTTTCTATTTCTTTCTTGTGGACGCTTCATATATGAGGGGACAATGTCTTTTGACGTCATTCCATTAAGCCAGGAAGAATCTCGAAAGGGTGTAATTTTTCCGTTGCCAATAGAATCGTCATGTTACATTCTTACTCTAAACTTGGTCTTCATACCCCGAGAAACAAAATAGTAAATAGTGCCAAATTTAAACTGGAAGTATGTGTCAACGACCAAGATACTGTATCCATCGGTCTAGGAGATGGGCCTGAAGAGCCGAGGGCCAGAATGAAGCCCATGCGGACCAGGAGGACACCAGGTTGGCTTGCAGGCCAAGAATGGGCCCGTTAGGCCTTGTAATCTCTGAGAGCCGCAACCAGAGTGTTATTTAGCGAGAATACGATAGCGTAGAACCTGGGATGTAACTGGATGAAAGGAACGGCAGTGCCGTGGATCGTTGACTAGCTCGGAGGGAGGTTGGGTGGATCGGGCTAGATCTCTAAATTACTCTGCAATTCCTCTTGTTGCTTGCTTAGATCGATAGGGCTCTTACACCTGGTATCAGAGCCAGTAGATCCTCACTCTGGATTTGCCGCTCCACCGCCACGCCACTCGATTCGCGGAGCGCCGCCGTACTCAAATCATGGAGGCCCTCTCCCCTGAGTCCAAGAACCTCTACGATCTCATACGGGCAGAGACGTCCGAGATCTATGAGACCAAGTTCGCAACCTACAAGAAGGAGATGTTGGATGCCGTCAGGGTGTTCGTCGATGACACGGAGAAGCAGTTCGAGGAGATCAACGCTTCCATCGACCAGGCTCAAGGCCGTGTCGAGACGGAAATCGCCTCAGTGAAGGCCACCCTCGGCAGCGAGCTCACCTCCATCAATCACTCTCTCAGCGCCGAGATTTCACATCTGGCGGACGCGGTGAACCGCGCCAGCAGGCCACGCTCGGGCGCTTCGGCGGGGGAGTTCGTGACGTCCATATCCCGGCAGTCAGCGGACGGAGCTGTCGGCCCAGTTGGGCACTGCTGTGAACAGTACCACCAGGGGAAGGCAAGTGCTCCGCACCAGCCTCCTCCGGTCTGAGGTATGAACTCTGGCCTCATTGCTAATTCAGATTACCCCTCATCTTCTGGGAACAATTCTGACTCATTTGCACCTGGACATCGTGTGGAATTGCCACAATTCGACGGGACGAACCCTAAACTCTGGCAACACCGGTGTGAGGAGTACTTTGCTCGTTGGGCGACGCATGATCGGCACAAGATTTCGTACGCCTCATCCTTGTTCGTGGGTGCTGCGGCAACCTGGCTGGAATCTTATCTTCCGAAGACTCCTCAGGCAACTTGGTGTGAATTTACCCAAGAGGTACAGACAAGATTCTGTCAAAACCAACATCAAATATTGGTTCGACGATTGTTCCGCATCTGCCAGACAAGCACTGTAGAAGATTATGTTCAACGTTTTGCTGATTTGCTTGATAAGATTTCAGCATTTGAGGCTCAGCCTGACCCAATACATTACCTGACACGTTTCTTGGATGGGCTCAAGCCAGCAGTGCGACTGTTAGTAGCAATTCAGCAACCCAAGGACTTGGATACTGCTTATTCCTTGGCGTTACTATATGAGGAATTAGGGGATGGAATCACACCAATGAATGAGCAAGTCAATAGTAGCCATGCGAGCAGGAGATTTACTCACAACCCTGCCTCTCCTTATGTTCCAACACCACCCCCACCGCCACAGCCACCATCCAAGTGGATCTCAAAATCTGTAGAAGAGAAAAAAGCTGCCGAGTCAGCTAGAACAATGTCTGATGAAAAGTGGACTGCTCTCAAGGCATACAGGAGATCAAAAGGGCTATGCTTTACTTGTGGAGAAAAGTGGGGAAGGGAACATCAGTGTAAGAACACAATCAGCTTACATGTGGTGCAGGAAATGATCGAATGTATGCAAACAAGTGACAAAGAGTCTGATTCTGAATCTGAAAATCTTATGTTGCTATCAGCTGCAGCTACAGGTGGTTCAACAAAAGGTTCCAAATCAATGAAACTCCGAGTGCACATACAAGGTGAATCACTGTTGTTCCTTGTGGACTCCGGTAGTTCTACTTGTTTCATTGATGAAAAGGTTGCCACTCGAATTTCTGGTCAACAAACTGCATCAAGCACGATGAGAGTGAAGGTCGCTGGAGGACCTATATTGACTAGTTCTCAAGTGTTTCCTGAATTGCAGTGGGATTCTCAAGGAACTCATTTCACTGACAGCTTCAGAGTACTATCACTTGACAGTTTTGATGGAATCATTGGGTTAGATTGGCTCACTAAGTATAGCCCGATGCTTACGCACTGGGGGGAACAGTGGTTGGCCATTCAGCGGGATGGAGAATTTGTCGTGTTACATGGTGAGGAGGCGTATGGAAATTCTCCTGAGATTCTTGAGTTGCATGTTACAACTGATACTGAACAGGTCCCTGACAAACAACAACGGCCTAGAATTCAGTCCCTCCTCGACCAATTCGCTTCTGTTTTTCTAGCCCCAACTGAATTGCCACCAAGAAGAAAGTATGATCATCATATACCGCTGATTCCGGGGGCTCATCCTGTTTCCCTTCGCCCATATCGAGTGGCCCCAGAATTGAAAACTGAAATTGAAAGACAAATACAGGAACTGCTAGCACAAGGTGTCATTGCGCATAGCAACAGCCCTTTTGCCTCCCCGGTGATCTTGGTCAAGAAATCTGACAAGACTTGGCGTCTCGTAGTTGATTACCGCCACCTGAATGCGCTCACTGTGAAGGGAAAATATCCATTGCCGGTTATTGATGAGCTCCTTGATGAGTTAGCCGGTGCAAAGTGGTTTTCGAAACTGGATCTCCGGGCGGGTTACCATCAAATCCGTCTTGCACCTGGTGAGGAATTCAAAACCGCATTTCAAACACACAATGGTCACTACGAATTTCGTGTCATGGCATTTGGATTGACCGGCGCACCGGCGACATTCCAACATGCCATGAACGCGTCTCTCGCACCAGTTCTCCGCAAATTTGCGCTCGTCTTTTTCGATGATATCTTAATCTATAGTCCAGATTATGATTCTCACATCTCTCATGTGCATGCTGTTCTCGAGATTCTTCATCGTGACAAGTGGCAGGTGAAGCTTTCAAAGTGTGCCTTTGCGCAGGAACAAATTGCATATTTGGGGCACGTGATTTCTGCTGCTGGCGTCTCAACAGACGAGTCCAAGATTCATTCCATTCGTTCTTGGATGCAACCGGCCAATCTAAAGGAGTTGCGAGGGTTTCTTGGGTTGCGGGCTATTATCGAAAATTTATCCAACATTATGCGATCATCAGTCAACCTCTTACTGCACTGTTGAAGAAAGGAGCTTTGTTTATTTGGACTGATGTTACAGAAACTGCATTCCAGACACTGAAGCAAGCTCTCATCTCTGCACCTGTTCTGACCTTGCCGGATTTCAGTACGCAGTTCGTCATCGAGACGGATGCGTGTGATGTAGGGATCGGCGCTGTATTGTTGCAGCGTGGCCACCCAGTGGCATATGTCAGCAGAGCGCTTGGGCCAAGGAACAGGGGACTATCTGTATACGAGAAGGAGTATTTAGCAATTTTACTCGCAGTACAGCAGTGGCGATCTTATCTGCAAATTGGGGAGTTTTTTATACGAACAGACCACAAGAGCTTGACCCATCTTACTGATCAGCGACTGCATACCGACTGGCAGCAGAAGGCTTTGACAAAAATGATGGGTTTACAGTACCGTGTTGAGTACAAGAAAGGCAGTCTCAATGCTGCTGCTGATGCACTGTCGCGCAAGCCTCCTCACACATCTGAACTCTTTGCCATGTCCTCAGTTTTACCAGTCTGGCTGGAGCGAGTGCAAGCTAGTTATCAGGATGATCCACATGTTCAATCAATTGTGCAAAAGTTAGCGGTTGACCCTTTATCTGAACCACACTATTCATTAAAAGATGGAATCCTGAGATATGACAAAAGGATATGGGTAGGAACTGATTCGGCCTTGCAAGTGCAAATCATCACTGCTTTTCATGCGAGCCCAGTTGGAGGACATTCAGGATTCCCTGTGACTTACAGAAAGTTGGTTTCTCTATTCAAATGGCCGAAGATGAAAGGTGCTGTTAGAGAATTCGTGCGCTCCTGTCACGTTTGCCAGCAAGCTAAGCCAGAACGAACATTGCCAGCTGGGTTGTTACAACCACTACCTGTTCCTTCCGGGCCCTGGGAGATGGCAACAATGGATTTTATTGATGGATTACCTCTTTCTCGCAACTTTGACTGCATTCTTGTCATAGTAGATAAATTCTCAAAGTTGGCTCACTTTATCCCCCTAAAGCATCCATACTCTGCAACCAAAGTGGCAGATTTGTTTGTCGACAACATCTACAAACTTCATGGTATGCCTGAAACTCTAGTCTCAGATCGTGACCCTGTTTTTACCAGTCAGTTCTGGCGGTCAGTGTTTAAGTCCACTGGAACTGAACTGAAACTGACTACAGCTTATCACCCTGAAACTGACGGACAAACAGAGCGAGTAAACCAATCCATTGAGTGTTACTTGCGCTGTTTCATCAGTGCTCACCCTAAGCATTGGTCTAAATGGATTTCTCTTTGTGAGTTCTGGTACAATTCGAACTGGCATTCCTCAGTGGGCAAGTCACCTTTTCAAGTGATCTATGGTCGACAACCTCGGTACTTTGGCATTACAGCTACAGACAAAATTGCTTCTGAAGACATTCAAACTTGGCTGACTGAAAGGGCACTAGTAACTGCTTCAGTACGACAACATTTGCTGAGGATGCAACAGAGGATGAAGCATCAAGCTGATAAGCATCGCGTGGAGAGGACATTTGCGGTTAATGACAAGGTATTCCTCAAACTACAGCCCTACGTCCAGTCGTCAATTGCCACTCGGGCCAACCACAAGCTGGCGTTCAAGTACTATGACCCCTACCGTGTCCTCTCCCGTATTGGTGAAGTAGCGTACAAGCTGGGATTACCGGAAGGCAGCAGAGTTCACCCGGTTTTCCATGTGTCTCAGTTGAAAGCATGTATTGGACCAGGTAATCAGGTATTACCTGTTCTTCCATCTCCTGATGATGTCTATCAAGTGCCCGTGCAGATTATTCGGAAGCGTGTTCGACAGAATGGCATTCGTACAATTGTCCAAGTTCTTGTCCAATGGAGTGGTCAACCTGAAGAATTAGCGACGTGGGAAGATCTCGAGGCCTTGAAGCAGCGGTTTCCCCGAGCCCCTGCTTGGGGGCAAGCAGCGTTTCAAGGGCGGGGGGATGTCAACGACCAAGATACTGTATCCATCAGTCTAGGAGATGGGCCTGAAGAGCCGAGGGCCAGAATGAAGCCCGTGCGGACCAGGAGGACACCAGGTTGGCTTGCAGGCCAAGAATGGGCCCGTTAGGCCTTGTAATCTCTGAGAGCCGCAACCAGAGTGTTATTTAGCGAGAATACGATAGCGTAAAACCTGGAATGTAACTGGATGAAAGGAACGGCAGTGCCGTGGATCGTTGACTAGCTCGGAGGGAGGTTGGGTGGATCGGGCTAGATCTCTAAATTACTCTGCAGTTCCTCTTGTTGCTTGCTTAGATCGATAGGGCTCTTACAGTATGACCAGCGCGGCACACGTTGCGTGGACGCGCCACCGCATGGCGTTGGCCGCTGTACACGTAGACGGAGTGTTTATCTTGCCTTGGCTACGTGAACAGTGAGCTGCAGCGTGGCAGGTTAAATTGCAAGGCGACATATGGGGCAGGAGCAGCAGCACAGTGTCGTGGATCGAAGATATTTTGTTGCAGGTGGGGGGAAGGGGGAGCAGAACGGCAGCGACGAGTGGGAGCTGCATTCTGCTGCGATTCATTCAGCAATACAGGCATACAGCGGCCTGTCGCTTGCATTTTTTGCTTTGAGAACTGGTATAAAGCGGCAGGCAATGGAGAATGAACCAGGACGTGACGAATTCATTGGGATGGGCTGGCCCGTGTGGATCGTCAGGAATAACGGAGGTAGAAATTTTTCCAAAGTATTTTGTTATGATACTGATTTTATATCACATTAACTAGATACTAAGGCCTTGTTTGATTCATAGGAATTGTATAGGAATTATGTAGGATTTGGATCCTATAGGATTTTTTCCTATGTTATTGTTTGATTCATAGGAACACAACCTGTAGGAATTAATCTTATAGAAATCTTGTAGTGCAATTCCTATAGGAAACAAATATTAGATCAAAACTCATGGGAAAATTCTTTTGCTACATCAAAAAGAATTCCTCTTCCAATAGGATTCAAGTTGACATGACATCTCAATCCTATGTTTTTCCTATT
Organism: Avena longiglumis; assembly: GCA_030063025.1. Lineage (NCBI taxonomy): Eukaryota > Viridiplantae > Streptophyta > Magnoliopsida > Poales > Poaceae > Avena > Avena longiglumis. Next base: position 12,803,007 of record CP125979.1, read on the forward strand.
CCTATACTTTTACTATCATATGAATCAAACAAGCCCTAAAGGTGTTTTTGCGTGAAGATACGTGCCAAAGCAAGACAGAGGAGCGGGTGAGGCGACTCCCCCTCCTCCCCCGCGCCGCCGCCCCGAGCACAGCTGCCGGGCTCCCCCGTCGGTGCTCCGCCCTCGCCCCCCCCCCCTCCCCGCCTTGTCCTCCTCTCCCGCCTTTGCTGGTGGGCGCCGTCCGGGCGGCGCTCGTGGTGTGCCGCCGACGGCGGCGGTTCTTTTCCCGCGCGTGAGCTCCTATGCCGGGGGTGGTGGCTGGCGGCGGTGTAGGACGGCCGGCAACGGGCTAGGTGTCCTAGGCCACATGGAGGCGGGGACGCTGCCCTAGGCGGCGGGGCACCAGCAGTGGCCGTCGTTCATACATCACAGATCTAGGCCCTAAGGGCCTAATTTGTGTCTAAGCGGGCTGGTTCGTGTGGTTGTGCCTCCGCCGGACCGAGGAGCGCCCTAGGACGCGGCTTGCGGTGCTGATGTCATGCCTTCTGCAGCGCGGCAGTGGAGCTTCACAGGCCCTTTTGGCCCGACCGTACCTATGGATTCTTCGAGGGTAGCGGCGGTGCCCTACGTGCAACAGCGTGGCGGCGAGGACTTTACGAGCCCATCCAGGGCTCGGACGGGCCTTCTCAGCCTGATGTGTCCTTACGGCTACGTCCGGTCGGCACCCGCCATAGGCGGTGGATGAAGTCCTCTGGGTGGCTCGGCCTCTGCCGCCCTCTGGTTCCTTGTGGCTCGATGTGCTCGGGCCACAGCATTCGATCGGTTACCGTTTCTGGTGGTGGAGGTTGCTCCCTCCCGTGTGGTGGTTGTATCGCTGACCTCTGCCCTCGACTATTTCCTTTTGGTCCGGTCGACCTCGCAGCGGGTGTCATGGTGCAATGGCGATGACGATGACAAGACCGTGGTGGCACATGTTTGTGGGAGGTGTGGTTGGTGGTGTGCTCCGGCTTGCCCGGGGTTGTGGTTTTTGGGGTCGGGCGAAATCCTTGTCGGCCTTGTTGGCCCCGACGCGGTGATGCCTCCAGGTGACACCGTTTTTCTTGAAGGGTGCCGGGTGTTCCCTTTCCCTACCTCCTAGCATACTGGGGAAAACCCTAGGACTAGTCCGAGCAACAACGGTGTCACTTTCCTTCTTGGAGGTGTTGCTTGGTGCGAGGTGCGTGGTCACGAGGAGAGTGGTGGTCATCATCCGGTGGGTGCAGCGGTTGCGCGTCATCGTCGTTTTCGCCGAGCCGTCGTTGTCGGCTTTATTTTATCTTCTTCTTTCTTTTCTTTTTCTTTCGGGCTTGCTGTGTGATGTTTGCCCTAGGAGTAGACTCGTTTGTATCAGTGGTTTGCTATATTAATATAGAGGGGCAAAAACCTGATTCAAGAGAACTAGATACTAAAAGAGTAATTATTTGTCATAAAATTATATTTCAGAAACAACAATTTTACCTTAATCGTCAGAGCGGAATGGATGTAGACTAACAAAAGATTTTTTTTATACAATTATAATGCAACTTTTTCCGGTTTTACATCGGATTTTCTATTTTCTCCAAATCAAATTTTGAATGAGAACTAATCATATGTTTCAATGAGATGTCTCATTTCTTGGAAAATGTTATTCACCACAAAAGATGAGTTATTTTTTTTCATGTAATATAGCTCATAGTCTCGTTGTCCAATCCCCGTATACACCATTTATGCACGTGTGGTATTCGTCGCGGTACTTATAGAATGTTTACAATGTTGTAGTGACTATTTTAATGACACATGAAGAGTGGAAATCAACCCCATTCACCCATTTATACCAAACTTTTTTTATTTCTAATAACTCATCTCTTGGCTCTAAATGCATGACCTTTATGGTATATCCTTCAATATAGACTAGCATCAATATCATTTTACAATAACAACAAGGGAAAGTAACAATGTAACTACAACCCGACAATATCATGTACAATAGGATATGCATATACATATTTGCGATACAATTCCAATTTTACTATTTTAGACATTATTCATTATAACTAGAATCATATTTTTTCCAACAACCATTTTTCACACTTTTAGATGTTCAAATCTTTTAGTGTGAACATATTTGATCAGAATTTTATGCAAGCCCAGGTATCACATTAATCCAAATATATACCAATGTACCATTAATTTTTCATTGTGTGTCTACATATCTGTAACACCCTCAGAATCGGCCCTATGCAAGTTTGAGCGAAACCCGCCAAACTCGCATAGAAACGATTCAAAGGTGCCCACCAGGCACTTTCATGCGGGTGGAAAACGAAGTAATAATATTACACAACAGTCCTCGATGGGACCCACAAAACAGATATATATATAACAGCGACTCAATGAGTCAAGAATACAGATATACGATACAAAGATCCAAATCACCTTGAAAATGATACAGCGTCCGACTACGGACAAGATGCAAATGGGGCTAAGAGCCCTGAAGAATAACCAATGGCGTCCATAACCCTGCCCAGGCCAAGCCAGAAGGGTAACCCTGCTAACGACGTCGATCTCAAAACCCTTAAACAAAGGGGTGCCGACAAAGGGCAAAGGAAAAGAGAGGCGGTCAAGATCGAGGCGATTGCAGCGAGGCTAGAATTGGCGGTCCTCGCCTACATAGGTATGGTGGTGAGCGGCGTAGCGCATGCACTAAACAACCTATAGAGACTCGATACAACTGTCGGCTATCAGAGAAGGATAAGAAAGACCTATTCGGATCCAACCTGAGGCTACCAACAAACAAACCCATCCTGGTGTTTCCCCCTCGAGACCAAACGAGGAAGTCAACCGAGGAACTCACACCGTTGGCAGTTTTATTTATTCAGTTATCGTTGCAGCAATTACTAGTCATATCTAGATAATCGTCCTGATATAATAAGCAGTGGGCAATTTTAGTTAACCATTCCATTGTAGTTGCAACACTTACTAGTCAGATACAATTAGCATGAGATAACCCCAAAACCCAGCAGTTGTTGGTACTTTTATTTAGCCATTCCGTTGTAGTGAAGCTGATTACTAGTCATATCGGATACAAGTCAATTTATAACAGTAAACTTTAGTTATAGTTGTCTATGATCAAGCACTGTGCTCCAAGTCGTCCATAACCGCGGACACGGCTTCTCGAAAAGATTTAACCCTGCAGGGGTGCACCAAAGTATCCACAAGCACTTCGACCCTTTTTGCCAGATCAGTTAACATACACCCATCGGTATGTCGGCGGGGCCTAAGTCATGACGTTTCCAGACCCAAAGCAAGCACGGGGGGCCACCCCACTAAGTCTACCCGCAACAAAGTCGGCCGGTCTCCGAGACGGACTCAGGGTTTGCGACAGTGGCTGTAAACGACAGCGAATCCCAAAACTGGGACTGTCGATACCGCGAAAACACTCCGCTTCCTAAGCGATGCGGTGCTCCTCGCACAATCGTAAATAAAGCAGTAAAACATGGCATAAGTACAGGATAGTAAATAAAACCTCAAACTAGTTTGTGGCTCCCAGTACAATACTTTGAAATCAGGTACTAATCAATGGGGGGCCCATATCTCCCCACCTGTGGTTAGCGCGCTCGATCTCGGAACAGGTGTCAAGAACTCGGGGTCCTACGGGACACAAGTGGGCGGTCGGAAACCAAACATTATCTATCACCCACCGATGCCTCTACTTACTTATTTCAATTTTAGTTGTTAAACGGCAATTAAAGTGAACGATAAGTAAAGCCATGATCATCTCCAACATCAACATGCGGCAATACACCAACAACTGTGGCACTTGACGACACGCAACAACACTTGAGCAAGCGACTACGACGCGCGGGTCCAACTATCTACCAAACAACAGGTAATTGGATGTGCCCAAGGCTATATATGGCTGCAAGGGATATCACGGGTACGAAAACTAGAGCATCGCAGCACAGATAGCAAAAGAACAACAGGAGGGAATAAATACTAGAAAAGTAAGATAGGTAGAAAGGGGGAGATGCTCGCCTGAAAACATTGTCGAAGGTTCATCCGAAGAACGGGACGAAGCTCACATCAACTCAACGGCCTTATCCGCGAAGAAGCAAAACACTAGAAGAAACACCGGATGCAATATTTAATACAACGGCAGAAGATCAGCATGATGCATGTATGATGTATGACATGGCGAAGGTGCGATGCAATTAGGTCATATTAAGTGGAACCGGGGTCCCGACAATTAATTAAATGGTTCAAGTTATTTAGAACCCCCGCAATTTAAAGGTTGTCTTAACATGGCAAAAGATAGCACCGGGTTCGCTACACAAATTTAAATGAGGCCAATATACGACTGGCTTTGCCCGCATATGGGCCCCATATTTAATTATGAGGTGAATCGGCATAAGGCCCCCAAACCAATGATATGCATGCGAGTATGACAATTTAATATGCAACAAGTATATATCATTTAATAAAATAAGGTCTCGGGTTTGGGTTCACACATTAGGGGGTCTCGACGAACTTGGGGTTCCGGGGGGTTCGGGGTTCGACAGGCTCGTGGTTCGTGAGCGGTCTCGGCAGGAACATTCTCGAACAACGGGACAGATCTTGTCGCATCCGGGGTCTCGGCGGACTCGGCATCCGGAACGGAGCTTCGCGGCCTCGAGGAAGTACTTGGCGTTTCCACGTCGGCGATCTTGGCGTTCTTCCGGTTCGGGTCCTGGCGCTTCGGATCGGTCTTCAGGGTCTCGGCCACCGGATCCTTGAAGGAGGACTCCTGGTCTCCGGGTTCGCTCTCCGGTTCCGGGGTCGGGGTTCGGGGCCTTGGCGTCCGCGTCCTTCGAGGCCATGTTGTGGTACTTGTCATCCATGATGAAGGTCTTGTCTATGGTTCGTCAAGTGCTACCGGTCTTGTTCCTTTGCGAAGAACTTGTCGACGAGATAAGGGCCCGAGAGGAACTTGGTGGTTCATCTTGACAGACACCGGAACCGCTGCCAAAACCAGCGGCACCCGAGCTGAGGCGAGCGGGTGACGACGAACGGGGCACGTCTGCGGAACACGGGCGAGGCAGTGAGGTGAGGAGGGCGGGCCGAGCGGGCCGCGAGGGCCTGGCCGGGCAGGCGGGCTCATGGCGACGCTGGCGAGGAGGAGGCAGGGGAGGAGGGAGGCGGTGGGCCTCGGCGGGCGGAGAGAGGGCAGCGAGGACAGGCGGCGGCGGGGCGGCAAGGAGGCGAAGCGGAGGGCGAAGGCAGCCCGGGCGGGTGGTCTGGGCGGAGGAGCTGGCGGTGGCGGAGAGGGAGGCGAGCTCGGGGAAGGCCTGGCGAGAAGAGAGCGGCGGCGATCGGGCGTGGTCGAGCGTCGAGGCGAGCGGGCGGGCAGCGAGTGGAGGGCAGCGGTGGGCCGAGGGCGAGAGGGCAGCGGCCGAGGAGGAGGAACAGAGGCGTCGGCGGAGTGAGGCGGGCGGCGGAGGTGGTGGAGAGGAGGAACCGCGGAGGAGGAGATGCTTTCAGCGGTGGTGGCGGCGAGAGGAAGGAGGCAGGTGGGAGGTTGGGGTCGGGTGGGAGTTGGTGAGGGAGGGGAGGGAAGAGGAGGAGGAGAGGAGACGGGGGAAGCGTCGGTCAGGGTGGGGCCAGTGCAGCGGGGTCGGGGCGTGGGTCCACCGCGGGGTCGGTGGGGGACAGGTGGGAGTGGGGCTGTGGGGGAGAGAGGGAGGGGTCCGGCTGGCAGGTGGGACCGGGTAGAGAGTGGGTTGGGGAGTGGGTGAGGCTGGCGGCGGTTGGGGTGGGGGCAGTGGTGAAAGAGAGGGGTAGGGGGAAGGTGGGTGAGAGAGAGAGGGGGGAAAAGGGGTATGGATTGATGAGGTGGCCAGTGGGTAGAGATTGGGGAGAGGGTGAGGTGGCGGTGTGAGAGGTGGGTAGGATAGATTTGGGTGGGGATAGGATTTAGAGTCTAGGTTTTATTAGTTTTGTAGATATGTGTTTGTTTGGTTTTGTTTATTTTAAAACAAGGCCACTTTGCAATTAGTTTTTAGGGAAATAAAATATCTGATACGATCGGGGTTTTGCATTTGAAATAAAGAGGGGTATTTGTACAAAGCAAAACTAGGCTTTTCGAAATAGTTTCAGACAAACAATGCATGATGATGACGATGCAATGCCCAAAAACAACGCGATTTTCTAGTAGTGGTTTTGCGGGATACCACAATTCGACACCACTAACAATGGATCTCGCCCTCGAGATCCGCCTCATGGTAAAGGAAGGAAGGTCGGTGATCTGCGTCTTCTCGCTTCGTGTAGATCCTCGCGACACCACTAACAATAGGTCGTGGTCCGTCTTGAAATCGGCGACACCACCAACAAGATGTCGTTGATCCTGTTCGTAAAGAGAACACTCCGGAAACAACAGACGAAGTTAAAGGTAAGGCCACCTCTAACTTTCCGGGAAGGACTAAGAGTTGCATCGATCCACCCTTCAATATACAAAAGCAAATGATAAGAGTAGTGGTATGGTCGCGACTCCATCCTGCACTCAAAGCATTACTCTGTGCACGAACAGATAGATTACGCCACCAACCCTTAGAATTTAGACTGAAGATCTCGACAAACAAGGTTCAGAACAAAGGAGTAATGCAGACTCGGCATCGGATTTGGCGTAGATGATGTCGTCGCGTCGGAAACACCGGAAGGCACAAACAAGGAACAAAGGATGGGTCCACAGTAGACGGATGATTCCCCGGATAGCATGAAGACCAGATGTAGCAACACCGTTACCAAAAGAGGAAGCGAAACCACGAAGTGCGGAAACCCAACCACGAGAATTCCTGGACTCGAAGAAAGGGAAGAGAGCGGATTCAAAACACGTAGAGGTAAGAGGAGAATAGCAGAGGGGTGAGGAGTAAAATCAGACGTAATCAGAACTATCCAACCGATTTTGCAAAATAGTTTGACACTCTACTTCGGCCGTTAGCTAGGTTATCCTACAGGCTGGACTTGTGGGGTATCGCAACTGCTAAGCTCTGATACCACTCTGTAACACCCTCAGAATCGGCCCTATGCAAGTTTGAGCGAAACCCGCCAAACCCGCATAGAAACGATTCAAAGGTGCCCACCAGGCACTTTCGTGCGGGTGGAAAACGAAGTAATAACATTACACAACAGTCCTCGATGGGACCCATGAGCAGATATATATAACGACTCAATGAGTCAAGAATACAGATATCGATACAAAGATCCAAATCACCTTGAAAATGATACGTCCAACTACGGACAAGATGCAAATGGGGCTAAGAGCCCTGAAGAATAACCAATGGCGTCCATAACCCTGCCCAGGCCAAGCCGGAAGGGTAACCCTGCTAACGGCGTCGATCTCAAAACCTGCTTAAGCAAAGGGGAGCCGACAAAGGGCAAAGGGAAAAGAGAGAGCGGTCAGTACTGAGGCCAGTACACGGCGAGGCTAGAATTCGGCGGTCCTCGCCTACATAGGTATGGTGGACTGAGCGGCAGCGCAACATGCACTAAACAACCTATAGAGACTCGATACAACTGTCGGCTATCAGAGAAGGATAAGAAAGACCTATTCGGATCCAACCTGAGGCTACCAACAAACAAACCCATCCTGGTGTTTCCCCCTCGAGACCAAACGATGAAGTCAACCGAGGAACTCACACCGTTGGCAGTTTTATTTATTCAGTTATCGTTGCAGCAATTACTAGTCATATCTAGATAATCGTCCTGATATAATAAGCAGTGGGCAATTTTAGTTAATCATTCCATTGTAGTTGCAACACTTACTAGTCAGATACAATTAGCATGAGATAACCCCAAAACCCAGCAGTTGTTGGTACTTTTATTTAGCCATTCCGTTGTAGTGAAGCTGATTACTAGTCATATCGGATACAAGTCAATTTATAACAGTAAACTTTAGTTATAGTTGTCTATGATCAAGCACTGTGCTCCAAGTCGTCCATAACCGCGGACACGGCTTCTCGAAAAGATTTAACCTGCGGTGCACCAAAGTATCCACAAGCACTTCAACCCTTTTGCGGATCGGTTAACATACACCCATTGGTATGTCGGGGCCTAAGTCATGACGTTCGGACCCAAAGCAAGCACGGGGCCACCCCACTAAGTCTACCCGCGAAGTCGGCGGTCTCGAGACGGACTCGGGGTTTGACGATGGTGTATCGACAATGAATCCCAAAGCTGGGACTGTCGATACCGGAAAACACTCCGCTTCCTAAGCGAAGACAGTGCTCCTCGCACAATCGTAAATAAAGCAGTAAAACATGGCATAAGTACAGGATAGTAAATAAAACCTCAAACTAGTTTGTGGCCCCCGGTACAATACTTTGAAATCAGGTACTAATCAATGGGGGGCCCATATCTCCCCACCTGTGGTTAGCGCGCTCGATCTCGGAACAGGTGTCAAGAACTCGGGGTCCTACGGGACACAAGTGGGCGGTCGGAAACCAAACATTATCTATCACCTACCGATGCCTCTACTTACTTACTTCAATTTTAGTTGTTAAATGGTAATTAAAGTGAACGATAAGTAAAGCCATGATCATCCCCAACATCAACATGCGGCAATACACCAACAACTGTGGCACTTGACGACACGCAACAACACTTGAGCAAGCGACTACGACGCGCGGGTCCAACTATCTACCAAACAACATGTAATAGGATGTGTCCAAGGCTATATATGGCTGCAAGGGATATCACGGGTACGAAAACTAGAGCATCGCAACACAGATAGCAAAAGAACAACAGGAGGAAATAAATACTAGAAAAGTAAGATAGGTAGAAAGGGGGAGATGCTCGCCTGAAAACATTGTCGAAGGTTCATCCGAAGAACGGGACGAAGCTCACATCAACTCAACGGCCTTATCCGCGAAGAAGAAAAACACTAGAAGAAACACCGGATGCAATATTTAATACAACGGCAGAAGATCGGCATGATGCATGTATGATGTATGACATGGCGAAGGTGCGATGCAATTAGGTCATATTAAGTGGAACCGGGGTCCCGACAATTAATTAAATGGTTCAAGTTATTTAGAACCCCCGCAATTTAAAGGTTGTCTTAACATGGCAAAAGATAGCACCGGGTTCGCTACACAAATTTAAATGAGGCCAATATACGACTGGCTTTGCCCGCATATGGGCCCCATATTTAATTATGAGGTGAATCGGCATAAGGCCCCCAAACCAATGATATGCATGCGAGTATGACAATTTAATATGCAACAAGTATATATCATTTAATAAAATAAGGTCTCGGGTTTGGGTTCACACATTAGGGGGTCTCGACGAACTTGGGGTTCCGGGGGGTTCGGGGTTCGACAGGGGCTCAGGGTTCGACGGAAGCGGTCTCGGCAGGAACATTCTCGAACAACGGGGCAGATCTTGTCGCATCCGGGGTCTCGGCGGACTCGGCGTCCGGAAAGGAGCTTCGCGGCCTCGAGGAAGTACTTGGCGTTTCCGCGTCGGCGATCTTGGCGTTCTGTCGGTTCGGGTCCCGGCGCTTCGGATCGGTCTTCAGGGTCTCGGCCACCGGATCCTTGAAGGAGGACTCCTGGTCTCCGGGTTCTCCCTCCGGTTCCGGGGTCGGGGTTCGGGGCCTTGGCGTCCGCGTCCTTCGAGGCCATGTTGTGGTACTTGTCATCCATGATGAAGGTCTTGTCTATGGTCGTCAAGTAATACCGGTCTTGTTCCTTTGCGAAGAACTTGTCGACGAGATAAGGGCCCGAGACGAACTTGGTGGTTCACATCTTGACCTTGAGACACGGAACGCTGCCAAAACCAGCGGCACGAGCTTCTTGCGGGCGGGGTGACGACGAGAAGGGGCACCTGTGCTAACGCAGGCGAGGCAGTGAGTGAGGAGGGAGGGCCGGAGGCGGGCGGGCGAGCCTGGCGGGCGGGCGGCTGGCGGCAGCCGGGAGGAGGAGGCCGCGGAGGAGGAGGAGGCGGTGGGCCTCGGCGGGCGGAGGAGAGGGCAGCGAGGACGGGCGGCAGGCGGCGGCGAGGAGCGGAGGGGCGAGAGGCCTTGTCAGGCGGAGGTCTGGGCGAGGAGAACTGGCGACGGTGGCGGAGAGGGAGGCGAGCTTCGGGAAGGCAGCGGCGAGAAGAGAGGGCAGCGGCCAGGCGTGGTCAGCGTCGAGGGCGAGGCCGGGCCGCGCCCAGCGAGTGGAGGAGCATGAGGCGAAGCGCCCGGAGGCGAGGCTGGCGGGCGAGGAGGAGCGAGCGCGTCGGCCGGAGGAGCTGAGGCGAAGGCGGCGAGGTGGAGAGGAGGAACCGGCGCGGAGGAGATGCTCGGCGGCGGCCGGTGGCGAGCGAGAGGAAGGGAGGCCGGCGGTGGGAGGTTGGGGTCGGGGTGGGAGTTGGTGAGGAGGGACAGGGGAAGAGAGGAGAGAGGAGAGAGGAGGGGCCGTGGGGAACGTCGGTCCCGGTGGGGCCAGGGGCGGTCGTGTGGGTCCACCGCGGGGTCGGTGGGGGACAGGTGGGAGTGGGGCTGTGGGGGAGAGAGGGAGGGGTCCGGCTGGCAGGTGGGACCGGGTAGAGAGAGTGTGGGTTGGGGAGTGGGTGAGGCTGGCGGCGGTTGGGGTGGGGCCAGGCTGGCGGTGAGGCAGAGAGAGAGGGGTAGGAGGAAGCTGGGTGAGAGAGAGAGAGGGGGGAAAAGGGGTATGGATTGATGAGGTGGCAGAGTGGGTAGAGATTGGGGGAGAGGGTGAGGTGGCGAGCTGTGAGAGGTGGGTAGGATAGATTTGGGTGGGGATAGGATTTAGAGTCTAGGTTTTATTAGTTTTGTAGATATGTGTTTGTTTGGTTTTGTTTATTTTAAAACAAGGCCACTTTGCAATTAGTTTTTAGGGAAATAAAATATCCGATATGATCGGGGTTTTGCATTTGAAATAAAGAGGGGTATTTGTACAAAGCAAAACTAGGCTTTTCGAAATAGTTTCAGACAAACAATGCATGATGATGACGATGCAATGCCCAAAAACAACGTGATTTTCTAGTAGTGGTTTTGCGGGATGCCACAATATCTTTGCATGAAGTATCTTTGAATATCTACAAAACTTGATAGAGTGTTCTAGTCTCTATAGAGCCACAGAATGGATGGCAAGGCAGGTTAACTTGCCAGAGTTTTTTTTATAGTATGGAAGTAAAAAACTTGTAGTCTGTCCTTGATGATTGTCCTATGGTTGATCTTATTATATGAGAGGGAGTTGCGAAGATAATAGAGAGTTGGGACGGAGACCAAGTGGATCATGCCAGCAACAAACAGAGACGCCATGGTGCCACACAGCTGGTTTGACCTTTGTATGAGTAATAGCCACTATGTGCGTGCTCATATCTGTATTATCTAGATTCGAAAGTACAAGAGCAAGATTGGATCTATAAGTATAGGCCTTGACAATGACAATGGTGGCTTGGGGTGTGTTCTGCAAGGAGATATAAGATGATCCTTTGATGTAGGCATGCATATGCTCGTTATACAGAGGCGAATACTTTGGTATGCATTCGATCTACGGTTCAATACGACCCCGCCTTACACGACCATTTGGTAGCCAACGAAAGCTAGAGAATTCTGAATAATGTGTAGCTTTCTATGTTCCCGCGATGGATATGAAGTGCTCCGGTGGCTTGAAGCCTTCAAGTGGTATACGGTGTCTCTCGTCCGTCATGCTATCAAGCCACATAACCGCACAGTCGTTTCTTACGGAGAACCTTCCTCGTGGCCGTATATTTCAAAGAATGGTGGTTGATGTCGTTGATGCGGGCCTTTGTTCTTTTCGGCATGAAAATTGTATGTTTTTCATTATGGAAATTCCACCAATTTATTAATAATTATCAACAGCGTTATAAAGAAGTCTAAAAGTAATAAAAATTATAAATAGGTTACTTCATTCGTGCCCATTTAATTAAACAAGACTATGATTTTTGCCCACCTAACCCGGCTTAATTCCACTGTCGTCCGCCAGCCGCCCGATTGTACCTGTCAAACAGCGAACAATAGATACTTCAGCTTCAATTCCGCTCGCTAGTGTATCAGGCCGTGTCGGTGTGCGCGTGCTTTGCTGGCCCGCTGCCCTCCGGTGTCCGGAATCCGGGCCGAAAGACCAAGTCGCACGTCAAAAGATGGAACTACAGGGCGCTTGTGCATGTCGGGTGCGCATAAATCACTACAGACTCAGCGGCCGGCCGACCACACAATTGGAACAGGTCGTCTCCATGGTCATGTCGGCACCGCACATTTGCATATTCCACCACGGTCGGCGTCATGGCCGAGGCGTGCGTGACGACACGCCGCGCGACGTCCCGGTGCCGGCGTAGCAGAAAAGGGACAGAGGCACCGGAATCGACACCGTACGTCCACGATGGCGAAGACGCACAAGCAGCTACTGCCTTCCTTGGTGAGGCTGCACACATGCATCTAGCTCAGTTGGTCGATTGGAGGTGATTCATGACGCCAACTCGCCGGCGATTGATGGCCTGCTGTTGGCCCACGTCCTCCAGCTGCGTCTTTGTGAGGGCCTCCCTACGTCTCGCCGGTTGCCGTCCACCGCCGGGTCACACTGTCGATACATCTCCCGGCGAGTTGCTGCCTACTGCTGGCTGGCAGGTATGCCGACGGCAGACGAGGCCATCACAGCTGTTGCCGACTGTAGAGAATGATAATGGGAGCAAGAGCAACCAGCGTGATGGTGTTGACAATCAGCTCAACCAGATGAATGGGCCTCGCGATCTCCCGATACCTCCCGGGTCGCCTCGCGCGGGGCGGCTCCAGAGGGCCCCCAAAACCCTAGAAAAAGCGGCGCCACCACCTCCTCTCCCCCGGCCGCTGCCTCCGCCGACGCCGGCGGTGGCGGCCGCGCCTGGCCGTCAAAGGCGGCGGGCGAGGGAGGCGCTCTCCAGACGGGGCCCCTTCGCGCGGAGGCGGGTCGTCACAGGGGGAGTAAAGGTGGATCTTGGGAGGCGAACTCGGTAGGGATGGCGTGGCGCGGGGGGGAAGGTGGCTCGGCGTACAGGCGCATGGAGGCGGCTAGGTTCAAATGTGCCGCGCGCAGCAGCTGCCCGTACCCCGTGTGGCTTGTTCTTTCCTCCAGGGCAGCGGAGTGGGGCGATCTGGTGGAGGAGGTGCCGATGATTAGATTCTGTTGGAAGACCTAGATCGTCTCTCTAACCCTAATTGTCTGCTCGATCGTTCTCCGGAAACCGGCCGGTGGTGTGGGGATCGCTGTGTCGTATCTAATAATGGTGGTGGTCCTTTGGTTTCTATTGCACGAAGACGAAGATCTGCTTGATGTCTGCCCTCGTTGATCCGATCTGGAGAGGCGGGTTCCGGAAGGCTCCGCCTGCGAACTCCCATGGGCGTATCATGCCTGGAGATTTCTGGATCGGAAGGTATTCGGTCGTACGCACCTTTTTTTTGGCCGTTTGGGTTCAGTGGGAGCGTTGCGAAGCTCTGTTTTATGTTTTCCACCAAGTGCCATTCTTAGAGCCATGATGAAGTCAGATGCGGAGAATGTCAGCAAAGCGGAAATTTGAGGGTAGCGATGGTGATTTTTGTTCTGTGGCGACAGAGATCTAGCTGCGTGATCTGGGACTCGTTGCAGCGGTTGTTGGTGTGGGAAGACAACACATGGAAGTTTACAATCTTATCTTGCAGGATGAAAATCCAAGGTCTAGCCTTAGCTGGTTGTGTCTGGTAATGACCTTGTTGAAGGCATTGTTTTGTGAACAAGGACTTTCTCCAGGGTGAAAACCTATGACCTTTGGTCGGGCAACGATGGCGCTTGGGCAATGTTTCCTTCTTAAAGGCGTTGTTATTGGAGTGGAGCACTACTAGTGTTGTTCTGATGGTGTCACTGTCGTTTCTTTGAGGATTAGTTCTTTGTAGTGGGACTTTTCTTTTTTGTAATTTTTTTTCTAAGCTGTGTGTATCCGTAGAGCCGCTAGGACATGTGTTGTTGCAGAGGCTGGATGTAATTGGTATCCTTGTAATATTAATATATATTTTTTTTCAAAAAAAATCAGCTCAACCAAATCGTTCCTATACCTACGCGGGCACTACACGCACTACAACCAGCGCGATGGTGGCGCAAGACTAGGAATGTGAGGTGAGCTCGACGGGAGGAAGATAAGTTACATACCTGACACTGACACGCTGTACAAGATACGTACGTACGCGGGTTGTAGCGGACGCGCTGTGGCTGTCCGCCAAATTTCTGGTTGTTCCTGTGGCCGTGGGTGTCCAAGAACCGGACTAAACGGTCACGGGTTGGCGGCTCCGTGGGCTGCCCATGCTCACTTACACCCTGACGCTCAAGGGCAGCGGTTTGCTCCTGGCCGGCTCTGATAGACGTCTGAGAGCGTGCGCGAGGAGTGGCCGGGCGAGCACGGGATCCCGCTGTTCGCTAACCCGGACTCCTGGAGTACATCGCGGCGATGGACGCCGTGTTCGAGCGGCCCGCGGCCCGGCACCAGAACAAGGTCGCCCGCGGGGCACCGGGGACAAGAGCGACCCGGCTCCAGATCAAGAGGAAGCTGGAGGTGCGCGCCAAGGTGACCGCGCGTCTCCGAGTATAGCTCGCTGCTCACGCCGGTGCTACTTAGTACTTCCCGCTCAAGAGTCAAGAACCCGCACATCGGCAAGAACCCCCACCGTCTCCGCGTACAGCTCGCTGCTCACGCCGGTGACCTTGCTTTTCTTCTCCCCAAGATCAAGCGACATAGCTGCCGCTGAATAATCTTCTAAAGATCAGGCTGCTACACCACCGATGTACTAGTGTAGGATCTAGTCTGAATCGTATGGAACCTGAGGTCCATGATCTGATTAGTACATGCATTTCAGCTTCTTGCCCAACTTAGGATGGAGGAGCGCGCGGTTGACCTTGCCGCCGTTGGGGCAGATACAATGCCTTTAATCTCTTCTTCTCCAGACGCCCGCCCATTGCTCTGCTAAGCTCCTCTTTCTCTGCCTAAGCGTAAGGACTTGCGCGCGTCAATTTGAAGTGTGCCTCGACGGGAGCCCGCCAGCGTACCACCTCCACCGCGGCTCTGGTGACGGCGCTGCGGCTGTCTGCTCCAGTTCGAGGCCGGCGGATCGCGGCTGGCTGCTCCAGTTCGAGGGCTGGCTCCTCTGGTAGTTAGTAGAAGTTATTCAGAGTTGAGAAAATATCTTTGCGTGTCGCAACTAAACAGCCTAAATTCTTCTCTGAAAACTAAAAAACCAAACAAAGTGGTCAAAATTGCTCAACATATCGGGAAACGAAAATACAGAAAACCAAATAAAGTGTCAAAGTTGTCTCAAGTCAAATCTGGCCAATACAACATCTAACAGGCCAGCATCTAACAGGCCAAATGACAAAATTGCAAAGCGGCATGGAGCACGAGCACCACATCAGCACTGTGTCGTGGATTGAAGATATTTTGTTGCAGGTTGGGAAAAGGGAAGCAGAACGGCAGCGACGAGTGGGAGCTGGATTCTGGAGCGATTCAGCGCCCGACTCGCTTGCATTTTTTTTGCTTTGAGAACTGGTACAGCGGTTGTAGGCAATGGAGAATGAACTAGGACGTGACGAATTCATTGGGATGGGTTTGCCGCTGTGGATAATCAAGAATAATGGAGGTAGAATTTTTCCATAAGTATTTTCTTATGATACTGATTTTATATCACATTAATTAGATACTAAAAAAGTAATTATTTGTCAAAATTGTATTTTCAAAACAATAATTTTACCTTAATCGTCAGAGCGGAATGGATGTAGACTAAAAAAAATTCTTTCTATTTTACATTTATAAGTCAACTCTTCTTTCCGGTGTTACATCAGATTTTCTATTTACTCCAAATCAAATTTTGAATGAGCACTAATCATATGTTTTAGTGAGATATCTCATTTCTTGAAAAAAATCATTCACCACAAAAGTGAGTGAATTTTTAATGTAATATAGCTCATATTCCTGTTATTCAATCACCTTATACATCATTTATGCATGTGCGTTATTCGTCGCAGTACCTATGGAAAGCTTACAATGTTGTATTGGCTATTTTAATGATAAATGAAGAGTGGAAATCAACCTCATTCCCCCATTTATACCAAACTTTTTTCTTTCTAGTAACTCATCTTGGCTCTAAATGCATGACCTTTATGATATATCCTTCAATATAGACTAGCATTAATATTATTTTACAATAACAACAAGGGAAAGTAACAATGGAACTGCAACCCAACAACATCATGTACAATAGGATATGCATATACATATTTGCGATATAATTCCAATTTTACTATTTTAGACATTATTCATTATAACTAGAATCATATTTTTTCCAACAACCATTTTTCACACTTTTAGATGTTTAGCAAATCTTTTAGTGTCAACATATTTGATCGGAAATTTATGCAAGCCCAGGTATCACATTAATCCAAATATATATATATATATATCAATATACCATTAATTTATCATTGTGTGTCTACATCTCCTTGCATGAAGTATCTTTGCATATCTACAAAACTTGGTAGAGTGTTCTAGTCTCTATAGAGCCAGAGAATGGATGGCAAGGCAGGTTAACTTGCCAGAGTTTTTTTTATAGTATGGAAGTAAAAACTTGTAGCCTGTACTTGATGATTGTCCCAGTTGCCGATGTAACTATGGTTGATCTTATTATATGAGAGGGAGTTGTGGAGATAATAGAGAGTTGGGACGGAGACCAAGTGGATCATGCCAGCAACAAACAGAGACGCCATGGTGCCACAGAGCTGGTTCGACCTTTGTATGAGTAATAGCCACTGTGTCATGCTCATATCTGTATCTGTATTATCTAGTTTCGAAAGCACCAGATCAAGATTGGATCTACAAGCATAGGCCTTGACAATGGTGGCTTTGGGGTGTGTTCTGCAAGGAGTGCTAAGATGATCCTTTGAAGGAGGCATGCATGCTCGTTATACAGAGGCAAACACTTTGGCTTATGCCTTCAATCTTTAGGTACACTACAATACGATCCGACCTTACACGACCATTGATGGCCAACGAAAGCTAGAGAATTCTAAATAATGTGATGGATATGAAGTGCTCCGGTGGCTTGAAGCCTTCAAGTGGTATATTGCGTCTCTCGTCCGCCATGCTATCAAGCCACATGACCGCACAGTCGTTTCTTACGGAGAACCTTCCTCATGGTCGTATATTGCCAAGAACGGTGGTTGATGTCGTTGATGCGTGCCTTTGTTCTTTTCGGCAAGACATTTTTGTGTTTTGTTTTGATGTTTTTTGTCTGCATCCTCGATGTCTCGAGTTGCTCTCGATATTGAGTTGTTGCAGAGGCTGGATTCATTTGATATCAACTTGGTGTTAAATTATTACTTTCTTCGTTCTGAAATGTAAGATTTTTTTAGTAGTTTGATTTAAATTGCTAGAAAGACTTAAATTTAGCACCAGAGGTGTAGTACCCTTTATCGAAAAGATATAACATGATCCAAACAGTGTGCAAATAGTTGAATGAACTATAAGTGAACATGAAGATTTGCCGTGCTCTCAAGTCATAGTAGCAAAATCATAAAACTTCAAAACACATTTATGTTGTAAAATTCTTCATACTATTGGGTGCTATCGGGTGGGTTATCAGGAGGCGGTTAGAGATGAGGTTAAACTTGTCACGGAATCAAAAATAATCTTTCGACTATGAGCGCGCTATACCCTGCTTGTTATTTTGTTTTCACTTATATAGGATGTTTTCCACAAACCTGGCGTCTTAGATATATAAATCAGCGTTCGGAAAATAAAAGATGTTAGTTATATCCTTCAATTTGACTCTTTGGAACCGCTATCGCCACTGTAAAGGAACTCTGTGGAGCACAACTAACCCCGTGTGCAGAAAACGTTTGGACCGTGCAAATGACAAGTGCAACCTTGGCTCGATCGGTACTGTGGCTGAGCTCTCGCGGACGACGACGATGCCTTGCGTGGGAATATTTAGCACCACTGTACCGTACCACTAATTTAGTTGCGCCTAGAACTAGAAGCAACTAATTCTGGCCAGAAATCATTGGGTCAGAAACCGTTAGCTACGAATGAACAAAACATATGCCATTACAGGTACTACTAGGCTGCATTATGGGCAATGTGGTTTGTGTGCCTGTCCCGTTCCCGTTGATCTGCACATCTGGGAATATCTTAATTAGATTGCCAGGTTTGAACAGATGTGTGAAACGTACCGGAAAAAGGAACGGGACAGTGGGGTTTATTTCGATTTTGTATGCAGCTGCCGGACGCTGCTGTGTAGTTATACGCTGCCGTACTTGTGTATATGCTGCAGATCGTACAGCGACTAGCGAGTGAACCGATACCAGCACCCTCCAACTCCAAGGACTTGAATCATTGAAACCAAGTCGTCACGAAATGTGAGGTGACGGTCGGGAGTTGATGAGGACCTGCGGCGGGCATCCATTTCCATGCCTCCTAGGATTAGGAAGATGAGCTACGCCGTTCTCGTCAAGAACTCTTATTCATCACCTGTAGCTGTAGTGGTACGATGCATGGTTACGCCGAAGCAACTGTTATTGGGCCAAATCGAAAGCAGTCCAACAAAAAAAGATACAATGATTTTTTAAAATTTTAATATCTCTTAAGTTTTATCAAGTTTAGTTTTCTACTTATTTATTAAATTCAGATTAACAAGTAAAACATGTTTTTTTGGCTGCTGAACTTTTTACGAAACCGGTGAACTTTTTTGACCCTACATGAACAATTCTTAAAACCCATGTATACCTTTCTGTCAGAAACCACATATATTTTTAACACATGGACTTTTCAAATTATGGACATTCTTCAAACCATGATTTTTATGAATAGTAAGGTACTAGTTAAATAAATAAGAAAGAAACAAAAAAGAAGACACAAAAGAAAAAATAAGATAGAGAAGAGAAAACTAAAAGCATAGGCGTTGTAGAAGGTCACTAAAGTTAGAGTTTGGTCAGCCGGCATCGATGCTATGGTGGCTATGGCGGCGTTGAGCGGGACAAGAATAAGGTATACCCGTCTCCTCTTCCACCTCGTCTGCGATGATCTTGCCGCTGGCGATGAGGATGGTGGGGATTCGTCTGGTCACCGCTTTTATGAAGTGGTGGATCTGTCCAGTTTACGTATGTTTTAGGTTTGGTGTTACAAGTTTCAGATCAATTCAAGGGTTCAATGGCGACTGCTTCAACTCTAGGGCGCTGGTCCTTAGGGACACATGCACGAAGACTTTCCTACTATCGTCAATAACCATCAGGCCAGCTCCGGTAAAGGAGCGGCGCATCGGCGGCTCGCTCTGGCGACAGTAGTGGTTGTTATATGCCCTAAATTATAAAATGAATATTACAAATAAAAAAATTTCAATAACCTAATATAATATGTAAAACTTACTGGATAAGCCCCATATTTGCCATTAGTATCCATATACATATCACTGAAAACTTTAATAAGCTTTCCTTTCCAGACTCTTATTCTTGGTAATGTTGTTGGCATATGGATTGGACCAAAGTCAATGAAGTCAAGACACCGAACCTGTTTAAAACATTAAAACATAATTAAAATTACCAAATAGAAGAATTGAGAAATTTAAAAAGTAGACTTCATAAACAAAAAATTTAAAACTACAGATAATATAAAAAAGTAAAACGTAAAAATTACTTACAGCCAAGTGATAAATGCAAACCACCCAAAGTCAGAGTCAATTGATTTGCATTTGTTGGTTCTTTCAGATACTTCTTGATGTATATCATTGTCCATTCATGAATAAACTTGGACCAGTTTCTATCTTTAATTAGATCAACAACTAAAGAACCCATGTATTTAGTACTTATCTTTGTACTTGAGTTTGGGCAAAAAAGGTTCCTAGTGACACTGTCATGAAACACCGACAGAAAACAGCATCTGATAGATTTTTTTTTGCTAATATCTTTTTGCCAAAGAACTTTATTGATGGAACATCAGACAGACCAAAAAGCTCAAGAAATTCAGCTTTCCCAACAATTTCATCACAGTCAACAGAGAGATGACCTTCTGGATTACCAAATGTTTCAGTTACAGAATGAGGAGACAACTTGATTGATTTGGATCCAATTCTTATTTCTTCTTCAGTGGACACATTGTCTGATATGCAAGTAAACATGCCAGTTGCATCTCCATATGCAACTCAAAACATTTCAAAAAATAAAAAGGACCTAGTTGAATGTCAACATGCAAGTCAGCTCATATTAATATTTTTAAAAATTTAAACAATTTCTAATTGCATATCAGCATGCAAATAATCATGCCCTTCATAATATAAAAAATTTAAAAAGCCAGTTTCAACTCTAGATGCAACTCAAAAAAAAAATACCAAATTTTTTAAAAATTTCTAGTTGCATGCCAATATGCAAGTCAACCCGTCCTCATATAAAACAAGAAATATGCAAGTCCACATGCCAGTTGCATCTCCACATGCAACTCAAAACATTTCAAAAATTAAAAAAAAGACCTAGTTGCATGTCAACATGCAACTCAGCTCATATTAATATTTTTAAAAATTCAAACAATTTCTAATTGCATGTCAGCATGCAAGTAATAATGCCCTTCTTCATATAAAAAATTTAAAAAGCCGTTTTCAACTCTAGATGCAACTCACAAAAATATTACAAAAAAAGTAAAAATTTCTAGTTGCATGCCAATATGCAAGTCAACCCGTCCTCATATAAAACAAGAAATATGCAAGTCAACATGTCCAGTTGCATCTCCCACATGCAACTCAAAACATTTCAAAAATGAGCTCTTATTAATATTTTAAAAATTCAAACAAATTGTAATTGCATGTCAACATGCAAGTAATCATGCCCTTCTTCCAAAAATAAAAATTTAAAAAATCCAGTTTCAACTCTACATGCAACTCAAACAATTAATAAAAAAATTAAAAATTCCTATTTATATGCCAACATGCAAGTCAACCCGTCCTCATATAAAACAAGAAATATGCAGGTCAACATGCCATTTGCATCTCAACAAGTTCTTTTTGAATAACAAGTATCACGAATGAATAAAAATAACAATTAATAAAAATTTCTCAATTACATATGAAAGTAATACATAATTATTGAAAAAATTCAAAACAAAAAATAAAACAAAAATATATCATAAAACTACATCTACTTTCTTCACCAACACTAAAAAATTGTTCTACTATGCTTCGCTCTTGTGCACTTCGAGTATCAGGAATCCTTCTTTTACATCAATAACATGGATAAGATCATTTACTTTTAAATTTGCATCACTAGTAAAATCTTCCCAATTATAACGGAACCTAATACATTCTCCAAATTTTTTGTATGATCTAGGTATAACTCTGTCACCCCACACATAACGTGCTTCACCTCGATCTGGGATTTCAATTGCATTAGGGAAAACCTTAGTAGGTACTTCCTATATAAACAAAGAATATAAAAAATTAATTATTTACATAATAAATTATTTGAACATAATAAACAAAAAAACTACTAACCAAGCGATACATATCACTAGCATCAAGCCTATACACACAGAATTTAGGAATGATGTCATCATCCACGGGCTCCATCTTCATAACTTGCATTGTAGCAACAATCCCATTCATTTCGTTTTGTGTAACATCGTGTATATCGTCAAAATATGTGTTGAACAAATATGAATCACAACCAATAGGTATATCAGAAACCTCCCTAAAAAACAAAAACACAATGAAAAACACATTAGTCATCAAACAAAAAATAAAAAATAATGATATATAAAAAGATATAACATAACTTACTTGGAAAATGAGCCCAGTTCTTTCTATATCCTTCACTTGAAGTAACTCTTACTTCAAAACACTCAACGGATGTATTATATTCAAATGAAATAACATCATCTTCATCTATATCAAATGCCTCGATCAATGAATTCCAATATGGCCCACACATGTATATTTTACTGCCAACCATATCTAAAAAGATGTGGTGATCACTTTTCGGGATTGGATTCTCTAAACCATGATTTGGCAATTTAACCAAAACTTTCATCCAATTGTTAGGACATAAAATTCCTATTCGATCACTAAAACAACATGGCACAACCTAAAATAAAAGAAGCCAAACAATAAATTAATAAAAATAAAACTCAAAAAACTTATAAAGACTACGGGGTGCTCTTTCGCATATCCGAGTTGGTTGATGACACACATCACATGAACTCCTTGCATTGCTCATGTCTTTGTAGTAAACTACAAACAGCGACCTGCAACTTGAGCCTCTACGGAAAACTAAAAATGCAACTCTTCCTTTCCCAACCTCTACAAAGAGCAACTTGAGAGTTTAGTCTGCAATTCCAACAGGAATCATACGAATTATATAGGACCCTATGCAAGACTAAAAATAGTAGACACCAAAAATAGAAACAAACCACAACCACAGGAATTGTAAGTGGCTGAAGAAACAGGAATCATTCTCGCATCAGTCAAAGAAACAACCACAACCACACAACTATATGTTGACTATAAATAGGAAATCAGCTAATACCTTGAGAAAATAAAAAACAACTCAACCAATAATTAACACTGATTCCTGCTACGTTCACTAAACAAAAAAAAACGCAACAAACGACCCAATACAACACAAACCAAACAGAACAACCCAACCAGCTAGGTCTGGCCCAATAGCAAAACCAAACTCCAGCTACCGCACATGGGCTTGGGCTGACAACCAAACAACGCCACGACAACGCAAAACAAACGCGAGACGACGTCAGCACAACGCGACACAACGTGATATGTAACTCCACCTGCGTGAATCTTAGAGCAAACAATCCAACGGCAACAGACCTAGCTGTGACGTAGCTTAGCAATTCCGTTTTTCTATTAAACTTGTAAGACATGTCTAAACACTGTATCCAACTCAGCAATGCCAGTAACTTAGTAACAATATGCTCTGTTTTTCTTTTTCAGCAGCAACCGTGTTGTTATTCTGTTTGCTGAATCGGTGTAGTATGCGTTATCTTCAGTTACAGTTAAGCCTATGACTACGCTTCTTCTTCAGCGAGCGAGCAAACGAGCGATGGATCGATCGGTGGGGTGGCCAGCGGTCATACCCTGTACGCCATGCCGACCTCGATGAGCGAGGTGTGCGGGATGCCGAGCACGACGGCGGGTCTCCGCGAGTTGCGCCGGAGGAACCCGTAGACGACGTTGACGGCGAACTTCTTGACCGCGGACGACGACTCGTGGGCGAACACGCACGTGTGCCCGACCATGTACGACACCCCGGCCTCCCGCTCCTCCAGCAGCTCCCTCACCTCCGACCTCGTCTCCTCCCTCCTCCACGCCGCCGCCGCCGCCGGCATCTCCTCGAATCGCACCTTCTTGCTGTACCCTTTGTCATTCCCCGCGTAATCGATCTCGCAGGAACTCATGGACGCCAACGCGTCCACGACGGCCTGGCTGGGCGCCGCCGGGATGACCGACATCTCGCCGGAGGCACTGGACGACCGCTCGCCGTCGGCGCCGTGCGCCTGTAGACGGAGGAACTCGACGACCTTCACCAGCAGCTGGTTCTCGAAGTTGAAGTGGTCCCACCGGCCTTCCTTGTACCCGTACCTCACCACGCACCGGAACAGCCGGTACTCTGGCCGCCCGATCCTGCCCACCAGGAACCGCTCCTCCGGCGGCACCTTGGGCACGGTGAGCGTCTGCAGCGACACGAAAACGAGCACCCGGTGGAACGCCGGGAAGTTGGTGACGAAGTGCGCGAACATGGGGGGCACGCCGGTGGCTCCAGCGCCGGCGTCGGAGTAGACGAACCCGACCCCAGGGACGCGCACGAGGCCCATGCTGCCGGAGCCGATGAGGCCGAGGAGATGGTCCAGGCACACCTTGTTCTGCAGCTCGTACTCCTGCTTCTTCGCCGTGCCGTAGTGCCACGCCGACATGACGAGGAGCGTGGCTAGGGAGAGCAGCAGCGGGAGCCAGCCGCCGTGGGGCACCTTGGCGAGGCACGCCGAGAGGTAGAGCAGCTCCACGGACCCGAAGCCAGCGGCGAAGAGCGCTGCCCACACAACCGAGCGGTTCCACACCGTGGTGATCACCAGGAACATCAGGCACGTCGTCGCGAACATTACCAAGATCACGGCCAGACCGTAGGCGTTGCCGATCATCTCGGTGTCCCGGAAGCCGATGGTGACGGCGAGGCAGAGGAACATGAGGGTCCAGTTCACCTCCGGGATGTAGATCTGGCCGTGGACATGGCTGGACGTGTGCACCACCTTGATGCGCGGGAAGCAGCCCAGGGCCCGGCACTGGCTGATGATGGAGAACGTGGCGGAGATGATCGCCTGGCTCCCGACGGCGGTGGCCAGCGTCGCGATGATCAGAACCGGCCAGAACACACGGTCTGAACTTTCAGAATAAGAACACAAACTTGAGGTGGGGATTCATTGGTCAGAAAAGGTGAGCGCAGTGAAAATCAAGAATGTAAATAGGAAAATTTCAGAGCTCAGTGAATTCAAGCAATTCAGAGTTCAGTCAAATCAAGAACGTAAGTAGTAGGAAAATTGTTCGCGGGTAGAACGCACGTATGGCAGCTACGATTCTACACTTCTATAGATTCTTAGTTGCCGGATGTTTTCAGAAATCACAGTCACCTAAAACAAGATACTAGGAAGATTTTTTTTTTTTGAAATTAGGAAGAAATTTGTAGTTCATAAGTCTCGTTTTTAAGCTGCTGGAGGATTGTGGGAGAAATTGCTACGAACAAATAATTAACACTAAAGAACTCTATCCAATTTTTAGTTGAACCTACAGACTATTCCTACAGAGGTCTAGTGCAAGTGAGAATTTAGTTTTTTCACTAGGTTTTGAGAAGATACTTAGCTAAGAGACAAGTACTCTTATCTTTTTCGGTTTTGCTAGTTCTCAGGCGCCTGAGAACTTAGGTCTCAGTCGCCTCTTTCACCGTTCGATTTACCTCGTGATTCGTGCAAAGTGAAAGTTACACATGAGTTGCAACTAGGGTGTAGTTGAGAATTTAATGCGTTGCAACTGAGAATTAGTACAAATATTAGGAGTTACAACTAGGTTGGAACTAAAATTTTAGCAGAATTATTAGGATGACATCAGCGACTTAGACATAAGAAGTTCTCAGACGCCTGAGATCTAGACACTCCCTATCTTTTTTGAGCAGTAGGCTACACAATACAATATCGCACAACACAAGCACGCTATTTTGGTGGATGTCCTTCGTTCCTTCAGTCGTACTACTTAATGCGAGCTTTTTACGGGATTGACACTCGGGATAAATGGACTTCCATGCTACATTTAGTTTAGTGACAAATGTCAATTAACTTAACTCGGATGCCTTCTGGTGGAAGTTTCACATTGTTGGTTCCTTCTTTGAGAAATCTATGTATGCAAACATGATTAATATTGATACCATTTTTATTAGGAAATTTAATGGAAGCTTATAGTCCCTTAAGCAACAAGATTTCCATGTGGTACATAGGGAAAACTTATTTTGACAAAATATAACATTGATAAATTAATTGGCATGACAACACAAATTGTTATACTACAATAAAGAGGCGACAATACCTTGTTCAACTTCACTTTTTTGTGGAGGAAAGTTTTCGTGTCTTTCAAACTACAGCTACCAACTGGTATGTCAAATAAGTCCAGAAATCTGTTGGGGGTTTAGTTCAAACATAAAAGCTCAAATCTGTGTGGATGTGTGCATGCTTTATGTTGAAATTGAAGAAATTTTCCTACTTCTTCTTTGGCAAGCCATGTGATGCCTTATGACCTGTGCGCTATTGGAATGGATGTTTTGCTGATATGGGTTCACTCCAGCCACTTCAAGTGTGTGAAACCACCAACCATATATACCTTGCCTAAGTTTGATATGTGGTATGTGGACAATTTGTTTTATTGATGTCACATTGTTTGAAGTGTTAGAACCAGTGTGCCTGGTCTACGGCTTGCTTGCGGTACCCTGCTTCAATGCCGACAATGTTAGTCTGTATGGTCAGGTAGGTTTTCTTCTCTAGAGAATAAGGCCAGTAAGGTTAACTTGGTGCGCAAAAAAACTTGTTCAATATCGCTCTAGGCTTTAGTGGTTAATGGGTGAGAAGGAGAGTATTTTCTAGTTTCATGAGCTCCACACTGGAGTGGAAACACTTGTTCTGACCTCCATACTTGATGGACATGGCAAAAAGTGTGTCCGACCCTTCTTGGCTTGACAAGTCCTTCCTAGCACATGAGCATCATCTCCCTCATAAAGGTGTTTTCTTGGAACACAAATTTCCTCCTCGCTTAGCTAGATCTAGTTTCATCATGGCAATGTACAACCTTATTTTCCCTGGTGATAGGTGTACGCTTTTTTTTAGAGAGGTAGGTGCACGTTGTGAGAAGCAGCAACAAGCCTTTTTCGGTAGCTTTCTTGACATGATAATTTTTTTTCCGGTCATGTTTGTCATATTTTATCTTTTGTAAGTTGATCGGATTGCTCTTGATGTTTCCATAGGTTATGGTTATGTGCATAGCTCGGTAAAGAGGCGAGAACGCATACTTCCCCTTATGCATAAAAATGCAATATACCTTTTTTTTTGGAAAATGATGACTATGATAAAATAGATGGACGTCCTTCGATCTATTGAAATATTTGCACCTCACCTGGAAGAGAATTTTGGGGGAAAGTAGCAAGCCGCCGCGAAACAGGTGGTTTTTTTGGAAGCTAGCTTGGTTTGATAATTTATTTATCGTTCATATTTGGCATATTTTACCTTTTCTAAGCTTATCTGGTTGGTCTTGATGTTTTAATAGATTATAGTTATGTGCATAGTTCAATAAAAAGGCGACAAATGATACTTCCTCTTCTTCATAAGAACAAACTATTTTCTTTTTGGAAAAAGATGATTGCAATAAAATAAACTTAAAATTTCCATCAGTCCGCTCGGGACACTGGTGCCTCACCTGGAAGAGCTTTGTAAAAGCTACTTTGGAGATCCTCCCTATGTTTCGACAGATAGGCAGCCTCACCCATGTAAGCCAGAACTAAGCAAGGATACACAACAATTGTGAACCCAAGCTGCCATGACAAAGCAATAAAGCAAATCATAGTAAAGATGTTTTCAAGTGCTGTAATGACAAATGGCATATCCATAATTGTAAAAGAGGGAACTTACCCTCAGTGAAAGCTTTGAGAAATGCCCAAGATCGGCAAACATAGCTTCAGCACCTGAAAATCTAAAGCTGTAATTAAGCCCATAAAAAAACAAGTGGATATCACCCAACACAAAAATTATAGAATATATGTGAAACCTGTAATGCAGAGAACAATTCCTCCAAGTGAGCTCCAACCATCCTTGCCAGCCTTCCTGAAGAAGTTGTATATGTAATACGGGGACAGAGCACGGACAACACTAGGGTTCCACTTCAAAATGTTGTATATCCCAATCCCACCGATGCAAGCGAGCCAGGAGATCAGAATCGGAGCAAACAGGAACCCGACACGATGTGTTCCGTAGTGCTGCAATGCGAAAAGCCCAACTAGAACGATGCACGCGACGAGCACGGTGTAATCTGCACGATGAGGGCGCCATGAATTGATCAGTTCTAATTTGTAAGGAAATTGCAGATGGAAGTTGAGAAGAAAAACTGCACAAAACAGTAGCTAGCTTGTGCCGCAAAGAAGAGTAAACCTTATGAGGGAAGTCAACAAAACAGCTGCTTACTTTCATGTAGCTCTGGAAACTTAATTCTGAGGCCAGAAACTGCTGACAACACTGCAGGAAACCATGTAACCCTGTCAGTTACCATGAAGATCTGATGAGCAGAAGTACAGTTTCAGGACATGCATACAACATCTGTGAAGCACAAAACACACGAGCTTTTGACAAAATTTGATCATCACCTGACATTGTCGGGGTCAAGACGCCGTCTCCGATGACCATACTGGTTCCCATGAGAACGAAGAGCAAGAGCACGACGCGCAGCGAGTAATGCCTCTCGAAGAATCCCCTGATGATCAGGCTGCTTCTCGATTCCTTGCAGGGCTCGTCCTGGTTGTACGTCGACAAGGAGCCATGGCCGGCGTGCAGGCTGTTGAGAAGGCCCATCCTGGAGCGCCTGCACATCAGGGAGTACAATGCAAACGTCCCACCTGCACATCACATTTTTCAGTTAAAAATTAAAAAGATGACGTTTTATTAGTACTACCATCATCGCTAGTAACTTAACACTGTCTAGATGATAGAAGAAGGAACTCTCTTGATAGAAGAGGGAACTCTCTTCACACCATTCATCAGGAATGTGATCATCACCTTCTCCATTGTCGTCGGCTCCGAGCACGAGAATGATGTACTTGAGGAGAGGTATGAGGGTGAGGCTCCAGAAGACCAGCGACAGCACTCCGAGGATCTCTTCGTCTTCCTCGTGGAGACGGAGCTTCCCGGAAAAGGTGTTCTTGTACACGTAGACAGGCGAAATGCAGAGGTCACCGTAGACGACGCCGAAGCTCTGGTAGGCCAGTAGAAGCGTCCCTTTCTGCCATCCCTAGCGCAAACACAGAAAGAGACGTGACGTGTCTGATTAATTACCACAAATATTAAGTAGAGGGCATATGCTGGGACTAAAATCATCCCATTGGGCAAAAAGGTTGTAGGCTAGCTAGAAAGAGAAGCTTTAAACAGGTAGGAACGTAGCTTCAAGGTCGACAGGCAGAAAGGTAAGTCTCAGCTAAAAGACCAAACAAATGTGTCCATTTTGACCATAAATGGCGATGATCTGGATTGATCTGACAGAGAAATGAGACCCTATGGTTGTCCTGAGCTATCGCATGCTTCCAAGAAAATGGACATCGACTGCAGGCTTAGACTGTCAAACAGGTTGACTCCCAAAGCTGAAATTTACACTGAAAAAATTGACTGTATTAATTCCATTATCCCGTGTAGCCGTGAATAATCAAGACATCTGGAAGACCAGTATAGTGGTGAATAATCAATACAGCTCCTGCTTCATACCAGATCCTTTTGCATGGAAACTAACTAGTGCAAAATCCGAACAAATCTACCATCGACCTTCAGACGTGAAGAAGGAACATACTGCAAACTTTTTTTTAGGGGACTAGGAGGAGTCATGCTACAAACAAAAGCATCTACAGTTTCTCCAAATCTACAGGGCTGACCAACGCAGTATTGTTTTTTATTGGGTGAACATACATACTCCAGACCAGAACACTGAACCAAAACCTGACGCCGAAAGTAACGCAAGAAGAATTAATGCACCGTGCTACTTCAAGAAACAAGCCCCAAGAAAAGAAAATGCACAGGTCAACTATTAAGCAACTAACCTAGCCAAAATAGAGAAACGAAACTACCTAACCAAATTAAACCTTCCAAGGGATGCAGTCGATGAGATGCAGTTAATTAGTTTATTAGAAGAACAGTCGATCGGATATAGTTACCCAAGAACTCTTCTTCCTCCTCGGCTGCTGCACACCACCCTCCGCATCCATGGCACTCCGGCCGCCGTAAACCCCACTCTTCTCCCCGACGGCGACGGGCCACGGCTGGCTAATTAACTTGCTTGGGTGTGAGTGTGACTCGATCGGCCGGAAGTTTGTTGGTTTGCCTGTGCGTGTGCACTGCAGTCTGCAGCCACTGTGATGGAAGAAGGGAGACGAGAGGGAGTGAAAGACGGAGGGAGGGAGGGAGGGAGGAGAGAAGCAGTTAAGGAGGAGCGAAAACGTGGATGGCTTCACAAAAAGATGAGAGAGAGAGAGAGGACGCCAAAAGGTCAGGAGGTCTCTTTTATTTTTGTTCATTTTGGGTAGTACTGTAATTCTTCTCGCCCACGCTCACGCTCACGTCATGGGGCAGCGTTGTGTACGTGCGCAGGGTTCGTTTCAACGCCGGAGGCAGCGTAGCAGGGAGAAAGGGAATGCACCTGGCATTGTCACCGATATAACAAGTCCAGGGATGTACCAAAATTAACGTGCATGTGGCTTGTTGTCCTTCAACGACGTACGTAGCAATAATCAGGACTATTATATTGCGAGAGACCGTCGATGCTCGGTACTCTTATTCTCGTGCAGGGTTTCATGGCACGCTATCTTAGGGTTTTGCGCCGCAAGAGCGACCCATATGGGGAGTTTGATCAATATTATTATTTTGATAAATGATGTTTTATTACTTCAATAATCTAAGTATTACATACGGTCTATGTATAACTAAGATATACAAATCCGAACAAAAGTCTAAACACAAAACATGGGAAATACAATTAATAACAATGTATTTGCTGAATAACACCTAAGCTAGAAGAGGGCCGATCAAGAGATCATACTGCTATCCATGTAGGGTAAAAGCAGCCCTCATTGTGTCCGCCAAACGATTAAAATAAAAAGTGAAGAAATTCTAGTCATGCAAAAAAAAAATGAAGGAGTCAAGAAATTTGTTGGATAAGTCATGATGTGGGGAATGTCGGGAAAATAGCGAACTAGATTATTCCGAATAAAAAAATAATCCATTCCTTTTAATAGGCCGGCAACTCAATTTGGTCCTCCTCACCAAAAATAATATATAGAAATTTTGTGTTTGATCTCGAAAAGTCTCCTCAATTATTGAACTTGTTTCTAATGTTTCACAACATCTAGCATAAGGCTACACAAGATATCCACAACACTGATACGCCCAATTTGCATCACCTTTTTATATCATAATTTGCCTCTATTTATTGATATTTGTCTTATTATGAGGTATTACTTATGGATTTTCATCTGTTTATGCATGTTGGATGATTCTTAGAGGATGGACTGCCGGAGTCTGGATTCTGATGAAAAAGAAGGCGTTTTGATGCAATTTCGCAAAGATTAGAAAAATACCAGAAAAATATGGGAAAATTATATTTTTCTAGAAGACTGTGGAAGCCAGAAGGAGGGACGAAGAAGGGCTGCAGGGGGCCCACACCCCCTAGGAGCGGGCCCACCCTGGCCCACGCGTAGGGCAGGTGTGGCCCACCTGCCCGGCTCCTGACTCCGTCCCTTCGCCTATATCTTCCCTACGGAATCCTAAGGCTAGGGGAGCGACCACAGATAGATTTCCGCCGCCTCTACGGGGCGAAAAACACCGAGAGAGAAAGATGTCTCTTGTAGACATATTTCTGTCGGGGGAATTCCTTCCCGGAGAGGGGAGATCGTCGCCATCAACACCGTCATCAATCTAGGCTTCATCGGGATCATCATCATCATCCACACCATCATCTCCACCAGCACCATCATCACCACTCCGTCCTGCTGTAACAATTGTGTTGGATATTGCTTTAGTTCTTAGGGGGAACTTTTCCGGTGTTAATTACTATTGTAGTTGGTGCTTGTGAGTGGAACCATTGGATTATTGTTTATGTTCAGATTGTTATCCATTATCATATCATCTTTGATCTTGATCCATATGATGTCTCGTGAGTAGTTCGTTTAGTTCTTGAGGACATAGTTAGAAGTCATGTTGTTATTAGTGGATTTTTGTTGAGTTATTATTCAATGGTTTAGTATTTAAGTTGTGGTGCTATTCTTCTAGTGGTGTCATGTGAACGTCTACTACATGATACTTCACCATTTATGGGCCTAGGGGAATGCATTGTGTATTTGACTACTAATTGTGGGGTTGCCGGAGTGACAGAAACTTAAACCCCCGTTAGGACACCTTCGCACAAGGGAGCGTAGGATCTCAGAGTTTAAAGTTGTGGTTAGATTTATATCTTAATTACTTTCCTATAGTTATGGATATTTGTAGGGGGTTTAATCACAAATATGTATTATTCCAAGTAAGTTCGGTATATTAGCACAGGTTCACCCACACAACACTTACAGCACCAAAAAAGAGTACTCGGCTATTTGACAGGATTCCCATGTGTTCTCGAGAACGTTTGGTCCTTATAAGTATTTCCACCGACTTGTCCTTTGCTAAAAAAAGGATTGGGCCACTTGCTGTGTTTGTTCTTTATTACTTGCACTTTGTTTTGTTGCCTTATCAGAAAACCACTAAAAATCCGTTTGTTAAGTATTCATAGGGATTTCCTGCTCCATACCACTGTTCAGAACCTTCTGCTCCTTGTTGGGATCGACACTCCTATTTATCGAAAGTACTGCGATACACCCCCTATACTTGTGGGTCATCAAGACTATTTTCTGGCGCCGTTGTCCGGGAGTGAAGCGCTATTGAAGAGTGGAACTGGTAAAGGAAACTTCTACTGTGAGTATTGCTTTTGTTACTGCTTGTTACTTTGTTTCCAATATGGATAACCCACTTGGTTTTCTGTTTGGAAAAACTACTACCACTGCTAGGGTAGTAGATGAACCACCACCTATTGAGATAGATCCTTTTAAGATACCTACAAGTATTGTTGATCGTGTTATGGATAATTATTATTTTGGGGATGGAACTGTCCATCCTGATGATCATTTGCTATTTATCCATGAATTATGCAGGTTGTTTAAGTGTGCAGGTATCACAACTAAACAGGTGAAGAAGAAGTTACTCTCCATATATTTGAAAGGGAGAGCTGAAGAATGGTATAAGCTGCTGAAGAATGGACAATCCATGGAATGTGAGGAGACGACATCTCTCTTTTATTCTAAATTTTATCCTCCTAGTGAGATTCATAAGGATAGAAATTTGATATATAACTTTTGGCCTCGTGATGGAGAGAGTACAACTCAAGCTTGGGGGAGATTGAACTTACTAATGCTTAAATGTCCTATTCATGAAGTCCCTAACAATATTATTATCAATAACTTTTATGCTAGGCTTTCTCTTCATGATAAAGATTTACTAGATGCTTCTTGTGCTGGATCATTCACACGTATGAAGGAAGAAGCTAAATGGGATCTACTAGACCGTATTCAAGAGAACACTGAAGCTTGGGAGAATGACAAAGGAAGAAAGTCGGGTATAAACTATAATTATGAATGCATTAAATCTTTTATGGGAATTGATGACTTCCGTGATATATTAGTAATGAGTTTGGTCTTGATTCTCAAAGTATTGCCAATTGTTTTAAGGCCTTTTCCTCTTACATAGAAATTCCCAAGAAGAAGTGGAATAAGTACCATGCACCTTATAAAGATGTTGTTAGTCATGTTCCTATTAGAAGCACTGAAGTTTGTACTACTAATCATATTGTGCCTGAACCTTATGTTGAGAAAGTGCCATTCTCAACTAAGGTAAAGGAGTACTCTATGATGATTAGTGCAAGAGATGTGGAGGTTCTTTGCGGTAAGATTAAGTATCCTACTGATTTTCTAGTGCTTAATTCAGCAGCTAGCAAAACTTGTCCTATCATTTTTGGTAGACCTTTCTTGAAAACTTGTGGAGCTATTATAGATTGTAAGAAGGAGAAAGTTTTAACTAAGTTTGATGGAGATTCTTATGAGTTTAACTTTTCCAAATTTGCTAAAGCTCCTTGTGAAAACAGCTTGCCTAATAAAGATTTCAGGATGGAACAAGTTGCTTCTAGTGATCCGGTTTATGACCTTGGACCTCTTTTTGGTGACTGTAAGTATGCTCATTCTTATGATAAAGTTGTTTCCAGTGATACTTATATTGTCAACTTTATTCAAAGTTCTACTGAAAGTTATTATGAGAGAGGGAAACATGGTTTTATGCATCTCAATAATGTTAAGTTTCCATATTTTATGTTGAAAGCTTTGAAGTTGCATTTGTTTTGTCTTCCTATGCTAGTGGATTTTTGTTTCAACAATTCGTTTTCTCATGATACCCCCATGCATATGAAGTGGGTTAGACTCAAATGTGTTGGTTATTTGCTTCTTGATGCTCTCTTTCACTTCAAATATTTATCTCCTTTGTGAGCATCTTTGAAAGTTTCAAGCCTAACTTAAAGGCATTAAAGAAAAGTACTTGTTGGGAGATAACCCAAGAGTTTTGTCGAGTCTTGGAAGTTATTAATTCTGTAATAGCCGCTCCTTATCCTTTTTTTGGTTTTTGTGTCAAGTTCAACTACTTTTGTGAAGTAGAGGAGTTGTGAAAAGTGGCTGTCTTAGGACAGATTTTTGTGCTGCATTGTAAAAATTCGTGAGGGACCTTAGTACGTCAGATGGAGCTGTATTTTTCTGAGCTTTTTCTCCAGGTTGTTACCGAACTTTCATTAGTTTTGCACTTTTTTATTTGAGCAACAGAAAGTTTTAGAAAAAAATCAATCTTTACCTGCTGGTCTGTTTTGACAGATTTCTGCTATCATTTGCATTTGCCTCTTATAGAAGCTTTTGTTTTGATGGATTTCAGTTGAAGTGTGTGTTGGAGATATGCCCAAGAGGCAATAATAAAGTGTTTATTATCATATCTTCATGCTTATGATAAATGTTTACATACCATGCTATAATTGCATTAACCGGAAACATTAATACTTGTGTGATTTGTAAACATAAAAGAGTCCCTAGTAAAGCCTCTTGTTAAACTAGCTTGTTGGTTAATATATGATCATGGTTTCCTGATCATGAACATAGAGATGTTATTAACAATAGGGTCATATCATTAGGAGAATGATGTGATGGACATACTCCTATAGTTAAGCGTAGCATAAAGATCAAGTCATTTAATATAGTTCACTTGCTATAAGCTTTCTGATACATAGTAACCTAATTACTTTGACCATGAGATCATGCTAATCACCATCACCGTAAGGATGCTTTGATGACATCAAACACCACACCGTAACTGGGTGGCTATAAAGGTGGCATTGAGTTTTCGGAAAGTATGTGTTGAGGCACATGGATCAAGATTGGGATTTGTCCATCCATATGATGGATAGATATACTCTGGGCCCTCTCGGTGGAATGTCATCCAATTAGCTTGCAAGCATGTGACTGGCTCACAAGGGATCACATATCACGGGAACGAGAAAAGAGTACTTATTGGTAACGAGGTTGAACTAGGTATGCAGAGATACCGACGATCAAACCTCGGATAAGTAAAGTATCGTGAGACAAAGGGAAATTGGTATCGTATGTAAATGGTTCATTCGATCACGAAGTAATCATAGAAATATGTGGGATCCGTATGAATTTCCAGATTCCTCTATTGGTTATTGATCGAAGAAGAGTCTCGATCATGTCTGCATAATTCACGAACCGTAGGGAGACACACTTAAGGATTCAATGTTGTTTAGTAGATATGGAATGTGAGTAAAGATACCAAATGTTGTTCGGAGTCTCGTATGGGATCCGGGGTATCACGAGAAGATCCGGAATGGTCCGGAGAATGAGATTCATATAAGGAAAGTCCAATTTCGGAGTTCGGGAATGATTCCGGTGTTTTCAACAGAATATTCTAGAAGGGTCTAGAAGGTTCACCAATCCGGAAGGGGAAGGGTACATGGATGTGTCATGACAAAGTGTAATAGTTGCATCATGTCCTAGGTCACTTGGCTGGACACTTGGAAGAGAGAAATCAAACTCTAATTTGAAAGTCAAAAATGCAGTTTGAAAAAGTCAAATCCCAACATGGTTTTCGAGTTAGGGAGGGTTTCTGAGTTAGGGAGGGTTTCCACCTGGGTTGGGAACACCCTTGGACACCCCCCACCTATATAAGGAGGGGTAGGGGCGCACCCCAAGGTATCTCCCTTGCCCTAGGCACCCAAGAAACCCTAGGTTGGCCACCACCCCCTCTCTAGTTGCGACCAATCTAGATCTCCTCTAAACCGCTACCGACTAGCTAAAATCTAGTTGCTAGCTACCTCTAAACCTCGGCCCTCTAAACCCTAGATCGTCGGGGCTCCCTCTACTCCACCATACTCGCTCCGTCTTAGGCGAAGCCCTGCGGCTCTACTTGAGCACTGCCGTCGTCTTCTTGGAATCGTGAGGAAGAGCTACAACCTCCATTTTCTTTGGAACAAGGAGAGGAAGGTCTTCATCGATCTGCGTCGTGTGACCGATGCAGGAGCCCTCTTGGGAGCAGCGCCATAAGGATCGTCTACGTGATCTTGAGATCGACAAGTGAACGACTACATCACCCACGAGAATCTGCTCTCGTTAACCGCTTTGGATCTTCGAGGGTTAGTACTCTATCAACTTGTTTTACCGATCTAGTAGATAGATCTTGGCTTGATCATAGATTAGATCTTGATTGTGTGTTCATGCGGTAGAATTTTTTTGTTTTCCATGCTACGAACCCCTACAGTGTGAACCTAAAGGTTTGTTGTTTTTACTTACACTAATGTTGCCATTAAAGTTTGTGTATTGCCTTGTGAGAAAAGGAATTTCCAGGAGAAGGAGAAAAGGAGTCTGCAGAGTTCCTCCTTGAATAGGTAAAAGTGGTGAAAAAAAAGAAGGTTCATGAAACCACAATCTTTTTATATTTTTGATTTTTTTATTACATAAGGAAAGTTATGAGACGGAACAGAGGAGGAACCGGAGGCCGAGGTGGCCAAACCCACCCAGGCGCTGGCCCACCTTGCCCCACGCCTGGAGGGGGTGTGCCACCCCTGATCTTCGACTCTGCCTTTTTTTTCGTATCAAAACCTTCCTTATGCTTTGAAACTTCGTAATATATAACCCCTGGATCCCCCGAGGTTCATGCATCGTGTTCTCGTCATGTTTTCGTTTCGATCTGTTTCTATCAGGAAAACTTCTCAAGTTTAGAGCACCATGGTCTCCACCAACGACAAAGGCAAGAAGCCCGTGGAGGAGATAAAGTTGGAAGAACAAACCTCCGCAGGGGCAAGGGCAAGGAAACCTACTTTGGTAGGAGCAACTAACACTGGGGATACCTTTTCTCATAACATGCAGGGAATCATAGCCTTCGGTCCAGACTTCAGATACTGCCCTGAGGCAGCGGAAGCCCTTCGAACCACTAAAGAGTTTTGTGATAAGTACCGTGCTTTGAGGATAAAGGTGGATATGCTTCAAAAGGAGAATAACAGACTTTGTAAGACGCTGGAAGATTGTGACTGATGACAAGAGAACACCACCACCACCGAAGGAGTAATTCGTCATCCGGTTTGGCATCCCCTTGGCTTGTTCCAAGATTGGGGTAGTGCCGCGGTATCACAACCATTATCTCTTATCTTTTACCTTTTTAGTGGATTCATATCTTTGGTAGAGGAGTTATCTTATTGTTTGGTTTGCATGTGGAAGTATCTCTCCTTTAGTTGATTCTCTATGTATCCCTTGGTGTGAGTGCCTTTATTGGAATATTAATGAGAAGTTTCATCTTTTACTTTTTGCACTTCTTATTTTAGTTTGCAATCTCTATTATATGATGGATCTTGTTAACCGGTATTAACATCACTTCGGGATCATCAAGTGGATCTAAATTGGTTTTGGCAAATCGAGTTCTGGTCAGTAGCAATACTTTTTGAAGTTTGAAAGAAAAAGAGAAAAAAGCTTACAGGTATTTTGTATCATTTGTTTTCTTTCTTGTTGGCTCATAAGCTTAGTATTCTCTATTTAATATCTTTTGTGTCTTCAAGGAAGATTGCACGTTTGGCTTTATTACTCGTATGTTTGCTTGTTTCTTTCAATCCTTTTGCTTGTTGCCTAGCCTTGCTAGCCAAAAACCTGTTTTAAGAAGGCATACTTCTCATGTTTCCAAAACCTTGAACCAAAACCTTTGCCACTTGTGTCCACCATATCTACCTAGTAGCTCTTGCTATTCCAAGCAAATTCTCAAGCTTCATCTACCTTTCGAATTAAAAAGTATTTTGTTATGTGAAAACTAGTTAGTAAAGCTCTCACAAACTTGATGACACAACTTATTTATTTGCCCCTAATAGACTTGAACCATTGTGTCATCGAAGTTGTATATGCTTGCATCTATACGTTGGAATTAGCAGAACTGTGCTGTCACGGGGAACGTTTACAACATTGCACCTGTACTTTGTACACAGTTGATATCGTGCTCTTTTGTCTATGGATGTCAACGGTGTGAAATAAAGAGAGAACTTGTAAGTCCATGGAGTCTATTTTGTGTTAGAGAAATGCCTAGGCCGCTAGCCTAATCCATGCCTAATCATGGTGGAAACTTGCAGCATCACCATAGTGAGCTATCTATGAAGCATCCTCAATATAAAGCTATGCATATAGTAAATAAAAAGATCGCTGAGATGCTCATTGTCTGCTTGCCTTGTCATTTTGGTTATGGGATAGCTCCTGTACCATGTGCAAGGGGTACCCCGTTGGCGGTTCTCTATGATACGCATGTACTTACAATGACAAGAACTTACCGGTAACTGAAGTTGAGTAGCTTGAGGAGTGGACCTCATATTCAAGGGACATGAGATTGCCAACTTATATTTCGTCAAGCATATACTCCATCTTTGTGAACTTTAACCTTAATCATCTCAAGATGCCTATGATAGGGGAAACGAGGGCTCAAAGCTAGTAAGTACCATAATCTTTTGGAAGCTCTTTACGATTTGTAATCCCTGCTTCCCTCTAAGAAGGGACCTTTCTCCTACTTCTTAGTTGAGTCAGTAAACCTACTTCCTCTCTATCTCCAGCAAGCCTTTGAGTTGTTGTGTTTCAAGAATTCATATGGTGATTTATTCAATCATGTTCTTTATCTTCCTTGTTTGCACAAAACTCTTATCTATTGAGTATTACTTCGAAAGCCTTCATTGAAAAACCTTTTTGAGCAAAGAATGATCCTGTTATAAAACTTCTACAAAAAGCTTTTATGAAACTGTTTGCCAGCTGTTCTCTGATCAGGAACAAGAGTTTGCCAATTCCAATTATGATTTATCTTTATGCATCTCTATTGTGACTGCTGAACTTGGTTGCAAGCTAAGTTATATAATGGTGAGTTACTTTCTTCTATAAGTTGTGTAATGGTAAGTGTGATGCTTATTGTTCGTATTCTTTTATCGACACTTCATTCCATAAACCTGTGGACATGTTTACTGAGATTAGTTTTCGCTTGGGGACAAGCGAAGGTCTAAGCTTAGGGGGAGTTGATACGCCCAATTTGCATCACCTTTCTATATCATAATTTGCCTCTATTCATTGATATTTGTCTTATTATGAGGTATTACTTATGGCTTTTCATTTGTTTATGCATGTTGGATGATTCTTAGAGGATGGACTGCCGGAGTCTGGATTCTGATGGAAAAGAAGGCGTTTTGATGCAATTTCGCGAAGATCAGAAAAATACCAGAAAAATATGAGAAAATTATATTTTTTCAGAAGACTGAGGAAGCCAGAAGGAGGGACGAAGAAGGGTCGCAGGGGGCCCACGCCCTAGGCACGGGCCCACCCTAGGCCGTGCGTAGGGCAGGTGTGGCCCACCTACCCGGCTCCCGACTCCGTCCTGATGGTGTTGACGTGGAGCACGTCGTTGGAAACCCCAAGAGCAAGGTGTGAAGCAGCAAGCAACAAGTCGTCCCTCAGTAGAGACCGAGGTTATCGAACCAGAAGGAGAAAGGAAACGTCACACAAGTGTTGCAAGCAACACGGAGACATGCACAACACAAACTCAAGACTTTTCCCCAACGAATCACTGAGGTTGTCAAGCTCACCAGTTTGCTGTAACAAAGGATTAAACGAATGGTGTGGAAGGTAATGGTTTGCAGGAAGTAAACAAGTAACAGTGGAAGATGTATAAATGGTAAAGATTGGACCAGGGTCCATAGTTCACTAGAGGTGCTCTCCTTAGACAACATGGCATGAAGGGTAAACAAATTACAGAGGCAATTGGCGAAGCAAAGGCATAACAATGCAATTACTAGTCAGAAAGATCTTATGAGATTCGATTGGGCAATACAACAAGATACATAGATCGCCATCCAACTGCATCTATGACTATAATTCCACCTTTAGGTTATCATCCGAACCCCCTCCAGTATTAAGTGCAAGCAACATAAAACTGCTTTAAGAAAAGTGTGTAAGGTAAACAGTCCACATGTTCCATGAACAAGAGACCGTTGTTTTCTCCCTAGTGGCAATATCACATCTACAACCGAAGAGATTTCTGTCACTTCCCTTGGAAACTAGAGGAAACCCACTATCGAGCATACATACCCCCTCTTGGAGTCACTAGCAACTACTTGGCCAAGATAGATACTAACAACGGAGATCATGCAAGATCACAAATAACACAGACATGATAGAATCATAAAGATAAAACCATTAATCAAACCAACATAATAATCTCAATATCCATCGGATCCCCGCAAACACAAAATGCATGATTACAAATAGATTAGATCTTGATCATGGATGGAGCTCACAAGATCTATACATGAAAGCACAAAGGACGAGATACAACCATCTAGATACTACATGGACCCATAGTACAAGGTGGAACTACTCACGCATCATACCGTAGAGAAGGCCTCCGGGATGATCTCTCCTCTGGCAGGGTGCCGGGAAGAACTTCAGATCCC
Source organism: Avena longiglumis (assembly GCA_030063025.1). NCBI lineage: Eukaryota > Viridiplantae > Streptophyta > Magnoliopsida > Poales > Poaceae > Avena > Avena longiglumis. Next base: position 12,843,421 of record CP125979.1, read on the forward strand.
CCGATCTAGGGACGATGGTGGCAGTGGCTACAGACGGTTTCGTGGAGATTTGATCGGGTGCTTAGGGTTTCTGCATCGGAGGTTCTTATAGGCGAAGGGGGAGGCCGAGGAGGCGTCCAGAGTGACCAAACCGTAGCCAGGCACGGGGCTGGTCCCACCCGCTACTGGGGTGGGTCTGCCCCCCTGGCTGGCCCCTCCGGCTCCCCTCTAGACTTCTTGTTCCCCACGGGAAGTAATTGACTTTGATATTTGTCCCGTCCAATTCCGAGAATATTTCTTTACTAACTTTTCTGAAACCAAAAACAACAGAAAACAGGCATCTGGCACTGTTGCAACTTGTTAATAGGTTAGTACCAGAAAACATGTAAAAAGCACCTCAAAGTGTGGACAAGTAATGCAAAGTAGATACTAAACAAGCATCGAGCATCGAAAATTATAGATACGTTTCCAATGTATCAGCATCCCCAAGCTTAACTCCTGCTCATCCTCGAGTAGTTAAGTGATAAACAGAATAATTTTTGTGGTGACATGCACCCTCACAATAAAGATCTAACCATTTGCAAGCATTGAAAGCTGGGATCAAAGAACTCTAAACATGTGCATGAAAGATGGAGTTCTAACAATAGGACATAGTAACTATGCATGCAACATGACAAGCTACAAACAAAGATCATGAATAACATGCATTGAAAAACATTTGTTTGTTTCACAAGCAGAAAACATAGCATAGTGGCAATCAGCTTGTCCCTCATAGAGTAGCAAAGAGATGCATATGACACCTGCAAAGTTCACAAGGGTGACTAGAAACAAATAGCACAAGAACAAGTAATATCACAATATGCATCAATTAATAAGCTTTGGAACACTGCACACAGAATGACAACTATGCTCTCTTAATGGTGCCTAAAGGTAGAAGGTGGAGACTCAAATAATGGTGGAAGAAAGGCCTTTTTTGTAAAGGAAGCAGGGATTTCAAGTTTCAAAAAGAGCTTCCAAAAATTATGGTACTTGTTAGCTTTCAGCCCTCATTGCCCCTATCATAAGCATCTTGAATTGGTTAAGGTTAAAGTGGCAAAGCTAGAGTATATGCTTGACGAAGTATAAGTTGGCAATCTCAAGTCCCTTTAATACGAGAGCCACACCTCATGCATACTCAACTTTGGGCCCAGGTAAGTTCTTGTCATCGTAAGTATTTGCATATCATTGAGAACCGCCAACGGGGTACCCCTTGCACATGGTATAGGAGCTTTCCCATAACCAAAATGACAAGGCAAGAAGACAATGATCATCTCAAAAATCTTTTTATTTACCATATGCATAGCTTTTTATTGAGGATGCTTCATAGATAGCTTACTATGGTGATGCTGCAAGTTTCCACCATGATTAGGCATGTCTTAGGCTAGCGGCCTAGGCGTTTATCTAACACAGGATACAAACTCCATGGACTTACAAGTTCCCTATTTATTTCACACCGGTGACATCCATAGACAAAATAACATGATATCAACTGAGTACAAAGTACAAGTGCAATGTTGAAAACGTTCCCCGTGACAGCACGGTTCTGCTAATTCCAACTTATAAGTGCAAGCATATACAACAAAGTTTTCACAATGGTTCAAGTTTATTTAGGGGCAAAGAATAAAGTGTGCCATCAAGTTCGTGAGGGCTTTAATCACTAAGTTTTCACATAACAAAATAGTTTTTAATTGGAAGATAGATGAAAACAAGAATATACTTGGAATGGTATAACACACCATTCATAGGAGTTTATAGTGGACACTTTGGAATAACTTGGTTTCTTGGGAGTTGGAAGCATGAGTAGATCTTACTCATACAAGTGGAGGCTAGCAAAAGACTGGGAGTAACCAACTAAGAGAGCAATAATGGCCATAATCATGCAGTGCAACAAATCATACTAATCAAAGCAAAGAGTGGTACTACAAGTCAAGGACTAAATGATCATAGAGGCTAATGGTGACTTGTCATAGTCATAACATAGTGTGAGCATGTGCCAAGTCAACCCAAGCAAAGCATCAATGGAGAATACCATAATACTATGATTTTGCATGCTAAAACAACACATAATTTCTTAAAGGCACACTAAGCAATCCCAATTGTTTGGAACAAGACATGCTACATCAATAATCACTAAGCATAATGCCAAGACAACACCTAGCATGTCATGCTAAAGTTTAAGTCACAGTCGATGCAAGCTCCTCTTGCACTTACAAGCAAGAACTTACTACTCCTTTCCAACACCAAGCAAACTTATTTGCAAAACAACACAGCGAGAACGGGGGTACAAACTACTTTATTCAAGCAAACTAAACAACCTAAGCAAAGCAAACAAAAACTAAGACGCTCCAAGAACAACACAACTGTGCATGAAACAATAAAAACGAAGTGTCTAGACAGACCTGAGATTTTTATTGATGAAGAAGGGGATACCTTGGGCATCCCCAAGCTTTGACGCTTGTACCTCTTGGATATTTCTTGGGGTGACACCATGGTGGCATCCCCAAGCTTGAGATTTTGTCCATCCTTCATATCATTGCATCATTCTCTCCCCACACCTGAAATTTTTCCTTCATACAAAACTTTACACAATCTTCATTAGCAACATTAGTGTATCCAAAAGATATTAGACCTCTGGAAAAGCTTTGGAACAGCAAGGTTTTTCACAAAAATAAAAGCTACTGTAGTAACTCCAAAAATCTCAATTCACCTAAAGAGAACTCAAAAAGGAATCAATAAGAAGCAAATGCAAATAATGGCAGAAATCTCTCAAAACAGACCAGCGGGTAGAAACCGATTTTTTCGAACATCTTATGTTGCTCAAATCAAAAAGTGTTGAACTAACTAAAGTTATCTAACATACTGCGGGATTTATTCATAAATTTTTGAGATCAATCCGAGTTACAGAGACTCCTCACAATTTTTTTTGGTGGAGGACAAAAATCTGTTTCAGGACAGCAACTCCCAAATCTTACTTCCCTCTTATTAGAGGTCATTATTGGCACAAAAGGCAAATAAAAAGGATAAGGAGAGGTCATTACTGAAGTAATAACTTCCAAGACTCAAGGAAACTCTTGGGTTATCTCCCAACAAGGACTTATCTTTAACGCCTTTAAGTTAGGCACAAGAAGCAAGAAGAATCAAGTATTTTAAAATGAAGACGCATTAACATCAAACCTTGCTTTCAAAGGGGGAGCAAAGAGCAAATTCTCTCTTCTCATTGGCAAATGTTCAATAACTTTTTTGAATGGAAAATGATATTTAATGGTGCCTTCTTTCATATCAATGATGGCGCCAACTGTTCTAAGAAAAGGTCTTCCCAAAGTAATAGGACAAGAAGCATTGTATTCAACATCTAATACATAGAAATCAACAGGGACATAAGCATTGTTAACCATAATGAGAACATCATTAATACTCCCCATGACTTTCTTCTTAGCATTATCATTGAGTGGGACATCCAAATAACAATCTTCCAAATGTGGCAAATCAAGCATTTCATAAATATTCCTAGGCATAATAGAGATACTATAATCAAGATCACATGAAGCTTTGAGGTCAAATTCATTCACTTGCATATTAATAATGGGTTCTCAACTATCTTCTACTTTCCTAGGAATAGAAGCTTTGTGTTTTAGCTTCTCTTCCTTAATCTTAACAAGAGCATCTGTAATGTGTTTGGTGAAGGTAACATGCATATCACTAGCATCAGGACTTCTAGCAAGCTTTTGCAGGAACATAATCACTTCAGAAATATTGCAACCATCAATATCAAAGTCAAACTTGGCATCACTATTAGTAGGCTCAACAGGATTAGGCATAGTAGGAGTGGGAATAGGGACTACTTGTGGTTTAGTGGTGATGGTGCACACACTATTGTTTCTATCAATTTTAGCTTCCCTTTCCCACTTAGCATGAAGTTGAGCTAACAGCCTAACATTTTCATCAATAGTAACTTGTATGGCATGATCAGTAGCAAAGGTATTTTCCATAGTTTCAGGTTTAGCATCCATTTTATTAATCAAAGAGGATTGAGTTTCAGACAAAAAGGATATATTTTTCTCAACAGTTAAAAGCTTTTCCTCTATAGTCTTATTGAAAGTGGTTTGCTTACTAATAAAGTATTTGAGCATGACTTCAAGTTCAGAGGGGGCTCCCCTAGCATTATTGTAAGAGTTTCCATAGGAATTGCCATTATTAGGAGGATAAGGCCTATAATTGTTGTTGCTACCAAAATTGTTCCTAGAGGCATTGTTGTTGAAATTATTGTTTCTAATGAAGTTCACATCAACTTGCTCTTCTTGAGCAACCAAAGAGGCTAAGGGAACACTATTAGGATCTAAAGGAGCTTTCCCATTAACAAGCATAGCCATATTAACATCAATCTTTTCACTCAAAGAGGAAGTTTCCTCAACAAAATTTACCTTCTTACCATGTGGAACTCTCTCAACATTCCATTCAGAGTAGTTAACCATCATATTATCAAGGAGCCTTGTTGCGGCACCCAAAGTGAGGCCCATAAAGGTACCTCCAGCAGCTGAATCCAACAGATTTCTTGAGAAGTTCAAACCTGCATAAAAAGTCTGGATAATCTTCCAAGCAGTGAGTCCATGAGTAGGGCAATTTTTAACCAAAGATTTCATTCTTTCCCAAGCTGGAGCAACATGTTCACTATCAAGTTGTTTAAATTTCATAATATTACTTCTCATAGATATAATCTTAGCAGGAGGATAGTACTTTCCAATAAAAAACATCTTTGCACTTAGTCCAAGAATCAATACTATTTTTAGGCAAAGAAAGCAACCATTCTTTAGCTTTTCCCCTCAAGGAGAAAGGAAAAAGCTTGAGGTTAATAATATCTCCATCTACATCCTTATACTTTTGAATCTCACAAAGTTCAACAAAGCTATTAAGATGGGCAGCAGGATCATCAAAACCAGCACCAGAAAATTGCTCTCTCATCACAAGATTCAACAAAGCAAGCTTAATTTCATAAAAGGTAGCATCAGTAGCAGGTGGAGCAATAGGAGTGCTTAGGAAATCATTGTTGTTGGTGCTAGTGAAGTCACACAACTTGGTGTTCTCAGCAGAGTTCATTTTGGCAAAGGTGGGCAAGCCAAAAACAGCAGCAGCAACAGCTAGAGCAGGAATTAATTTTTGTGTGTTTTTGAATAAAGAAAGCAAACCAAGCTAGACTAATTTTTTTGGGTTTTTTTGGAAAGAGGCAAACAAAACAAAACAAAAGAAACAAAGCAAACTAAAAACATAGTAAAGAGAAAGGAAGTGAAGGACTCCCCTAGTGAAGACGTCCTTAGCCTCCCCGGCAACGGCGCCAGAAAACTTGTTGATGGTGCTGACGTGGAGCACTTAGTTGGAAACCCCAAGAGCAAGGTATGAAGCAGCAAGCATCAAGTCTTCCCTTAGTAGAGACCGAGGTTATCGAACCAGAAGGAGGAAGGAAACGTCACACAGGTGTTGCAAGCAACACGGAGACCTGCACAACACAAACTCAAGACTTTGCCCCAACGAATCAGTGAGGTTGTCAAGCTCACCGGTTTGCTGTAACAAAGGATTAAACGTATGGTGTGGAAGGTAATGGTTTGCAACAAGTAAACAAGTCACAGTGGAAGATGTATCAATGGTAAAGATTGGACCGGGGTCCATAGTTCACTAGAGGTTCTCTCCTTAGACAACATGGCATGAAGGCTAAACAAATTACAGCATGGCAATTGACAGGAACTAAGCAATGCATAACAATGCAATTACTAGTCAGAAAGATCCTATGAGATTCGATTGGGCAATACAACAAGATACATAGACCTCCATTCAACTGCATCTATGACTAGAAGTCCACCTTTAGGTTATCATCCGAAACCCCTTAAGTATTAAGTTGCAAGTAACAGACAACTGCTTTAAGCAAAGTGTGTAAGGTAAACAGTCCACATGTTACATGAACAAGAGACCGTTGTTTTCTCCCTAGTGTCAACAGCACATCTACAACCGAAGAGATTTCTGTCACTTCCCTTGGAAACTAGAGGCATGAACCCACTATCGAGCATAAATACCCCCTCTTGGAGTCACTAGCAACTACTTGGCCAAGGTAGCTACTAACAACGGAGAGCATGCAAGATCACAAACAACACAGACATGATAGAATCATAAAGACAAAACCATTAATCAAACTAACATAATAATCTCAATATCCATCGTATCCCCACAAACATAACATGCATGATTACAAATAGATAAGATCTTGGTCATGAACGGAGCTCACAAGATCTATACATGAAAGCACAAAGTAGGAGATACAACCATCTAGCTACTACATGGACCCATAGTCCAAGGTTGTAACATCCCAAAAATATTAAAATTGGATCATCAAACTCTAATCATCAAAATTAGGGTTAACAAAAACTTTTCCAATTAAAAATATGAAAGCATTCATATGAGTGTGCATTAAAATTTGGATTCTTTTGAATTGCCATGACTATGTGTTTCTTTGCTTGTAAAATGATTCTTAGGTGAAATAAACATCATCTAATCAATCCCCAAACTTTTCCCAAAAACAAACAAATTAAGTGAATGGTCACTTTGGCCAATTTAACTCCCATGCCTACTTTGGCTATCTCTAACTTTCAGAACTTAACAGAAACATGTATGGATCTTTGCACCCCTTTATAGTACTCATAACAAGGTATCAAGGCCCACCTTGTGATCATCCAAAAACATTTGAATGCATAGTTTAAATGACAGTTTAAAATTGAATCTATTTCATATGGGAAGATCCCACTTTTTCAAAAACCACTCAAACAAGCTCAATTTTCAAAACCCAAGCATCCACAGGTTTACCAGTACATGCCTAGAACACCCACCAAAAATCTTTTCAAAATTCAAAACTTAAGTTCATGCGGCCATTTCATCAAACAGGTTGCAGATTCAAATCAGCAAAATCACAAACACTATTTTGAGCAGTGTTTTGAGCCAACCTTGTTCCCTATCTGGTTACACTAGCCTCAGTAGATCATCTAGAAACCTTAACTAAGCTCTAGCCCCACTATAAACTCGCCAATGTCTTCAATGGTGAACAGGCCGAGAGCACCCATGTCACCCTAGTGTGGACAGCAAGCTAGGAGAAGAACTAGTCGTGCCAACCTTGTCTGGGAGGTAGCCCATGCCTCACCGCCCCCTCTCGACCAGCCCTAGCTCGAAGACCACGACCAGAACTGCCAGGAACGCCGCGCCCGCGCCGCTGTCGACCGTGCCGATGCGCACCGTAGAGAACGCTCCGTTCCCACGCAACCCGACCACCTCGAGCCCTCGCCGCCCGCCAGCATGCACCCCACCGTCCCAGGAGACCACCAGACATACCCATTTCACCGCCCGTACCCCGTAGCCACCGCTCGCCGCAGAGTTCGCCGCCTCTGCCTCGCAGAGCACCGCGTGTTCCCGACCATTTGCGACCGCCCCTACACGTGCATTAAAGCCCTAGAGCATCGCCAGGAGACCACCGATCGATCGCCACCCTCGGCCATGCCTCTAGCTGCCCGTAGCCGTGTCACCACCATCGCCTGCCCATCCCGTTCGGTCTCGCCGCCGAGACTATAAAAGGAGGCCACCCCCAGCCAATTGAAGCACACCATTTCACTCCCCTCACCTCACTGATCGTTCCACCCCTTAGCCGGAGCAAGGCGAGCAGTGCATCACCGGAATTGCGCCGGAGCAGGCCACCTCTGGAGAAGAAGGGCGCCGTCGATTTCGTCCACCCCAGGAGCTGCCGCGACTACCCCTTAGTTCGCCGCCGTCGACTTCATCGTTCGCCCGCATCGCCGACCTTCGCCTGAGCCCCGGTGAGCCCCCGACGACCCCCACTGAGCCGCTAGGGTTTGAACTCGCCGGCGACTAGTTCATCGTCGACGACGACCCGCAGCCGTCGATCTTCATTCTAATCCAACGCACCATATCGCCCCGTACTGTTTCATGTGTTAAGAGTCACTGACCAGTAGACCCCCCTGTCATCTGCGCCCCGCGCTGCAGAGTGACACTGGGCCGGCCCGTTAACCTTTCCCGCGCAGCCCAGTCGTTTGAATTTAGCCTTTTCCATTTTAATTCAAACATAGTTTTGTACCTAGTTTCAAAAATCAACCCAACTCCATTCAGTCAACCAAATGGAATGAAACCAATTTTGTTAGAAAGATATTGAAATGCTTAATCTAATCCCGTTGGATTCAAATCATTTAGATCTGTAGATCAACCTTGGTAAAAATAACAAGGCAGAAGCTTTTCTGCATTCAACCATTTTTCAAATTTAAACCATAATATCTTTTGAGTTGATTCCAACTCTCAAAAATAACATTTGATCATACCTTTCAGAATATATAAAAATATATGGGTTTACTTACAGAAATAATGTCAAAGTAATAAAAGGATGCCACATAGGCATTTCTAGTCATTTAATTAAAATAAAAGGTTAAACCTTATTAAATTATGACACAACTTTAAATCACATTCCTATGTACTGAAATATATAGTGATGACATGTGTCAACATGACCCCATGTTTGAGTTGGATAATATTAAATCTTAAGTAGTTTTTCAATGAGTAGAAATTACTTTTCTAAAAATAAATAAATAATGCAAGTGCTTTAATCTTGAATGTTAGTGATGATGCTAGATCATCTATAGAACCCTTGTGTGTGATGATTGAAAGTAGTTAAGTATTGTTTAGTGATTGTGTACCTCGTATTTATTCCTAGACGCTAGTACCGACCAAGGATACGAGGAGGAAGGAGGATACTACAAAGAAGAAGCCGAAGAGAACTTCAACCAATGCTCTACACAAGGCAAGCCTAATACTACTAGTTGATTGAGCAAGCTAACACTTGCAAGATACTCTACTTATGCAAGCTAATACTTGCAAGCCTAATACTACTAGTTGATTGAGAAAGCTAACACTTGCAAGATACTCTACTTATGCAAGCCAATACTTGCAAGCCTTACTAATCAATTTGACCTATGCAAGAAAATACTTGCTTGATACCATGCCAACTATATGCCTTAAGCATATGTGATCATACCCACTTGATAACCCAATCCTAGTTTTACTTCCAAGCTTTATACTTTATTTCTTTATCAAAGCTTCTACTTAGAATTTACTTGAGTAAATTGTAGATATTAGAAAGATAATTGAAGGTTGCATAAAGAGCATAAAATTTGGCGCAAGCTAGATAATCTTGATGTCATCCTAAGGTATGAGATTGAACTTAGTTAAACTACACTAGTTTACCACCCCTCATTAGTATTCACTCCCATTTGTAGATGCTAGTGCTAAGCATAAAACTTGATCAACTTTAGATGGGAATATTTGGTGAAAATGGTTATGAAAACCTTGGAATGATGGATCATTATATTGAGATGTTTTGACATGTGTTTCTGAACACCAGATGATTTTGTTGATGAAAATGTTGAGGCATGAGCCTTAGCCCTTTATAAAACTGATGGTTGTCTGGATGTGATACCATTCCAATTTTACCGTACAACCACAATACCCGAGAATTGGGTAGGGCTTGACTAGATACTTATATACCTTAGTATTGGTTCCCTCACGGCCAAGGTATGAGCTGAGGCTACCTTGTGAAGATTGTCCACCTGTGCAGTACCCAAGATGACAGTTGGTCATGGTTGGGAGGCCAAACTCACAGGAGAGGTGCCTATACTAGGGCGTGTAATCGAAAGGTTAGGATTGATTATCCATCATCGAGTATGGTGAATTCAGGATTTGTTCTGACGGATGTATCGAATGTTGTGGTGAAAGTGTACAATCTTTGCAGAGTGTCAAACTATTGAATAGCAGCATGATTATGGACAGATTAGCCATACTGTTCCCCCGTCAGATGTTTTCAAAATGACTTATGGAATGAATTGAGATGTTGACTTGACCACAACATAGTTGTGATATGAAATACAAGTTCCCACTTAGGTGTTATAAAACTTCAACTAGCTTTTATTGCTTCTGAACTTAGTAGAGGTAAATCTGGCTTTTTGCAAAACAACCCTAGAGCTTAGTGTCCTACTACAAAAACCCCCTTCACTTGTTAGTATTAGTTTGCGAGTACTTAAAGAGTACTCATGGCTTTATCCCTGGCTATTCCCGTGGCCAGACTATGAAGAGGAGTACCATGATGATGGACCCCAGGAAGGTTACGACAACTAGGATCATCTCCCATCGTCAGCATTGCATGTGACCCCGAAGATGGAGCTTCGCCTATGCTACCGTTATTATTACGTATTCCGCTGCTTGAGTTGTATTAAGAACTAGATCATGAGATCCTTATTTGTGTAAGACCTTATGTATGGTTTGTAATGCATGATGTACTGTGGTATCCAATTCTGTTATGTCTCGCAAAAATGGTAATCATGGGATTGCGATGTATGGCATAACAGGCATCTGGGATTAAAAATCCGGGTGTTGACAAGTTGGTATCAGAGCCATCCTGACCATAGGAGACCCTAGTTAGACTGGACGTTTGAATCAAAAACTTAATTTCAAAACCAAAGGAAGCAAATATTTACAAAAACTTATTCCCATTCTTATCACCTTGATTCTTTCATAAAAATTCATGTTCCTCAAAAACTCTTGCAAAATACATAAAATTTGACACACTTGATCACTCTACTAACTTACTCATCCTATATTCTTATAGATGGACGTGAAGTATAGCAAGTTTTATCAGTTGGGGAATGGAGGAGACCTTATCTTTGAGCGGGATTTGGACCAGCTTTCGGAACTTCTGGAGCATCCGCACCCCGAGTTCTTTAGAGCTCAGCTCAATGATCAAGGAGGAGAAGATCTGAAGTGGCTAATTGTTTCAAGTCTCCGAGGAAAGATTGAACCTCCCACTGCTGAGGGAATTCAGTTTACCTTAAGAGAGAACAACTGGCTCGATGGACTTGCCAGGGCCATGCAGGAAGCTCTTGCCCGTCTGTGTGGGCAGAGTATCAACCAGATTAAGGGTACCTGATTTAAGTTTTGTCCAAGGCGTGATGCTAATGGACAGCCACTAGAAGCCCCCTATCACCACGAGTTGAAGACCCAATCGGACCACCTTAGCTTCATGATGTACGATCGTCAGCAGGAATTGGACAATTGCCGTGACTACTCCAACCATAAGTATGCCATCATCAAAACGAAGGATCAGACCATCACCATGCTAGCGAAGGATCGCAAGTCTCGCCGTCGTCAGCTCGATAAGAAGGAGCGCATCATTGCCCGTCTTCGCCGTCGTATCTCAGATTTGGAGGAGACCATCCATGAGAGAGACATGCAGTTGGAGGAAAGGGAGAATTCTGGAGAAGATCTTCTTGGAGACCCCTACTCCTATCTCAGTGATGATGATGATTTTCTGGAGGATCAGGCTATGGATTTCTTCACCGATGAGGATGATTTCGCCTTCATCGATGACGATGAGGATGATGAGGATGACGACTACACCGACTCCGAGGAGTAGTAGCACTTGAGCACTAGCGTAGTGAGTTGTATTCGGTCCCACTGTATCGTAGTTTCCAGAATGGTTCTTAAAACCATCTATTTACCTTTGTTGTGGTGTGTATTTGTATCGTGTGCTACGAATGAATGAAAAGCAAGTTGCTAGAAAATATGAGTCAAACTTTAAAAACTTTTCAAAGTCCCTGAACCTTAGAAATTTCCCTCTTTTCTCATGATCTATCTCAATCTTCAGATGCCACGCGGAGGAAGTGGTTCATCCCCGGACCCGATGTTGCAGATCCTGCAAATGTTGGTTTCTGACCGCAAAGCTGAAAGATCCGAACGTCAAGACAACCTAGCCACCCTGCAACAGATAGCTCAGCTAGCCCACAACAATCAAGGCCACGGAAATCAGGACAACCATGGATCTAAGCTCAAGAATTTCCAGAACACCAACCCACATGTTTTCACTAAGTCGGAAGAGCCCCTAGACGCCGATGATTGGCTACAAACCATGGAAAATAACCTAGAAGTCGCCGGAGTGGAAGCCAACGAGAAAGTTCTGTTTTCCACCCACTATCTAGCCGGAGATGCCAGAGCATGGTGGAACAGGGTTCGTGCAATGACCAGAGGACAGATGATGATCTGGGAGGAATTCAAGGTCAAATTCAGCAGAACCCATGTGCCACCGGGTTTGATCAAGAGGACGAGAGATGAGTTTAGAGAACTGAAGCAAGGAAGGATGGCCATAGTGCAATACCGTGACAAATTCTTGTCATTAGCTAGGTATGCCCTAGATGAGATCGACACTAAAGCCAAGAAGAAGGAGAGATTCTTGAATGGTCTGCACGATGAGATGCAGACTGTGTTGGTCAAAATCCCCTTTGCTGATATTGAAGCCCTTGTCGACTCTGCCATCCAGATGGAAGGAAAGATCAACCAAGCCAATGAGAACCGCAAGCGTCACATGATGCATCAACCAAGAACCCATCAGACCCCAAAGTATCGCCCTAACCCATCTCCAGGATTTGCCCCGAGAACCAACAAACCTCCGATGAACCGTTCGACCTATCCCAACCGTGGAAACCCGAGGCCCGGAGGAAATCACAAAAACCCCGGCAACTCTGGAAATTTCAACTGTGCACCACCCAAGTTCAACAACAACAATGCCACCGCCAACACCAACACTGCCCCGAGGACTGGAAGCAATGTTGTGCCTATTGCAGCAAAGGACAAGTCGCAATGTCAGTACTCCAACGAGTGCCCCAACAAGAAGAATGCCGCAGCCCCCAATGAAAATGCCCCAGCTCAGTAGCAGCGTCGTGTTTAGCCTGGAAGAAGATTTGCCCCAGGGAATTCACTCAACCGCAACGTCCGTATTTTTCTCATGCATGCTGAAGAAGCTCAGGAAGCGCCAGACGTCGTGCTGGATATGTTTTCTATTAATTCAGTACTTGCTAGAGTGTTGTTTGATTCTGGTGCATCGCATTCATTTGTCACCGAAGAACTTGCCTGTACTAGTAAGATTCAACCAACAAAACTGAAGCATGTTATGATTGTTCAAATCCCCGGTTCAACCACCAAAGCTAGGAAAATTTGCAAAGCCGTCCCTATCCGAATCCATGGCATAGATTTTTATGCTAATCTGATAGTACTCGGAACTATAGGTTTGGAAGTAGTACTAGGAATAGATTGGATGTCCAAACATAAAGGATTGATTGACTGTGCCAAGAAAGCCATAACCATGACCAGTACAGCTGGAATACCAGTCGAGCATGTATCTGAAACCTTACCTCATCAATTCAAGTGCAACAAGAGTATAGACCAACCTACCATTGACCAAGTCCAGATAGTCTGTGAATACCCCGATGTATTTCCAGATGTTTTTCCCGGTATGCCCCCCAGATTGGGATATCGAGTTTATCATTGAACTAATCCCCGGAACAGGACCCATAGCTCAGAGACCATATAGTATGAACCTGTCTAAACTAGAAGAACTGAAGAAGCAACTGGATTCCATGTTCTAAATTGGATTGATTCAACCAAGTGTGTCACCATGGAGATCACCTGTCTTATTTGTGGACAAGAAAGATGGAGGTAACCGTTTGTGTACGGATTATCGGAAGTTGAATGATGTCACCATCAAGAAAAAATACCCATTGCCCAAGATAGAAGATTTTTTTGATCAGTTGACCGGTGCCAAAGTGTTTTCTAAGATTGATCTTAGAACAGGATATCATCAACTCAAGATTCGTGCAGAGGATATTCCAAAGACTACCTTTACCACCAGATATGGATTATACGAGTATACTTTCATGTCTTTTGGATTAACCAACGCCCCCGCTTATTTCATGAATCTTATGAATAAGATTTTTATGGACTTCCTGGATAAGTTTGTCGTTGTTTTCATCGATGACATTCTGATTTATTCCAAATCAGAAGAAGAACATGAGCTACACCTAAGGACCATTCTTGGAACCCTTATAGAGAATCAGTTGTATGCCAAGTTTAGCAAATGTGAATTCTGGTTACAGGAGGTAGGGTTCCTCGACCACATTGTATCAGCCGGAGGAATTGTCGTTGACCCTGCAAAGGTGAAAGATGTCGAAGATTGGCAAGCCCCAACCACTCAAACCCAAGTTCGTGCATTTCTCGGATTGGCAGGATACTACCGCAAGTTCGTAGAAGGATTCTCGAGTATCGCCAGACCCATGACCCAATTGCTGAAGAAGGACAAGAAGTTTGAATGGACCGTCAAATGTGAAGCGAGTTTTCAAGAACTCAAGAGGAGATTGATTTCAGCCCCAATCTTAATCATGGCAGATATCACGAAGCCCTTTGACGTGTATTGTGACACATCCAAGATCGGTCTCGGATGTGTGCTAATGCAAGAAGGAAAAGTTATATCTTATCTATATCGAAAACTGAAACAACATGAGCAAAATTACCCAACCCATGACCTCGAACTCGCAGCCGTAGTTCTAGCCCTGAAGACATGGAGGCATTACCTGATGGGAAACCGTTGTGAGATTTATTCAGATCACAAGAGCCTGAAGTATATATTCACTCAGAAGGAGCTGAATATGAGGCAGAGAAGATGGATTGATCTAATCAAGGATTATGATCTGGACATTCACTATCACCCTGGAAAAGCCAACGTGGTAGCAGATGCCCTTAGCAGATTGCCGTGCCGCTTGAACTCCATGATTTTGAAGGAGCAACCAAGCTTGCACAAAAATATGGAAGATTTACGAATGGAATTAGTGAGTGAAGGATTTTTGGCTAGCATAGAACTTCAACCCACTTTGATCGGCGGATCAAAGAGCGCGAAAGGAAAGGCTAGTATCGGCGGAATCAAGTGTCGTCAGTGCGAGCAAAGTGCGGATTCACCGAAGACGAAGAAGGAGTTCTTGGTACAAAGGACACCTTTGTGTACCAGCAGATTCTGAGTTGAAAAAAGTTATTTTGCAGGAAGCTCATGATACTCTTTATTATATCCACCCCGGAGGAACGAAGATGTATCAAGATTTGAAAGAGCAATTTTGGTGGCATAAGATGAAGAGAGAAATCAGAAGCTATATCGCCAAGTGTGATATATGTCAGCGAGTCAAGGCAGGACATCAAATACCCGCTGGATTGTTGCAACCCTTGCAGATTCCGGAATGGAAATGGGATTCCGTTGGAATGGACTTTATCACCGGATTACCTACTTCTAGTAGGGGAAATGACTCTATCTGGGTCATAGTGGACAGATTGTCCAAAGTTGCCCATTTCTTACCAGTCATGACCACATATCAGAGTTCGAAGCTAGCGGAGTTATACATCGCTAGAATCGTTAGTTTGCATGGAGTCCCCAAGAACATCGTATCGGATCGAGGAACTCAGTTTACCTCGAGATTCTGGAAGAAATTCCAAGAAGGTTTAGGAACCCGCCTAGATTTCAGCACCTCTTATCACCCTCAGACCGATGGACAAACGGAGCGAGTAAATCAAATACTCGAAGATATGTTGAGAGCATGTGTGTTAGAATATGGATCTGAGTGGGAAGACTGTCTGCCATTTGCAGAATTTTCATACAACAACAGTTATCAAGCTAGTTTGCAAATGGCCCCATTTGAATTCATGTATGGAAGGAAGTGTCGCACCCCTTGAACTGCTCGGAAGTAGGAGAGAGTCAGATTTTTGGACCCGATATCCTACGAGAAGCAGAAGAGAAGGTTCACAAGATTCGTGAGCACCTCAAGACAACCCAGTCCAGACAAAAGAGTTACGCCGACAAGATACGTAGAGACCTCGCCTTCAACATAGGAGATTTTGTGTATCTGAAAGTGTCGCCATTGAAAGGAATGCAGCGTTTCCAACTCAAAGGAAAGTTAGCCCCCAGATATATCGGACCCTTCAAGATTCTGAACCGTCGAGGAGAAGTGCCATATCAATTGGAACTACCCGAAGAGATGTCAGCCGTGCATAATGTGTTCCATATCTCATTACTTCACAAGTGTCTCGAAGTTCCGGAGAAGACCGAAGTGTTCAAGAATATTGATCACCGGACCCTAGAGATCAACGATGACCTAACCTATCCCGAAGTATCCATCTGTATTTTGGAAGAAGATTTCAGAACTACCAGAACCCAAAGCATCAAGTTTCTCAAAATTCAGTGGAGCAACCACACAGAAGAAGAAGCTACCTGGGAGCGCGAAGATCACATCAGGACGGAGTTTCCCGATCTCTTCAAATCCTAGGTAATCTTTTCTTCCTTTTTCAAATCTCGGGACGAGTTTTTGTTTAATGGGGGAAGGTTTATAACATCCCAAAAATATTAAACTTGGATCATCAAACTCTAATCATCAAAATTAGGGTTAACAAAAACTTTTCCAATTAAAAATATGAAAGCATTCATATGAGTGTGCATTAAAATTTGGATTCTTTTGAATTGCCATGACTATGTGTTTCTTTGCTTGTAAAATGATTCTTAGGTGAAATAAACATCATCTAAACAATCCCCAAACTTTTCCCAAAGACAAACAAATCAAAACAAACAAATTAAGTGAATGGTCACTTTGGCAAATTTAACTCCCATGCCTACTTTGGCTATCTCTAACTTTCAGAACTTAACAGAAACATGTATGGATCTTTGCACCCCTTGATAGTACTCATAACAAGGTATCAAATCCCACCTTGTGATCATCCAAAAACATTTGAATGCATAGTTTAAATGACAGTTTAAAATTGAATCTATTTCATATGGGAAGATCCCACTTTTTCAAAAACCACTCAAACAAGCTCAATTTTCAAAACCCAAGCATCCACAGTATCACCAGTACATGCCTAGCACACCCACCAATTTTTTTTTCAAAATTCAAAACTTAAGTTCATGTGGCCATTTCATCAAACAGGTTGCAGATTCAAATCAGCAAAATCACAAACACTATTTTGAGCAGTGTTTTGAGCCAACCTTGTTCCCTCTCTGGTTACACTAGCCTCAGTAGATCATCTAACAACCTTAACTAAGCTCTAGCCCCACTGTAAACTCGCCAATGTCATCAATGGTGAACAGGCCGAGAGCACCCATGTCACCCTAGTGTGGACAACAAGCTAGGAGAAGAACTAGTCGTGCCAACCTTGTCTGGGAGGTAGCCCATGCCTCACCGCCCCCTCTCGACCAGCCCTAGCTTGAAGACCACGAACAGAACTGCCAGGAACGCCGTGCACTTCATTGTCGACCATCCGACGCGCCTTGCAGCACGCTCCGTTCCCACGCAACCCGACCACCTCGAGCCCTCGCCGCCCGCCAGCATGCACCCCACCGTCCCAGGAGACCACCAGACATGCCCATTTCACCGCCCGAACCCCGTAGCCACCGCTCGCCGTAGAGTTCGCTGTCTCTGCCTCGCAGAGCACCGCGTGTTCCCGACCGTTTGCCACCGCCCCTACATGCGCATTAAAGCCCTAGAGCATCGCCAGGAGACCACCGATCGATCGCCACCCTCGGCCATGCCTCTAGCTGCCCGTAGCCGTGTTGCCACCGTCGCCTGCCCATCCCGTTCTGTCTCGCCGTCGAGACTATAAAAGGAGGGCACCCCCAGCCGATTGAAGCACACCATTTCACTCCCCTCACCTCACTGATCGTTCCACCCCTTAGCCGGAGCAAGGCGAGCAGTGCATCGCCGGAATTGCGACGGAGCAGGCCGCCTCTGGAGAAGAAGGGCGCCGTCGATTTAGTCAACCCCAGGAGCTGCCGCGACCACCCCTGAGTTCGCCGTCGTCGTTCGCCCGCATCGCCGACCTTCGCCTGAGCCCCGGTGAGCCCCCGATGACCTCCACTGAGCCGCTAGGGTTCGAATTCTCCGGTGACTAGTTCATCGTCGACGACGACCCTCAGTCGTCGATCTTCATTCTAATCCAACGCACCATATCGCCCGTGTATCAACCCGGCGTGTTAAGAGTCGTGACTAGTAGACCCCACGTCGCTGCATGCAGTGACACTGGGCCGGACCGTTAACCTTTCCCGCGCAACCCAGTCGTTTTAATTTAGCTTTTTCCAATTAAATTCAAACATAGTTCTGTACCTAGTTTCAAAAATCAACCCAGCTCGATTCAGTGAACCAAATGGAATGAAACCAATTTTGTTAGAAAGATATTGAAATGCTTAATCTAAGCCTGTTAGATTCAAATCATTTAGATCTGTAGATAAACCTTGGTAAAAATAACAAGGCAGAAGCTTTTCTGCATTCAACCATTTTTCAAATTTAAACCATAATATCTTTGGAGTTGATTCCAACTCGCAAAAACCACATTTGATCATACCTTTCAGAATATATAAAAATATATGGGTTTACTTACAGAAATAATGTCCAAGTAATAAAAGGATGCCACATAGGCATTTCTAGTCACTTTATTTAATTAAAATAAAAGGTTAAACCTTATTAAATTGTGACACCACTTTAAATCACATTCCCATGTACTGAAATATGTGGTGATGACATGTGTCAACATGATACCATGTTTGAGTTGGAGAATATTAAATCTTAAGTAGATTTTCAATGAGTAGAAATTACTTTTCTCAAAATAAATAGATAATGCAAGTGCTTTAATCTTGAATGTTAGTGATGATGCTAGATCATCTATAGAACCCTTTTGTGTGATGATTCAAAGTAGTTAAGTATTGTTTGGTGATTGTGTACCTCGTATTTATTCCTAGACGCTAGTACCGACCAAGGATACGAGGAGGAAGGAGGATACTACGAAGAAGAAGCCGAGGATAACTTCAACCACTGCTCTGCACAAGGCAACCCTAGTAATACTCGTTGATTGAGCAAGCTAACACTTGCAAGATACTCTACTTATGCAAGCCAATACTTGCAAGCCTAATACTACTAGTTGATTGAGCAAGCTAACACTTGCAAGATACTCTACTTATGCAAGCCAATACTTGCAAGCCTTACTAATCAAGTTGACCTATGCAAGCAAATACTAGCTTTCTACCATGCCAACTATATGCCTTAAGCATATGTGATCATACCCACTTGATAACCCAATCCTAGTTTTACTTGCAAGCTTTATACTTTATTTCTTTATCAAAGATTCTACTTAGAATTTACTTGAGTAAATTGTAGATATTTGAAAGATAATTGAAGGTTGCATAAAGAGCATAAAATTTGGCCTAAGCTAGATAATCTTGATGTCATCCTAAGGTATGAGATTGAACTTAGTTAAACTACACTAGTTTATCACCCCTCATTAGTATTCACTCCCATTTGTAGATGCTAGTGCTAAGCATAAAACTTGATCAACTTTAGATGGGAATACTTGGTGAAAATGGTTATGAAAACCTTGGAATGATGGATCATTCTATTGAGATGTTTTGACATGTGTTTAGAACACGGATGATTTTGGTGATAAAAATGTTGAGGCATGAGCCTTAGCCCTTTATAAAAGCGATGGTTGTCTAGATGCGATACCATTCCAATTTTACCATACAACCACAATACAGAATTGGGTAGGGCTTATTTGAAACTTATATACCTTAGTATTGGTTCCCTCATAGCCAAGGTCTGAGCTGAGGCTACCTTGTGAAGATTGTCCACCTGTGCAGTACCCAAGATGACAGTTGGTAATGGTTGGGAAGCCAAACTCACAGGAGAGGTGCCTATACTATGGCGTGTAATCGAAAGGTTATGATTGATTATCCGCATACTGAGTATGGTGAATTCAGGATTTGTTCCTGATGGATGTATCGAATGTTGTGGTGAAAGTGTACAATCTTTGCAGAGTGTCAAACTATTCGAATAGCCGCGTCATGATTATGGACGATTAGATGGCCATACTGTTCCCCCGTCAGATGTTTTCAAAATGACTTATGGAATGAATTAAGATGTTGACTTGACCACAACAGATTTGTGATATGAAATACAAGTTCCCACTTAGGTGTTATAAAACTTCAACTAGATTTTCTTTCTTCTGAACTTAGTAGAGGTAAATCTGGCTTTTTGCAAAACAACCCTAGAGCTTAGTGTCCTACTACAAAAAACCCCTTCACTTGTTAGTATTAGTTTGCGAGTACTTAAAGAGTACTCATGGATTTATCCCTGGCTATTCCCGTGGCCAGACTATGAAGAGGAGTACCATGATGATGGACCCCAGGAAGGTTACGACAACTAGGATCATCTCCCATCGTCAGCATTGCCTGTGACCTCGAAGATGGAGCTTCGCCTATGCTACCGTTATTATTATGTATTCCGCTGCTTGAGTTGTATTAAGAACTGGATCATGAGATCCTTATTTTTGTAAGACCTTATGTATGGTTTGATAATGCATGATGTACTGTGGTATCCAATTCTGTTATGTCTCGCAAAAATGGTAATCATGGGATTGCGATGTATGGCATAACAGGCATCTGGGATTAAAAATCCGGGTGTTGACAAGTTGGTATCAGAGCCATCCTGACCATAGGAGACCCTAGTTAGACTGGACGTTTGAATCAAAAACTTAATTTCAAAACCAAAGGAAGCAAATATTTACAAAAACTTATTCCCATTCTTATCACCTTGATTCTTTCATAAAAATTCATGTTCCTCAAAAACTCTTGCAAAATACATAAAATTTGACACACTTGATCACTCTACTAACTTACTCATCCTATATTCTTATAGATGGACGTGAAGTACAACAAGTTTTATTAGTTGGGGAATGGAGGAGACCTTATCTTTGAGCGGGATTTGGACCAGCTTGAACTTCGGGCGTCGGCACCCGAGTTCTTGAAGCTCAATGATCAAGGAGGAGAAGATCTGTAGTGGCTAATTGTTTCAAGTCTCCGAGAAAAGATTGAACCTCCCACTGCTGAGGGAATTCAGTTTACCTTAAGAGAGAACAACCGGCTTGATGGACTTGCCAGGGCCATGCAGGAAGCTCTTGCCCGTCTGTGTGGGCAGATTATCAACGAGATCAAGGGTACCCGCTTTGAGTTTTGTCCAAGGCGTGATGCTAATGGACAGCCACTAGAAGCCCCCTATCACCATGGGAGAGAAATATCTCTCCGGCAGACAGATTTCTGCCAGGGGAATTTCTTCCTGGAGAGGGGAGATCGTCGCCATCAACACCGTCATCTAGCTAGGCTTCATTGGGATCATCATCATCATCCACACCATCATCTCCACCAGCGCCATCATCACCACTCTGTCTTGCTGTAACAATTGTGTTGCATATTGCTTTATTTCTTAGGGGAAACTTTCTCGGTGTTAATTACTATTGTAGTTGATGTTTGTGAGTGAAACCATTGGATTATTGTTTATGTTCAAGTTGTTATCCATTATCATATCATCTTTGATCTTGATCCATATGATGTCTCGTGAGTAGTTCGTTTAGTTCTCGAGGACATGGGAGAAGTCATGTTGTTATTAGTGGATCTGTGTTGAGTTTATTATTCAATAGTTTATTATTTAAGTTGTGGTGCTATTCTTCTAGTGGTGTCGTGTGAACGTCGACTACATGATACTTCCATCATTTATGGGCCTAGGGGAATGAATTTTGTATTTGGATACTAATTGTGGGGTTGCCGGAGTGACAAAAACCTGAACCCTCGTTAGGACACCTTTGGACAAGGGAGCGTAGGATCTCAGAGTTTAAAGCTATGGTTAGATTTATATCTTAATTACTTTCATGTAGTTACGGATGTTTGCAGGGGGTTTAATCACAAGTATGTATTAGTCCAAGTAAGGTCGGTACATTAGCACAGGTTCACCCACACAACACTTACAACACCAAAGAAGAGTACTCAGCTATTTGAAGCGAAAGCACTTGATAGAATTCCCATGTGTCCCCGAGAACATTTGGTCCTTATAAGTATTTCCACCGGCTTGTCCTTTGCTAAGAAAGGATTGGTCCACTTGTTGCGTTTGTTCTTTATTACTTGCACTTTGTTTTGTTGCCTTATTAGAAAACCACTAAAAATCCTTTTGCTAAGTATTCACAGGGATTTCCTGCTCCATACCACTGTTCAGCACCTTCTGCTCCTCATTGGGCTCGACACTCCTATTTATCGAAAGTACTGCGATACACCCCCTATACTTGTGGGTCATCAAACACTCTTTTAGTTTGGCCTAAGACAGTGTGCAAAAAACGGTAGACATCAGCTAAGCATGAGGGATCCTAAGAGCATCCCAACAGTTCCCAAACTATGCTCCACATGAATTTGGCTAGCGTGATATAGAAAAGATATGGTTTGTATCTTCAAACTTCTCGCAAAGGGAACATCATCGATGGTCTGTGCCGAAGGCGGACATTTTCATTACGTAGGAGGCATTTCCTCAAGAGCTGCCACTAGAAAACCCTTATCTTGAGTGGGATGTTAATCCTACAGAGCTCACTAAGTGTTTCCTAGGGGTTTCTTGGCATAGATTCTTATTTAAGGAGCAGTCTGAGAACCTCCTAGAAGGTTCAAGTGCCCATGAAATTGGTCTAGAGTAGTTGTTAGATGTTACTACCTTAATTTCGTGCATAAGATTGGACGCCTCAACATGTTCTATCATCCCAAAACCACTACAAATGGTATATACAACCCATCTAGATTCCTCCGGTTCCACGGAGATGGTAAACAAAGCTTGGAATCTATCTTTAAGGGGACCAACCTCTCCCTCAAATCTACCCCCAACCTTGTGTCTTTCACCTTGGAAAAATAGTTTCTTTAGCTTTTGAATCACATTCCAGAATTGGGAACCCTAGTGGCAGGAGTCCACCTGCAGGTCTTTGACCTTAAGTACTTATTCCAGATAATTACTGCCCACAAGCCTCGGTTACATGTATATATCTTTATTATCTTAGTGTATATGATACCTAAGCCCCCACGAGGCATTGGGTTTACACATCACCGCCCAATGCACCCAATGAAATTTGGGGTTGTGCCTATTTGCTTCCTAGTAGAAACGGGAATGATGCTTATTCATTTTCTGATGAAACCCATCTCCTAACATGCACACCGCCATGGCATGTAAAGGGAGTGTGGGGAGGCATGCATTGATTAAAGTTAGCCTTGCCACTAAGGACATGAAGTTTACAATCCACGAATCCACCTTTTTGCAACCTTGGTCGTCAGGGGACCCTAGTCCAAAGCCGTAAGCGCCCTATCACTTATGGGTAGTCCTAGATATGTGAAGGGGGAGCATCCTTGCTTGCAGTTCAACATGTTGGTGATCCTTTATTATTCTGAAGCACTGGTCCCCAAAACCAACACCTGACTCTTGTGGAGGTTCATCCACAATCCCAACATGGATTCGAAGCACATAAGCCATCTGGTTGACAATAACTAGATTATATAGTTGCATCATTATGATCGTTTCTTCTGCATATTGTAGGTAGGTGATAATATGAGAAATCACACCCACAATGGGACATGTAGCCTTAGGCCTAACTAGAATAGCAGCTAGGGATTCCACCACATAGTCAAATAGGAAGGGGAAGAGTGGGTCACCCTGGCACACTCCCTCCCTCATTATGGAAGAAGTTCCATATTCTCCGTTTATAGCATCCCCTATCCTTCCCTCCATATCCCTCTGCCCTCTCCCTCTCTCTATCTCCCTCCCTCCATATTTCTCTATATCTATCTCTCTAATGCATGTTTTGACAATGTAGAAGCACCGCCTCGATCCCCAAAAAGAGTGTGAATGATACATCCATATACATATTAATACCATGCCAACTAAACATATGATGACATGAAATATATTTGATGTATGATAACTTCAGAATTACTGAATTTGGTTACTACATATGCGAACTACTTTTGCTTCTTACACCATTTGCGATAAATAACTATATTGATTCAATAAACTCTCAGTTGATCACATTATTGATATTGTCCAAATTTCCTTGATATGTAATCATTACATTGTCCATCTATGGAATATGTCTGATAAAACAATTATAACATCTTAGAAGACTGTATTCACGATTTTGTATACCTCCTGATTCGTACAACCCGTCATATGAAGAGGTCTAGCTAGCAGACAAAGGTTAAATCGTGATATAATCACCATCGCATGTTACTTTACTCAAAGTAATCAATTAAGTGATACTATTATGAAGGTAGATAATAATTAAGATAAAAATAGTACCATATTATTTCACGCACCATAATATATATATTTTGCTATGGACTTACTTGATCTTAGCATGGTGGATCACTCTCTAAACCAATATTTTTAATGAAAAATGTGGTCGGAATCCTCGAGTACGTGTGACTTGTTTGAGGCTTGATCGATTTCCCTTAAATCTAGCTAGATCATATGCCCTAACTGATTTTCTTCCACTGTGGCGAATTTGGCATGAAGAAAAACACACAAAAAATGTTGGCTTTCCTTGGGTCATGAATTTACAAAGTGACTTAATGGGCAGGATTTGCACATGGTATTCTTATTTATATAAATGTAGAAATGAGACAACTCTAGTCAAACTCTCATGTATATACAGTTATCCATGATAAAAGTTTACCATAATCACATATTACCTACATTAAAACTAGTTCGATTAAAAACCAACCCTTATAACCAATTTATACTAAATATTTTTATTTTTTCATAACTTATCTTCCACATAACTATGATCTTTTTTATTGCTACACCCTTCAATATAAAATAATAAACATTACTATTTTTAGTAATAACTACCAGAAGTATAAAGTTATTCACAAAAATGTACTTTTAGATATATATTTTTCTGTAGTTCTAACATGAAAGTTTCTATACATATGACAATTTCTATCTGATTCATGTACAACGCTTCGTACCAAACCATCCATACTTAACACAAAATTGCAACATGTTGTTGGTTCAGTAGTTAGATGGGGATCGATCGCAAAACTTGGTTTGCACAAAAGTTTTTTTCTAACATTTATTATTACAAACACATTTATCTCTGCAAAAGTGGAACCAATATTTTTTAGAAATTATTTTGAGATTCTTAAGAAAATCATTTGTTATATTGGACTTGACATTAAGTCTAGGTAAACCAAAAGCAACATGTTACTCGACAAACTAAAAGATGTCCGTTAATGCATGGTGTGGTATATTTGTCCTTATCCATATTATACTTAAATATCCATAGTAATAGTGTTCTAGAGTGTACTAATCAAGCAAATAACTTGATCAAGGTTTCCAGACTACACAAATATAAGTCTAGGTGAATCCAAATAGAGACTTCTAACGTGTAAGAAAGTTGCCTAGGGCATTTATCGTCGAAACCTTATCTTATCTTGTTCGTTGGTGTTGCTTGTTTCATGGTCAAAGGTGATCTATTGTATTTGTTGGATCAATAGCCATCACAAATACATAATCAGTAATTGATAATTTGATATCCAAGCTATATTGTTCATGCAGGAATGAGTACTCACAATTTTAACAATTTGTGTCTATTTATGTTGTTTGTCTGATTTTTATATGGTATTACTTGTTAGTGTTTACAATAAGTGTGCAAATTATCATTACAAAAAACATGTTCCATGCCGGTGGTACCGAACAAGTTCAGTGTCTGCTTAACAATGGAGTCCTTGGACAGTGACTCATCAGTTTAGCTAGATTGAGGCGAAAGAAGTCCGAAAGAAACAAGGTACCTAAGGAGAACCATGTTGTCAAAAGTAGTCTTGTTATCCTCCTTCTCCTATCCCTCCTTTCATTAATCATGCTTTGGTCGTGCGTACCGTGATATGTTCTCTCTTCTATTGTCTATAAAAACATTACTGTGTGCTTTCTTACACGCTTTATCTGCTTGTTCTGTTCAGGCCACCTTACAGCGTAAGCTTCATGGAAGTTGGCATGTCCATCTCAAGGAAGAAAATTAATTATACCTGGTTACAAATCATGTTATTTTTCTAGCGTCCTCAAAAGAGAAAAAAACAAGGAATGGTACAGATGTCCATGTCGTCCTTGATCTGCAAGTGTTCATCGAAGGGTTGTTGTCCGTACTTGGTACTAGTACACATCCAACATCGGTCTAACCGATTAGAACTAGCTTGACAAAGATCAGCGTCCACACCTCTTCACACTTCACCATCCTATTTGCCTGCATCCACATCTGTCCTTCTCAACAACACGTTGCTAATATAAGGCCCAGTTCTTTTGGCGAACCTCAGCCCTCTTACTACAGGGATTCGAGAAAATTAGAAGAACAAATGGTTAAACTAACTTAAAAGCGCCACAAAATTTTGGGCAGAACACAGGAAGGCGGCTTCTGGAGAAGCTTCAGGCTAAGTAGGTCGCAGCTAGAGCTAGCCACGCATAGGTATCCTAGTGGATCGTACCAAGGGTATCGAGAACATGAAATTAATTGGATCCAATCTTGGAGTGTGTGATACTTAATCAAGCACTTCATCGTTAAGCTTGCTAGACGTCCCGTGTTATAAATTGACAGGAAATCAGAGGTGAAAACAAGAACAGAGACAACAAGTTTTAATCTGAAACCTAATTAGCTAAGTAAAAACTATCCGTACTGGCCTCCCATAAAACAGTACTAAATCACTTTCTTACCAATTCGAATTATATATCGACAATTCGACATCCATGTGGAAGCCATACGCTGTGTGTGGGTGATGTAACATCATCCCGGCAAAGTTTGCATACAAGCGGTATGGGAGGCACCAGACCACGAAACACAATCATTGATTTTTTTTTTTTTGAGTTGACAATCGACTGGGATACAATGAACATGAAATGCAGGCCAATTGTTTAGTATATAGATATTTTGGTGTCAACAAAGGAAACACGCCTTTTTGTTTGAGAAGGAAAGAGCAAAAGTACTACTTTTTTGTTATATTATTTGCTAGAAAACTATAATTAATTCAAATTATACATAGAAAAAATAAATTCAAAATGGGGAAGAGAAAGGACAAGCATAAGGGAGAGGTCGAAATCTAGGCATATGAGAGCAAACTTGAGATTTTCTGGCATTATCATCACAAAATGTTCGGTTACCACTCATGTTTAAGTTCTTGGAATCAGGGTTTTTGTAGAAATGCCAAGGACGAGATCTATCTCTGTCTCGCCCAGTCGCCTTCCTCTTTTTGAGATCAAAGCTGAAAAAGATAGAGCTACCCCATGACAATTTTGAATTCAAATGATATGAATGACTATAATAATAAGCCTTTGATCCGCAGAAAAAACCATTTAGCATTTAGTAGTATTTCATTTTATTAGATGGATCAAATTATCTTAAAATTATTTAATATAATTTTTTGCGCATGCTTTTATCATATCTTACACCTTGATCTCAATAAAATTTCTTACTTTCTTTTTTTAATGTCAAAGGGTAAATATGAAATATCATACGTAAACTAATTATAAGCCTCACAGAAAGTTCACGTCAAATCCTACATGCCATGGAACCAGACACATAAGTTTACCAAAGAAAACTCCAAGAGGAAAAAAAATCCAAGAAGGACCAACCATGTATGGAGCCTACCATATATGGCTGGTTCTTCTTACCAAAGAGGAGCATCCATTTCGTGATGGTCCAGTCCATCCATCCAGAACTTGGACTTGTCTAGTCCCAACAACAAACAAGGATTATGAATGTGCAACGACGAATATAAGATGAAAGTGATTTTTGGTCTGTTTTCTGTGCAGTAGGTTCTTCACTTTGCGACGATAATTATCTAGTGCTCTAAAACGAGGACAATGACCGAATTTTAGAACTTTGATTTGTTGGGACCTTCTCGAAGATAAAGTGTCCCCAAAAAGTATTAAGAGAATGCTTTTCTTATTGTGGCACACAAACACATGCTCTAAATCAAGAACAATGACCAAAATTATAACTTTTATTTGTTGGGACCTTCTCAATGAGAAAGCCCTTCCAAAGAAATTAAGAGTATGGTGTGCTCATTGTGGCACGTACACAGTATTATTTTTAGAAAATATTGGACAATAATTGTTTCGTGTTGTATAGTTTTGATTCTGGGAGGCGTCGTTTTTTGGAGTGTTGGGTGCCAATCTCGGAGTTGTAACTTTTCATCGTTTCAAGTTGTTTCTGCACATATGGGTTTACTTACCCCGTTTTTTATTGTGTCCCTGACCTATTTTACTAGGGATACACTGAAAGGGAGATGCAAGCTACTTGATTAGTCCAGGAATTTTGGTTTCAACAATGGCAACAAACCTTGTTTCAGTGGCGACATCAAGCTAATGTTGACACTTGCATACCACCATACCGTTTCTGGCACGTCACAGCTACCCATTTACGTATGAGATTCGAAATGATTCTATTTCTACTTATTAACCTACCAAACATGCATATAAACATATAATATAACTCGGAAGCTTGGATATTTATGGAAGTACTAGATATATATAATCCATCGTTGCACGTGAGTATCTGAAATTGGTACTGAGCTTTACATTAGATTCCAACACTCCCTCTTTTTACTTCTGAGGATAAGTTTGAAAATCATGGTTGAAGGTAACAACACTAGAAAATTCGTCTCTGGCGATGGAATGCGACTTCTGCGTACATAAAATCTCTCGAAGCAAGAAAAAGACATGACTGAAGATATATGCCGCTGCCCATCTACCTTTGGCTGTTTCACTTTGTCCTTCCATGGAGGAGCGGCACGTCTTTGTTCATCCAGAGCTTTGGACTTGACAAGTCCCAAGCGATGGCGACACATCATCCGGAAGCCCGATGACAATGACCGCGATGCAGATGCAACCGAAATACAATTGAAAATATGCAAACTGCAGTGCATTACAGGTACGAGTTCAGTGCACTGGAATGGTGGAGTGAGTGTGCAGTCCAACTGTAAAAATGGTTAACCAGCTACGACATTTGAGGTACAGTGTAAACTAGAAGTAAAGCTACCATGGAAAATACCTAGAATCAGCATCACTTATATCAGTCTCTTCTAAACCTGCCTATCTGCAGAAAACCGACAAGCAAAGAGGATGCCTTCCCTGCACTTGAGAGCAACGTTATGTTTGGATGAAATAGTTTTCTGGCAAAAGAATGCAATATTATGACAGGCAAACAAGTAACATTGTATTCACCCGAGGTGTTTTACAACATGCCACAAATAATTAGCATCAAAGTAAGTAACACTATATTCATTCGAGGTGTTTTACCATCAGGAAAGGCTGTTAATGAAAATGATCTCACACATTATATCATCGGCACACAGGACAAGTTAATAGGCCTCTGTCAATTGTCACTACGAATACTTCCTAGAAGTACGGAAGAAAGATAGTTTAGTAAATGGTAACAGGGCATTCGTTCAAACATTGCACAAAGGTAACCGAATATGCAGCAATGTCCAGACAGATCATATAATACCTCCTACAAATCATGAAAAAACTCCCGGTATGCAAGCATCGCAGCTAAATTAGGCATGGCTTCTGAGCAGCACCCACCGGCCGGCAACCAACAAAACTTTAAGAACCACAAAATGTTGTAAAACATGCATATTATATATATTCCGCTATATAGCAGCAGCCATGTTACCCAGATCAAATTCATTCCGCTACAACACGGCCTTCATGGGTAGTGTGAACTCGTAACGTCTAGATTTGTGCTTGATCATCCGAAGACCCCGTCGCAGCCGCAACATCTGTCCACCTTGACTCCAGTTAAGACAAGAAATTCCTCGCAGATCATATCCATCGTCATGGGGATCTCCGGTTCTGAATTGCACGAGGAGCTATCACCATGAGTCGTCACGTCATCAACATCTGAAGTGTATGGGGGTGGCCTCAACATGATCCAAACGTGCGTGGCGATGCAAAACTTGCCAGATCCCAAGTTAAGCATACGGAGGTCTTGTATCGACGTCTCCTTGTTATCACCACCATCAGCGTCGTCAGAGCACAGGTCAAGATAGTCCCAGGCATATTGCGTTGTCGGTGGTTGTTCGGCGGCGTCCATGGCAGAGGTCAAAGGCGCATAGCTTGGGTCTGACAGAGGGGTTGCCGTGGCCCGAGAGGAGGCTGAGCCAGAGGTTGAGCTCAGGGACGTACTCGGCTTTGCCATTAAAGGGCAGCGCCCATTCGCCGATCTGTCTCCACACATGGCTTGCCGTATCGAATGCGTAGGTGCCTAAACCCTGTTCCATGGATGATATGCAGATGGTTGAGCCTTCGTCAACCGCCGGGTAGGAACACTTCTGGATGGTTGGTCTTCGAAAATAAGGAGGACCGACGCTAGAGAGGAACGGCGGCCCCGGCAGAGTACGCCAGCACCAAGCACCGTCGTGGCGGGCGAGGACCTCGAAGCATGTGTCCATCTCGGCGGCGCATGACAGGTCCAATAGATACAGAGACGCTGGACCATCTTCTTCTGGTTTGTCTTGGATCACGGGGAAACTCATGGCGACGGGGTGGTCCTTGCGTGAATTCGTAGGAGGGATGGGCGTGAAGACGCCCCGGGCAGCGTCATAGAGCGATGCCGTTTCTTCCGAGCAGAGAGAAAGAATCGAACGTCGGATAATAATAATGTCCATGATTTTGCCCCGGATGGAGACTGATCTCCGGCTTGGGCAAGCTCTGTATGATTGCTGGTTTCTTCTTCTTCTTCTTCCTCTCGGATTTCGGATCTTGTGCTGCTGCTTGTCGTGCTGCTGTTGACGACGGGTAGAAGAGGCACTTCAAAGGGTCGAGGCGGTGCAGCGAGTACATGTGGCGGTCCAAGTCGTGCGTGATCAGATTCAGAAACCGGGGATTCTTCATCCTGCAGACTGAACTGGATGATCGAGCCCTCTCCTCTCGGTCTGGCCGAAAAACCAAATCAGATGGGGGATTTCGCCGAAGAATACCTTAATCTGCTGAGCGGATCGGAGGCGCCTGGAGAGGATGAGGGAGCGGCCGGCGAGAACGACCAGAACGCACGTATGGATTTCTTCAAAGAAAGAAAGAAACGCCTGGAGAATGGATCAGTTACCATGCCGGCCCAGCCCGGCCCGGCCCAGTTAAAAATAGAGAGGGAGAATGGCGGACCTAGATTTATAATCTTTAGGAAAATGATAAACATCCCCCGGGGGATCGCGCGTTCCTATTCCCCGGGTGGACTCTTCGCTTAATGACAGGCTCACCACTCTGGTTGTTTCGTTTTTTTTCCACGCCACGGAAATAATCCCCATTCTTCCCGCTCGGCGACCTCCAGCGCCGCCTACCATGTCTGCGCGCTGCGCGCACCGCCTCACCCGCCGTGTCTGCGCCAAGGCCCGCCTCACCACGCCATGCTCGCGCCAAGGCCCGCTTCTTGCACGCCGCCACTGACCTCGCACTGCGCCCCGCCGCGACGCTCGCAGCCGACGCTCGCAGCTCCGCGCCCCCACGCCTCGCCTGCAGCCATCGCCCTCGCGCCGCCCGCCTCGCGCCGCCTCTGCACTGCAGGCTCCTTCCTCCCACCTCCCTACTACGCGCCACCGCTGGCCGGAGCAGCTCCTCCCCCCCCACTTACCTGCTGTGTGCCGCCGCTGGCCGGAGGTAGTGGCCATGACGGAGGTGCTCGCCGCCGGAGCTCGCTGATTCCTCCTCTTTTAGCGAGCTGCTGCCTTTCCGTCATGGCTGGCCCGTCTTTGCGTGTGTCGACGCGTTGAGGAGGTCGTGGCACCTTTCCTCCATGGCCTCTCTCCGTGAAGTTGCTCGCTGATCGTGGTGTGTTGCTACCCAAGGGCATCAGCGTTGCTACCAAAGATCACCAGCGCTGCTACGTACGTAATCGAAGTTTGCTACATGGGGTCGTGAGCGGTGCTATGTGCAGCAGCGGTGGTGCTACAAGTGGTGTCGTGTTTTGCTACATGCGGTCGACGGTGGTGCTAAAATAGTATAAATAGTTTGCTACGAGATCTCTGGCGAGGTCTCCGGCGAAGTTAAATTTGCTACAATAGGACATTTTTTTTGCTACACCTGTTTAGTGGTTTTGCTACAATAGTGTAAATTTGTTGCTACATGGTCTCCGATGAGGTCTAACGGCGAAAACCTCATACGAGTCTCCGGCGAGATCGGATATGCTACATTAGCACAATTTTTTTGCTACCACCGTTTTGCGTTTTTGCTACAATAGCGTAACGTTTTTGCTACACGGTCTCCGGTGAGGTCTACCGGCGAAAGCCTCCGGAGAGTCTCCGGTGAGGTCGGGTTTGCTATATTAGCTCAACTTTTTTGCTACACGGTCGCCGGCGAGGTCTCCGGCGAAATCTCCCGTGAGGTCCAGTCTGTTTTTTTATTTTCTGGACTGAACCGTTTTTTGCTACAATGTAGCAAAAGCGGGGAAAATGTAGCAAAAGCGGGACACATGTAGCAAAAACGGAATTTTGAATAAAAAAGCGGACACGTGGTTGGCTGGGGACCCGGGGGATAAAAACCACATATCCCCGGGGTACGCATAGGGCTGTCCTAATCTTTATTACTGCCCTGCAAATGCAGCAAAGCAGATCTGGAAGAAAGGACTCCCTGCTGCGAGAGGACAACCTCCTACTCGCGGACAATACTACCGACGACGACGGCGCGTTCCTCTACGACATCGACCTGAACTCGGCGATGGCCATCCCCAACATGCGTTTCCCCAAGGGACCCGACTGCGTCTGCTTCTCAGCGCCCGAGCGCCATCGCTATAGCCGTCGTCTGCTACTGGAAGAAAGGACTCACTGCTCAGAGTTTTGGCTTTCGGTCTGCAATTTTTACCGGCCCTAGCCAAAATTGCTGAAATTCGGTTTTTCGGAAAAATTTTGGAAAATCTCAGACGAAATTGCTAAACCAAAATTTGAAACTTGGACAGAAAAATGACCGAAAAATGAACGAAAAATGACCGAAATTTGCCAATTTTTTTGAAACAAAGCAAAACAAAAATGGACAGCAAATACTATAGCAACATATACATGTACGTGGACAAAATATTAATACTAGTAGAGATTAGATTATCCATCCAGATCCGGAAATAACAAAACGACTGCATAGATCAACCATCATAGCATCGTAATCCAACAAGTGTCCAAATTAATCATCACAATGCAAAATACCACACTTCACAAGGATCGTCCAGATTAATGAACTACTAACAATTTCAAACACGGGCCATAACCATTACAAGCAATCGCGGCCCCAAAATGAAAACAGTAAATTTATTCACAACTTTAGGTTCCTTCATCCTTCAGTTGTGCCTTAAACAAGAATTGTTTGCTCCCAGGCTTCTTGCTCTTCTACCTTGAAATTTAGAATACCAAAGATTAGGAAATGTGATGTAATACCAGAAGCATGTTGGACAAAGTAGATATATAGTACAAGAGACTAAGCATACTTAAGACAATTGATGATACAATGATGACTTGGTTAACCGGCTTAGACAAGATTAACAGGGACGATAGATTCAAACAGACCCCAAGATCAATATAATACTACTGTCAAGATGAGAACAACATAAGAAGTTTACCTATTTTTCAGGGTAAAGGCTCTTGAGATCCTTGACCTTCTTGGCTTGCCTAACCCGTAAAGATCTCATGTTCACCGAAGTGCCTTCACTAGTTACATGAAGCTCGTTTTCGACTTGGTTTGCTCCATCGTCTCCAACTTGACTGGGTTCTCCTCCATCAGATTCACTTGCACTATCATCTTGGCCATCAATATCAATGTCATCGTACTCATCCTCTTCTTCATCATCAAAGTCCGTGTACTCATCCTCTTCTTCCACTACCCTCTTTCTTTTACTACTATTGTCCTTCCTTCCAAGATGAGAGGATTTATTGCTTGAATTAAGGGATCGAATCCTCTCAAAAACGGCGGTAGCAACCGCAGCTCCATCCAAGATTACACGCTCCTCATCCTCATTTAACCACTCCATCATAGGATTTGTTTCATCAAACATGGTAGTATCCAGCATAATAGCACTTGGATCAACCTCCTTCTCTTTAGCATTCTCTCTCACCGGGTCCTGGTCTTCTTCGGCATGTATCTTCAATGAAAACAAATTCCATCAACAAAAAACAGGGACACAATACATTGTATATCTCATGGATAAAAATTTGTACAGGCAAATACACTTCATACCTTTAAGTTATGGCGCACGGATACACAGTTGTGCAGCTTGCCATAAAGAAGACGGTTTCTTTGCCTTGTTTGGACCAAAGAAAAAGTGCTCCAATTCCTTTCACATCCACTTGATGACACACACTGTGATAGAATCCTCAAGGCATACTTCTGCAGATTTGGAACTTCTCCAAATTGGAACCACCACTCAGCTACAAAAGTCAAAACAATGAGGTCAAAGGAATTGCACATTAGAGGTAATAGACAAATTATAGTAGCAAGTATTATAGCTTACTTGGCGACATATTTTCTGCTGATAAACGTGCAACCCTTTGTCCAAACCTCCCACGACATTCCCTATATGTGCTAATTTCCTTGAACCTGTCGCCGCCGGCCAACGCCATCGGTGCGCCCTCCACCTTCGAGGTGCTCAACTACTTCCGCAACGATATGAGGCTCCAACCCCAGCTGGTACCCAAATACATGAATTCCTTCTACTGGAGTACCCTCCCGCCGCCGCCGTTCCACTGTGGCGTCGACACATGGTCCTTCATGATGGTGGATGATGGCTCGACCTCGACCATATCCGTATCGACCGCCAAAAAGGGCCTCGCCGGGACATACACCTTTGACATGGTGACCCACGAGTGGACTCGGGCTGGCCACTAGGTGATGCCCTTCTATGGCAAAGCAGAGCATGTTCCTGAGCCAGAGTTTTGAATTTCAGCCGGAAAAAATGAGAATTTCGGCCATTTCGTTTGGGCCCGGTATTTATACAAGTCGGTCAAATAATTTCGGCCTATTTTGAATCTTCAGCTCGGCCCATGGTCTAGACTAGCCAGATAACCCTTCCATGGTATAAAAATAGGAACATAGCCTTTCAAAACCCTAAGTTTCATTTTTCCCCATCACCACTCGTCCACTCCCCTGTACGGTGGCTGCAGGCAACCCATCGAGCGAGGCGGGGCAGCGCCGCCTCCGCGCCATCTCCTCCAGTAGTCCAACGCTCCCCATCACCCTTCCCTCTCCCCCTCCCCATCCACCACGTCCATGGAGCGTGAACAGCGGGACATCAACAGCGGACGTACGGCCGGTGGCCGGGTCGACGGCGGCAGCAACATGGAGCACAACCAAGGTTAGCCTGATCATACGTGTATGCATATGTAAAACTCGTGCTAGCCAGATTAGATTGTTTCTTAGCTGCTGCAACATCTCAATTCTATTTACTCACGCTTGGAGCACGGCCAATGATCTACTTGAATATGGCCAGATTAGATTGTTTCTTGATCATACGATGTATGCATATGTAGAACTCGTGCTAGCCAGATTAGATTGTTTCTTAGCTGCTGCAACATCTCAATTCTATTTACTCACACTTGGAGCACGGCCAATGATCTACTTGAATATGGCCAGATTAGATTGTTTCTTAGCCTGACCGTACGTGTATGCATAGCCTGACCGTACGTGTATGCACTAGATAGGAAGGCGCGGCTTGCCGCGCACTTGCCCGCCTTCGGCG
Source organism: Avena longiglumis (assembly GCA_030063025.1). Taxonomy (NCBI): domain Eukaryota; kingdom Viridiplantae; phylum Streptophyta; class Magnoliopsida; order Poales; family Poaceae; genus Avena; species Avena longiglumis. The sequence goes on from CP125979.1 coordinate 12,878,926, forward strand.
AGCAAGCATGTGTGAATAACCGTAAAGAACATGCAATTAGAATTATCGGTAGGTTGGCAAGTGAAATTTACATGTTATCTCCATAATCCTGTAATATGAACATGAAAATGCTATTGTAGTCAAGACATTTTTACTTTAGGAGTGTTCAGATTATATTGATAGAATATATGATCACTTAGCAGTTCAAGTGATTTTAATAGATAGAACTACATGACTGGGATCACACACACACACACATTATTGGGCATCTGTAGTTGTTACTGTACATTCAGACCTTAATATAAACAACACCTTGAATACATAAGGTAGGTTCTACTTTTGCCCAGGTGGGGCAGGAAAATATTAAGTTGAGATGGTTCAGTTATATAGCTTGACATGATGTTGCTTGACATGATGTTGCTCTGCATTCTAGGACTGTGCATTTTGAAACTGACGTGAATCAAATGATACAATAGGAAGGAGACAACAGACCAACAATGGTACACTTCTTGTAGACAAGTTGTAGTTGATAAACATAACTGTCACGGTAAGGTGAGATGCAGTACAATCATGTTTTTAGCACATAAGAAATATCTTGGATGATCAACTTTTTTCAAAGCACTCAAGTTGGCCTCATCTTGACGTGAGTTTGTCTGGGTGCTCTGATCTCGTTTTGCCTGGATGCCTCCATTCACCCAGGCAACAGAGTTTCACCAAAAAAAATACTTGCTCACTATTATGGACCAACAATGTTAAGAATCTGCGAAGAGTCAGAGTTTGAAGTACCATTTTCTGCAGTTCAGGGTCCTTAAGTGCATTCTGAAGTTCATTTCTCTATCAAAGTGCCAAGGATAAAATATCAATTAAAGCACCTACCAAATATTGCATTAAGTGTTTCTGCTCAACTAAACTACTTAGCATTATCCTTCCAAAGTTCCGATGATGTGTATTGTCATTCAGAGCAGCATTTTACCATGCCATTTCAAGTCTGCATCCTACACTGTAGTCATTGGCACTGACATCCTCGATCAGGATATTTTATTGTTTAGCTAATTTTTTAGTACTTACTTAATTCTGATATTTTCATTGTTGAGCTGATATTTTATATTGCTAACATTGTGCTTGTATTTTGAAATGTAGGACGTATAAACAATGACATCTATCATGTTTGGAACCATGGCCCTAAGTTTGAAGGAGGATTTCAATGTAGGTATTGCAACCTCAAGAGTCGGGGAGGGGGTGCAACCCGCTTCAAGGAGCATCTTGCTAGTATATCGGGTCAAGTGAGGGAGTGTCCAAATGTTCCACGAAATGTTTGTGATGCAATGAAGGATGCCCGACATGAGACGATACAAAAGAAGAGGGATAAGGCAACTCGTGACTTCAGATTGGAAAGAGATATCATGGATGGGCTGTATTGTAGAGAAGGGGTGATAAACATTGATGATCATGAGGATGAACAGATTAAAATGGCACTTCGGGAGTCACTAAAGGACACGAATGTCTCTCGTGCAATTGAGAGGAGGCGGTGGAGTGGTGGTGGTGTCCGTGTTTCCCTTGGGAAGAAGATTATCACAGCCTACTTCGACAAGGAGTTATCAAGAAACAAGGTATCAATGCAACCAAAGATTACCACTGCCATGGATGTTGATTCAAGAGAGGTACTCGGGCAAGCTTGGGTGAAGTTTTTTCAAGCCAATGACATTGCTGAAAGGAAAGCTGATTGTCCATACTTTCAAGCGGCGATGAAGATCACTCAAGAACTTGGCCCAACCCCTCTCCCAACCGCCAAGGAGATTGGTGGTATGTATTTGGACAAGAATTATGATGAAGCTACACAGTGGCTGAAGTTGTTCATGCAAGATTGGAAGAACTACGGGGTTACTTTGATGTGTGACTTGTGGACTAGTCCTACTGGTATGAGCATTATAAATTTCATGGTGTACTGCAATACTCGAATGTTCTTTCTCAAATCTATTGATGCATCTGGTCAAACTCAAAATTCAGGTTAGTTTTCTTTTAATTTTGAAATTATGCTTCAGTTTACTTGCGCTTTATCCTCTTTTTTGTTGATAGTTCAATGCATTTAGAGTGAAAATATATTCAGTTTTGTTTACTAAAGCTCAATTCTGTTCATTTAGAGTGAAAATATATTCAGTTTTGTTGATAGCTCAATTCATTTTTGTTTACTAATACATTTAGAGTGAAAATATATAGATTATTATTTTTGCTTGTAAATTCTGTTTGCTACTGATTTGTTCAAACATTTATACATTATATTGTTTTGTCACGCAGAATTTCTCTATAAAGAGATTAAAAAGGTTATTGATCAAGAGATAGGCCATGAGAACGTGGTTCAAATTGTGACCGACAATGGGTCAAATTACAATAAAGCTTGTAAAACACTTGTAGAGGAACCAGAGTACAACCATATTGTTTGGCAGCCAGCGCAGCACACACCGTTAATCTCATGCTTAAAGATTTGGCAAAATTTCTCCATATTGATGTTATCATTAAAAGTGCCAAGCGAATCTGTAGGTTTTTCCATAATCACAATAACCTACATGATAGCATGAAAAAAAATGTTGGTGATGAACTTATAAAACCCAATGCCACTCGATTTGGAAAGGTATTCATGTTCCTAGATAGTTATCATGAAAAAAGATCTGTTTAGGAAATGGATGGTGTCGGATAATTGGAAGGAAAGTGTTTATAAGAATGAAGCTGATTATGTGTTCGCCGAAGAGCTATTATCTAGTGATATGTGGTGGTCAGCCTTAGAGTGGGTTCTTGAGTTTTTGGAGCCACTCTATAGATCCCTGAGATATGCTGATACTCAAAAGAGGTGCACTCTCTCTGGATTCAAGAAGAATATAATGTCAGCTATAAATGAGATAAGAGCTCATCTAGGTGAGGGGTCAGAGATGTGCCATAGAGTCATGAGCAAGGTTTCTAAGAGGATCGAGGCCATGCAAAACGACACTCTGATGATTGCAGGTAGTGATGAACTACTACGCTCATTATTATCTTGATTTTTCTATAGTTATTAACATGTTTGTATTTTCTTATGTAGCTGCTGTTCTTGATCCACATACACATTATCATATCAATATGAGCAAGATTCCTGAATATGCAACTGCACTAACGGATGCCATACAGAAGATAGCAGACCCTGATAGTGTTGTTCTAGTCTTCAAGGAAATTAGCACATATAGGGAATGTCGTGGGAGGTTTGGACAAAGGGTTGCACGTTTATCAGCAGAAAATATGTCGCCAAATAAGCTATAATACTTGCTATTATAATTTGTCTATTACCTCTAATGGGCAATTCCTTTGACCTCATTGTTTTGACTTTTGTAGCTGAGTGGTGGTTCCAATTTGGAGGAGAAGTTCCAAATCTGCAGAAGTATGTCTTGATGATTGTATCATAGTGTGTGTCATCAAGTGAATCTGAAAGGAATTGGAGCGCTTTTGCTTTGGTCCAAACAAGGCAAAGAAACCGTCTTCTTTATGGCAAGCTGCACAAGTGTGTGGCATCCCGCGAAACCACTACTAGAAAATCGCGTTGTTTTTGTGCATTGCATCGTCATCATCATGCATTTGTTTGTCTGAAACTATTTTCAATAAGCCTATTTTTGTTTTCTAAAATTACCCCTCTTTTATTTCAAAACAAATCTCATAATTATCTGTTAAACTATTTAACTAAAATTTATTTGCTAAAAATATTTAAAACAAAACAAATGAGTGTCTAACAAAATAATAAACCTAAACCTAATTCCTATTCCTACCCAATCCTATTCTACCCACCAACAACAGCTCGCCACCTCACCCCTGTACCCAATCCCCACCCACCTTGCCACCTCATCAATCCCAGACTTTTCCCCCCTCTCTCTTTCTCACACAGCCCCACCTACCCCCTCTCCCTTACACCCTGACCCCACCCCACACACACACACTGCCACCCCAACCCCCTGCCACCCGGGCCCCACACAACCCCCCCAACCGACGCACCCCCTGGCCCACCCCGACCCGCATGTCCCCAACCTCTCTCCCTCCCCCACCTTCTCCTACCTCTCTCCCCGACGCGCCCGCACCATTCTCTCCCTCCTCCACCGCTCGGGCCTCCCCTCCCTCCTCTCCTCCCTCCTCCTCTTCTCTCCCGCGTCTTCCTCCTCTCCTCCCTCCCCTGGCCTCTCGCCTCGCCGCTCGCCGTCCCCCTCCTCTCCTCACCGCGCTCGCTCCGCCTTCTTCCCTCCCTCCGACGCCACAGTCTGCATCGTCGCCTCACCTCCTCAGACTGACCCCGTCGCGGCCCTGCCGCTCCTCCCAGCTCACGCCTGGCCTCCGCCGGCGTGCTCCTGAGCCTGCCCCGCTCGAGCCGCCCCTGGACCTCCTCTCCTCCGGCCGGCCGCCACCCCTCCTCCGTCAAGCTTCCTCCGTCGGCCTCCTCCGCGCCTCCTCGCCGCCTTCCCCGGTCGTCGTCGACCTCGGCCACGACCCCGGCCCGCCAGCTCCTCCACCCCGCCTCGCCGCCCGATCCTCCTCCCGCACGCGACCGCCACCCGACCTCCCTCCGCCTCCCTGCCTCTGCCTGCAGGCTTCACCCGCCTTGCCCGCCGCCCGCCTCACGCCTTGCCTGGCGTCTTGCCTCGTCGGCATCGTCCTGCGAGGCTCACTGCGTCATGTGACCTCGGCCTCCTCTGAGTGCCCGAGCCGCGTGTCTGTCCCGCTAAGCCTCCTCCATGCCATGGCGTCGTCGCGAGCCGCATGTCCTCTGGAACGGTGTGTGCTCGTGGGGCGTGTTTGTGCAAGAACTAGCGTTATCCAAGAGGTGCAAGCCAAGATCGTCCCAAAGACCCATGTGCTAATTCAAGTTCGTTGATGACAACGGAACCAAAAACCCCTAGGTCTTCACAATCGGTGCCGCATCCATGTACCTAGAAGCTATCAAAATCTTTGGGGCGACAAGATCGACGCCGTGTCAAGTACGTCCTCGACATTGGAGTCGGAATGCCAAGATCTACTTTACGGATTCGAAGACCCCGGTACCCGATCCACTCAAGTTCTCCATCGGACAAGCTCGCCACGGACCCTTGAAGCATGGATCCGATGGCCGAAGTTCTTCTACACGGAACGCCAAGTTCGCCACCTTGGACGCCTTGACCGTCTACACGGACCCGAAGACCACGGCGACGACAAGATCGGCACCGACCCGGAAGAATCCGATGCGCCCCGACACCGAACCAAGTTCTCCTTCCCGGAAGCATCGACGCTCGTGCGACAAGATCTACTTCCCCGATCCGAAGACCCTAAATCCCGGAGTCCGGGGCGATCCGTCGAACCACGAACCACGAGACCCGAACCCGGAACCCCAAGTTCGAACCCTAATGTGTGACCCCTTTTCTTGAGCCCTATTTTATAAATGTAATAACAAATTGATGCATATTAAATTGTCATACTCGCATGCATATTTGTGTGGTTTGGGGGCCTTATGCCGATTCACCTCATAATTAAATATGGGACCCATATGCGGGCAAATCTAGTCTTATATTGGCCCCATTTAAAATTGTGTAGCGCACCGGTGATATAATTTGCCTTGTTAATACAACATTTAAAATGGCAGGTATCTAAACAACATGAACCATATAATTAAATGTCGGGACCCGGTTCCGCTAAATATGATCTGATTGCACCGCATATTTACCATGCCATACATCATACATGCATCATGCCGATCTTCTGCCGTTGTATTAAATAGTGCATCCGGTGTTTATTCTAGTGTTTTGGTTCTTCGCGGATAAGGCCGTTGAGTTGATGCAGTGTTGACCCGATCTTGGTTGAACCTTCAACAATGTTTTCAAAGAGCATCTTCCCTTTCTACCTATCTTACTTTTATAGTATTTATTCCCTCCTGTTGATCTATTGCTATCCGTGTTTCGATTCTCTATTTATCGTACCCGTGATAGCCCTTTCAGCCTTATATTGCCTTGGACACCTCCTATTACCTGTTGTTTGGTAGATAGTTGGACTTGCGCGTCGTAGTCGCTTGCTCAAGTGATGTTGCGTGTCGCCATGTACCACAGTTGCTGGAGTATTGCCGCATGTTTATTGTTGGAGTTGATCATAAATTTAATTATTGTTTAACAACTAAAATTGAAGTAGGTAAGAGGCAGGTGGGCAATAGATGTTATTTGGTTGTTAACCGTCCACTTGTCCGTGGGACCCCGAGTACTTGATACATGTTCCTTGAATATTCGCTATCCACATCCGGAGGATTATGGGACCCCTGAGCGAGCTTGATTCATTCTTATTTCTTGGGGCCACAAACTAGTTTGAGGTTTTATTTACTATCCTGTACTTATGCCATGCTTTCTTGCTTTATTTACGATTGTGAGGAGCACCTGTCTTTATTTAGGTGGCGGAGTGTTTTCCAGTGTCGACAAGCCAGTTTGGGTTCCCGATCGTTCTGACCATTCTCGCAAACCTTGAGTCCGTCTCGAGTCAGCTAACCGTTCTTGGGTCTACTCAATGGGGTGGCCCCTGAAATATTTGAATCCTGTGATTGCTTTGTCGTGAAGGCCTCGTTGGGTTTTGATTTGGTTTTTCCGAGGTTGATCGAGTGTGTGTTGCTATTTGTGCACCCCTGCAGGGTAAAACTTTCTGAAAGCCGTGTCCGCGGTTATGGACGACTTGGAGCACAGTATCTCGATCATAGACAACTATAACTAAAGTAGTGCTATAAATTTGACTTTATAATGACTAGTAATCATCTTCACTACAATGGAATGGCTAAATAAAACTGCCAACAATTGCTTGTTTGGGTTGTCGCATGCGACCATTGTATCTGACTAGTAAGTATTGCAACTACAACGGAATGGCTAAATAAAATTACCAACAACTGCTGGGTTTTGGGTTATCTCATGCTAATTGTATCTGACTAGTAAGTGTTGCAACTACAATGGAATGGTTAAATAAAAGTGCTCACTGCTTGTTTTATCAGGATGACTATCTATATTTGACTAGTAATTGCCGCCACTATAACGGAATAAATAAAACTGCCAACTGTGTGAGTTCCTCGGTTGACTTCCTCGTTTGGTCTCGAGGGGGAAATACCAGGATGGGTATGCTTGGTGATAGTTTCAGGTTGGATCCGAATAGGTCTTTCTTATCCCTATCTGATAGCCTCCAGTTGTATCGAGTCTCTATAGGTTGTTTAGTGCATCTTTGCCGCTGATCCACCATACCTATGTAGGCGAGGACCGCCGAATTCTAGCCTCGGTGTCTTGGCCTCAAGATCTTGGCTCTCTCTTTTCCTTTGCCCTTTGCGGCACCTTTTGTTTAAGCAGGTTTGAGACCGGCGTCGTTAGCGAGGTTACCCTTCCGCTTGGCACAGGTGGTTATGGGCCATTGGTTATTCTTGAGGCTCTTAGCCCCATTTGCATCTTGTCCGTGGCTGGACTCTATCGCTTTCAAGGTGATTTGGATCTTTGTTCCGTATATCGTATTCTTGACTCATGGAGTCGTGTTGTATATATATCTGCTTATGGGTCCCATCGAGGACTGTTGTGTAATGTTATTACTCGTTTTCCACCCGCGAAAGTGCTGGTGGCACCTTTGAATCGTTTCTATGCGGGCTTGGAGGTTTCGCTAAAACTTGCATAGGTCCGATTCGAGGTGTCTGAGTGGTATCGAGCTCGGCGTTGCGATACCCCACAAGTCCAGCCTGTAGGATAACCTAGCTAACGGCCGAAGTAGAGTGTCAAAACTATTTTTGCAAAATCGGTTGGATAGTTCTGATTAGGTCTGATTTTACTCCTTACCCTCTGCTGCTCTCCTCTTACCTCTACGTGTTTTGAATCCGCTCTCGTCTTTTTCTTCGAGTCCAGGATTTCTCGTGGTTGGGATTCCGTCGTACCTTCAGGGTTTCGCTTCCTTCTTTGATAACGGTGTTCTACCATCCGGTGTTCATGCTGTCTGAGGAATCCGTCTACGGTGGTACCATTCTTTGTTCCTTGTTTGTGCCTTCCGGTGTTTTCCGACGCGACGACATCATCTCGCGGATCGGATCGATGCGCATCACTCCTTTGTTTCGAATCTCGCTTGTCGAGATCAACAATCAATTCCGAGAGTTGGTTGCATAATCCGCCTATTCGGTGTGCGAGTAATGGTTTGGGTGCGATGGGTGATCACCATCCGACTACTCTTATCATTCGCTCTTGTACATCGAATCGGTGGATCCACAATTTTACTCCATCCACGGAAGCTAGAGGTGGCTTTATTTGTTGATACCTCTACCTTGACCTTTTATTCGGAGTGTTCTCCGCGATCACGGACAACGACCTCTTGTTAGTGGTGTCGTGAGAACCCTGCAAGCGAAGAAGACGCCGACCTTCCTTCCGGTACCATGAGGCGGATCTCGAGGGCGAGATCCATTGTTAGTAGTGTCGAATTGTGGCATCCCACGAAACCACTACTAGAAAATCGCGTTGTTTTTGTGCATTGCATCGTCATCATCATGCATTTGTTTGTCTGAAACTATTTTCAATAAGCCTATTTTTGTTTTCTAAAATTACCCCTCTTTTATTTCAAAACAAAGTCTCATAATTATCTGTTAAACTATTTAACTAAAATTTATTTGCTAAAAATATTTAAAACAAAACAAATGAGTGTCTTACAAAATAATAAACCTAAACCTAATTCCTATTCCTACCCAATCCTATTCTACCCACCAACCACAGCTCGCCACCTCACCCCTGTACCCAATCCCCACCCACCTTGCCACCTCATCAATCCTGCACTTTTCCTCTCTCTCTCACACAGCCCACCTACCCCCTCTCCCCACCCCTGGCCCCACCCCACACACACACACTGCCACCCAACCCCCCTGCCACCCGGGCCCCACACAACCCCCCCCACCGACGCACCCCCTGTCCCACCTCGACCCGCCTGTCCCCAACCTCTCTCCCTCCCCCACCTTCTCCTACCTCTCTCCCCGATGCTCAAGCCGTTCTCCTCCTCCACCGCTGGCCTCCTCCGTCGCCTCCGCCCCGGCGCCTCTCTTCTCTCTCGCGTCTTCCTCCCTCCTCCCTCTCCCGGCCTCTCGCCCTCTCACGCCGTCCCCTCCTATCCTCACTGCCTCCGCTTTCTTCCTCACCTCCTTGGCCAAGGCCGCCACGCCTCCCTCCGCCAGAGGCGCGTGTTTCCTGAGCCCGCCGAGCCGCCTCCTCTCCCGGGCCGCCACCCTCCTCCACAAGCTTCCTCGTCGGCCTCCGCCTCCTCGCTTTGCCGCCGACCTCGGCCACGACTCCGGCCCGCCACTCCTCCACCCCGCCTGATCCTCCTCCCGTGACCCGCCACTGACCCCACCTCCGCCTCCGCCTGCTGCCTCTGCCAGTTCGCCACCCCGCCTTGCCCCGCCTGCCGACTCGCCGGCCTTGCATGGCCTTCCGCCTGCGTCGATCGGCCTCGCGAGGCTCACAAGGCTGCTGCCTCGGCCTCCCTACAGTGCCCCGAGCCCGCGTGTGTTGTCCCGCGCTAAGCCTCCTCCGTGCCATGGCGTCGTCGCGAGCCGCATGTCCTCTGGCACGGTGTGTGCTCGTGGGGCGTGTTTGTACAAGAACTAGCGTTATCCAAGAGGTGCAAGCCAAGATCGGCCCAAAGACCCATGTGCTAATTCAAGTTCATTGATGACAACGGAACCAAAAACCCCTAGGTCTTCACAATCGGTGCCGCATCCATGTACCTAGAAGCTATCAAAATCTTTGGGGCGACAAGATCGACGCCATGTCAAGTACGTCCTCGACATTGGAGTCGGAATGCCAAGATCTACTTTACGGATCCGAAGACCCCGGTACCCGATCCACTCAAGTTCGCCATCGGACAAGCTCGCCACGGACCCTTGAAGCATGGATCCGATGGCCGAAGGTCTTCTACACGGAACGCCAAGTTCGCCACCTTGGACTCCTTGACCGTCTACACGGACCCGAAGACCACGGCGACGACAAGATCGGCACCGACCCGGAAGAATCCGATGCGCCCCGACACCGAACCAAGTTCTCCTTCCCGGAAGCATCGACGCTCGTGCGACAAGATCTACTTCCCCGATCCGAAGACCCTAAATCCCGGAGTCCGAGGACGATCCCGTCGAACCCTGAACCCTGAGACCGAACCCCGAACCCCGGAACCCCAAGTTCGCCGAACCCTAATGTGTGACCCCTTTTCTCGAGCCCTATTTTATAAATGTAATAACAAATTGATGCATATTAAATTGTCATACTCGCATGCATATTTGTGTGGTTTGGGGGCCTTATGCCGATTCACCTCATAATTAAATATGGGGCCCATATGCGGGCAAATCTAGTCTTATATTGGCCCCATTTAAAATTGTGTAGCGCACCGGTGATATAATTTGCCTTGTTAATACAACATTTAAAATGGCGGGTATCTAAACAACATGAACCATATAATTAAATGTCGGGACCCGGTTCCGCTAAATATGATCTGATTGCACCGCATATTTACCATGCCATACATCATACATGCATCATGCCGATCTTCTGCCGTTGTATTAAATAGTGCATCCGGTGTTTATTCTAGTGTTTTGGTTCTTCGCGGATAAGGCCGTTGAGTTGATGCGAGTGTTGACCCGATCTTCGGTTGAACCTTCAACAATGTTTTCAGGCGAGCATCTTCCCCTTTCTACCTATCTTACTTTTATAGTATTTATTCCCTCCCGTTGATCTATTGCTATCCGTGTTGCGATGCTCTAGTTATCGTACCCGTGATATCCCTTGCAGCCTTATATTGCCTTGGACACCTCCTATTACCTGTTGTTTGGTAGATAGTTGGACTTGCGCGTCGTAGTCGCTTGCTCAAGTGATGTTGCGTGTCGCCATGTACCACAGTTGCTGGAGTATTGCCGCATGTTTATTGTTGGAGTTGATCATAAATTTAATTATTGTTTAACAACTAAAATTGAAGTAGGTAAGCAGAGGAACAGGTGGGCAATAGATGTTATTTGGTTGTTAACCGTCCACTTGTGTCCCGTAGGACCCCGAGTACTTGATACCTGTTCCTTGAATATTCGCACTATCCACATCCGGGAGGATTATGGGACCCCCCTGAGCCAGAGCTTGATTCATTCTTATTTCTTGGGGCCACAAACTAGTTTGAGGTTTTATTTACTATCCTGTACTTATGCCATGTTTTACTGCTTTATTTACGATTGTGCGAGGAGCACACTGTACTGTTTAGGTAAGCGGAGTGTTTTCGCGGTATCGACAAGCCCAGTTTTGGGTTCCCAGTCGTTTACAGCCATTCTCGCAAACCTTGAGTCCGTCTCGGAGTCAGCTAACTTCGTTGCGGGTCTACTCAATGGGGTGGCCCCCTGAAATATTTTTGAATCCTGTGATTGCTTTGTCGTGAAGGCCTCGTTGGGTTTTGATTTGGTTTTTCCGAGGTTGGTCGAGTGTGTGTTGCTATTTGTGCACCCCTGCAGGGTAAAACTTTCTGAAAGCCGTGTCCGCGGTTATGGACAACTTGGAGCACAGTATCTCGATCATAGACAACTATAACTAAAGTAGTGCTATAAATTTGACTTTATAATGACTAGTAATCAGCTTCACTACAATGGAATGGCTAAATAAAACTGCCAACAATTGCTTGTTTGGGTTGTCGCGTGCGACCATTGTATCTGACTAGTAAGTATTGCAACTACAACGGAATGGCTAAATAAAATTACCAACAACTGCTGGGTTTTGGGTTATCTCATGCTAATTGTATCTGACTAGTAAGTGTTGCAACTAAAATGGAATGGTTAAATAAAAGTGCTCACTGCTTGTTTTATCAGGATGACTATCTATATTTGACTAGTAATTGCCGCCACTATAACGGAATAAATAAAACTGCCAACTGTGTGAGTTCCTCGGTTGACTTCCTCGTTTGGTCTCGAGGGGGAAATACCAGGATGGGTATGCTTGGTGATAGTTTCAGGTTGGATCCGAATAGGTCTTTCTTATCCCTATCTGATAGCCGCCAGTTGTATCGAGTCTCTATAGGTTGTTTAGTGCATGCTGCCGCTGCCGCTTCAGTCCACCATACCTATGTAGGCGAGGACCGCCGAATTCTAGCCTCGCCGTGTACTGGCCTTAGTACTGACCGCTCTCTCTTTTTCCTTTGCCCTTTGCCGACACCCCTTTTGTTTAAGCAGGTTTGAGACCGACGTCGTTAGCAGGGTTACCCTTCCGGCTTGGCCTGGGCAGGGTTATGGACGCCATTGGTTATTCTTCAGGGCTCTTAGCCCCATTTGCATCTTGTCTGTAGCTGGACGCCTCGCTTTTCAAGGTGATTTGGATCTTTGTTCAGATATTCGTATTCTTGACTCATGGAGTCGTGTTGTATATATATCTCCGTGGGTCCCATCGAGGACTTGTGTAATGTTATTATTTCGCTTTTCCACCCGCACGAAGTGCTGGTGACATTTTTGAATCGCTTGCTTGGCGGGTTTCGCTAAAACTTGCATAGGTCCGATTCTGAGGGTGTTACAAAGTGTCTATCTGTGCGCCATAACTTAAAGGTATGAAGTGTATTTGCCTGTACAAATGTTTGTCCATGAGATATACAATGTATTGTGTCCCTGTTTTTTGTTGATGGAATTTGTTTTCATTGAAGATACGTGCCGAAGAAGACCAGGACCCGGTGAGAGATAATGCTAAAGAGAAGGAGGTTGATCCAAGTGCTATTATGTTGGATACTACCATGTTTGATGAAACAAATCCTATGATGGAGTGGTTAAATGAGGATGAGGAGCGTGTAATCTTGGATGGAGTTGCGGCTGCTACCGCCGTTTTTGAGAGGATTCGATCCCTTAATTCAAGCAAGAAAGCCTCTCATCTTGGAAGGAAGGACAATAGCAGGAAAAGAAAGAGGGTAGTGGAAGAAGAGGATGAGTACACGGACTTTGATGATGAAGAAGAGGATGAGTACGATGACATTGATATTGATGGACAAGATGATAGTGCAAGTGAATCTGATGGAGGAGAACCCAGTCAAGTTGGAGACGATGGAGCAAACCAAGTCGAAAACGAGCTTCATGTAACTAGTGAAGGCACTTCGGTGAACATGAGATCTTTATGGGTTAGGCAAGCCAAGAAGGTCAAGGATCTCAAGAGCCTTTACCCTGAAAAATAGGTAAACTTCTTATGTTGTTCTCATCTGGACAGTAGTATTATATTGATCTTGGGGTCTGTTTGAATATATCGTCATTGTTAATCTTGTCTAAGCCGGTTAACCAAGTCATCATTGTATCATCAATTGTCTTAAGTATGATTAGTCTCTTGTACTATATATCTACTTTGTCCAACATGCTTCTGGTATTACATCACATTTCCTAATCTTTGGTATTCTAAATTTCAAGGTAGAAGAGCAAGAAGCCTGGGAGCAAACAATTCTTGTTTAAGGCACAACTTAAGGATGAAGGTGTAGGGGTTCGTAGCATGGAAAACAAAAATTTTCTATCGCATACAAACAAACAAGCCAAGATCTATCTACTAGATTGTAGCAACGAGTCGATAGAGGAACTCAACCTCGAAGATTCCAAAGCGGTTAACGAGAGCAGATTCTCGTGGGTGATGTAGTCGTACACTTGCCAATCTCAAGATCGCGTAGACGATCCTTTCGGCAAGGCTCCTAAGAGCCTCCATGATCGGTCACACGTTCGGTACTGACGAAGACCTTCCTCTCCTTGTTCCAAAGAAAGTGGAGGTTGTAGCACTCTCGCGATTCCAAAAGACAACGGCGTGGTACCTAAGTAGAGGGAGATCTCGCAGGCTTCCTAAGCCGAGCGAGTATGGTGGAGTATGAGAGAGGCTTTAGTGGTCTAGGGATTAGACACACCAATTAGAAGGCTCTAAACCAAGGCTAGGGCAATTAGAAGCTCTAAACCAAAACGGCTCTAAACCGAGGCTGTGGCTAGGGTTTAGATTTAGAGGATAGGAACTTGTGTGTCTAGGGAGGAGCCCGCCTCCTTTTATAGGTGGAGGGAGGCGCCTGGGGAGGGAGTCCTCCCCAACTCGGCCTCAAGGAGGGCCGGTGAGGAGGAACCTCCCCAAGTCGGCTTCAAACTTCCTTCTCCTCTTTCCCACTTCCCAAAATAGACGTTTGACTTTCAAACTAGCCGTTTGACTTTTCAAACTAGGATTTGATTAAATCCTCTATTTGGTACAGCAATGACACTTAGTATATGATGCAATCATACCAACTTGATATAACACTTTCATGTACCCCTTCCCCCCGGAGTGCCGGACATTCCGGAACCTTCTAGAATGTTCCCGATGAAAACACCGGAATCATTCCCCAACTCCGAAACGGGACTTTCCTTATATGAATCTTATTCTCCGGATCTCCTCGTGATATCCCGGATCCCAAACGAGACTCCGAACAACATTCGGTCTCTTACTCATCATTCCATAACTACTCAACAACATCGAATCCTTAAGTGTGTCTCCCTACGGTTCGTGAATTATGCGGACATGATCGAGACACTTCTCCGAACAATAACCAATAGAGGAATCTGGAAATTCATATGGCTACATATTTCTACGATTTCTTGCGATCGAATGAACCACTTACATACGATACCAATTTCCCTTTGTCTCACGATAGTTTACTTATCCGAGGTTTTGATCGTCGGTATCTCGCATACCTAGTTCAACCTCCATCGATAAGTACTCTTTTCTCGTTCCGTGATATGTGATCCCTTGAGCTACCACATGCTTGCAAGCTAATTGGATGACATTTCACCGAGAGGGTCCAGAGTATATCTATCCGTCATATGGATGGACAAATCCCACTCTTGATCCATGTGTTTCAACCAATACTTTCTGAACACTCAATGACACCTTTATAGCCACCCTGTTACGGTGTGGTGTTTGATGACATCAAAGCATCCATCCGGAAAAGGTGATATGCATGATCTCATGGTTGAAGGAATTAGGTTACTATGTATCAGAAAGCATATAGCAATTGAACTATTTAAATGACTTGATCTTTATGCTACGCTTATCTATAGGAGTATGTCCATCACATCATTCTCCTAATGATATGATCCTTGTTAATAATATCTCTCTATGTTCATGATCAGGAAACCATGATCATATATTAACCAACAAGCTAGTTTAACAAGAGGCTTTACTAGGGACTCTTATTTTAGTTTACAAATCACACAAGTATTAATGTTTCCGGTTAATACAATTATAGCATGGTATGTAAACATTTATCATAAGTATGAAGATATGATAATAACCTACTTTATTATTGCCTCTTGGGCATATCTCCAACAGTCTCCCACTTGCACTAGAGTCAATAATCTAGTTTCAAACCTTTGTGTATTCAACACCTATGGCTTTCCGATGTTGTATGTACACGATTGCTAGTGGTCAACTGATCTCTGGATCTGACACTTCTGTGTTCGTGTAATTGCATGTCTTTATGCCTCACGCATCACTCATTCTCTAATGAGATGGCTTCGTACTAATTTGGTCCTTTGGTGTGACCTTTAGTTCTTTGGGGTTAAAACATGTTGATAATATTGTCGCATAATATATCTTCATAGTACTATCCCACGTGAACTACACCTAGTTTGATAACAAACTACTTGACACAAATGCCCTCTTTGTCGCTATAATTGCAGTCATATACTTAGCCTTTTGTTGTAGTATCTGTCACAATGTCTTAACTTTGGAACTCATCCAAATCCATTATGGAACTTACTTTCCATTATATTGTGCCACCCTTAGTTTAGATTGAGATAAACTTGATTTGTACTTTGTGACAAAACTAGTATCAATGTAGTACTTTTACAATGAACTAACCATCTATTTGTCACTTCTACAAATAATATACTCTTAGTTCTTCCAAAAGATCATAAGAATATCATTACTATTGTCCAATGATCATCTTATGAATCATTCTGGTATATGCTCATAACATTTAGAGCATAGGACATATCTGGATTTGTACATATCACATTATGATTGATATAAATACTCTTTGTGATTTCATACATCAAGTATCAATCTATACTTGAATCTTTGTTTCACTTACCCTGTGTCAATACACTTGAATATATCATCAATATTGAACTCATTCAATCCTTTCTGAGCAACAAGAACCTTTCTTGTAGTTTCTATATTGAACTCATTCAATATATCATCTATGTACTTTTGGCACAACCAAATTAGCGTCTATTGATGCCAAATATTTGGGTTTTGCCTAAGCCTTTCATCGAGATGAAATTCTTAATATCTGTTAATAAAAGATACATCGTTTCCAATCAACAATATGTCTTCCACATAATGTATTAGAAATATGTCTTAGCGCTCCCACTTAATTTCTTGCAAATGCAAGCATCTTCATTGTCTCTGATGAAATTAAACTCTTTTAACAGTTTCATCATAGTGAAGATTCCAACTCCACAATGCTTACTTCAACCATTGAAGTTTGCATATGCTTTTAGCATCCTTTGAATTAACAAAACCCTATGGACCGTGTTATGCACATGTCCTAGGTAACAATTCTATTAGAAGAACTTGTTTTGTTTATTCAACTACCACATAACAAAATTATATGTAGTGGTTGCTACATTAATCCGTCTAGACTAAATATCGCTATGAAAGATCAAATCTTGTCATAGTCAACCTTTGAACATTGTTGTGAACTCTTTCCCAACATGTCAACTATTTCATAGATGTGCAACATCCATGTCTATTTATTTATAGATCCAAACACAACTGTAAGGTCTTACACCTTTCTTGAGGGTCCTTCAAGTTCAAAACTTGATTTTTCGTGTATGGAACTATCACGGATTTTATGGCTTCAAGCCATTTGACGGAGTCAGGGCTCATCATCGCTTCTTTGCACGTAGTCGGATCATTATTGTCAAATAATGATTTAACTCTCAATCTTGGTATTTGATTGTTCATCCGACCTACTTGTTTCAATAGGAACTTAGATCTCCGTGACCACAACCTTTGAAGTACGCGAGCCATGAGCATTGTTTGCTAACTCCGGAACACTTTTCGGTGCTGCGCAACTTTGCACATATAGCTAAGGTTCTTTTAACCTTATCAAAGTTCTATTGTCCTCCCACTTAACTTTTCACGAAAAATTCCTTCTCAAAGAAACTTGACGTTCTAAGCAACAAACACTTTTGTCTCCGGTGTTTATGGAGGAATACTTAACAGTTATACAAAGACAGGTTCATCCGACTTTGGTTGCACACATCTTTCTTATGCATAGCATACCAATGTTTTAAGAAAGGACTACTTGGGTTTTATCCCAAGCCATAACTTTATATGGTGTCATTTCAACGGATTATGATGAAGCTCTTTTCAGTGGAAAAAAAACGGTAATCTCTAAAGTTTTTAATCTTTAAAATATAATGGCAGTTTTTGAATTATACCTTTGATCTTACCATGTCAAACAAGGTTTAATTACATACCTCGAATGCTCCATACCCTTATGGTGTTTCTGGAAATGCAAATCCACGGAACGATTCCTTAAATCTTAGGTATTATGCTAAACTCTGTAACTCAAATATCTTCCTTTATGATCTTTATCATAAACTGTTTATATTCTTGTTACAATGATTTTGCACTTCATCTTCAAAGTCTTTGAACTTTTCAAATGTTTCATACTTCATCCTTATTAAGTCAATATTCATATATTCACTCAAAATTTCGGAAAAAGCAAATGAAGTTAAAATCCATCGCTCTTGACTACACATAATGGACTTCGTACAACAATATGTACAAGTTCCAATAAGCTAGTCATTCGTTCCCTTTTGGCCTATGAACGAAGTTTTAATTATTTCTAGGAAAGTTTCACAAGCGTCATTTGATCAAAAATCAAAAGACTCTAAAATTCCATCCACATGGAGTTTCTTCATGTTTTCTTTCAATATAATTTAAACGGCGATGTCACGTCCTAAGTGATCTTTCAATGAATTTGTCTTTCGACATCTTTAGCACTAGTTTTATCGATGTAATTTCTCCAACGAGATTTGCGAATCCATCTTTTATGGATTACGGCAATTATTTGAATAACCCTTTTGTTCTCATAATACCTGATAAAACAAATCTTTGAAGGCAAGCTTTTATGTTTAACGAGTAACACAATAACCCTTTATTTGTTCTCGATGAACATCATCACATATTCTTTTGCTATTTACTTAGGCCACTGTAGTTCATGAATTCTGTTGTTTCGTATGACGATTCACACCAACAAATTCAGTATCAAATACTTAAGAACCACATTGTTTAATAAGCAAAGAATATAGCCATAACATGTATATCATCTATATACTTAAACTGAACAATTCTAGTCTTTTCTTTTCTGCCATATATTTATGAGATTCTCTTTCAGTATTTCCTTTTTCTGTTTGAAAGAATCTATCAACATCAATAGTGGAGTCATACATATGACACATAGACCAAAGCGTGTATAGTTAAATACCAATGTATTTGGACTTGCACTTTGAAGTAGATCACCATTATCAAATGTTTGGTGTTCTTTCAAATTCCTTTCTTTAGTAATCTCTTGGTGTAGTAAACATTTTACCTACATCAAATATTCACCCTCATCATGGAATTATCCATGATCGAGCTACTTTTAGCTTGTACCAGTGAATCGCGAGTATAATGTTGCTCTCCAAAACCTTTTGGAGGTTTAGGACAACTAGTGTCTCCAACCTTTTGCAAATTCTCATCAAATATGAGAACATGTCTTTTACCATATTATACTCTATCATGTTGCAACCAAAATTTCGTTTCAGATATCACAATATCTTCCACACATCATGGTTTCTGAAACAACTCTTTCAGATCCTAGATAATCTTGATATTAAGACAATCCTTTGAATATCATGAATCATGGAGACAAACATGATACTTATATACTAACATTGGAATTGTTACTCTTGATTTAATACCAACTATTAAACTTCATGGAGTAATCAAAACTTACTGAAAGTTTGCAATGGGACTTTTAAACTTTAGATTAACACTTCAAAACAATACGATACCAGTTCGTAAAGTAACTAACCAGAATTCTATAGTTCTATCATCTCAATTATAACTAAGCGTAAGGTGGTAAACGGATGCCAATGACTACAACAACTATGCAAATTCACTTTGATTTAATTTATGATAAATTGAGTTCTAATTAATAATTAAATTAATCTAGGTGAACTCCCACTCAAAACAACATCCCTCACATTGTTTTAGTGATCACACGAACCAAATCCACCACATCAAAACCGATCATCACGAGAGTTGATGTAGCTTCAATGGCGAACAATCAACATGTTCATCATATCTACTATATGACTCATGCTTTACCTTTTGGTGATCCGTGTTCCTGAGACCATGTATGTACATGCTAGGCTCGTCAAGATCAAACCTTAGCTTCCGCATGAGCAAATCTGGCTTGCCCACGTTGTATACACTTGCGGAATCTAACACACCCGATCATCACGTGGTGCTTCGAAACAACAAGCTTTAGCAACGGTGCTAACTAAGGGTGAACACTTTATGACTTGAAATTCATATGCATGAGGGATCATCTTATAATGCTACCGTCATCTACTAAGCAATACAAGATGCATAAAGGATAAACATCACATGCAATTCATAATATGTGATATGATATGGCCTTTCTTCTTTGTGCTTCCGATCTCCATCTTCAAGCACGAACATGATCTCCATCATCACCGGCATTGCATCAAGGTCAATGACGCTTCTCTATGGTTGTCGTCCACCGGCTTCAACTATTACAACTACTTTGAATAGACACGCGGGTCTTAACATAAATTAAAGACAACCATATGGCTTCAAGGTTGCCAACTTACAATAAGGAACATTGCATACATCAAATATAATCACAATCATGGCCATATCACATCATCGACACCCTCGCAAAACAAAGTGAGACGCCTCTACTTTCTTTGCATGTTTTACGTGGTTTGGGGCTTTCAATAAGTGTCGTTCTAACTTACGAACATGAACCACAACATTGATACTAGTATTGTTAATCACCCGTTGTAAATTGGATCTTAACTATGCTAGGAGAAACCGACCACCGCAAAGCCACTTATGCAATACAAGTTGCATGTCAAGCGTGGAGCAAGTCTCATGAACGATGTCATGTAAGGTTAGCCCGGGCCGCTTCATCCCAACATACCGCAAGATGCAAAGTACACAAGAAGCAATCGAAAATAAAAGCATCAACGCCCACAATGACCATTGTGTTCTACTCGGCAACAGATCTACATATAGACACGGCTCGATACATTGTAGGGGTTCAGTAGCATGGAAAACAAAAATTTTCTATCGATACAAACAAACAAGCCAAGATCTATCTACTAGATTGTAGCAACGAGTCGATAGAGGAACTCACCTCGAAGATTCCAAAGCGTTAACGAGAGCGATTCTCGTGGGTGATGTAGTCGACACTTGCCGATCTCAAGATCGCAGACGATCCTTCCGGCCAAGGCTCCGGCAGCGCTCCCGCAATCGGTCACACGTTTGGTACTGATGAAGACCTTCCTCTCCCTTGTTCCAAGAGCGGAGGTTGTAGCACTCTCCTCGCGATTCCAAGACAACGGCGTGGTACCGAAGTAGAGGGAGATCTCAGGCTTCTTTAAGCCGGAGCGAGTATGGTGGAGTATGAGAGAGGCTTTAGTGGTCTAGGATTAGACACACCAATTAGAAGGCTCTAAACCGAAGGCTAGGGCAATTAGAAGCTCTAAACCAAAACGGCTCTAAACCGAGGCTGTGGCTAGGGTTTAGATTTAGAGGATAGGAACTTGTGTGTCAGGAGGGAGCCCCGCCTCCTTTTATAGGTGGAGGGAGGCGCTGGGAGGGAGTCCTCCCAACTCGGCCTCAAGGAGGGCCGGCGGTGGGAGGAGGACCTCCTCCCCCAAGTCGGCTTCAAACTTCCTTCTCCTCTTTCCCACTTCCCAAAATAGACGTTTGACTTTCAAACTAGCGTTTGACTTTTCAAACTAGGATTTGATTAAATCCTCTATTTGGTACAGCAATGACACTTAGTATATGATGCAATCATACCAACTTGATATAACACATTCATGTACCCTTCCCCGAGTGCCGGGACATTCCGAACCTTCTAGAATGTTCGATGAAAACACCTAATCATTCCCCAACTCAAACAGGACTTTCCTTATATGAATCTTATTCTCCGGACCATTCCGGATCTCCTCGTGGTATCCCGAATCCCATCCGAGACTCTGAACAACATTCGGTCTCTTACTCATCATTCCATAACTACTCAACAACATCGAATCCTTAAGTGTGTCTCCCTACGGTTCGTGAATTATGCGGACATGATCGAGACACTTCTCCGAACAATAACCAATAGAGGAATCTGGAAATTCATATGGCTCCCACATATTTCTCTGATTTCTTTGCGATCGAATGAACCACTTACATACGATACCAATTTCCCTTTGTCTCACGATAGTTTACTTATCCGAGGTTTTGATCGTCGATATCTCGCATACCTAGTTCAACCTCACATCGATAAGTACTCTTTTCTCGTTCCGTGATATGTGATCCCTTGTGAGCCCCACATGCTTGCAAGCTAATTGGATGACATTTCACCGAGAGGGCCCAGAGTATATCTATCCGTCATATGGATGGACAAATCCCACTCTTGATCCATGTGTTTCAACCAATACTTTCGAACACTCAATGCCACCTTTATAGCCACCACATTACGGTGTGGTGTTTGATGACATCAAAGCATCCATCCGGAAAAGGTGATATGCATGATCTCATGGTTGAAGGAATTAGGTTACTATGTATCAGAAAGCATATAGCAATTGAACTATTTAAATGACTTGATCTTTATGCTACGCTTATCTATAGGAGTATGTCCATCACATCATTCTCCTAATGATATGATCCTGTTGTTAATAACATCTCTATGTTCATGATCAGGAAACCATGATCATATATTAACCAACAAGCTAGTTTAACAAGAGGCTTTACTAGGGACTCTTATTTTAGTTTACAAATCACACAAGTATTAATGTTTCCGGTTAATACAATTATAGCATGGTATGTAAACATTTATCATAAGTATGAAGATATGATAATAACCTACTTTATTATTGCCTCTTGGGCATATCTCCAACAGAAGGAACCTAAAGTTGTGAATAAATTTACTGTTTTCATTTTGGGGCCGCGATTGCTTGTAATGGTTATGGCCCGTGTTTGAAATTGTTAATAGTTCATTGATCTGGACGATCCTTGTGGAGTGTGGTCTTTTGCGTTGTGATGGTTAATTTGGACACTTGTTGGATTACGATGCTATGATGGTTGATATATGCAGTCGTTTTGTTATTTCCGGATCTGGATCGATAATCTAATCTCTACTAGTATTAATATTTTGTCCACATACATGTATATGTTGCTATAGTATTTGTTGTCCATTTTTGTTTTGCTTTGTTTAAAAAAATTGGCAAATTTCGGTCATTTTTCATTCATTTTTCGGTCATTTTTCGTTCCAAATTTCAAATTTTGGTTTAGCAATTTCGTCTGAGATTTTCCGAAAAACCGAATTTCAGCAATTTCGGCCAGGGCCGGTAAAAAATGCAAACCGAAAGCCGAAACTCTGTCCTGAGCTCGGCCTTTCCTTCGCCCTCTCGGCTGTCAGTTCCTCCCGCCGCCGTCTGTGTGCTCTCAACCCTGCTGCTGGCGCCGGGCCACCGATGTTGCGGCATACCTTTGACGATCATCTCGACCTGCCGGAGAAGTGGTCGCCATACAAGTGCCGCCTGCTGCACCTGGGCTCGGGCAGCTTTTGCATCGTTTCGTATTGTAAGACCGTGAAGGGGCGCGAGTTTGTGGTCCTCACCGGTGTGGAGGAGGACCGCCGCGGCGATGATGGTCTCCGGATGATCAAGCACTTGTCAAGACATGTCAGCCTTGGATCTAATAGCACCATCCGTTGTGTTCTCTGAACTATTTACTGCAGACATTTTGGTTGGTTGCCTGGAATGGACGATGCGACTCCTTGGAACTAACTAGCTTTCATTCAGTGTAATTTAACTGTATAGCTGGTTGATTTGACGCTGTTTTATCGGTCTTCACATGTTGCGTTTCATTTGCGAGAGCCTGAAAATGTTTGTTGAATGGTTCTGAACTTTCTCGAACTCCTTGTTAGTCCATCACCATATCTTTGTTTAATTGCTATAAGAAGAGATTCTTTTGCAGATCATAAAAGTATTTATTTTTTGCAAGTGATAAGTTATTAATAGTTTCCGTGAATGCAGAATGATTAACTTTATAGGATATTCAATTTTCTTCGACATAACGTTATGATCTTATTCACAATCCTTCAGTCACTTCTTGGTTGAAGTAGAATCATATGAAAACACTACCCAAACACTTAAACATGACATTTGTGCACTCTTAAAGCCCTCATCGAGTTATTTATTAGAGTACACTCTACAACACTCTACTAAGATCAGTAAAAATATTTACATATACCATGGAAAAGGACACATGTATCATACACTAAGGGACATATATTAATTACTGTGATAACGTGATACATTAAATTTAGGGGTGAATCCATTGTAATATAATTTTTTATTTAACATGTCACAATATTAAAAAATATTGCCAAAAAATACAATTCCGACTTAGGGTGAGGAAATTGTCTTTGTAATTATTAAAAAAATAGGTGAAATAGGTACCACATAGCATAGGGCATGATTATGCCCATAGTTATGATAATTACTACTGGAAATAATATATAATTATGATTTTGCCTAATGATTTATTGACAAAATGCGACATACATATAGTGTCGTAATGAGTTATGCAAAATAAAATAACTTAGTATAAATAAGTGAATTTGGCTTTAGTTACCTCGTCCAAGCCTAGAAAATAGATCGATAAGTGTCGTACAATCATGACTGGGTTCAAAGCGTCACAACTATCACACTGTCCTTGCGAGGCAAATAAGGTAACTGATGTCTTTGCAAAATCTGTAGAGTGTCGGGGTTCTAATATATGGCTCTATGAAGCCTCTATGTTTCTGCATCCACACCTAGTGGATATTATAACCATGATTGATTAATAAAGGTCGCATGAGGTTCAAAAAAAAGAAAGGCATGTTTGCGGAGGCGAGGTGTGGTTCGTATTCTTGTTGCCATATTTGATTTTGCTGTGTTTTTTTTAAAACAAGATGCTTTGGATTTTTTATTGCCTCTGATGATGATGTGGTCAAGTTGAAAGGATAAGAGTTTCACTTGAGAAGAGAGCCTGAAGGGTATGTTCCGGAACCCAATTTTTCACCATTTATATGGAAGAAGAGTGACGATGATTCTGAGGATGGTGGTAAGGGGAGGCCTCAGGAGGATGCAATGGATACTTCGGAGCCAAATACTATTGTTTCTGGGACGGCCACTTCATCTGCTCAGCCAATCGGGCGAGGAAACTCAGCGCCATCCTCTTCGAGATAGGTATCCCAGGTCGTGTTTGCAGTTAATCCTTTTTACGCCAACCCATCTACACCATGAGGGAAGGAGCTTATGGATGCGCTTCCTCTGGTTCCAACACCACGAGGGGAGGTTCTTGTAACATAAACCGGGACTAAAGTTATGCGGTAGGCCACGGGTCTGGCCACGTGTCTGACGCAATACCTTTAGTCCCGCTTTGTGTTACAAACCGGGACGAATGCTCCCTTATGAACCGGGACGAAGGCACCCCGTCTCCCGAGAGACGTGCCGACCGCTCAAACGCGAGCATTAGTCCCGTCTCGTGACAGAACCGGGACTAATGCTCTGGACGAAAGGCCAGTTTTCTACTAATGATGCATTGATCATATATATGAATAACTATTTGTAGAGACAAAATTACTACATTGATCATATGAATGATTATTTTGTAGAGACAAAATGACTACACTAATCATATACAGTAGATAAAGGATATGGTGCTAGATAAGATACCTTTTTGTGAAGTATACTGTGTCAATAAAATGATTATTGTTTTCTGTTTCTTTGAGATGATTGTTATATAGTACAAACATGTGGAATACAATTGGGGTGGAACCCAACATTCTAAACTAGAAGTTGTACTACTATAATACAACCAAAGTCAGAGCAGAACAACTAAGATGTTTATGTCATATCATTTTTAGGTATTTTCGAGTTTTCCGGTGCTGATCTGTTGCAACCCATGGACATGTTGCTAGTAATAATTATTATATGAAAAGATCAGATTCTCGACAAAAAAATTCACTTCACTATTTTTTAACAATTTATCACAAACAATAAATTATAAATACCACTTCAACACGAAAAAAACAAATATGCTAGGGGATTTCGCCGAACAATACGTAAATGCCGAGCGCCATCGCTATAGTCTGCTGCTAGACAGGACTCACTGCTTGTACGTCCTGGACCTGTCGCCGCTGCCCAACACCATCGGTGCGCCAACCACCTTCGAGGTGCTCAATTACTCCCGCAACAATATGAGGCTCCAACCCCAGCTGGTACCCAACTACAAGAACTCCTTCTACTGGAGTACCCTCCCACCGACGCCGTTCCACTGTGAAACTGGACCATCCAGCGTTGACATGTGTTCCTTCATGATGGTGGATGATGGCTCGACCTCGGCTATATCCGTATCCACCGCCGAGAAAGGCGTCGCCGGGACCTACACCTTCGATATGAAAACCCATGAGTGGACTCGGGCTGGCGACTGGGTGCTGCCATTCTACGGGAGAGCGAAGCATGTTCCCGAGTTGGGCCTTTCTTTTGCCCTAGAGACTGACAGTGCTCCCCGTCGCGCCGCCGTCTGTGTGCTTTAAACCCTGCTGCTGGCACCGGGCCAGCGATGTTGCGGCATACCTTTGACGATCATCTGGACCTGCGGAGAAGTGTTCGCCGTACAAGAGTCGCCTGGTGAACCTGGGCTCGGGCAGCTTTTGCATCGTCTCGTTCTGTAAGACCATGAAAGGGCGTGAATTTGTGGTCCTCGCCGGCGTGGAGGTGGAGCGCCGCGGCCATGGTCTCCGGATGAACAAACACATGTCTAGACGTGTCAGCCTTGGATCTCATAGCACCATCAGTTGTGTTCTCTGAACTATTTACTCTAGATATTTTTGTTGGTTGCCTGGAATGGAGAGTGAATTGCAAAAAAAAACATCACAATTGAGGCAAATTCATCAAACACCCACCAAAATGCATGTTTTCTTGTGTTTTTTTAGAAGAGTTAATAACTTTTCCTCAATTATGGTGTTTTTTTGCAATTTACTCTGGAATGGACGATGCCGCTCCTTGGAACTAGCTAGCTTTCAGTGTCATTCAGTTGGGTTCCCGGATGGTTCGTTGCTGCTTTATTGGTCTTCATATGCATGTTAGGTTTCAATTGGCATTGCCTGACTACGTTTGTTGAATGATTTCCAAACTTTTTTAAACACTCTTTTTAGTCCGTCGCCATATCTTTGTTCAATTGCGAAGGCTTTCTTCTGCAGATCATAAAAGTATTTATTTGTTGCAAGTGATCAGTTAATAACATATCTTGTGAATGCAAAATGTATTTAGTTTATAGGACGTTAAATTGTCTTCGTAATAACTTTATGATTTTTTTCACGAGGAAGCGGCATCATTAGTTTTTTGGAGGGACTACAATCATATGACTTTTAGGGCAAACAGGAAAAAGATTAAACCATTGGTCAGTATTTTGCGGGAAGTAGCATCATATGATGTTTAGAGGAACTAGAGAAACCCTTCATCCTTCTGTGACTTTTTTCTTGAAGTAGAATCATATGGAAAACACATTAATATGATATTTTTGTATTATTAAAATCCCTGTCGTATACTCTACTAGGAGATGCAAAAATATTTACATATACCATGGGCAAGGACACATATATCATACACTAAGGAGAATCCATTGTATTGAAGTATTTTTCTATTTAACATGTCAAAGTTTTTTTTCAATGTTGCAAACAAATACTGTTTTGACTTAGCACGAGTAAATTGTCTTTGTAATTACAAAACAGAACTAGGTAAAATATATATCATATAGATCATGATTATGCTGACAGTTATGATAATTATCACAAAAATAATACTTGTGATTGTATATCTGAGGATGTTTTGACAATATGTGACATACACATAGTGTTATGATGAGTTATGATAAAGTAAAATAATTAACCCGACGCAGTATACCTCATGAGCGGGCGGCCATGCTAAGAATGAGCTTCATGATAAGTTGATATAGTTTTTATATTAGGATTGTGTCAAATTAATCCTTCTAAACTAAGTCCAAGATAAAGTTATTTGTTTAACCTTAACTCTGCAATGGAACTCATTGAAATGCTAAAAGCGCTTATGTAATGCTAGTGAATGCATAAACAGGTTCACTTTTGTCGATGAGATGGAAACGGTTGCTCTTATTAGTTTTCAATGGTTGTTAACATTCAATATTTTTTTCTCCAAAGGACGGAGGTTAGAAGTTTCAGAAAATTATGAGATATCTTATACTCTATAGGAAAAATACGTTTTTATGTTATGTTTATACAAGAAGATTCGTATTCATGAATCCAATGCTGAACTACATTTAGCTATTCAATTCTGCTCTTTTCGAGCAGAATAGTATAATGATAAATTGTTTTTATGAAATTCAAAGGACGTGAACATTAAGATGGCATGCTCAAGCCGACAACAAGCACCCGAGTATGTCATCACCTCACAATGCGGAATGGCTGAAGGGGGAATGCCTCGCTTGATCAAAGAAGAAAAATCAGCTGGTGGAATAAGATTTCGTAAATCTTAGAAGCTGATTACACTACTTGTGAGTACAAAGTATCCCCCTCTTGAATTAGATCGTGTGATTTTGCTCTCTCACTAAAAGTTTCATATATATTGTTCTTAACGACTCGTGCTATTTCGAAAAGGGGAACGACACCCAGCCTCTGCATTGAGCAATACACACAGATTGATGACTCATGGGTCACCAGAAGAGCTGAGGGGTGAAATAAACACACTTGATGAGCACATTAACAAAATAGAGCAGCATTCGATCAGTGTGCATATGTAAGTGCATTTTTTATTCCAAATCACCGAGAACACGTGCAATTAGGCAGTCAAATTGTGCAAGTTCCGCCTTCCACACTTGTCCACAAAAACCCAAAGACACTGCTACACTTCGATCCCCCACGTACGAGCCCTACCTCGTGCTCTAGAAAAACTCAAGCTCCACCACCTCCATATGCTAGCCGACAGGAAATCGACACAACATCGACAACCTCTGAGATGACTTGGTTGAGCGTTTGTTGAAGTTACAAGGAAACATGCTTGATTGTTTCTTAATGTTGTGTATTTGTTAAACTTTGGTGATGAATTGTGATAGGTGTTTGAATTTTGAGTTTAAATTTGAAATTTATAATTGTATATTTCAAATCATGCAAAATTACCAGCCATATCACCATGAATGTTGGAATTATCATATACTCTCTATGTCCCAAAATATAAGGCGCCTAAGCATTAACTAAAAGTCAAATCTTACTAACTTTGACCCAATATTTAGGGGAAAATATCTATATTTAAAATATTCAATGAAAACATTAATAAAATATAGATTATGGAGAATCTAAATATGGTAATTCAGTATTGTAAATATTCATATTTTTGTATACAATCGTGGTCAAACTTAAAAAGCATTAACTTTTGACTAATCCTTAGACGCCTTATATTATGTGAGGGAGGGATTACGTATGATCATAGAATGCACGGAAGAACAGAGAGATAGTATGGATAGGGACCAGTTTTATGAAACGGCTAGAGAAGAGCGAATTTCCTTCCCAAAATCTTCTCTCTTTTCTTTGAATTGTTTTTGGAACTCTAGTGGAGATTTCTCTTAGAAAACTTTGCCATAGTTTTCTGGGTTTGAACCATGGGACCCAAGTTGATAAAAAGGATTCTTCCAATGGGATAGGTGCGGTTATAAACCAAATAACTGACTAAAACATAATGTTCACATTTCTTATTAGCTAGCAAATTAGAATAAACTATGTTACATTTCTACCACAATAAACTAAAATTACAAAAACTTTCACATGTGATCTTACTTTGGAATCAGAATTTGGACGGCAGCAGAGTTCATACTTCCCATCGGACGAGGATTTGATGAAAAAAATCGGATTGACACTTCTTACAAGGAATACTAAGGTTAGTTACACCTAAACATGATATTTTTCTACTTCTGAAAGATCCATCAAGTTATTTGTATATCTGAGGATGTATAATACTTGTGATTGTATATCTGAGGATGTATTGACAATATGTGACATACACATAGTGTTGTGATGATTTATGATAAAGTAAAATAATTAAGTCTAAATAATTGAATATCGGTTTACTCTTCCCGACCTAGGCCAAGAAAATGGACCAGCCCGCCTTGTAACACAAATCGAACTTCATGGAGAAATGCTCGTATGTTATTTTATTTGTTCCATAAATCATATATATTATTATTTTTTATTATAGGGAGAAAAAACGTTTCAGAGTTTTAGCCATCGTGAGGAGCAAAAAAAGTTTTAGAGTTCCAAAAATGTTATCCGTATCAAGTAGAAACACGAGGGAAAATAAATGCAGGTTGTTCCATGTATATGTATACTAGCTTGGTCTTGAAGCTATCATGGTTGAGGTTTTCCGCACAATGTGTCCCTCGGAGCCACGGGTTGCCTTGTTTCGCTTGCTCAAGGCGTTGAACTCAAGTTCTTACCCGCGTCACCTCGTCGACAATGCCCCCCATGGGTCTTCCTTACCATCGGCCCACGCGGGCATAACTTGAAAAATCAATACCCATTTGAAGAACAGACAATACAATTGCAACTTAGCAACAACATAGAATCTCATGCTTCGGCGCCATTTTGGCCAGCTTCTCGGAACTGTATTTATTGGTGTAGGTATGCTTTTGATTTTAGAATTGCTGCCGTGTCAACCTCAGACAAGCCCCATGCAAAATCTTGTTTTCCTTGTCATGCTCCTCAGGAAGCACCCTAATCTTTTCAATCATGCATAAAAAATTGTGAGAGTCATGAGTTATCATGGTGGTGTCATCAACTATGAACGAAACTTGAAAAGTTTTTCTTACCCAAAACTTGGTGATCACGGCGTCAAAAGCTTTCATGTAGCCTGGGTAATCGAGGCCTCATAGTGTGCCCAATTGGTGGCTAGCTTCTTCTCGCCGTTTGGGATGATAGTGTAAAAGCCCGGCCAAAACTTTCTAATCAGAGCTCCAACCGAGGTGTTAGGCACACGGGTCTCATGAGGAAATATCCAATTGCTGCACAATAATAAAACATTAGTACATGCCAAATTGTTATGACCAAATGGAAATTACATGTTCAAAATTAGTATAGCCACTTACTCAACGTCGTTAGGCGTAATGATAGGTTTCTCCTCCTTGGAAGAAGATCCTTTGATTCCTTAGGGCCAACCGATTTCTTAGGATGGGAGATACAGTACCCACCTCACTTGCATACATAGCCTTCACATAGGTGCATGTGATAACACACTTGTGCAGACTTCTGCGCCGAAAGCTTTGAAACTCCCGCCAAAGATATACCACATGGAATCTTCTTGAGTCTTGATAAGCTTGTCTTGACATGTTTCTATGACCTAACCATGCATAAATCAAGAGAAGGTTCCACCCTGCTACCCCCTTACGTTGCCCATCTACGGGGGTATACGACGCAGGACGCACGGTCTAGGGTTTCCCAAAAGAGGGGATTCGGTGCTTCGAGGTCCCTAGAAAACTTGCATGTTGCTCTAGCACATGTAGGTAGGTGTTGTGGGAGGGCAGGAGAGACAGTACCCACCTCACTTGCATGCATAGCCTTCACACGCGTGCATGCGATAACCTGCATCGGAATCTCCAAAACTCCGCAGATATACCACATGGAATATTCTTGAGTCTTGAGTCCAAGATTGTCTTGATATATTGCTACGAACTAACCATGCATAAACCAAGAGAAGGTTCCACTGTTCTACCCCTTATGTTGCCCGTCTATAGGGGTATACGACGCATGACGCATGATCCTGGGTTTCCTCAAAAGAGGGGCGTGGCTTCGATGCCTCGGGGTCCCCAAAAGAGGGGCTTCGTCGCCCTGGGTCCGTACAAGTGGAGATATATATATATATTTAAAATTTATGTTGTAGTTGTATGCACCACTGACGAAGTCATTCTTCTCCTACATGCTGTTGGCACTGGTTTACGGACCGATTCTCCTGCGTCGAAGGAAAACGTTACTGGTGACAACAGCTACATCACAAGGATGAGATTCTGAAGGTTGCCAATGGTTCATATTTGGCTCACTCGTTTCTGCATCCTCTTTGCAGATACCGTGGTATTGGTACCTCGCGCTGGTCTTCATCGATGTCGGGGGAAACTGTCTCGGTGAGTACACCTTGCAGGGAAAAAGTTTAGAGCTCTTAATCACCAATTGGCTGTAGTTTTCAGCGAGACGCAGACAAAGAATTATCTTTTGTAGTGCTCTTTGATTTAGGCAAAATTTGATCCAAATGTCATCATTAATTGTTGAACTTGTGTTGCAGCTATCAAGGCATATCAATACTCGTACATCACCAGCATAAACTTGCTGAACCGCTGCACCATTCCATGGGTCATGACCCTAACCAGCTTTGCACGAGGCGCAAGATATTCCTTCTTGCAATTTGTTGGAGCAGGAACTTGCATGGCAGGACTTGCACTCGGAATCCTATCAGACTCCGGTTCTCTAGATGGGCAAGGTAAGTAAAACGCTAACCAGATCGTCCTGACAACAGATTTATACAAGAGAATTTATTGAGAACACAAGATGGCAACAAAACTTCCTAATAGAAGATTGCAGAAAAAAATGTTTATGAACCTCATGAGCAAGAAACATACTGTCTGATTTATGTACAAAACTTTACATCAGTATTAAAAGATGAATAATATATCAATTTTCTTGCAGATTTCAGTAAAAGACCACTTTTGGGGGACACCATTATAATTGTCGCGACATTTTTCTTTTCTTTTAGCAATGTCGGAGAGGTTACATCTCCATAATTGCTGCCATCAGCAATAGGAATGTCAATATGAATGCCGATTTCTCATGCTTTATCACGAGAATTTTTGTTGTCATCCATGTGTAGGAATAATGTGTCAAGAAGAAGGACACAGTCAAATTTATTGCAATGCTTGGAACATTTGGGATGATTGTCACTGGAGTTCAGCTGTATCCTTTTCACAATACCATTACTGCATGATTCAGGATACCATGTATTGACTTAAAGTTGTTCATTCATTACTTGAATTATCTCGACAATCCTTTTGGAAATATTATAGACTATGTTCTTGAAGCAAAGTTCACGTTGCCCTACATAAATAAACATTAGAACACTATTTGAGAGGAATAAAATAGAGGCAATTAATTGGTCTCCAACGATGGTAAGCAAACTAAATTCATCAACCCGTCATAAATAATTCAGGTAACATTTAGGAAAAAACCTTCATGTGGCGTTCACTTGTTGAGTACAACAAGATGACAACTAACCCTGCCATTCACTATATCGTCCCAGGTAGGTCTGTTCACAGGATATGTGGTAGTATTTTTGGTGTTCAGGACCACTGCTCCTTTTCTTATTAAGGTTACGTTTTCCCATATTGTTCAGTCCTATTTTCTATTTTTCTAGGAAGGAAAATTTCCCATGTTGGAACTCAAAGGGAAAAATGGTTTCTATCATTGGGTTATGTAGGCAACAGAATGTATCAACCCATAAACAAGTAATTGTTCAGATGGTCCTCATAGTATCAAATAGCAACGCCATAATAACATAGCTTTCTGATGTGCACCTCTCACAGATGAGTGGGGCAACTCTGTTCAACCTCTCGCTCCTAACGACTAATGTTTGGGCAGTTGTAATTAGGATTTTCTTCTATCATCAGCATGTGACTTTTCCTCCTAATTCCTAATATTTGTACAAAGGCAAATTGTCTCCAATGTTAAGCTGATGTTTTATGTTCAACACAAAGATAAATTGGATATACTATCTAATATTGAATGGACACATTGAGAAATATTCTTTATGGTGAATCTATTGATATTGATTTGGAATTTTAAATGTCCATATTTTTGTTTGAGAACTTGATCAAACATTTTGGGACGGAGGTAGTATGTGATAACTGATTAA
The DNA here is from genome assembly GCA_030063025.1 of Avena longiglumis. Lineage (NCBI taxonomy): Eukaryota > Viridiplantae > Streptophyta > Magnoliopsida > Poales > Poaceae > Avena > Avena longiglumis. The sequence goes on from CP125979.1 coordinate 12,912,185, forward strand.
TTCTTGAGCATTGTACCGAGAAACATGCCCAAAAATTAGTACCATGACAACTCTTCCATCCTTGCCCATGTCAACCTTCCAAATTAAGCTTGGAATCAAAATGAATAAAGATGTAATTTGACAAAATAATAAAACTTCTAATGCCTACAAGATTGCTGAAACACATTTATTAGAGATGGGTTTCCAAATAATCTAACTCCGGCTGATTATGTGTGCAACTCATATTGGAATGGTGAGATAACTTGATATATTTTTCCCATCGAGAAGATGTATCACCCTCCAATTTAATTGAACTTCTTGGCTATTGTGAGAGAGAAAGACAATCCCTAACTACTTATAGGGTACAAGTCATACATCAAATATGGAACTAGTCTCACGTAAGCTTATGTGTAATCTTGGTCCGGGCCACTTTATCAAACAGTGTTGCGATATAAACAAGTACACATGGGAGGGTAACAACTAGAGGATCAATGCCCACATTCAGCATGTGTTCTAACCGTACAAGCAATACTACGCATAGATCATCTCTGCTACCACTAATAGGGTTCGCAACAGAAAAAAATCATGACTAATGTAACACCGATATGAACAAGATCTATCTAGGAGTATAATGTTGTAATGGAGAGGGGTTTCGGTAACCTACCCTTGTCGACCGAAAGCTCTTAACGCTCATGCGGAACATGGATGATGTAGTCATACTCATAGCCGGCCTCAAGATCACGAAGCTCCTCGCAAGTCACCCCTGGTCAAGTGGCAGCACTCCTATGGTCTCGCACACGTCTGGTGTCAGACGACGACCTCCGTTCTCTCTAATCTAGCCAGGATGTGGAAGTATATCTTCTGGCCAGAATCACCGCAGCACAACAACGTGTTGCAGCGAAGCAGTCTCTTAAGTGTGTAGCCCTTACTTGGGGCAATAGTTGCAAGAAGAGAGAGAGAGAATCCCTAAGGAAATTGTCTTAGAGAATATTGTGTGCCTTTTCCCCTCCCATATAGATCTTCTTATATAGGGGAAAGAGGTCACCCCAACTATTTAAAGTCCCAGGGTGGGACTAAAGGAAGATGGAGGAGAGGAGGCACGCCATGGGGCAGCCGGCCAGGTGGGCCCCCATCCCGTCGCGCGGCCCAAGGCCTGTCGGATGGGACCCCTAGGCGGCGGCTTGCATCCCTTGGCCGCTTGCCTCATGGGACTTTTCCCACCGAGGATTTGGCCCATTAGGGAAGTTTCCCTTCAAATTTAATTTTAAATATTTATTTTATTATTAATTCCAAAAATTAATATAAAATACATATTATTAATTCTCTTCTTCCCCGAAACACCTTTCGGTTCACTCCAAATTCCTTTGGATTCTCCCGGAATGATTCCGGTTCTCTCACGGAACACTTCCGATACTCTGATCTTTTTCTTCATGTGATCCCGATTATTCCAAAACGATCTCTAAGCGTCAAAAAACCCTTAAGTGTGTTCGGGAACATCACAGACATGACCGAGACGCCTCTCGAATCAATGATCAATAGCGAGATTGGGATTCCCATAATGACCCATGTGTATTCCATGATTTCAATATCGTTTGAACCATAAATGTTGAGTCCAATTCCCTTTGTTAACTTAGATACCTGAATTGTCTGATATTTGATCATCGGTATGACAATAATTTTTTTCAATCTCATTGCCAACAAGTCATGATTTACTCGTTCCCGTGATATTCCATCCCCGTGATCTAGTCACACGTTGTGCATCTTTTGGATGTATTCTCACCAAGTGGGTCTGGTGTATCTTCCACATCACGCGGGAGAAGAAATCCCTGTCTTGATGCATACGCCTCAACATATCCCTCTTGAGATATCTAATATATATCTTTATGATCACTCTGTTAAGGTGTGATGGTTGATTCAATCAAAGCAGCCTCATATGATATTGATTAAATATGATCTCACGGTCTAGGGAATAGGATATTTCAATTCTAATTATTGAAATGATGAACTTTGTGACTTGATAGTGTTCCAATAATTATATTGGGTAAATACCCATCACATTCTTCACTAATAATATGACTTCATTGTCAATTGGCATAAATTCTCCATGACCAGGAAACCTCGTTTATCAGTTGTCCAATGAACTAGTTGTATAGAGGCTTACTAGGGACCCTTATTTTTTACATACCACACGTGTATCAAAGTTTCCAATTGACACTGTTATAACATGGTATAAAAATATTATGAAGTAATGAATTATGATAATAAACTTTCTTTATTATTTGCCTCTAGGGCATATTTCCAGCAAGAGGTAGTTGTAGGTTTCTGCCAGTTTTGGGGAGTAGGCCATGGGATTTCGATCGGCCTTGGTACATCTGGAAATGGGTCGGCGACAGCATCGAGCTCCCGTGGGTTTTTGCTATTACTCTATTGTTCCATCTTCTTTTAGCCGACTCTGGCAGTGGGGGAGATAAGGTGAGATGCAGGGCAGCGGTAGTCTGGGAAGTGGCCTAGGTGGCTTCCCTACTAGGATGCTTCGACGCGGCACTAGAGGGGCACTGAAGGGTAGGTCCATTGAACCTCCATGGAGGAGGATACCGATCTGCATCTAGATGGTGAGCCCCTTGTATAAAAAGCACTCATATCGCCTTCACATGAGTGTCTTTGTCGATCTCCTCATCTTCGCCGGCCGGGACATTGATGGAGAGGTTGGGATTGGCCTCACGACTGCTGGTTTTGGGAAATGGTGCTCGGATAGTCTGGAAATTGTGGCTTCTGTCGTGAATCCCAAGTGACGCTATGCGGTAGCCGCTATCATTGGCCACAAGATGCCCCAGCCGTGCTCGAGCATGAGGTTGGATCGAGATTGTTTGTCCTCCATGTGAGGATCTTCTTCTGCACCAGTGAGGTTGAGTATGCTGTCTCCGGCGTCCCAAGTGGTTTTGTCCCGAGTGGCGTCAGGAGCGGCCGCATCTGATAGCATGGTGGCACAGCTCAAGAACTCGATTGTGTTTCACGGGCGGGTGTGATTATCTTTTTGAATCATAAGAATCAATGTCTTGTGTGTAAATATTCGGAACCTTTCTATAAAATTGTACTATCTGCCTTTTTAACGCAGTTTCTAGATACTTAAAGGTCTTTTTTATGTAAAACAAAACATCCTCACACTAATAGGAGAATATTTACAACAGTCATTTTGCTAGTGGCGCGCTTAAAAATCACACGCTACCAATTTCTAAGAAAATAGTAATGGCGTCTGATATTAAACTAACACCACTAGTAACACCTTTTAGTGGCGTTCTCGGAAGCAGGCAGACGTCATGCGTATATGGTCTCCGGAGATGCAGTTGGTACAAAGTTCGTAGTGGCGTTCGGACTATTTAAACGCCACCAATATTGACACATCTGACGGTGTTTGATACTTTCGAACACCGCCTCTAGCTACTTACCAAAATGGCTACCAAGTTCGATTCAGCCATGCGGCTTCTAGTTCTCACACTCTCGATCCACACTACTACTCTATCTTCCGTCCCCGGCCACTCTGCGCGTGTCCCTCCGCACCGTCGGCTTCCCCTTCCTCCCCTTCCCCTTCCTCCCATTTCCCCTTCCCCTTCTTCCCCTTCCCTTGTGCCGCTGTTTCCGTCACGCAGCCGTGCTCTCCATCTTGGCTCGCCCCTCCACCATTGCGGTGGGTCTCCGATCCGATTTTGTTATTAACCATACACATGTCTAGATATTATATGTATGGTAAAATTAGTGTTGGATTAGTGTTGGATGTGTATGTATAGATTCATATGGTAGCTAGAGAATATGCGGTAGCTACAGATTTAGATGTATGTGTAGATTGTATGGTAGCTAGAGATTTATATGTACGTGTATATTCATAGCTAGAGATTATATCTATTGTTAGATTAGTGTTGGATTGATTATTTTGTAGAGACAAAATGACTACATGCATTGATCATATATATCAATGACTATTTGTAGAGACAAAATTACTATATTGATTATCTGAATGATTATTTTGTAGAGACAAAATGACTACATTGATCATATATAGTAGAGAAAGGATATGGTGCTAGATATGATACTTTTTTGTGAAGTATATGGTGTCATATAAAATGACTATATTTTTTGTTTAGTACATGGTGTTTTGTCAAGTTTGTTTTGCCGACTGTAGTGATGAAAGAATATCAGGCTCATTGTTCAGTGTCCATCTCATGCAGTGTCCATTTGAGAATTCTTTAGTATGTATAATATATGATATGTAAATTCACTCAATTTTCCTTTTATTGCTATTGTCATTTATTTAATTTGTGATGTTCGTGTAGGGACTATTCCATGCAATTTAAGGAGAGAATGCAATAGAACTACAGAAATTTTCATGGAATTTCATGCTCTTGGGCTAACACATGAGGTTGCTGATGATGGGTGTGTTGTCAACGCCTCGTTGGGAGACCCCAAGAGAAAGGTATGATGAGCACAGCAGCAAGTTTTCCCTCGGTAAGAAACCGAGGTTATCGAACCAGTAGGAGGAAGGAAACGAACTCAAAGGTGTTGCTAGCAACTTGGAGACCTGCACAACACAAACTCAAGACTTTGCCCCAACGAACAGTGAGATTGTCAATCTCACCGGTTTGCTATAACAAAGGATTAACTGTATGGTATGGAAGGTAATAGTGGTTTGCAATAAGTAAAAAGTAACTGTGGAAGATGTATCAAGGGTAAAGATTGAACCGGGGTCCAAAGTTCACTAGTGGTGTTCTCCTTAGTTAAACAAACATGGCATGTTGGGTAAACAAATTACAACAAGGCAATTGACAGGACTGAGCAAGGCATAACAATGCAGTACCAGACATTCATGATTCTATGAGATTCGATTGGGAAATACAACAAGATACATAGACCGCCATCCAACTATATCTATGACTAGAAGTCCATCTTTGGGTTATCATCCGAACCCCCTCTAGTATTAAGTTGCAAGCAACAGACAACTGCTTTAAGCAAAGTGTGTAAGGTAAATAATCCACTTGTTCCATGAACAAGAGACCGTTGTTTTCTCCCTAGTGGCAACAACACATCTACAACCTTAGAGATTTTTGTCACTTCCCTTAGATTAAATAGAGGCATGAACCCACTATCGAGCATAAATACCCCCTCTTGGAGTCACTAGCAACTACTTGACCAAGATAGCTACTAACAACAGAGAGCATGCAAGATCAAAAATAACACAGACATGATATAATCAATAAGACAAAACCATTAATCAATCTGACATAGTAATCTCAATATCTATCGGATCCCCGCAAACACAACATGCATGATTACAAATAGATGAGATCTTGATCATAAATGGAGCTCACAAGGTCTAAACATAAAAGCATAAAGGAGGAGATACAACCATCAGCTACTACATGGACCCGTAGTTCAAGGTGGAACTACTCTCGCTTCATACCATAGGCTGGCATGATGAAGAAGAAGGCCTCCGGGATGATCTCCCCTCCGACAGAGTGCCGGGAAGAGCTTCAGATTCCCCCGATCTAGGGACGATGGTGGCGGCAGCTACAGCCGGTTTCGTGGAATATTGATCGGGTACTTAGGGTTTAGGCATCGGGGGGTCTTTATAGGCGAAGAGGCAAGGCAGGGGGTCGCCAGGGCGGCTGCAACCCCCAGGAGCGGGCCCACCTTGGCCGCGTGGCTAGGGGGTGCGGACCCCTGGTGTCCCTCCTCTGTCTCGTATTCAAGCTTCGTGTTCCCCACGGTAAAATATTGACTTTGGCTTTTGTCCCGTCCAATTCCAAAAATATTAATTTTTTGCCTTTCAGGAACCAAAAACAGAAGAAAACATGCAACTGACACTGTGGCATCTTGTTAATAGGTTAGTACTATAAAACATATAAAAACACCTCAAAATGTAGACAAAGCAACGCAAAGTAGATACTATACAAGCATGAAACATAAAAAATTATAAATACGTTTCCGACGTATTAGTTGCGATGTACAAAGAGCGAGCAATTACTCGCCTTGCAGGTTTAGCATGGAGAAGTTTCATTGCCTGAAATCATGCCCCCACAGGTGTGCATCTATATTTTGCAATGCGGGGAGCTCCTGGGCTGAAAATTAGTGTGCTCATTTCAACGACGATGAGGAGGATGACGACGAGGAGGGTGACAGCGTGGAGTGTGGCGATGAGGAGGGTGACGGTGAGGAGGGTGGCCCATTGGATTATGAAATTATCGCTCAAAGATGCAATCTTACATATAGTGAGGAGCAGTACCTGGTCAACATTTATCCTCTACTGGTGTCCTTTATCGGTCTGTCATTTGTCACTCGCTTGATAATGACGCATATTGAACCACACAACATGGTATGTTTTCACTTACCATTCTTTATTCAGCTGCTACTTTATTCATATTGTATGATGGTGCCTATTGAGATATCTAACTTCTGCATCTTAGAAAATTCTGGAGAGAATGGTTTCTTCTCTCCATATTCCTGAAGAAGGCATGACTGGAGTGCGGATTAGAGCAGGAGGTGGTGTTAGCGTCGTTTCGTACAAGAGAGTGACAGATGCCACATTGTCTTCAACAACCAAGAATGGATGAACTTTATTGACTCTCAAGACCTTTATGTTGGGCAAGACATTCTCTTCACCGGCAGTACCACCTCACGCCGTGACCTTCATATCTTCGTATGATATTCGTCGTTGACTTCGTTCATAATAACTAGTCGTAGCGATGCAACTTCATATATATGTATGATGTTAAGAGCATGCGGTGAACCAACTTGTTTGTTTTTTGCTATGCAACTTCATATGATTGATGTTGTATTATCTAAATTCTTGTTGTTGTATTATTGCTATGGTGAACCGATATATTGTTGTTGTATTCTATAAATTTTTCTATTTTTCTACATTTATTAGTGGTGTTTTGATTCATTGAAACGCCATGGGTGATTTACTTACTAGTGATGATTAATGCACACACCAACACTACAAATGTTGCTGGTGGCGTTCAAGGCACATGCCACTGATACATGTTTTACTAGTGGCGTTCGAGCCACATGCCACCCGTGGTAGCTATAAGCGGTGTGAAGTTAGTGGCGTGTGGGTTTAACACCAGTAACTTTATTTTCCCAACTTCTTTTTTCTTGTCGATGAGCACGTTAATAAAATATGTTCCATTTTCCCCACATGTGCACTTAGCTAGTAAGACTACAATGCAACATGCTCTTCAAAAAAACTAACAAATTCAAATACAACGAATGAATTACAAGGAGTGATGGATTCTGCAACTTAAACATAACCAAAAACAGATCGAGTGCGCGGAGGTTTCGAATAATGTAGCTGCAAAAATAGTGGCCAGCAGCAACTAATCCTACTTGTTGACGACCCTGCAGTTCTTCCTGATCTCGCCGTTGGCGGCGGTCTTGATCTCGATGGCGGACATCTTCACCATGGCCTTGGCAAACTTCCTCTCCCAGACCTCGGGGAACAAGGCGTTCTGCAGGACCTTCCTGGACGTGAGGCTGGACGCGAGCAGCTCGGCGTCGGACCTGAAGAGAACGTTGCGCTTGCGCAGGTTCTTGTAGTACTGGTTGTCCATCTGGTCTGGCGTCACGATGTCCTGCACCACGGTGGGGTCGTTGGTGAAGTTGGGAGCCAGCGGGCACTTGGTCTGCAGCAGGGCGGAGAGGGCGGCGTTCATATTGGAAGGGTTCGGAGGGAGACGGTCGGTGAAGGAGGAGCAGTGCGAGACGCCGATGGAGTGCGCGCCGGAGAGCACGACGAGGTCGTCCTCGTTCATGTTCTTGGCCTTGAAGCCGTTGACGAGCTGCGAGAGGTTGGCGAAGGGCGGGGGAAGGAAGCGGAGTGCCTCGCTCTCGAGGGAGACGCGCCCGTCGAGCCGCCCCGAGGGGATGTCGTAGTTGATCCTGTAGCTGCTGAGGAAGGAAGCGGAGTCGCGGGCGGCGAAGGCGATGACGTCGGCGCAGGAGACGACGCCCGGGCAGTACCTCTCGAGCGCTTCCTTGGCCGCGTCGATCACCTCGAAGCCGCGCAGGCTGGGGAAGTTGGGCGGGCTGAGCTTCTCTGGCCGCGGGTTCGCCGCCGTCGGGTCAAGCAGCACCGACGCGTCACAGCCCTGGAATGCATGCGCCAACACATTAGCAATGTACTACAGCACATGGATGAGCAAGCCATTAGCAGCAAGTATGTACCTGGACGAAGCAGTCGTGAAAGGCCATGCGGATGATCCCGGCGCCGAGGCCGGGGTTCTGGTAGAGGGCCTTGCCGACGACGGCCTTGACGATGTACTCCGCCGAGGGGCACCTCCTCTTGTAGTGGCCGACCCTGAGACGAGGCGCGGCCGTCGCGCCCTGGCATGCCGCCGCCAAGAGCAGCAGGCACGAGACCCAGATCATGGCGACCCTGCTGGCCATATCGTCCTTGAGCTCGACGCGCTTGCTCTGACTGTGTTGTGTATGGAAGGCTAGTGGAAGTGGAAGCTCAAGTGTGGTTGAGGTGTAGTTGCTCCCCTGCACGTCTATTTATACCCTGCTTCGATCGGAGGAAGAAGTGGCAGCCAGGGTTTGTCTTGTCTGCATTATTGGATAATGGGGAAGGGCATGTTCTGTAGTAGCGCAGGGAACATGCGAACACAACTCAGCATGCATGCATCTGTGAATGTCTGATCTAACTCCGGAGCGCTGACTTTAAGGAGCAGTGGACGTATAGTTATGTACTAGGCATGTGGAAACCGGAATGTGCACATCTGTCTGGCATGGGCGGCCGGCTGGAAGGGTGGCAGGGCACGGTGGATGGATAAAGCTATTCGCAAGTGGAGTTCAATCAAGTTTACTCTCAGATAGATAACATCATGCAATTTCATGTGTAATTTAAGTGTGTAACCGTAAAATTTTGGCTGCAATCGTAACACATTGTGCAATTACAACCATGATATGTGCAATTCTTATGTGCACGGATGAATCACAATGCAAAATCCATATTCTCAGTGTCGACCGAGCTCTAACTTTGCTCTCGGTCGACCTAGCTAGAACTAACAAAACCTAAAAGCACATTATTAATTTGGTCTGAAATTCACATGTCATTATTATGTCCGTAGTATCATTCTCTGAACTTCAAAGTGGAAGCCCGGATCTACTATATGTTGGAAGGCTTGAAGCTATTCGATGCTCACTCTGCGTCTGAGAAATGTTTATTTGCAGTTCATTTAGCCCCACAACATGGAATTTGCTAGACATGCATGTACGGTGGTGCATGTACGCAACGGCAAGTACCTCGGAGCTCAAACGTACGTCCGCACATTGACACAGAACAAGTCCTCTGTCCGATTGCTCAACATTGAAAATCCGCATGTACATGGACCTCTCTTCTGCGCAGACTGACAGTTTTTTCATGTGAAGAGGTTGAGGAAAAGGTGGAAGAAGAGAGGAAGGCCAGTATGGATCGATGCACCATGTTGGCTTAATTGTTTACGGACCACTAGATCTGGATGCTCCATATCGATGCATGGCGTACCAAACCGTCGTCACTAGCAGGAGCAGCGACCGAACTACCGGTTGGTATAGTACCTGTCCCAAATTAAAAGTTTAAAACATAGACGTCTTGACCCCTCCCCTCTCTTGTCTCGCTCCCGCCACATCTAGCCGGTGGCCAAGCCCGCCACATCTAGCCGGTGGTCACGGTGAGGTTATGGCTGCTCCACGTTCAGTGGTGGGGTACTCCTGGATCTGTGGTGCTACGTGCCTTGCTCCTCGCGGCTGTATGGGCGGCGAAGAGCGTGGTCATGGTACGAAAGCCAACCCCGTTGGGCTTCCGGCGCCAGATCCAAAGATGGTTGCTCCTCCTTGTGTCGCTTGTCCGACCTCCCCAACCCTGGATCCCTACATTCGCCCCTACCAGTGGCTGGTTGGTGGGGCCAGGGGTGGGCCACTCGAGCGGGGGAACCTTTGGCTGTAGCGGTGGAGCTACCCAAAAATATTTTCGGGCAAATAGACTGGAAGGGAGTAAAACAGATTATTGGTGGGCTGATTTTACAAGTACATTGGCACAAATCTCTTGGGCCTCGATGCTTAAGTTGTGATCCATATGTAATGTATTTCTTTGCCTATTGTATTTATTGTGTATAAGTTTCAGGATTTATTAAATGGAAGTCAGTACCTGGTGCCTTCCATCTAGAAATGAGAATGAGGATGGTTGTCTCCATAGATTCCAAATAATCCTTGAGAACATGTAACAAAAGAGTTGATCTTTCCCTCAATTTGTTTTTGTCTCCCCATGTTCATTTGTCAGGAAAAATGGTATAAATCCTCACTTAGGCGAGGTGGGGAAAACCCTCGTCTTCAGTGAAAAGTGAAATAATAGTTTGTTGTATGCTCACAGTGCAGAAGCTTGATTTCTAGTTGGTGGGTACTGACCTATATGTAGCGGATCGTGATCACACAACTCCCTAAGGGAGCTGCGTGGGACTATTCTGGCTTCCGCCTGCACCAAGGATGAGGGAAGCACTACTTTGCGGCAGTGTCTCTCGCATGGGCCTCGGGATGGGTAAAACATGTTGATTTTGGTTTAAAGCTTTGCAGTCCATGAGTATTTAGGGCGATAATAATATGATTTAGTTCTAAAAAAATTGCTAGACTTAATTTTATGAAAACGAACCAATGCTTAGCATCTACATGTGGGATCCAAAGAGGTAGTAAGAAATTAAGTGTTCATTTACTTTACATGGGTACAAAGGGAACATGACAAGAGAGAGGATCCACCAACTATAAAAAGATATTTTAAACTTGGGAAATGATACATATCCCCAAGGGGATCGAATAAACCGATCCCCCGGGTCGCGCTCTGGCTTGCGTGGAGTACGGGTACCACACGTTTCTTCCTCAAACTAACAGGCCCGCACCGTGTGTCTCCTCAAACTACCTCTCCTCCTGGAAACAAGCACCTGCCACCGTGCGCGCTCGCAGGAGATGGAGCCGCCGCCGCGCACTGGACCAGGCTCGTCGGAGATGGAGTCGCCGCCGCCACCGGACCAGCACCCGCCGCCACCACCGAACTAGATCCCCGCCCGTGCCCATGCCCATGCCCATGCCCGTGCCCGGGAAGGCACCCGTCGCCGCCGCCGGGCCAGGCCGCCGGAGCCTGGCCTCCGCCGCCACACGCACTCGAACCTGCCGCCGGAGCCCGGCCACCGCCCCCACCGTGGGCAGAGAGCGTACGACTTGAGGGTCGCGGCATCGCCATGCTCGGTCTCAAGATGTCACCAACGTCGTCATCCCCGATGCCGCTGCAACCAGTGATCCACTGGCGCAGACTAATGTCGCAGTTGCAGTGCCGGGTGCGACCCCTTTGGCAGATGGCGTCGCCGTCGACCCTCCATGTGTTGAGCACGATGCCATTTTTCGCCACCAAACCGAAGGCGCAAAGCACGCCATCACCGCGGATTCCGAGCACGAGCCCCAGGTCCCTGTTGGTGCCAGAGCAGCGGCTGGCGTCCGGCATATCGATCTGTCCTGCTTTTTTGCATACAGTGGTGGCTACATCCTTGGCTAGTTAAACCGTTTAATCCAACAGTTCTTAGCCCATTTTTGAAAATGGTTCCGATCCACAGTTGACGATTCATTTTGGTTTGGTTTGGGTGTAAAATAAATCAGGTTTGGTTTTGGTTGGGCTTACATAAATACCGAATGAGTTTGGTTTAGGTTCGGCTGGCAAGTATGCTTGCGCGGGTTTGGTTCAGGTATGGGTCGGTTCTGAAATCATTCTCAGGTTTACCCCCACGCGCCCTTGAACTTGCCGCCGGATTCCCTCGAACCTAGCTAGATCCCGTTGAAGGCGTCCGACGACAAGGAGACCACGACGGTGGCGCTCCCCGTTGTCGCTGGAGATGGACTTTACTGTGGGTGGAGCAGCTATGGCCCAGTGATGCTAATGCTACATACGGTGTTTGGTGTTGCTACCATGGTTTAGAGCGTCTGCTACTCTAGTTGATCGGCGTCGCTACTTTCGTGCATGTCTTTGCTATGACGTTTTGCTGTCTTAGCACATTATTTTTTGCTATGTATTCATATATTTTTTGCTACTTTCGCATAATGTTTTTGCTACAACCAATTTCTATGGTTTTGCTACGAGGTCTCCGGCGATGTCTCCGGCAATGTCTTCTTTTGCTACATTAGAAAAAAAAACTTGCTACAACCGTTTTGTGGTATTGCTACAATAACGTAAAGTTTTTGCTATAAGGTCTCGGACGAGGTTTTTCCCGGCGAGGCTCCGGTGATATTTTTTCAGCAAAGTCGTTTTGCTACATTAGTACTTTTTTTTTGCTACAAAGTCTCCGACGAGTTTCTCCGGCGAGGTCTCCGGTGGGGTTTTGTTTTCTGTTATATTTTCGTGCGAACCGTTTTATGCTACCGTGTAGCAAAAGCGGATTATTTTGTAGCAAAATCCGGTATTTTGTAGCAAAAGCGGATTTAAACCAAAAAACGAAAGGACACGTGGTTGGCTGGGGACCCGGGGATGAAAACCACCGATCACCCAGGGGACGCGTAGTGCTGCCCTTTAAACTTTAGCACCTATTCAAGTATTACAACGAATTCCTGAAATTTGTTAGCTAGCAAAAACTACTGCAACATACTAAAACCGAGTCTAACTTACAAATTGATTCTTGGCACCAAGTTTTTCACAACATTTTACAGATCCTCGTATTTTATTCAATGCTACATCAAACAAAGGTCCCTTCTTTCACTCAAAGTAAAACCGTATATAGATCCCTTCTCTAAAATGATTCTCTGTTAGACCATATTTGCTCCGTAGCCAAATATTTTGTTCTAATGCAAGCTTTAATGTTTGACAAAAAGGCAAGGCGCACTTTTGGATCTAGGGTTTTTTCTTTTACTTTTACTTCTCTACCGAAAGAACTAGCATCTAAGACGCTCTGATACCATTGTTAGAGCTAGACCTTTCTCAGTAGATGTACTATGGGATTAGATCTAGGAGAACTGAGAGAGAGAGAGAGACTACCTGCGCCCTGGCTTGACAAGCAGGAACCCGAGGGGATTCCAGAGCCAGTGCCTGAGTTAGACCCACCGTCGTTGGCCATGGAAGAAGGGCGGCGGCGTGAGAGTGGTTGAAAGCGGTGGCGGCGGAGCTTCCGTCGGCCTAGTGCGAACCCTAATCGGTGGGTATGTTTTGTGGGGCTGCGCGCACGGTGAACCTCGCACTGCAGCGCCCGCCCACCTATTTATATACGCTTGGCGAGGGGCCCACAACCATGGATAGGGTTGGGCGCCCCGATTAGGCGTGAGGGACTCGTTCGGGCCGTTGGGCTGAACGTGGAGAGATCTATCCAACATTCTCCCCTAGATCTCGACTTTACTTTTAACTTTATACTTTACTTATTTCATCACGAATGATACATAGAGCATGTTTCATCGTCTCGCTCAATTGCCGATAGAATCATACAGCCACCATATACCTTCATGTTCGAAACAAATTACATTACTTTTGGGCCTCTATGGTCCGGAATCATAGGCTCGCCGTTAAACCCATACCCGGCTATGTGTTCCTTGAACACATTGGGTGGTAAGCCTTTCGTTAGCGGATCCGCAAGCATATCCTTTGTCCTTATATGCTCGAGACTTATAGTTTGATCATGGACCTTGTCCTTCACAACATAGTACTTTATATCTATAGACTTTGAAGCATTACTCGACTTGTTGTTGTGAGCATAGAATCTGCGGGCTCGTTGTCACAAGACATCTTTAGTGGCTTTCTTGATGCGTCAACCACTTTCAAGTCGGGTAAGAATTTCTTTAACCATAACGCTTTGTCCCATGGCCTCATAACATGCTATGAATTCTGCATACATCGTAGATGATGCAACTATCGATTGTTGGCGCTTCTCCACGAAATAGCACCTCCTGCGAGTAAAGACATACCCATCGTGGACTTTCGGTCGCCTTTTATCTCCATAAAATCTGCATCTGAATACCCTTTTATCTCTAGGGAATCGATCTTACGTATGTTAGCATGAGGCCTTTTGTGCCTTGCACATAGCGCAAAGCTTTCTTTACCATCTTCCAAAGGTTTCTATGCTGGATTCTCTTGATATCTACCGAGTACCCGGTGATAAATGCTAAGTCGAGGTGCACACTTGTGCATCTTGTAAGCTTCCAACAGGGAAGCATATGGTGCGACTTCATTTGATCGATCTCATATTGATTCTTTGGACATTGGGATTTCCCAAAACTGTCGCCTTGACTATGGGAGCAGGTGTTGAATTACTCGCATGCATATTGTATTTCTTTAAAATCTTTTCACAATACGCTTCTGCATCCCTAACACTCCATTCTTTCTGTCTCGGTGAATTTCTATGCCCAAAACATAAGATGCTTCACCAAGGTCTTTCATGTCAAAGTTTGATGACAGAACTTCTTTGTTTCTAGTAGTAGACTAACATCACCGCTAGCAAGCGAATGTCATCCACATATAGAATTAGGAAAATATATTTCCCACTTTTGAACTTTGCATAAATGCAATTGTCCTCAACATTTTCTTTGAATCCAAAGCGTTTAATGGTATCATTAAACTTTAAATACCACGCCTAGAGGCTTGCTTTAACCCATAAATGGATTTCTTTAGGCGGCATCCCATATGTTCCTTCCCTCCATGAAAAACCCTTGGGTTGTTTCATGTAAACATTCTCTTCTAAATCTCCATTTAGAAATGTCGTCTTGACATCCATTTGATGTAACTCTAAATCAAAATGTGCAACTAGTGACATGATGATTACGAAGGAGTCCTTACATGAGACCGGAGAAAAGTCTCATTGTAATCTACACCTTCTCTTTCGTAAAGCCTTTTGCCACGAGTCTAGCTTTGTACTTTTCTACATTCCCATTGAGTCATACTTTGTTTTGTAGACCCACTTGCATCCTACTGTTTTGGCTCCTTTGGGAATTTCCTCTAAGTCCCAAACATTGTTGGAACTCATCGACTTCATTTCGTCTTCCATTGCCTCCACCCACTTGGCTGAGTGAGGGCTACTCATGGCTTCTTCATATGTGGTAGGATCGCCTCCATATGAACCACATTGTAAACTTTATAGATGTCTTTGAAATGGTCTTCGTTCTCTTTTAGACCGTCTGAGTTCATCGACTCTTGCTCATTTCTTGCACAGGGTTCGAGCACATTTACTCTAGGTGGCTGTTACGGCTCCTTTCGTGCTCAACAGGGTTCGTGGCTCTGATGGATGTGTTCGAACTCGCCCATTGTTGTCACGTGGAGTCACAACAGCCGACACCACAACCTCGGGGTTGTAGATGGTGGCACAACAGTAGCAGAAAAATGGCTCTGAATCATCGGATTAGGTGCATGCACCCTCTTCTCCTCAAGATCAATTTTCCTAGCTACCGTGCTCCCCTCATCAATTCGTCCTCCAAGAAGATGCATGTCTCGTTTCTACAAACTTTGTGTATCTGTCGGACAGTAGAAACGATAGCCTTTGACTTATCTGGATAGCCAATAAAATGGCAAGATACTGTTTTGGGGTCTAACTTTGCAATGTTTGGATTGAAAACTTTTGCCTCATGGCTCCCCATACCCTCAAGTGGTGCGGAGAGGGACTCTGCTGTCCACACAATTACGGTGTTTTGGGCACCGACTTACTTGGTACTGCTGAGAATATGAATGGCGGTTTTAAGCGCCCATCCACAAACCCAAAGGGAGGGTGGAATAGCTCATCATCCGCGCACCATATCCATAAGGGTGCGGTTGCGCCTTTCACTCTCCGTTTTCTGAGGTTCGCGGCATTGAATCTTTGGGCGACTATTCCATTTTCTTGCAGGAACTGCAAAGGACCTGGTACTTGACCATATGGAGTATGCACGTAGTACTCCCCCACGATCGGACGAACTATCTTGATTCTTTTATCGTGCTGATTTTCTACTTCTTTTGAAAATTTTAAATTTATCCAACGCTCAGATCTTTCTTTGATTGGATAAATATAACCATACCGGGAGTGATCATCCGTGAATGTTATGAATGAATCATAGCCATCCACACTTTTCACGAAACGGTCCACAAATATCCGTGTGGATTATTTCTAGTGTAGCTATGCTTGGTTTGCACCCTTTTAATCTGTTTGACATACTTTCCTTTAATGCAATCTATGCATTGTTCTATGTCGAGAACTCTAACGGAGGAAGAATGTCATTTTAACGAGGTTTTCAATTCTTCCCTAAATATGGCCTAGTCTGCAGTGCCATAGTCTCGAGGAGTCAAGAGTTCGCTTTTCTTTTGTTCTTTGTTCGACAAGGAACTTTTCCATTCACATCACACACGAAAAAACTTTCTCATGCGGGATAACAAATATAACTTATCAAATAATGTAGCGACACCCACACATTTGTCTTTAAACCAGATGGCACACTTGCCATTACCAAAATAACATTCGTATGAGTCTTTATCCAAACAGGAAACACTTATTAAATTCCTATGTAATGAAGGAACGAAAAGCACATCTTTCAGCAAAAGCAAAGAGCCATCAGCCAGCTCCAGGGGGACGTCACCAATGGCCTCCACTTCTGCTTCTATTCCATTCGCCACTTCAATGTGTCTTTCTCTTCTTGGCGTGGTCCTTGTCGAATGGAAACCCTGTAAAGAATTGGCAACGTGAACAGTTGCTCCAGAATCAATCCACCAAGTGGATCTAGTAAACTTTTCATACAAGGATTCATTAACAAAAGAAACAATATCTTTACCATTTTTGGCCATGATGTACTTTAGCCAAATCGGGCAGTCTTTCTTGAAGTGCCCCGGTTTCTGCATGATGGCATGACCTTCTCCTGTGTGTGGACTGGTGGTCTGGTCTTGGTGCTGCATGGGACCCTTGCCATGGGGCTTGGAGGGTGAGCCACCATGGTGGTCTCTGTGAAGCCTCTTCCTGTTGTCCTTCACGAAGTTCAGAGAACCGCGTGAAGGGCTTTCACCTTTCTTCTTCTTGGGAGCACATCCCAATGGTCTTTTCTATGTCCCACTTTTCGGGACATATTATAGTTTATCACGAAGTTTTCAAAGGGCTGTGGAAGTGAGGCCATCACAAGATGCACCAGAAGTGCTGGCTTTAACTCGAGGTCCTCGTCCATTGGCTTGAGCTTTGCAGCCATGTTCGACATCCTCAAGATGTGCTCTCTGATCCCGTGGGGTCCTCCGTATTTTTCAAGAACGCTGCTTTAACAATTGGTCGATCCCATCTTTGAAGAGCCAGTGAACTGGCTCTTTATCTTGGCGAGATACTCGCCCACGGTAGCACACTCTCCGATTGAGCCCACAATAGCGTTCTCAATCGTGTTCTTTACGAACGCCAGACACTTTTTGTTGGCGTTCACCCATTTCTGGTTATCGATAGAGTACGCCAGCTCCAATGGAGCATGGTCCCTCTTCCTTCTCTCAAAGTCAGCACTTTCCTCAGCTGCCTCCCTGACCGGGTCAGCGGGCTTGACTGGTTGCTTGGTGTCAACCACCCAATCCACCTCGGCGCATACGAACGCCAAGTCAACTTTCTTTCTCCATTCGGAGTAATTGTCCCCCCTGAGGAACGGGACGTCCTTCAGACATGCCATGAGGTTGAGACCTCCTGAAAATCACAAAAGATGTGAGATCACCAAGTAAAACAATTGTATGCGTTAATTCAACGTTGGTATAAATTAAGCATGCAATCGTTTCGTGCTATTTAAAATTACATCACCGTTGGGCAGAAATAAATTTAAAAGCACCTTTTAACATAAAATAACAAAACATGATCATGCTATTAACAACGTTGGTTATATAATAACAGAATCATAATCATATTTTAATATCATTTTATCACATCTTTTGAAAATTCAATTATCACTTTATTGCATTTGAGCAATTGCCTTTTTACTATTTGCAGCGGAAACTTTTATATAAACTTATACTTTGCAGAAAAATTCTGCCTTTATTCTATCATCTAGTCACAATATACTCCAAAGATAAAAGGACTAGAAAAACTATGCAAAATTTGCTTAAAAAACTAAGCAAAAAACTGTTAAAAAACAACTCTGTAAAAAAAAACAGAAAAACTGGGCAGAAAAACGCCCTACTGGGCCAAGACGGGCGGCCTGCAGCGGCCCACCGCTGGCCGGCTGGGTTGTCGCCAGTGGCGGCGGCCTGCAGCCAACCGCCGGCCTGTCAGCGCAGCCACCGCTTGGCTCGCTGGCCAGCCAGGCGCAGCGTGGGCTCCGTGGCCCATCCGCTCGCGTGGGCTGCGTGGACGGCGCTGGCTGCCCGCGTCATCGCGTGGGCTGCGCGGCCCGCCCGCGTCCACCGCGTGGCCCGCGACGCGTCGGCCGCCGCCTGCGCCGGTTCATCTGAGCCGTTCGCTCGCCTGACCTACATCCAACGGCTCACCGCGCCGATAGGAGGTATAAAAAGGCCACCCCCGGCGCCCCCCCTGGAACCCTAACCTCACAATCCTCCACCTGTCCGGTAGCGTGGCCATGGGCGCCGCTGCCGGCCAAGCCGCCCAGCGTGGTCACCGCTGCCCTGTCGTCCGCCCAGCGTGGCCACCGTTTTGTGGTATTGCTACAATAACGTAAAGTTTTTGCTATAAGGTCTCGGACGAGGTTTTTCCCGGCGAGGCTCCGGTGATATTTTTTCAGCAAAGTCGTTTTGCTACATTAGTACTTTTTTTTTGCTACAAAGTCTCCGGCGAGTTTCTCCGGCGAGGTCTCCGGTGGGGTTTTGTTTTCTGTTATATTTTCGTGCGAACCGTTTTATGCTACCGTGTAGCAAAAGCGGATTATTTTGTAGCAAAATCCGGTGTTTTGTAGCAAAAGCGGATTTAAACCAAAAAACGAAAGGACACGTGGTTGGCTGGGGACCCGGGGATGAAAACCACCGATCACCCAGGGGACGCGTAGTGCTGCCCTTTAAACTTTAGCACCTATTCAAGTATTACAACGAATTCCTGAAATTTGTTAGCTAGCAAAAACTACTGCAACATACTAAAACCGAGTCTAACTTACAAATTGATTCTTGGCACCAAGTTTTTCACAACATTTTACAGATCCTCGTATTTTATTCAATGCTACATCAAACAAAGGTCCCTTCTTTCACTCAAAGTAAAACCGTATATAGATCCCTTCTCTAAAATGATTCTCTGTTAGACCATATTTGCTCCGTAGCCAAATATTTTGTTCTAATGCAAGCTTTAATGTTTGACAAATAAAATTTGTAGCCACGTAGCTACCATGCAACAATGAATGTTTGTGTTTTCTGCAATGAACAAAACATGCACATGTGCAGGAAAAGAAACCGTCCACATAGGTAGAAACTAGTAAAATTGTGCGCAGGAGATAATGGATCTAGCAACAGATGGTACATCATTAGAGTACATGGGAGACCACTAAACAGTTGAACCCAACAACCCGCAAGTCCGATTCCACACAATAAAACACTCAGAAATGATAATGTAATAAAACCTTTGGAAGCTCTCATATACAGCTAACAACTAAAGAATTTGAGCTACATGTTTTGTTCTACATTGCAAACAATGTTTAATGGACAATGAAAAACTGACTAGTGATATAGCAGCCTAGCTATCATATCGGTTATGCCTTTCCATGTGCTTGCTCGTCTCGTGGTGCCCATCATCGTCTATGTTGTTTCTATCAGTATCATGGATCCGATCACGTCGATCCAGTTCACCTCTGTTGTAACAATCACCCTTTACACAGACACCATCTTCCTTGTGGCATCACTCACAATCATGCTTGTCCATGTCATCTCGACCAACCCTTGATCTTCATTTGTACTCTTTGTCGTCATCTCAGTTTTGGCTCTTGCACTAGTGGCTGTTATAGTCATTTGTTGGCCCTACCAGAGCTTTCATCACTAGATTTCTTGTAACTGAGATATTCATCTTTTATCTGGCCCCCTCGTCATCTTCTCATGCCATCTTCTTTGCCTTTGCCAGCTATCTTACTCACCACTCCGAGTTCTCTCGTGTGTGATCCTATCACGATCATCATGAGGTAGTAGATCACATCTCCGATCATCTAATTTTGTTATCTTTATTCTGATGGGCAGCGTCACTGTCAGAAACTAAATCATAACTGTAACATGGTAATAGATTGTCAGAGCAACAGTGTTGAAAAAGTTTTTATGCTCAATATCTTGATGAAAATCTCGGGCGATGTGATTTGGAGGATCATACTTGAAGCATCTCTGCAATAAGAAAAATATCCTATACTTTTCATTTGACAATCTCTATAGGCGTGCTTGAAGAAAAGAATGAGAGACGGATTATTAGTTGGAGCCACATCTTGGTAAGCCTAATGTCATCTCTAATAGAGTTCCAATACTCATTCTCAATACCAAAAAATGGCACACTCACTAAAAGCAGCAAAAACACTGCACCACGAGCGTCCCAAAATGTCTACCAATCCCAACAATAGTCCACGCTCCCTAAAATGGCAAAAAAAATTGCCACCGCCCAGGTCGACTATGCAAGCTCCTCCTTCCACACTTTTCCACGACAACCCAAACACACTGCTACACTTCGATCCCCCACATGCGAGCACTACCTCATGCTCAAGACAAACTCAAGGTCCACTGCCTCTAGATGCTAGCCAACGGGAGATTGACATGACATCGGCAACCGATGAGATGACTTGGTTGAGCATTTGTTGAAGTTACAAGGCAACATGCTTGATTATTTATTTGTGTCGTGTATTTTTTGAACTTTGTGTGTTTGGTGATGAATTATGATATGTGTTTGAATTTGAGTTTAAATTTTAACATTAAAAACCTATATTTCAGATCATGCGGAATTACTTACCATATCACCATGAATGTTGAATTATCATATATATGTATGATCATATAGTGCATGTAACGGTAGAGAGATCGGGATGGTAAAAACAAACAATTATAGAGACCCGGTTTTAGAAAGCTTCTAGATAAGAGCGGGTTTTCCTTCCAAAATCATCTCTCTTCTCTCCGGAAATTTTCTGGGATTCTAGTGGCGATTTCTCTTAGAACATTGCCACGGTTTTCCGAGTTAGCACCATATGACCCCAGGTGATAAAAAGGATTATTTCAATGCAATAGGGCAGCTGTAAACCAAGCAACTAGCTGAAACACATTGTTCACATTTCTTATTAGCTAACAAATTAAAAAAATTACTTCATTTCCATCACAATAAACTAGAATGACAAAAACTTTCTCATGTGATCTTCCTTTGGAATTATAATTTGGTTGGTAGTGGAGTTCATAGTTCCCACCAGAGGAGTATTTGATTGAAAATTTCTTATTGACACTTCCTACAAGGAATAATGAGGTTAGTTACACCTAAACGAGGTGGTGTTTTGGCTCTCATGTGCAAATGCACCTAATATGAAAAATGCATAAAAAAATCAAAAATAAAATTTCTCTTATACATTCGGACATTCTATGTTCATACATATTTTTTGTGGTTTTTGTAAAAAGACAAAAAAGTTCATGAATAGACGTGTTGGAGCATAAAAATTTGTATTTTTTACATAGGATATGAAAAATGTAATCTTTTCCTGAAAACTTGTGTGCGAACATAAAATGTCCATGATACATGCGAATGTTTGTTTCTAAATTTTTTGATATTTTGAAATGTGTTTTCAAAAAATAGGTTTATTCACACCCGTGAGCCAAATTAGATTCCCACACCCAAACCTGATATTTTTCTACTCTTGAAAGATCCATCAAGTTGTTTTTTTTTACAATAATGCACTCTAGAGCACTCTACCAAAATCTATCAAAATATTTACATATACTATGTATATGGACACGTAACAATATACATTAACAGATATAAATTAACTTGTATAATAATGTTGTATGTTTGATTTAGGGGCAAACCCAATGCCAAAAACAAATTATTAGATGTGTCAAAGTACTTAAAATAAGAGTTGTTATAAGGAAATATGCTTTTAACTTAGTACGAGAAAACGTATTTGTAATTATATATTCCAAAACTATGTGAGCACATCTATAACATAGGGGCATTATTACACTCATAGTTATAATAATTAATACTGCAAACAAAATGAAAAATAATATATCTAAGGATGTATCAACAAAAATTGACATACATATAGTAGTGACATGAGCTAAGACAAAGTAAAATGATTTAGTATAAAATGGTGAAATCGATTTGGTTTAAGTTGATGTAGGTATAATAATTGGGTTAGACCACATTGTCACTGGAAGACCGAAAATGTGAAGGATAGGTTGTCACTTTGTGTGAGCGCACTTGGGCCGTCGGCCCCCTAGCCCAACCATGCATTATTTAAAAGTATTTGGCCTATTTGTCCATTCAAAATAAGTCAAAGGCTTGACAAGTTTCTAGGATGGGAACGATTAGTTCGTCTTTGATCGGTTTCGTGCTACTTATATTGACAAAATACCATCTTAGTTGTTACGTAGAGAGACGTACAGGAAGACGGGAGAGAGAGACCATGGGAGTACAAATCCACAAACCGAAATACATAAATGAAGAATAGCATAAAGAAATAAATATTAAATCTCTAATGGCCCCCCTTAATCACAACCTTCTGAATGGTTGAGATTACGTTTGAACTCATCAAGCTCTCAAGCTCTCTGATAGGCAAAGCCTTTATGGATCCATCCGCAACTTGATCCTTGCTA
This sequence comes from Avena longiglumis, assembly GCA_030063025.1. Lineage (NCBI taxonomy): Eukaryota > Viridiplantae > Streptophyta > Magnoliopsida > Poales > Poaceae > Avena > Avena longiglumis. The sequence continues at coordinate 12,934,884 of CP125979.1, forward strand.
GAAATAAACTTGATATCCAACATCTTGCTTGCAACTCGCTCTGAAAAAATGAAAATCAAACTCAATATGCTTAGTCCTTGCATGAAAAACAGGATTACCAGCCACATATGTAGCTCCTAGATTATCACACCATAGACATGGTTTTTACCTTAGTTTAACACCTAGCTCGCCAAGAAGAACTTCGACCCAAATTAAATCAGATGTGGCATTGGCTAAAGCCTTGTATTCAGCTTCAGTACTCGACCTCACTATGGATTGTTTTCTAACACTCCAAAAAATCAGATTTGGTCCAAAGAATATAGCAAAACCTCCTGTAGATCTCCTATCATCAAGACAACCTGCCCAGTATGTATCAGAAAAGGCACTAAAAAGGCTTGAAGAGGACTTCTGAAAAGTTAGTCTAACCTTCAAAGTTTCCTTAATATATCTGAATATCCTTTTGGCAGTTGTTCAGTGAGAGGTTGTTGGAGCATGCAAAAACTGACAAACTTTATTAACTGAAAAGGAAATGGCAGGTCTTGTCAAGGTAAAATATTGTAGGGCACCCACAATGTTTCTGTATTCGATGATATCATCAAGACCAAGGGGAGTACCTTCACCAAGAGACAACTTCTCACTGGAGGATAGAGGTGTAGAACATGTGGTACAGTTTTTTATTCCAACTTCTATAAGAAAATCAGTGGCATATTTTTCCTGTGTGAGAAGTAAACCATCATTAACCTTCTTTACCTCAATGCCTAAAAATAAGTATAGATCCCCCAGATCCTTGAGAGAAAAATCATCCTCAATTGCCTGACTTGAAGAACTAGTAACTATTATATCATCAACATATATTAGGACAAAAATCATAACGCCTGAATTACTGTAGAGAAAAACTGAGGTGTCTGCTATAGAAGGAATAAAGCTAGGAGCTTGCATATTTGTACTTGGTGTGCTTTAGACCATAAAGAGCCTTATCAAGTTTTCATATGAAATGAGGAACTTGAGAATCTTCAAAACCTGTGGGTTGTTTCATGTAGACCTCTTCTTCCGGAATGCATGAAGAAACGTGTTCTTAACATCTGTCTGCCTCAAACTGACAGAACAAGTATGATGGTAGCTGCCTTGACAATAGGGATGAAGGTATCCTCGTAATCTATGACATATCTCTGTTTAAAAACTTTTGAAACAAGATGAGCCTTGTATCTATCAATTATTCCATCTGCATTTTTCTTTATACGACACACCCATTTGCAGTTAGTAAGATTCTTGGTAGAACTTGGGGGAACAAGTCGCCAGGTCTTGTTCTCCGTAAGAGAATCATACTCTTCTGTCATAGCCTTGTGCCAACGATCGTCTGAAAGAGCTTCTGGTAGTGTCAATGGTTCACCTGTAGACATGAATAAGCCATATCTAATAGTACCATCAGTATACTTTTTGGGATGTCTTATACCTTTTTGAAGACGTGTGCGAGGCTCCAAATAGAATCAATTTTTGAGGTTCAGGTTGTGTAGCTGATAGAGACGGAGGTGGTTGATACGTCGGAAACGTATCTATAATTTTTGATGTTGCATGCTTGTTTAGTATCTACTTTGCTTTGCTTTGTCTACACTTTAAGGTGTTTTTATATATTTTCTAGAACTAACCTATTAACAAGTTGCCACAGTGCCAATTGCCTGTTTTCTTCTGTTTTTGGTTCCAGAAAGGCAGAAAATCAATATTCTCGGAATTGGACGGGACAAAAGCTAAAGTCAATAACTTTTCGTGGGAAACACGAAGTCCAGAGGGAAGACGGAGAGGCAGGTCAGGGCAGCCAAACCCCCCTAGGAGCAGCCAGGGGTGGGCCCGCGCCTAGGCAGGGTGTAGCCCCCCTGGTCGCCTCCTCAGCCTCCCCCTTCGCCTATAAGAAGCCCCTGATGCCTAAACCCTAAGCGCCCGATCAAATCTCCACGAAACCGTCTGTAGCCTCCGCCACCATCATCCCTAGATCAGGGGGGATCTGAAGTTCTTCCCGGCACCCTGCCAGAGGGGAGATCATCCTGGAGGCCTTCTTCTCCGGTATGATGCGTGAGTAGTTTCACCTTGGACTATGGGTCCATGTAGTAGCTAGATGGTTGTATCTCCTTCCTTGTGCTTTCATGTATAGATCTTGTGAGCTTCGTTCATGATCAAGATCTAATATATTTGTAATCATGCATGTTGTGTTTGTGGGGATCCGATGGATATTGAGATTATTATGTTGGATTGATTAATGGTCTTGTCTATTTGATTCTATCATGTATGTGTTGTTTATGATCTTGCATGCTCTCTGTTGTTAGTAGCTATATTGGTCGAGTAGTTGCTAGTGACTCCAAGAGGGAGTATTTATGCTCGATAGTGGGTTCATGCCTCTAGTTTCCAAGGGAAGTGACAGAAATCTCTTCGGTTGTAGATGTGTTGTTGCCACTAGGGAGAAAACAACGGTCTCTTGTTCATGGTACATGTGGACTATTTACCTTACACACTTTGCTTAAAGCAGTTGTCTGTTGCTTGCAACTTAATACTGGAGGGGGTTCGGATAATAACCCAAAGGTGGACTTCTAGTCATAGATGCAGTTGGATGGCAGTCTATGTATCTTGTTGTGTTGCCCAATCGAATCTCATAGGATCTTTCTGACAAGTATTGCATTGTTATGCCTTGCTCAGTTCCTGTCAATTGCCCTATTGTAATTTGTTTATCCTTCATACCATATTGTTTATCCAAGGAGAGCACCTGTAGTGAACTATGGACTCCGGTCCAATCTTTACCATTGATACATCTTCCACTGTTACTTGTTTACTTGCTGCAAACCACCATTACCTTCCACACCATACAGTTAATCCTTTGTTACAGCAACCGGTGAGATTGACACCTCACTATTAGTTGGGGCAAAGTCTTGAGTTTGTGTTGTGCAGGTCTCCGCATTGCTTGCAACACTTGTGTGACGTTTCTTTCCTCCTACCGGTTCGATAACCTTGGTTTCTAATTGAGGGAAGACTTACTGTTGTGCTGCTTCACACCTTGCTCTTGGGGTTCCCAACAGGATCCACATCAACTGAGCCATCAACAAGTTTTTTGGCGCCGTTGCCGGGGAGGCTAAGGACGTCTTCACAAGGGGAGTCCTCCACTTCCTTTCTCTTTACTTTGTTTTTAGTTTGCTTTGTTTATTTTGCTTGGTTTTGTTTGCCTCTTTTCAAAAAACACAAAAAAAATAGTTCCTGCTCTAGTTGCCACCTTGCTCTAGCCCAGCATATTGCTCCCCAAGTTCGCCCTGAAAGATCTTGCAATAGGTAGTGGCTCCATAATTGGGAAAGATAATATTGAAGAATTCTTTAATCATGTTAGCAAGCATGAGGATATTGAGGAAAAATCTATAGCTAAACTTGCTCCTAATTATGAGATTGCTGCAGCTTCTTTAGTTCATATGTTGGAGGCTAGGTTTGTTAGCCTTAAACCCTTCATATAATTCTTGTTCCTAAAACTAAGAGAAGAAAAGAATGCTGAAAAGAGAGAATCCATCTTTGAAACTTTACTAAAAGAATTCCATGATGTTGCTAGGGAAGCCAAAAAGGTCTTTGAGCGTTTCAATATGCTAGGCTCAAATGTAGATGTTGTGGGTACTTTTGATAAGACTAATCCAAGAGAGAAATTTAAGATACCCATACCCTTTAAGCTTGTTGGAATGCATGAAGCCTTTAAAAAGAATTTTGATTGGATTGCCCCTGAAAATCTTTTTGATGAAAGTAGTAAACCAAAGATAAATGAGAAGGTATCCTCCAAAACCCATTTGGATGAGATACCTTTCATAGTTGAAGACTTTGCAAGGTTTGATGTTAATGCTTCATTTGAAAATACTTGATTCTTCTTGCTTCTTATGTCTAACTTAAAGGCGTTAAAGAAAAGTACTTGTTGGGATATAACTCAAGAGTTTTCTTGAGTCTTGAAAGTTATTACTTCAGTAATGACCTCTACTTATCCTTTTTGTTTGCTTTTTGTGTCAAGAATGACCTCTAATGAGAGGGAAGTAAGATTTGGGAAGTTGATGTCCCGAAACATATTTCTTTCCTCCACCATAAAAATTCGTGAGGAGTCTCTGTAACTAGGATTGAGATGATATTTTATGCATACATCCCCCAATATGTTAGCTAACTTTCGTTAGTTCAACACTTGTTTATTTGAGCAACAGAAGATTTTCGAAAAAAATCGGTTTCTGTCTGCTGGTCTGTTTTGACAGATTTCTACCATTATTTGCATTTGCTTCTTATTGATTCCTTTTTGAGTTATCTTTTGGGGAATTGAGATTTTTGAAGGAATCTATAATATCTATAAATTTCATCCCCATTACAAAGCATTTAATATTTGCAAGCTCAAACCTCATGTATCCATGTCATCCCAATTATTTTTAGCCATCAGATTTCAAATTGTCACCGTCACCGCATCGATCAGTGATCGTGCCATTGCTATTCGACGTTTCCTTTGCCAAATGTCGCAAATCGATGCATGCTCTTCGGCATTCCATCTAAAAACGCTTTTAATCCACTCTAAATTGGATCAGTAATGTCCGCTGACAATGCGAAAGGACGTTCCCTGGATTTTAATGTCTTCCACCGGGTGCCTGCTCCGATGCGTCCAATACTTTAGCCCCTCGGTTGCCTGTTCGTGAAGCTCCAGAGTTGCTATAAAATAACCTTCTCGCTGTTGGTCACCTGCAGGTGTTGCCAGATGTGACGAAATTAAATCCCCGCAGCCATGTGAGCTCTTCAAAGGTCTTGATCTCATATTCTCATCAATCCCGGCCCTCCTCCCTTTGGTTTTATCATCCTCTCTTTGGTTTTGTTTTGTGCAGATCTGTTAGTTTTGTTTATGTACCTTTCTTATTTTTAGCGATTCTTCAGAGAACAAGATATCTGCATCGATTAGTTTGGTCCAGTCGAACAAGTCTCTCTCCACCATGTGGTAGAAGTTCTCTATTTATTTATTTTTCTTGGTGTTTATTATTTAAGTATCTTCCTCATTATGATATGTTAACTGAATAATGGAGTTGTTCTCATCCTTGCAGGTCTGATCTACAGAAATAATGCCGAACGATCCAACTAGCCTTTTTTTGCTATTTAACTATGACCCATCTAGGCAGCTGCTCCATGCTTCCACCGTCAGTCTACATATTTCGTCAGAATACACGGCAGTTGCCTTGGAGGTACCCCAAGTGTTTGGACATGCAAAAAGAAAAGATGCAGATTTTACCTGAAACATATTTCAAACGGATCAGAGTCATCTCCTGCAAATCAGCTAACTGTGCTAAGATTTATTGTAATCTTGCAGCTCAATCCTACCAGCAATAAGAGTCTTTTTGTCAAGCATGTATGATTTTTTTGTTATCAGACTGCCTAAAGAAATGTTGTGGAAACCTAGCGATAGGTAGATGAATCCAACGGCATTGTAAGCTTTGAACAACATGGATTTGATCTTTCTTTCTTCTTCGATGACCTTCTTGCCTGCTATTTTATGAACTGTGTTGTGGCTGCACACTTCACATGCTCACTTCTGCCGATTTATCAAATATACGTTAATATGATGTTCTCCATTTATGCCTTAATAATATTGATGATCATTTACTTTGTTATTTTCTACCTTACATTTTAGACCATCTATATTTTAAGTGTGCAGCAGCAACGTGCTAATGCATAAAGGTCACCACCATGACAACAGTGGTTCTTAATGTTACAAATCCCTGAGAATGTCCTAATGAATAAAGATCACCAAACCGACAAGTGATAATGACATTTTTCTGCCGTAGTTTTCAAATATTCAGCTTTTTTTCAAACATATTATATTCTCCTTATGGATGTGGGGAATTCATATTAATCGCTTAGCACTCACACATTGAATATATTTTTCTACTGTAATACTATCCTATCCTGCTATTCTTTCATAAGACCACATTATATATTTTGATTCAAAAATGTTTGTGCCACTCTTTTGCATATACGAACATCATCTATCATTACCGCAGCAACACGCGGGGTGTCAACTAGTTAATACAGTAGCTTGTGTTTTAAGTGAAAAGTTTTTCTCTTTCAAAGCTTTGTCTAAGGTCTAATATCTTTTGAATAAACTAATGTTGCTAATGAAGATTGTGTGAAGTTTTGTATGAAGGAAAAATTTCAGGTGTAGAGAGAGAATGATGCAATGAGATGAAGAATGGACAAAATATCAAGCTTGGGTATGCCACCTCGGTGTCACCCCAAGAAATATCCAAGAGATACAAGCGTCAAAGCTTGTGGATGCCTAAGGCATCCCCTTCTTCATCAATAAAAAGCTCAGGTTTGTCTAGACATTTCATTTTTATTGTTTCATGCACAGTTGTGTTGTTCTTGGAGTGTCTTAGTTTTTTGTTTGCTTTGCTTAGTTTGTTTAGTTTTCTTGAGTATTTTGGACCCCCGCTTTCGCTGTGTTTTGTTTCAAATAAGTTTCTTGGTGTTGGAAAGGAGTAGAAAGTTCTTGCTTGAAAGTGCAAGAGGATCTTGCTTTGATTGTGACTTAGACTTTAGCATGACATGTTAGGTGTTTTTTTGACTTTATGCTTAGTAATTATTGTTGTAGCATGGCTTGCTCCAAGTCATTTGGATTTTTTAGTGTGCCTTGAAGAAATTATGCGTTGTTTTAGCATGCAAAAGCATAGTATTGTGGTATTCTCCTTTGAGGTTTGTTTGGGTTGACTTGGCACATGATCACACCATGTTATGACTATGAGCAAGTCACCATAGCCTATATGATCATTTAGTCCTTGACTTGTAGTGCCACTCTATGATTTGATTAGTAATGTTTTTTCGCTCTGCATGATTGTGGCCACTATTGCTCTCTTAGTTGGTTGCTCCCAGTATTTTGCTAGCCTCCACTTGTATGAGTAAGCTCTAATCATGCTTCCAACTCCCAAGAAACCAAATTATTCCAAAGTTTCCACTATAAACTCCTATGCATGGTGTGTTACACCATTCCAAGTATATTCTTGTTTTCAGCTATCTTCCAATTAAAAACTATTTTGTTATGTGAAAAATTAGTGATTAAAGCCCTCACGGACTTGATGACACACTTTATATTCTTTGTCCCTAATAAACTTGAACCATTGTATCGTCTATGTTGTATATGCTTGCACTTATACGTTGGAATTAGCAGAACCATGTTGTCAACGTTTTCAACATGAGTGTGGATTCGCTGCCAAGGGGGATAGCTGCCCCCCTTGTGGACACCATATGATCTGCATTGAGATCTACACCGGTACATGGCAGCTGTGTGGTGTTTAGCAGCAATAGCCCTAGTAATCGACAATTAAAGTGGGTGTATGGACTGTAGTACTATGTCAGACAACTAGGTGCCTCCTTAAGTGACGTTGTGTCCTTGTAGGTAAGACACAAATGTTGCTGGTAAAATGACAAGATACTATGTGGTTTTGGAGTGACATGGAAGTACATTGCAGTGACTATATCGCTCAGCGCAGACGTTACGCATGTAGGTATTTGTCGTCATGCTTAGTGCTCCCTTTTACATGTGATACATACCTGCTGCTAGTAGGTACTACTCGATAGACCCAGGTAAAAATATCTCAACGACATCTACATATTCCAATATTCTACTCCTACTCGTATTTTATATAAATATTCCGTAATTCATCATTGTGATATCTGAAAAATAAAAAAAGTCTTGTGGCCAATAGCCTAGTAATCCCTCCCGTTTAGAAATATAAGATATTTTAGATTTGTGAAATAAATATATCTAGATACCTAGATTCAATTGAACCTACATACTAAAATGTGTGTAAATATATAAGCTTCACTAACCTAAAATATCTTATATTTTCAAACGAAGAGAGTACTATTGTATCCCTAGTAGATCTGATTGGGGGCTAGTGTAAGCACACTGTACGCCGACGCGTCCATGTCAGGTCCGTTGATCGCAGACACGTGCTTATAAATACGATAAAGCGGCGTGGCTACTAGTAGTGTGTTTTTGTTACCGAGAAAGATGGCATACATTTGTCGTCAACAGGTCCATTTGTAGAGTTCCTTTCTTAATCACTCAATATAGGTGACATGAGAGCAACTCTGAATTCAGTCATGGGTGTTGCTTTGTTGGTAACAAAGCAATGCATTGCTTATGCGGCCACCTATAGACAAATTAAAATTTCTGATTGTGCAATGCCTGAACCCATGCCAAACGGGTGCGACAGACATGTGGTGTCCTGACAGGTCCTGTTCTCGAGGCGAACTGACTTCATGTTCGGGTGACCCGTGATGTACGATGTGGATGCCTCGCTTTGTTGCCTAATCGCTGACATGCCAAACAGTACCATCGCTAGTACAATTAGAACTCTAAAATATAGGCTGGTACTGTTTTAGTCAAACATTAGTTTTCGGTGCTTTGTCTTGACTCATTGCCATCTTGACATACTGCTAGTTGTCGGTTTTATTAGAGATGGGTAACTCAGTACTCAATGTGACTAAAATCTATTAAGAGGGTATGGCACGTATCTCGATGAGGTAGACCCGACGACATCCAACCGGGGGGCAGCTGTCCCCCTGGGCAGCAAACTATTAACCTTTCAACATTGCACTTGTACTTTGTACTCAGTTGATATCATGCTCTTTTGTCTGTGGATGTCACCAGTGTGAAATAAAAAGGGAACTTGTAAGTCCATGGATTTTGTATTCTGTGTTAGAGAAACACCTGGGCCGCTAGCCTAAGCCATGCCTAATCATGGTGGAAACTTGCAGCATCACCATAGTGAGCTATCTATGAAGCATCCTCAATAAAAATCTATGCATATAGTAAATAAAAATATCGCTGAGATGCTCATTGTCTGCTTGCCTTGTCATTTTGGTTATGGGAAAGCTCATGTACCATGTGCAAGGGGTACCCCGTTGACATTTCTCTATGATATGCAAATACTTACAATGACAAAAACTTGTAGGTGACTAAAGTTGAGTAGCATGAGGTGTGGCCCTCATATTCAAGGGACTTGAGATTTCCAACTTATACTTTGTCAAGCATATACTCCATAGTTTGTTCACTTTAACCTTAATCACTTCAAGATGCTTATGATAGGGGCAATGAGGGCTGAAAGCTAACAAGTACCATAATTTTTGGAAGCTCTTTTTAAAGCTTGAAATCCCTGCTTCCTTTATAAAAGGCCTTTCTTCCACTACCATTGAGTCTCCACCTTCTACCTTTAGGCACCACTAAGAGAGCATAGTTGCCATTCTTAGTTCTATGTGCAGTGTCCCAAAACTTGTTGATTGATGCATATTGTGATATTACTTGTTCTTGTGCTACTTGTTTCTAGTCACCCTTGTGAACTTTGAAGGTGTCCTGTGCATCTATTTGCTACTCTATGAGGGACAAGCTGATTGCCACTATGCTATGTTTTCTGTATGTGAAACAAATAAACGTTTTTCAATGCATGTTATTCATGATCTCTGTTTGTATCTTGTCATGTTGCATAGTTTCTTTGTCTTACTGTTAGAACTCCATCTTTCATGTTCATGTTTAGAGTTCTTTGATCCCAGCTTTGAATACTTGCAAATGGTTAGATATTTATTATGAAGGTGCATGTCACCTCAAAAGTTATTCTTTTTATCACTTACCTACTCGAGGACGAGCAGGAGTGCCAGTTGCATGTCTTCTTCTGTTTTTGGTTCCAGAAAGGCAGAAAATCAATATTCTCGGAATTGGACGGAACAAAAGCCAAAGTCAAAAACTTTCCGTAGGGACACGAAGTCCAGAGGGGAGATGAAGAGGCAGGCCAGGGCGGCCAAACCCCCCTAGGCGCGGCCAGGGGTGGGCACGCGCCTAGGCAGGCTGTGGCTCCCCTGGTCGCCTACTCGGCCTCCCCCATCACCTATAAGAAGCCCCTGATGCGTAAACCCTAAGCACACGATCAAATCTCCACGAAACCGTCTGTAGCCGCCGCCACCATCGTCCCTAGATCGGGGGATCTGAACTTCTTCCCGGCACCCTACCGAAGGGGAGATCATCCCGGAGGCCTTCTTCTCCGGTATGATGCGTGAGTAGTTCTACCTTGGACTATGGGTCCATGTAGTAGCTAGATGGTTGTATCTCCTTCCTCGTGATTTCATGTATAGATCTTGTGAGCTCCATTCATGATCTAGATCTAATCTATTTGTAATCATGCATGTTGTATTTGTGGGGATCCGATGGATATTGAGATTATTATGTTGGATTGATTAATGGTTTTGTCTATTTGATTCTATCATGTCTGTATTGTTTGTGATCTTGCATGCTCTCCGTTGTTAGTAGCTATATTGGCCGAGTAGTTGCTAGTGACTCCAAGAGGGAGTATTTATGCTCGATAGTGGGTTCATGCCTCTAGTTTCCAAGGGAAGTGACAGAAATCTCTTTGGTTATAGATGTGTTGTTGCCACTAGGGAGAAAACAACGGTCTCTTGTTCATGGAACATGTGGACTGTTTACCTTACACACTTTGCTTAAAGCACTTGTCTGTTGCTTGCAACTTAATACTGGAGGGGGTTCGGATGATAACCCAAAGTTGGACTTCTAGTCATAGAAGCAGTTGGATGGCAGTGTATGTATCTTGTTGTATTTCCCAATTGAATCTCATAGGATATTTCTGACAAGTATTGCCTTGTTATGCGTTGCTCAGTTCCTATCAATTGCCCTGCTGTAATTTGTTTACCCTTCATGCCATGTTGTTTATCCAAGGAGAGCACCTCTAGTGAACTATGGACCCCGGTCCAATATTTACCATTGATACATCTTCCACTATTACTTGTTTACTTGCTGCAAACCACCATTACCTTCCACACCATACAGTTAATCCTTTGTTACAGCAACCGGTGAGATTGACAACCTCACTGTTAGTTGGGGCAAAGTCTTGAGTTTGTATTGTGCATGTCTCCACGTCGCTTGCAACACCTATGTGATGTTTCCTTCCTCCTACTGGTTCGATAACCTCGGTTTGTAACTAAGGGAAGACTTACTGTTGTGCTGCTTCACACCTTGATCTTGGGGTTCCCAACAGGCTCCACATCAAATGAGCCATCAGTGGTGAGTCAACAGTAGCCGAACCTGAAAATTCCGCTGAATTATTTCCTGTGTCATTTTCCTCTTCTTTTGAATTATTGCCCGTATCATTTTCCTATGTGTCTTGTGATGCCTTGTCATTTTCCTCTTCTTTTGAATCTACTTCCTCGTGGTCCCCAGCAGAGCCAGTTGCTACACGATGTGAGGCATCCAGACGAAGCCTAGACGCAGACAGCAGCAACGGAGAAGACCGGGGGACCGCGTGGTGTGCATGTCAGATGAAATTGACCTGCGCCTGGACTATACCGATGTGCGCATGGCAGGAGACAGCTACAGGCGGGAGTGTATTTCATTGCACTTGGGTGTGTTGTTGGGATTAGTGCATGCATGATCCGGGGACGATCTCGGACCCACTTTGAGATGAGCGCCGTGGCTGACATTTTCTGGACGAGTTTTTTTACCGTTTTTCCCCATTCTTTCACCATTTGACGTGGAATTTTCTCCTGTGGGTTGCTAGGCTTCAGTTGTATCTGTAGTCACAACATGTTCTGGGGAAACTTAGTCACGGTTAGTAACATCTAGTATTACATGCAAATTCATATGATCTTCATTTTGTGTATCCCTATTGTCCATAGGTAATAAGAGAATGTCTCTTTCGAGGCTTGGACCAGCATTAGGACGCATATCATCAAAGGGAAAGACATTTTCATCAAACACCACATCTCTAGAAACATAGACACATGTTTTAGTATCTAGGCATTTTACTCCTTTATGATGAGGATTGTATCCTAAAAACACACACTTGGTGGAATTAAAAGCAAGTTTCTTATTGTTGTAGGGGCGGAGATTAGGCCAACAAGCACAGCCAAAAACTCTAAGAGACTCATAATTGGGTTTAGTATGATTAAGACGTTCAACAGGAGTGTCAAAGTTTATAACCTTACTAGGAAGTAATTTAATGAGGAAAGTGGTTGTGATAAAGACTTCATTCCCAAAATTTGAGAGGCATAGATGCATTTGCAAGTAAGGCAAGGCCAACTTCAACAATATGGCGATGCTTATGTTCTGCGAAACCATTTTGTTGATGTGCATGTGGACAAGAGACATGATGAGTGATGTCCACTTTTTGAAAGAAGCCATGGAGTTTTTCATATTCACCTCCCCAATCAGTTTGCATGGTAATGATCTTTCTACCACATTTTCTTTCAACAAGTTGCTGGAAATTAAGAAAAACTTGATAAACCTTAGAACGTTTTTTGAGAAAATAGATCCATGTAAATTTACTAAAGTCATCAATAAAGCTTACATAATATGAATGTTTGCCAACAGAGGTAGGTGTTGGACCCCATATATTAGAGAAAACTTGCTCCAAAGGAACAATGGATACACTAGTGGAGACAAGATACGGTAATTGATGACTCTTAGCTAGTTGACAAGAATCACAAATGTATGGGTTTATTTCTGGAAAATGAGAAATATGATGTTTCCTAAGGATTTTATGAACCACAAAAGAGGATGGATGTCCTAAGCGGCAATGCCATGTGGAGGAAGACGGATTTATTGTGATGAATGTTTGCTTGGAAGACCCGATAGACATAGGCACTAGCGGGTAGAGTCCACCATGACATGGACCCTCAAACATAGTTCTCCTTGTGGCCTGATCCTTAATCAAGAAAAAATATGGGTGAAACTCAAGGAAGACATCATTATCTAGTGCAAGTTTGTGAACTGAAAGAAGACATTTAGATGCATTTGGAACATGAAGAATATCATTGAGATGAAAAGAACTATGGGGAGTGCACAACATTGAATGACCGATATGAGAGATTTGCATACCGTTACTGTTGGTCGTATGAACTTGATCATGTCCCATGTACTTATCCTTGACAGAGAGCCTGCTTAGCTCGCTAGTGACATGGTTAGTGGCTCTAGTATCAGGTTACCAGTTTGTATCAATACCATAAGGCACCATGTTCGCACCTTTTTCACCACCATCATCATGACGGTCACGACGATCTCCATCATCATCATCATCACGGTGATCACGGTTATTCTGTAACCTCCACCAACAGTCACTAGTAGGGTGGCTATGGATCTTATATATCTGACAAGTAACATTGACGTATGGCATGGGTGCATGACCACGGCGATGTCCATCATCCCAGCGCCCACCATCATCTCGGGCACCATCATCTCTGTGTCTCCCACCATCATCATCACGGCGGTGAGGGCAATCAACATATCTATCGCGGCGATCATCATAGCCACGACGGTCATCATAGGCACGAAGGTCATCATAGCCACAGCGGCCACTGTCATCCTGATGGCGGTAGTCATGGTCATCCTGGTGCTTGTCATCCTAGAGTGCACGTGGAGGTGGAGGTGTTCCACCACGGCACGCCATATTCATAGATGATACAAACGCCTCACAACCCTCATCAATCTTGTGGACCTGATCAAAAGCCTGAAGTTGACTAAACAAATCGCAAAGAGTAGTATTGGGGTTGGAATTAACAACAGTTTTCAGAGTGTTATAGGTGTCTCTAATACCATGAAGAACGGACCAAATTATCTCATCATCATCAAGAGCCTTCCTAGTAGCTGAAAATTCAGAGGAAATTTTTTTGATCTTGGCAACATACTTTTTTGCAGAGAGGTCACCCTTCTTTGTGTCATTCAACACCAATCGGAGCTGCTGGGTCCGAGAGCGAGACGCCGCTGTGGTGAGAGACTCAAGGGCCTCCCACACTTTAGCATAAGTTTCGAGGCCAATCACATGATATAGAACATATGGCGAGACTGAATTCAAGAGGTCCCTCAAAACCTGTTGGTCACGAGTGATCCAAGTGACATATTTCAGATTATCCACTTTTATTTTCTTGGTGTTTATGTCTTCAACCTCAATCTCCTTTGTCGGTGTTGCCTCGAGGCCTTTCACAAGATTAAGCACACAGGCACCATGGAGAGAGGGGATGACGAGGGCCTTCCAGAAGAGGGAGTTTTTCCTCGTGAGAAGCTTGGTCGGCGGCACTCTAAGAGTAGCAGCCAGCGCCGCGATGGAGGATGAAGAAGAGGACATTGCCGCAACAGCAAAAAGGATGCGGCGGTGGCAGGATGTTTTTGATGTTTTGTCTATGTATTTTGGCGCTGCAGTAGGTCAAGTCAGCGGCATGATTTTGTCTTGTGTCTAGGTTTTTTGTTTCGGATTTTGTGTATCTAAGGTTCTTCTTAGTGACAGCAACAGAGGAGTCTTCAGCGGTGGCGTATGTGTATGGGTTATGGTGTTTTGGCAGCGGCTATAGAAGACTACGGCGGATGTAGGATTTGGCGGCGGCAGCAGGGAGAACTGCGACATCGGTGGCGGTTTTTCAGCGGCTAGATCGGAAGTCCTAGATCTGATACCATGACAAGTTTCTAGGCTGGGAATGATCAGTTTATCTCTGGTCAATTTTGTGTTACTTATATTGGCAAAAGCCCATCGTAGTTGTTACATAGAGAGACATAGAGGAATACAAGAGAGAGAGAACGGTGGGAGTACAACTCCACAAACCGAAAAACATAAAGGAATAATAGCATAAATAAATATTAAAACTCTAACAAGGCTCACTGTTATCCCCTTGGAATTCATCCCAAGATCTTCCACTAGTTGTATCCATGTATTAAATTTTCTCTATTTACGCTATGTCTCATTGTAAAGGGATAAGGTATATCATTTGAAAGAGCATGTGGGCCCCCGTATGTGGTTTTGGTAATTAATGACAATCTCTATAGACTAATGTTTGCATTGAGTTGCACATGTAGAAATTGTCCATAGGCATCTCTTGGAGCATGTGTTGGCTTCAAGGGTGAAGAAGAATAAGAAGCAATGTCCAAGGGCTTTGGGCCTATGGGAATCAAGTAGAATAAGAAGGACAACAACAAGAAGAAGAATAAAGAAAACAAGATCAAGAGTATGTTGAATAAGAAGATAGAGTTCTTCATGGGTATCTTCAAGAAATCATCCTAATGGAGTTATAAGAAATGAAGTTCAAGCTCAAGATGCTCCATCTCTAGGATATATCATGCTTAAAGCTTGCCATCCTCGGTGATAATGTATTGATAAAGACAAGTTCAAAGAAGTGGTTTCCCCATGGTGTATGGGGAGAAATTTGCAAGTCTTCATCAAGCAAGTGCAAGAAAGAGCTATCAAGCAAGAAGTTCCATCTTGAGAAGGACAAGATCATATACATCAAGCTCAAGTGGAATGCTCAAGGAAAAGTATGATCTTGATAGGTTTTACCTTTTGCTAGTCTCATGTTTTTAGCTGGAAGACCGGTTTATAGGATAGATAACCGTACTATCAAGAGGGGCTCTCGAGTGAGTAACTTGATCATATCTTTTGAAGAGAGCTCAAACCTTTGCGTAATTGGCACCATCCTTCTTGGTTCTTATTCATGAGAGGATTATAGCTTTTATTAATCGCCATGACAATCCCTAGTTCATTTAAAACGGATTTCATATGCATTTTCTATTGCATTTTCGA
The DNA here is from genome assembly GCA_030063025.1 of Avena longiglumis. Taxonomy (NCBI): domain Eukaryota; kingdom Viridiplantae; phylum Streptophyta; class Magnoliopsida; order Poales; family Poaceae; genus Avena; species Avena longiglumis. Next base: position 12,950,462 of record CP125979.1, read on the forward strand.
TGTTGGAGGTTTTATCGGTTTTTATTTTATAGATAGGTTAAACCTTTCATCATTTGGTTTTATCCTACATTTTTGAACTATGATGTTTCACTGCATAATATTGTAGAGCTTGTTGTCCTCTTCAAAAATAGTCCAAGATCATCAAAATCGGACTCCAGCAGAAAAAGTTATGGCCGTTTTGGTGTTGATGTTTCTATCAGTTTTCATGAGGGCGGAGACTCTGGTCTCGGGGAGCGGAATATACGGCCTAGGAAGAATTTTAGACCCGAAAAGTCTCCGAACAGACAGCATGAGCTTGCAGCTCTGTCTCCCCTCGACCTGATGTTCTAGGGCCAGAGACTCCAAGGTTTAGACCTCGGAAACTCCGGTTTATTCCCAACAATGGCTATATTTCATGGGAAACCTATAAAAGTCCCCCTTATCCCCCAAGGGGCTGGTGGCTTCTTCCCATTATCTATCCTCCATTGTTTACCTTGAAGATATTGCCCTTTCTCTCTAATCCTCCAATGATTCTTGCATATTCTTGAGGGAAAAGAGAGATGAGATCTAGATCCACATTTCCACCAATCCATCTCTGCTCTAAGTGAGGGGAACCCATTGGATCAATATCTTGGAGTAATTTGGTGTTTCTCCTCTTTGTTCTTCCTCTCTTATTCCACCCATAAGATTTTGTAGCTTAGTTGGAATTTGAGAGAGAAGGATTTGAGAACTTGTGTTCTTGCCATTTGTATTAGGTCCTTCAGTTTGAGTTCTCCTCGGAGGATTTGGTTGGTGAAATCAAGAAGCTTGTTTATCTTGGGTTCTTGGAACCGTAGACGGTGGGTGGCCTTTGTGGTGTGTTCTTGGGGCCTCCAATTAAGTTGTGGAGCTATCCTCAAGTTAGTGGCATTGGTGTTGATTATTGGAAGCCTCCAATTAAGTTGTGGAGATTTCTCCAATCTTGTATGGGTTTGGTGACCACCCTCAAGTGTCCCATAGTGTATCGGGTGCTTGTCGTGTGGCGGGTGTGCTCGGTATAATAAGGTGAGGCCTCTTGTGGTGTTGGTGGTCTTTGTACCTCCCACCCCTCCAATGAGACGTACTTCCTTGTAGGAAGGAACTCGGTAAAATATCATCATCCATGCATGCCTCGGTTATCTCTATACCCGAGATCTTTACTTATGCACTTTACATTGTGATAGCCTTCGTGCTTTAAGTAATTTATCTTGCTATCACATTGTTTCTTGTCTTGATTAGCATAAGTTATTGGTGCACATAGGAGAACCGTAGTATATATGATTTGTGTTTCACAAAAGAAAACGCTAGTTTTATTCCGCCTTTGTTAATCCCATCTCGTAAAAGTTTTTAACTGCATATTCATCCCCCCCTCTAGGCGGCATTTGTGATATTTCAATTGGTATCAGATCAAGGTCTCTCACTTTTAGGCTTCACCGCCTTGAGAGTAACGATGTCGACTAGGGGAGTAGTGCACGATTCCTTTTATATATTCGATGGCACAAATTATGATGTTTGGAAATGTAGCATGCTTGATTATTTCTGGGGCATATACCCATCTATTGAGGGAATTCTATATATGGGTTTTTCTCCTCCTATGGATCCCCAAAACGGATCTTTAGAGGAGAAGATGAACTCTTATATAGATGCTCAAGCTATTAAAGTGTTTTTACTTGTTGTGAGCAATGTAGTTATTTATTCAATCATGCCTTATATGAGTGCCCATGAGATATGGACAAAGCTTCAAGATAAATATAGTGATTCCAACATTATTGAGGATGGTTGTTTCCCTCCACCATCGGCTGTGATGAGTTCTCATCTTCTACCACTTCACCAACATGTGACTTTTCACAAGGTAATGATATGGTGAGTGGTGATAGAAATTGCAATATGGATAGTGTGCTTACTATTTGTAATCATTCATCTCTATCTAGTTGTAATGATCTATCTTTGGACTTTAACACTTCTAGCACTCAAAACTCCTTACATGCTTGTGTTAATAGTCCTTGCATATCATTTCGAAATGCCTTGAATAAATATTATGATGATATGCTTGTGTTATCTTGTTGCCATGATAAAAAATGCTTCTATTTCCTCTAGTGCTTGTGTTGCTAAACATTTAGAGGGAAACGAAGATTGTATGGGACAAGACAAGGTCTTGAATAGAGCTACAAGTGCAATCTCATTGATGGGTCAGTTGATATGGAGCATGTTGATAACCCCAAGAGCAAGGTGTGAAGCAGCACAGCAGCAAGTCTTCCCTCAGTATGAAACCGAGGTTATCGAACCAGTAGGAGGAAGGAAACGTCACACAGGTGTTGCAAGCAACGTGGAGACCTTCAAAACACAAACTCAAGACTTTGCCCCAACTAATAGTGAGGTTGTCAATCTCACCGGTTGCCGTAACAAAGGATTAATTGTATGGTGTGGAAGGTAATGGTGGTTTGCAGCAAGTAGACAGTAACAGTGGAAGATGTATCAATGGTAAAGATTGGACCGGGGTCCATAGTTCACTATAGGTGCTCTCCTTAGATAAACAACATGGCATGAAGGGTAAACAAATTACAGCAGGTGTGGCATCCCGCAAAACCACTACTAGAAAATCGCGTTGTTTTTGTGCATTGCATCATCATGACCGCATGCTCATGTCATCATGCCGCATTGCATATGAGCATAGTCATCATCTTGCATTTGCTTGCATAAAACTATTTGCGGAAAAACCTGTTTGTGTTTTCTAAACGCCCCGTATTTGTTCAAACGCTAACCCCGGGTCTCCGGATTATTTTGTTTGTCTGCTATCGGTTTGCAAACGGTGCATTTAAAATAAATAAAATTTTGAATTATTTTAGTGGGGCAGTCGAATGGGCCGATTCGACCCGAACGACCACCCCCGTACAAAACAGATCGGTCCACCCTAAATCCCTTTTGCACCCAACCTATTCTACCCAGCCCCTCTCCACCTCACCCCAACCTATCCTATGTCGCCACCTCATCCCTCCCCAACCCCCCCACCACTCAAATCGCGCCACCTCACCTCTCTCTCTCCCTCTCTCTCTCAGGCCACACACACACAACACACCCAACCCACAAAACACCACACAACACCACACACCACACAACACCACGCGCGCAGCCAGCCCACCCTCCACTCACCCTCGCCTGGCCCCACCACCTGCCCTGTCCCGACCCGAGCGCCCCGCCTACCTCTCTCTTCCCCGCTCGCCGCCCACCAACCGCCGGCAGCCGCGGCCGCCCCTCCACCGCCCGCTCGCACCCGCCTCCTCCACCTCTCTCCTCCTCCCCGTGTTCCCTCTCCACCCACCTCCCTCCTCTCTGTCTCCCGTGGCCGAGCCCGCCTCCCACCGCCGCCGCCTGGGGCTCTCTTCGACGACGACCCCGCCGCCCAAAGCTCCTCCTCGCCGGCAAGCTCCCAGGCAGCCGCCAGCTGGCCACGCCCGCCTCATCGCCTGCCCTTCGCTGCCGCCGCGCCGGTACCCTCTCCCTCGCCGAGCCATGTGGCCCGAGCGCCCGCCACCAAGCGCGTCGCCTCCTCTGCTCCTTGCCCGACCGCCTCCCTCCTCGTCAAGCCGCCGTGGCTGCCTCCGCGCCACCCGAGCTCATTGGCGCCTCGAGCTGTGGCATCCCGCAAAACCACTACTAGAAAATCGCGTTGAATTTGTGCATTGCATCGTCATCATCATGCATTGTTGCATAAAACTATTTTCGCAAAGCCTGTTTTGTTTTCTAAAACGCCCCATCTTTATTCAAATATCAAAACCAGGTCACCGGTTTATTTTTGTTGTCCGCTATCGGTTTGCAAACGGTGTTAATAAAACAAATAAAAATTATATTATTTTTAGTGGGGGCAGTCGAACGGGCCAGCCCGACCCGAACGACCACCCCCGTATAAAACAAATCGGTCCAACCTCTAAATCCTATAGCTACCCAGCTAACCTACCCACACCAACCTCTCCACCTCACCCCACCCAATCTCCTGCTGCCACCTCATCCTCTCTCTTCCCCCCCAACCACTCTCCTGCTGACACCTCAGCAGCCTCTCTCTCCTAAACCCACCCCCACAGCCAACCAACCACCCCACTTCCTCCACACACGCACACCACGCGACCTCCCTGTCTACACAACCTCTCCCTGACCGCCTGGGCCCCGCCCGGCCCCACCTGGCCCGCTCCCCACGCTCCCCACGCGCCCCAGGACCCCCACACGCGACCCGTCCCCCACCTACCACGCCCCGACAACCGCCCCGACGCCCCACCCTCCTTCTTCCTCCTCTCCTCCCTGCCGAGCACCTCGCCAAGCCCCGCCGCCTCGCGCCGGCGCCCCAACCCCGCCTCCTTCCCGCTCTCCCTCATGGCGCTTCGTCGCTCCTGGCCTCTCTCGGCCGCGGCGCCCCTCCCGCATCGCCCCGCCCACATGCGTCTCGACGCCCGCCCGGACCGCGGCACCTCCGCCACGGTCTCGTCGCCTCCCTCGACCCCATGGCAAGCCGCCGCCCTCACCAACCTCGCTCGCGACCTCAGACCCCGCCCTTCTCCGACCTCGCGAGGCGCTGCCTGAGCAGCCGCCTCGCGCCGCCTGCCACAGGCTCGTCCGCTGGCGGCGCCAGGCCGCTGCCTCGCCGGTAGCGCCCGTCGCCCGCGGCTCGTCCTTCTCTCCGGTGCCACTGCCAGCCCCGCCTCCGTCTTGAGCCCAAGACCGACCTCCACCGGCCGCTTCTCCGCTGCGTGTCGCCTCCATTGCCGCCTGGCCGGGTTGCCACAGTGTGGTCATTGCATTTGGGTTCTTTGTTCATGGTGTTGCCGTCTCTGTTGGTACCTTATGTCCTGGTGGTGTGATGAAGCCTCCTAGTACCATGCAGTCACCAAAATTCCTTCTCGGCAGAGCCTTCATCGTCCTCTGACGGACTAGTCCGCCATATGACGAAGAACCCGATGGATTCGAGATGATGCTTGCGGGGCAATGGCGCGACGTCAAGATCTTCCTAAGGCGACAAGACCGTCAGAGGAACCCGAGCCCAGTGCGAGGAGCCGAAGATCGTTCCACGCCAAGAACCGGATCCGAAGACCGCCAAGATCGCCACCGGTTCAACAAGCGCTCCGTCCCGGACACCAATTTCTGCAGCCCGAACGTCAAGATCGACTCGATGGCGCGGGACTCGACAAGACCCTCGCCACGGCAAGACCGACCCCGTGGGACTCGACAAGACCTTCGCGACGACAAGAACGGCATCGACCCGGAAGAATCCGACGCGCCCCGACACCGAACCAAGTCCGACTTCCCGGAACGCCAAGATCCACCCCCCGCTACCCGAGAACGTTTCCGCCGAGACGAACCGTCGAACCACGAACCCGAGACGAACCCGGAACCCCAAGTTCGTCGAGACCCCTAATGTGTGAACCCCTCCCGAAACCCTATTTTATAACTTAATACAACCTGTTGCATATTAAATGGTCATCTTGCATGCATACTAATCATGTGGTTTGGGGGCCTTCTGCCGATTCACCTCTAATTAAATATGGGACCCATATGCGGGCAAATCTAGTCTCATATTGGCCTCATTTAAATTGGTGTAGCGAGCCCGGTATTATATTCTGCCTTGTTAAACAACATTTAAATTGCGGGGTATTTAAACAACTTGAACCATCTAATTAAATGTCGGGACCCCGGTTCCGCTTAACATGACCTAATTGCATTGCACCTTTGCCATGCCATGCATCATGCCGATCTCTGCCGTGTATTAAATATTGCATCCGGTGATTATTCTAGTGTTTTGCTTCTTCGCGGATAAGGCCGTTGAGTTGATGTGAGCTTCGCCCCGATCTTGTTGAACCTTGGCATTTTTTTCAAAGAGCATCTCCCCCTCTCTACCTATCTTACTTTAATAGTATTTATTCCCCTCCTGTTGATCTATTGCTATCTGTGTTGCGATGCTCTAGTATTCGTTCCCTGTGATATCCCTTGCAGCCATATATAGCCTTGGACACATCCTATTACCTGATGTTTGGTAGATAGTTGGGCCCGCGTGACGTAGTCGCTTGCTCAAGTGTTTGTGTGTCGACAAGTACCACAATTGTTGGAGGATTGCCGCATGTTGACGTTGGAGATGATCATGGCTTTACTTATTGTTTTACTTTAATTACTGTTTAACAACAAAAATTGAATTAAGCAGAGGCATCGGTGGGTGATAGGTAATTTTTGGTTTCCGAACGCCCACTTGTGTCCCGTAGGACCCGAGTTCTTGACACCTGTTCCGAGATCGAGCGCGCTAACCACAGGTGGGGAGATATGGGCCCCCCATTGATTATTACCTGATTTCAAAGTATTGTACTGGGGTCCACAACTAGTTTGAGGATTTATTTACTATCCTGTACCTATGCCATGCTTTACTGCTTTATTTACGATTGTGTGAGGAGCACGTTGTACTGTTTAGGAAGCGGAATGTTTTGTGTATCGGCGGTCCCGATTGGGGATCTGCATCGTTCTGACCATTGACGCAAACCCTAAGTCCGTCTCGAGACCGGCCGACGTTGCGGGTAGACTTAGTGGGGTGGCCCCGTGCTTGCTTTGGGTGCAGGAATGTCGTGACTTAGGCCCGCCGACATACCGATGGGTGTATGTTAGCGATCGGCAAAAGGGTCAAGTGCTGTGGATACTTTGGTGCACCCTGCGGTTAAATCTTTTCGAGAAGCCGTGTCCGCGGTTATGGACGACTTGGAGCACAGTGCTTGATCATAGACAACTATAACTAAAGTTTATTGTTTTAAATTGACTTGTTTCCGATATGATTAGTAATCAGCTTCACTACAACGGAATGGCTAAGTAAAAGTACCAACAACTGCTGGGTTTTGGGTTTATCTCATGCTAAATGTATCTGATTAGTAATTACTGCAACTACAACAGAATGAATAACTAAAAGGGCCCACTGCTTCTTTTATCAGGACAATTATCTATACCTGACTAGTAATTGCGCAGCGATAATCGAACAAATAAAGCGCCATGTGAGTTCCTCGGTTGACTTCCTCGTTTGGTCTCGAGAAGCGCGGGATGGGTTTGTTTGATGATAGTATCGAGTTGGAGCCGAATAGGTCTTTCTCACCCTCTCGATAGCCGCGGTTGTATCGAGTCTCTATAGGTTGTTTAGTGCATCTGCTGCCGCTTGATCCACCATACCTATGTAGGCGAGGACGCCGAATTCTAGTCTCGCGTGTCTTGGCCTCGATCGACGCTCCTTCTTTTCCTTTGCCCTCTGTCGGCACCTTTTGTTTAAGCAGGTTTTGAGATCGGCCGTTAGCGAGGTTACCCTTCTGTTTGGCTGGCGGGGTTATGGGCGCCATTGGTTATTCTTCGGCTCTTAGCCCCATTTGCATCTTGTCCGTAGTCGGACGCCCCATCTTTTCAAGGTGATTTGGATCTTTGTACGTATATTCGTATTCTTGACTCTTTGAGTCATTGTATATATATCTCATTACGTGGGTCCCATCGAGGACTGTTGTGTAATGTTATTACTTTGCTTTCCACCCGCGAAAGTGCTGGTGGGCACCTTGAATCGTTTCTATGCGGGTTTGGCGAGTTTTGCTAAAACTTGCATAGGGCCGATTCGAGGGTGTTACAGTGGTATCGAGCTCGGATGCGATACCCCACAAGTCCAGCCTGTAGGATAACCTAGCTAACGGCCGAAGTAGAGTGTCAAAACTATTTTTGCAACATCGGTTGGATAGTTCTGATTAGGTCTGATTTTGCTCCTTACCCCTCTGCTATTCTCCTCTTATCTCGACGTGTTTTGAATCCGCTCTCTTCTTTCTCTTCGAGTCCAGGAATTCTCGTGGTGGGGTTTCCGTCGTACCTTCAGGGTTTCGCTTCCTCCTTTGGTAACGGTGTTCTACTATCCGGTGTTCATGCTATCTGAGGAATCCGTCTGCTGTGGTACCATTCTTTGCTCTTTGTTTGTGTCTTCCGGTGTTTTCTGACGCGACGACATCCTCTATGCCAGATCCGATGCAGAGTCTGCATCACTCCCTTGATCCGAACCTCGCTTGTCGAGATCTTCAGTCTGAATCTTGAGGGTTGGTTGCATAATCTATCTGTTCGTGTACATAGTAATGCTTTGAGTGCGGGATGGAGTCGCGACCATACCACTACTCTTATCATTTGCTTTGTATATAGAATGGTGGATCAATGCAATTTTACTCCTTCCATGGAAGTTAGAGGTGGCCTACCCTTTAACTTCGTCCGTTGTTTTCCGGAGTGTTCTCTTGATGATCGGGATCAACGACCTCATTGTTAGTGTTGTCGCGAATATCTACACGAAGCGAGAAGACGCAGATCGCCGACCTTTCCTTCCGGTACCATGAGGCGGATCTCGAGGACGAGATCCATTGTTAGTGGTGTCGAATTGTGGCATCCCGCAAAACCACTACTAGAAAATCGCGTTGAATTTGTGCATTGCATCGTCATCATCATGCATTGTTGCATAAAACTATTTTCGCAAAGCCTGTTTTGTTTTCTAAAACGCCCCATCTTTATTCAAATATCAAAACCAGGTCACCGGTTTATTTTTGTTGTCCGCTATCGGTTTGCAAACGGTGTTAATAAAACAAATAAAAATTATATTATTTTTTAGTGAGGCAGGCCAGACCAGGCGACCACCCCGTGTAAAACAAATCGGTCCAACCTCTAAATCCTATAGCTACCAGCTAACCTACCACCAACCTCTCCACCTCACCCCACCCAATCTCCTGCGCCACCTCATCCTCTCTCTTCCCCCAACCACTCTCCTGCGACACCTCGCAGCCTCTCTCTCTAAACCCACCCCCAACCAACCACCCCACTTCCTCCACACACGCACACCGCGACCTCCCCGCCTACACAACCTCTCCCGACCACTGGCCCCGCCTGTCCCACAGCCGCTCCCACGCTCCCACGCGCCCCAGACCCCACGCGACCCGTCCCCCACCTACCACGCCCCGACAACCGCCCCGACGCCCCACCCTCCTTATTCCTCCTCTCCTCCCTGCCGAGCACCTCGCCAAGCCCCGCCGCCTCGCGCCGGCGCCCCAACCCCGCCTCCTTCCCCGCGCCTTCCGCTCTCCCTCGCGCCCCCGTCGCTCCTGGCCTCTCTCGGCCGCCCGGCATCGCCCCCCTCCCAGCCGCCCGCCCAGCGCATCTCGGCGCCCGCCGCGGACCGCGGCACCTCCGCCCGGTCCGTCGTCGCCTCCCTCGACCCATGGCGCGCAAGCCGCCGCCCTCACCAACCTCGCTCGCGACCTCCGACCCGCCCCTTCTCCGACCTCGCGGGGCCTTCCGCCAGCCGCCTCGGCGCCGCCCGGCTCCCAGGCTCGTCCACGGCGGCGCCAGAATTGCCCTGCGCCTGCGCCCGTCGCCCGCGGCCTCGTCGCCTTCTCTCTGTGCCCTCGCCAGCCCGCCTCCGTCTTGAGCCCGCAGCACCGACCTCCACCGCGCGCTTCTCGCTGCCGTCGCCTCCTTGCCTCGCCGCCGGGTTATAGATGTGGTTAGCTGCCGATGGGTTCTTTGTTCATGGTGTTGCCGTCTCTGTTGGTACCTTATGTCCTGGTGGTGTGATGAAGCCTCCTAGTACCATGCAGTCACCAAAATTCCTTCTCGGCAGAGCCTTCATCGTCATCTGACGGACTAGTCCGCCATATGACGAAGAACCCGATGGATTCTGAGATGATGCTTGCGGGGCAATGGCGCCGAACGTCAAGATCTTCCTAAGGGCGACAAGACCGTCAAGAGGGAACCCTGAGCCCAGAGTCTGAGGAGCCGAAGATCGTTCCACGCCAAGAACCGGATCCGAAGACCGCCAAGATCGCCACCGGTTCAACAAGCGCTCCGTCCCGGACACCAATTTCTGCAGCCCGAACGTCAAGATCGACTCGATGGCGCGGGACTCGACAAGACCCTCGCCACGGCAAGACCGACCCCGTGGGACTCGACAAGACCTTCGCGACGACAAGAACGGCATCGACCCGGAAGAATCCGACGCGCCCCGACACCGAACCAAGTCCGACTTCCCGGAACGCCAAGATCCACCCCCCGCTACCCGAGAACGTTTCCGCCGAGACCGAACCCGTCGAACCCTGAACCCCGAGACCGAACCCCGGAACCCCAAGTTCGTCGAGACCCCTAATGTGTGAACCCCTCCCGAAACCCTATTTTATAACTTAATACAACCTGTTGCATATTAAATGGTCATCTTGCATGCATACTAATCATGTGGTTTGGGGGCCTTCTGCCGATTCACCTCTAATTAAATATGGGACCCATATGCGGGCAAATCTAGTCTCATATTGGCCTCATTTAAATTGGTGTAGCGAGCCCGGTATTATATTCTGCCTTGTTAAACAACATTTAAATTGCGGGGTATTTAAACAACTTGAACCATCTAATTAAATGTCGGGACCCCGGTTCCGCTTAACATGACCTAATTGCATTGCACCTTTGCCATGCCATGCATCATGCCGATCTCTGCCGTGTATTAAATATTGCATCCGGTGATTATTCTAGTGTTTTGCTTCTTCGCGGATAAGGCCGTTGAGTTGATGTGAGCTTCGCCCCGATCTTCGGTTGAACTTTCGGCATTTTTTTCAGGCGAGCATCTCCCCCTCTCTACCTATCTTACTTTAATAGTATTTATTCCCCTCCTGTTGATCTATTGCTATCTGTGTTGCGATGCTCTAGTATTCGTTCCCTGTGATATCCCTTGCAGCCATATATAGCCTTGGACACATCCTATTACCTGATGTTTGGTAGATAGTTGGGCCCGCGTGACGTAGTCGCTTGCTCAAGTGTTTGTGTGTCGACAAGTACCACAATTGTTGGAGGATTGCCGCATGTTGACGTTGGAGATGATCATGGCTTTACTTATTGTTTTACTTTAATTCTGTTTAACAACAAAATTGAATTAAGCGAGAGGCATCGGTGGGTGATAGGTAATTTTGGTTTCCGGCATACTTGTGTCCGTAGGACCCGAGTTCTTGACACTGTTCGAGATCGAGCGCTAACCACGGTGGGGAGATATGGGCCCCATTGATTATTACCTGATTTCAAAGTATTGTCTTGGGGTCCACAACTAGTTTGAGGATTTATTTACTATCTGTACCTATGCCATGCTTTCTTGCTTTATTTACGATTGTGTGAGAGCACGTTGTCTTTATTTAGGAAGCGGAATGTTTCGCGGTATCGGCGATCCCGATTGGGGATCTGTCGTTCTGACCATTGACGCAAACCCTAAGTCCGTCTCGGAGACCGGCCGACTTCGTTGCGGGTAGACTTAGTGGGGTGGCCCCCCGTGCTTGCTTTGGGTCTGGGAACGTCGTGACTTAGGCCCCGCCGACATACCGATGGGTGTATGTTAACTGATCTGGCAAAAAGGGTCGAAGTGCCTGTGGATACTTTGGTGCACCCTGCAGGTTAAATCTTTTAGAAGCCGTGTCGCGGTTATGGGCGACTTGGAGCACGGTGTGATCATAGACAACTATAACTAAAGTTTATTGTTTTAAATTGACTTGTTTCCGATATGATTAGTAATCAGCTTCACTACAACGGAATGGCTAAGTAAAAGTACCAACAACTGCTGGGTTTTGGGTTTATCTCATGCTAAATGTATCTGATTAGTAATTACTGCAACTACAACAGAATGAATAACTAAAAGGGCCCACTGCTTCTTTTATCAGGACAATTATCTATACCTGACTAGTAATTGCTGCAACGATAACTGAACAAATAAAACTGCCAACTGTGTGAGTTCCTCGGTTGACTTCCTCGTTTGGTCTCGAGGGGGAAACGCCAGGATGGGTTTGTTTGATGATAGTATCAGGTTGGAGCCGAATAGGTCTTTCTCACCCCTCTCTGATAGCCGCCAGTTGTATCGAGTCTCTATAGGTTGTTTAGTGCATCTTTGCTGCGCTTGATCCACCATACCTATGTAGGGCGAGAATTCTAGTCTCGATGTCTTGGCCTCGATCGACGCTCCTTCTTTTCCTTTGCCCTCTCGGCACCTTTTGTTTAAGCAGGTTTTGAGATCGGCCGTTAGCGGGTTACCCTTCCGGTGCTGGGCAGGGTTATGGACGCCATTGGTTATTCTTCAGGGCTCTTAGCCCCATTTGCATCTTGTCCGTAGTCGGACGCCCCATCGTTTTCAAGGTGATTTGGATCTTTGTACCGTATATTCGTATTCTTGACTCTTTGAGTCATTGTTGTATATATACATTACGTGGGTCCCATCGAGGACTGTTGTGTAATGTTATTACTTTGCTTTCCACCCGCACGAAAGTGCCTGGTGGGCACCTTCGAATCGTTTCTATGCGGGTTTGGCGAGTTTTGCTAAAACTTGCATAGGGCCGATTCTGAGGGTGTTACACGAGCCCTCACCGTCGTCCTCGTCGTGCCGCTGCTCTCCGGCCAGGCCGAGCCGCCTCCCCGAGCTCTCTCATCTCACCGACTTCCCCCGCTCAGTGCCGGCAACCCGCGCCTTGCGTGGTCACCGCTAACCGTCGGGCTCGCCATGTTGTTTCTGGCATGGTCCTTGCGGTCGACGCCCAGGCTCCCAGAAGGTGTTTGGTAGAATGTATGTACAGAGCTTGTTCACTCACGACATTATATCCCGGTGTCTTGCACTTGTGTTTTGATGATGTGTTGTTCTGGAGCATGTGAATATCCCTGTTCCCAATTTTTGCCAAGATCGTTCGAAGACTACCGACATCGAGAACCGAGCCCGACACTAACAATCAAGCCCCGAAGCCCCAAGTTCCCCATCGATGACCAAGCCGGAACCTCAAGTGTGTCGATAGGGAGCCGAAGATCCTCCCCATGGACGCCAAGAACTTCTACCGAAGACCGACCCCCGAGACCGAACCCTCGGAACGACATGAACTCCCCTCGGAGCACCAAGAACCCCTTCATGGAACCGGTGGCCGAGACCCTGAAGACCGATCCGGCGCCGGGACCGAACACGAAGAACGCCAAGATCTCGCGTGAGGCGACAAGACCGAACAACATGACCCGAAGACCGGGCGCCAAGACCTACCTCCGTTATCCGAGAACGACCCCGTCGAACCCTGAACCCCGAGACCGGACCCTGGAACCTGTCGAACCCCGAACCCCAGAACACCAAGATCGTCGAACCCTAATGTGTGAACCCCTTCCCGAAACCCTATTTTATAATATAATAACAACTTGTTGCATATTAATTCCCATACTTGCATGCATATTTGTGTGGTTTGGGGGCCTTATGCCGATTCACCTTATAATTAAATATGGGGCCCATATGCGGGCAAATCTAGTCTTATATTGGCCTCATTTAAATTTGTGTAGCGAACCCGGTGTTATCTTCTGCCATGTTAAACAACGTTTAATTGCGGGATAGTTAAATAACTTGAACCGTCTAATTAATTTTCGGAACCCCGTTTCCGCTTAATATTGACCTAATTGCATCGCACCTTGCCATGCCATGCATCATATCATAAGCATGCCGATCTTTTGCCGTAGTATTAAATATTGCATCCGGTGTTTCTTCTAGTGTTTTGCTTCTTCGCGGATAAGGCCGTTGAGTTGATGTGAGCTTCGACCCGATCCTCGGTTGAATCTTCGGCAATGTTTTCAGGCGAGCATCTCCCCATTTCTACCTATCTTACTTTTATAGTATTTATTCCCCTCCTGTTGAACTATTGTTATCTGTGTCGCGTTGCTCTAGTTTTCGTACCCGTGATATCCCTTGCAGCCGTATATTGCCTTGGACACATCCTATTACCTGTTGTTTGGTAGATAGTTGGACTTGCGCGTCGTAGTCTCTTGCTCAAGTGTTGTTGCGTGTCGTCAAGTGCCACAGTTGTTGGTGTATTGCCGCATGTTTGATGTTGGAGATGATCATGGTTTTACTTATCGTCACCTTAATTCATGTTTAACAACTAAAATTGAAGTAAGCAGAGGCATCGGTGGGTGATAGATAATATTTGGTTTCGAGCCCACTTGTGTCCGTGGGACCCAGTACTTGATACATGTTCCTTGATTTATCGCGCTATCCACATCCGGAGGATTATGGGACCCCTGAGCGAGCTTGATTCGGTCTTATTTCTTGGGGCCACAAACTAGTTTGAGGTTTTATTTACTATCTGTACTTATGCCATGCTCTCGCTTTATTTACGATTGTGCGAGCACCTTTATCTGTTTAGGTAAGCGGAATGTTTTCGGGTATCGACAAGCCCAGCCACACTTTCGGGTTCCCGATCGTTTACAGCCATTGACGCAAACCTTGAGTCCGTCTGAGTCACTAACCGCTTGGTCTACTCAATGGGGTGGCCCCCTGAAATATTTCTGAATCATGTGATTGCTTTGTCGTGAAGGCCTCGTTGGGTTTTGATTTGGTTTTTCGAGGTTGATCGAGTGTGTGTTGCTATTTGTGCACCCCGGCCGGGTAAAACTTTCCAAAGCCGTGTCATGTTATGGACGACTTGGAGCACAAGATATCTCGATCATAGACAAGCATAACTAAAGTAGTGCTATAAATTTGACTTTATAATGACTAGTAATCAAGCTTCACTATAATGGAATGGCTAACTAAAACTGCCCACAATTGCTTGTTTGGTTTGTCGCTTGCGACAATTGTATCTGACTAGTAAGTATTGCAACTACAATGAATGGCTAAATAAAAGTACCAACAACTGCTGGGTTTTGGGTTATCTCATGCTATCATGTCGATTAGTAAGTGTTGTAACTATAACGGAATGGTTAACTAAAAGTGCCCACTTACTTTATCGAATGATTATCTAAACCTGACTAGTAATTCTTTGCGATAATGAATAAGTAAAGCGCCAGCGGTGTGAGTTCCTCGGTTGACTTCCTCGTTTGGTCTCGAGGAAACACCAGGGGTTTGTTTGATGGTAGTACCAGTTGGTTCGGATAGGTCTTTCTTATCCCTCTCGATAGTCGCCGGTTGCATCGAGTCTCTATAGGGTGTTTAGTGCATGCTTTGCCGCTTGATCCACCATACCTTTGTAGGCGAGGACCGCGAATTCTAGCCTCGGTGTCTTGGCCTCGATCGACGCTCCTCTTTTCCTTTGCCCTTTGTCGGCACCTTTTTGTTTAAGCAGGTTTTGAGATCGGCGTCGTTAGCGAGGTTACCCTTCCGCTTGGCCGGCAGGGTTATGGGCGCCATTGGTTATTCTTCGGGCTCTTAGCCCCATTTGCATCTTGTCCGTGCTGAATGACTGTATCTTTTTCAAGGTGATGTGTATCTTTGTATATTATATCTGTATTCTTGACTCATGGAGTTGTGTTGTTTATATATCTGTTCTGTGGGTCCCATCGAGGACTGTTGTGTAATGTTATTACCGTTTTCCACCATGCGAAAGTGCTGGTGGGCACCTTTGAATCGTTTCTATCACGGGTTTGGCGGGATCGCTAAAACTTGCATAGGTCCGATCGAGGTGTTCTGAGTGGTATCGAGCTCAGCGTTGCGATACCCACAAGTCCAACTGTGGGATAACCTAGCTAACGGTCAAGTAGAGTGTCAAAACTATTTTTGCAAAATCGGTTGGATAGTTCTGATTAGGTCTGATTTTACTCCTTACCCCTTTGCTAATCCTCTCTTACCTCTACGTGTTTTGAATCCTCTCTCTTCTCTCTCTTCGATTCCCGGATTTCTCGTGGTTGGGTTTCCATCGTACCTTCAGGGTTTCGCTTTCTCCCTTTTGTAACGGAGGTGCTACGATCATCAATCGCAACTTGTATTGTACCCTTCATCCAATCTTTTGTCCTTGAGCTCTTTATCTATATGTGTTCCTTGCTGGATATCCGTGTCGTTGAAAAACATATGAGAAGGACGAGCATTGGTGAAGTTGGAGTATACCTTGAGCATGTGTTGTTGATGCCAATGGAACCATCGCGGAACCTAATCATTGTGTATTTCACACGATTTCTGTTGTATCTTCCGGTGTTTCCCGATGTGATGACCTCATCTACATCAGATCCAATGCAGAGCTGGCATCATTCCTTTGTTCCGGATACCGCTTATGAAGATCTTCATTCTAAAATCTCGAGAGTTGAGTTGCCTGATTTTCCTATTCATGTATAGAGTTGGTAGTTTGGGTACGGGATGGATTGATCACCCTACCCGACTCTTACTGTTCGCTCTGTACATCGAACTGGTGGATCAATGTAACTTTTCCTCTTCTAATGGAAGTTAGAGGTGGCCTTATCGTTTGATACCTCTACCTTCGTCCGTGTTTCTCCGGAGTGTTCTCTCGACGATCAGGAACAACGACCCTTGGTTGGTGGTGTCGCCAATTTCCAGATGAAGAAGGAACCCTCGTTAGTGGTGTCGCGAGGATCTACACGATGCGAGAAGATTTAGATCGCCGACCTTCTTTCCGGTACCATGAGGCGGATCTCGAGGGCGAGATCCATTGTTAGTGGTGTCGAATTGTGGCATCCCGCAAAACCACTACTAGAAAATCGCGTTGTTTTTGTGCATTGCATCATCATGACCGCATGCTCATGTCGTCATGCCGCATTGCATATGAGCATCGTCATCATCTTGCATTTGCTTGCATAAAACTATTTGCGGAAAAACCTGTTTGTGTTTTCTAAACGCCCCGTATTTGTTCAAACGCAAACCCCGGGTCTCCGGATTATTTTGTTTGTCTGCTATCGGTTTGCAAACGGTGCATTTAAAATAAATAAAATTTTGAATTATTTTAGTGGGGCAGTCGAACGGGCCGATTCGACCCGAACGACCACCCCCGTACAAAACAGATCGGTCCACCCTAAATCCCTTTTGCACCCAACCTATTCTACCCAGCCCCTCTCCACCTCACCCCAACCTATCCTATGTCGCCACCTCATCCCTCCCCAAACCCCCCACCACTCAAATCGCGCCACCTCACCTCTCTCTCTCCCTCTCTCTCTCAGGCCACACACACACAACACACCCAACCCACACAACACCACACACCACACAACACACAACACCACTGCAGCCAGCCCACCTCCACTCACCCTACCTAGCCCCACCACCTGCCTGTCCCCAGCGCCCGCCTACACC
Organism: Avena longiglumis; assembly: GCA_030063025.1. Taxonomy (NCBI): domain Eukaryota; kingdom Viridiplantae; phylum Streptophyta; class Magnoliopsida; order Poales; family Poaceae; genus Avena; species Avena longiglumis. Next base: position 12,967,533 of record CP125979.1, read on the forward strand.
TCTCTTCCCGATCGCCCACGCCTTGGCGGCAGCCGCCCTCCACCGCCCGCTCGCACCCGCCTCCTCCACCTCTCTCCTCCTCCCCGTGTTCCCTCTCCACCCACCTCCCTCCTCTCTGTCTCCCGTGGCCGAGCCCGCCTCCCACCGCCGCCGCCTGGGGCTCTCTTCGACGACGACCCCGTCGCCCAAAGCTCCTCCTCGCCGGCAAGCTCCCCGGGCAGAGCCGCCTCGCTGGCCGCAGTGCCCCGCCCTCATCGCCCCCGTCCTCTGCTGCGCGCGCCTCTCAGTACCCTCTCGCCGAGCCCTGCGGCCTCCCGGAGCTCCGCCGCCGCCGCCCAAGCGCCGTCGCCTCCCTCTCTGCTTCTGCGCCGACCGCCTCCCTCCTCGTCGCGGCCGCCCGTGGCCGTCTCCGGCGCCACCCGAGCCTCCCGCTGGCGCCTCGCCGAGCCCTCACCGTCGTCCTCGTCGTGCCGCCGCTCTCCGGCCAGGCCGAGCCGCCTCCCCGAGCTCTCTCATCTCACCGACTTCCCCCCCCCCGCTCGAGGCTGCAGCACCGACCGCCGCCTTCCGCGTGGTCACCGCTAACCGTCGGGCTCGCCATGTTGTTTCTGGCATGGTCCTTGCGGTCGACGCCCAGGCTCCCAGAAGGTGTTTGGTAGAATGTATGTACAGAGCTTGTTCACTCACGGCATTATATCCCTGTGTCTTGCACTTGTGTTTTGATGATGTGTTGTTCTGGAGCATGTGAATATCCCTGTTCCCAATTTTTGCCAAGATCGTCCGAAGACTACCGACATCGAGAACCGAGCCCGACACCAACATTCAAGCCCCGAAGCCCCAAGTTCCCCATCTATGACCAAGCCGGAACCTCAAGTGTGTCGATAGGGAGCCGAAGATCCTCCCCATGGACGCCAAGAACTTCTACCGAAGACCGACCCCCGAGACCGAACCCTCGGAACGACATGAACTCCCCTCGGAGCACCAAGAACCCCTTCATGGAACCGGGGGCCGAGACCCTGAAGATCGATCCGAAGCGCCAGGACCCGAACCTGAAGAACGCCAAGATCTCCGCGTGAGACGACAAGACCGACAACATGACCCGAAGACCCCGGAGGCGCCAAGACCTACCTCCGTTATCCGAGAATGACCCCGTCGAACCCTGAACCCCGAGACCGGACCCTGGAACCTGTCGAACCCCGAACCCCAGAACACCAAGATCGTCGAACCCTAATGTGTGAACCCCTTCCCGAAACCCTATTTTATAATATAATAACAACTTGTTGCATATTAATTTCCATACTTGCATGCATATTTGTGTGGTTTGGGGGCCTTATGCCGATTCACCTTATAATTAAATATGGGGCCCATATGCGGGCAAATCTAGTCTTATATTGGCCTCATTTAAATTTGTGTAGCGAACCCGGTGCTATCTTCTGCCATGTTAAACAATGTTTAATTGCGGGATAGTTAAATAACTTGAACCGTCTAATTAATTGTCGGAACCCCGTTTCCGCTTAATATTGACCTAATTGCATCGCACCTTGCCATGCCATGCATCATATCATAAGCATGCCGATCTTTTGCCGTAGTATTAAATATTGCATCCGGTGTTTCTTCTAGTGTTTTGCTTCTTCGCGGATAAGGCCGTTGAGTTGATGTGAGCTTCGACCCGATCCTCGGTTGAATCTTCGGCAATGTTTTTAGGCGAGCATCTCCCCCTTTCTACCTATCTTACTTTTATAGTATTTATTCCCCTCCTGTTGAACTATTGCTATCTGTGTCGCGTTGCTCTAGTTTTCGTACCCGTGATATCCCTTGCAGCCGTATATTGCCTTGGACACATCCTATTACCTGTTGTTTGGTAGATAGTTGGACTTGCGCGTCGTAGTCTCTTGCTCAAGTGCTGTTGCGTGTCGTCAAGTGCCACAGTTGTTGGTGTATTGCCGCATGTTTGATGTTGGAGATGATCATGGTTTTACTTATCGTCACCTTAATTCTTGTTTAACAACTAAAATTGAAGTAAGCAGAGGTATCGGTGGGTGATAGATAATATTTGGTTTCCGACCGCCCACTTGTGTCCCGTAGGACCCCGAGTACTTGATACATGTTCCTTGATTTATCGCGCTATCCACATCCGGGAGGATTATGGGACCCCCCTGAGCCAGAGCTTGATTCAGTCTTATTTCTTGGGACCACAAACTAGTTTGAGGTTTTATTTACTATCCTGTACTTATGCCATGCTACTGCTTTATTTACGATTGTGCGAGGAGCACACTGCATCGCTTAGGTAAGCGGAATGTTTTCATGGTATCGACAAGCCCACCACACTTTCGGGTTCCCAATGCATGACCATTGACGCAAAACCTTGAGTCCGTCTCGAGTCGCCTAACTTCGTTGGTCTACTCAATGGGTGGCCCCAAATATTTCTGAATCCTGTGATTGCTTTGTCGTGAAGGCCTCGTTGGGTTTTGATTTGGTTTTTCCGAGGTTGATCGAGTGTGTGTTGCTATTTGTGCACCCCCGGTTAAAACTTTCTGAAATCCGTGTCCGCGGTTATGGACGACTTGGAGCACAGTATCTCGATCATAGACAAGCATAACTAAAGTAGTGCTATAAATTTGACTTTATAATGACTAGTAATCAGCTTCACTATAATGGAATGGCTAACTAAAACTGCCCACAATTGCTTGTTTGGTTTGTCGCTTGCGAAAATTGTATCTGACTAGTAAGTATTGCAACTACAACGGAATGGCTAAATAAAAGTACCAACAACTGCTGGGTTTTGGGTTATCTCATGCTATCTGTATCTGATTAGTAAGTGTTGTAACTATAACGGAATGGTTAACTAAAAGTGCCCACTGCTTACTTTATCAGAATGATTATCTAAACCTGACTAGTAATTGCTGCAACGATAACTGAATAAGTAAAACTGCCAACGGTGTGAGTTCCTCGGTTAACTTCCTCGTTTGGTCTCGAGGGGGAAACACCAGGACGGGTTTGTTTGATGGTAGTACCAGGTTGGTTCTGGATAGGTCTTTATTATCCCTCTCTGATAGTCGCCAGTTGCATCGAGTCTCTATAGGGTGTTTAGTGCATGCTGCGCTGCCTCTTCAGTCCACCATACCTTTGTAGGCGAGGACCGCCGAATTCTAGCCTCGCTGCAATCGCCTCGATCGACGCTCCTCTTTTCCTTTGCCCTTGTCGGCACCCCTTTTGTTTAAGCAGGTTTTGAGATCGACGTCGTTAGCGGGGTTACCCTTCCGCTTGGCCTGCGGGGTTATGGACGCCATTGGTTATTCTTCAGGGCTCTTAGCCCCATTTGCATCTTGTCCGTACTCGGACGCTGTATCATTTTCAAGGTGATTTGGATCTTTGTATATTATATCTGTATTCTTGACTCATGGAGTCGTGTTGTTTATATATCTGTTCTGTGGGTCCCATCGAGGACTGTTGTGTAATGTTATTACTGCTTTCCACACGAAAGTGCTGTGGCACCTTTGAATCGTTTCTATGCGGGTTTGGCGGGGATCGCTAAAACTTGCATAGTTCCGATTCTGAGGGTGTTACAGCAGGGCAATTGACAGGTACTGATCAAGGCATAACAATGCAATACTAGATAGAAAGATCCTATGAGATTCGATTGGTCAATACAACAAGATACATAGACCGCCATCCAACTGCATCTATGACTAGAAGTCCACCTTAAGGTTATCATCCGAACCCCCTCCAGTATTAAGTTGCAAGCAACAGACAAATTCTTTAAGCAAAGTGTGTAAGGTAAACAATCCACTTGTTCCATGAACAAGAGACCATTGTTTTCTCCATAGTGGCAACAACACATCTACAACCTAAGAGGTTTCTGTCACTTCCCTTGGAAACTAGAGGCATGAACCCACTATCGAGCATAAATACCCGCTCTTGGAGTCACTAGCAACTACTTGGCCAAGATAGCTACTAACAAAAAAGAGCATGCAAGATCACAAACAACATAGACATGATAGAATCATATAGACAAAACCATTAACCAATCTGACATAATAATCTCAATATCCATCTGATCCCCGCAAACACAACATGCATGATTACAAATACACTACTGGAAAAACCATCTTCGGTTTGACGTGAACAAGACCAGCAGTCCCGGCCTGGCACAGCCCGCGACTAGTGGGAGCACTAGTTACGGGCCGTGAGGCCTCTAACGGCTAGAAACGGCCGTAGTCACTAGTCCCGGACCGGACCAGGTCATTAATCCCGGTCCGTAATACGGCACGGGACTAATAACCTGGAGCAGGCCAGCTGGTCCTTTCATGGACTATTAGTCCCGGGTCGTATCACGGCCCGGGACTAGTTGTCCACCACTATATATTCTGCTTCCTGTCCTGCTGCCCTAAATCATATGGTGGCCATTTTTCCCAAAGAAGCAAGAGAGTTCATGGCATTTTTTTCTCAAGATTTAGTTTGCATCACCTAAATCCAAAGCTTTAAAAGGTTAGTACTTCATTCTTTCATCTCTTATTGCTACTTTAGCTCTATAATGCTCTAGAAGTATAGAGATATGGATCAATGCATGCATGCATGCTCTAGAAGTAGCTAAAAAGGATTTTGATATATATGTGTCACAAATTTTGATTAGGCACATAGTTACTAAAATTTAAATGCGTAATTTTAGAGTTTCAGAGCTTAGAATGGAATGAAGTTTTCACTGATAGAACAATAATAAAAAACTCCACATTTATCATGTTGGTTGTTTTCTCCAATTCACAAATTGGTGCATGTAAATTTTTCAAAATTCAAAATTAATGCTCTAGAAGCTCTCAATATAACTTGTAATAATTTTATCATGTTGTGTAATGGTTTTTGATATACTTTTACTATAATGCAGATGGTCCGGAATGGATGTACGGTACTGACCGACGCTCTGGCGAGTTCATTAATGGCGTGGATGAATTCATCCGTATTGCTGATGCAAACAAGCGCAATGGTTTTGTATTATGTCCATGTAATGGATGTAGGAATCAGAAGGATTACTCTGACTCAAAAACCCTTCACAGCCACCTGTTGAAGTCCGGCTTCATGCCCGGTTATAATTGTTGGACCAAGCACAGAGAGAGAGGGGTTATAATGGAAGACAATGAAGAAGAGGAGGAGGATGAAAACAATCATGGTTTCCCTGAGTACGAAGATACTTCCATGGGGGATGCTGAAGGGGAGGATGAAGAAGAGACACATGATGAACCCGCTGATGATCTTGGTCGGACCATTGCCGATGCACGAAGAGAATGTGAAACTGAAAAGGATAGGGAGAAGTTCAATCACATGTTAGAGGATCACAAAAAGTTGTTGTACCCAAATTGCGAAAATGGTCTGAAAAGGCTGGGCAACACACTGGAATTGCTGCGATGGAAGACTGAGTGTGCTATACCTGACTCCTCATTTGAAAAGTTGCTGAAAATGATGAAGAATATGCTTCCAAAAGATAACGTATTCCCGCCAAGACGCATTTAAGAAAAGAAGGTTGTCCGCCTCTAGGTTTAGAGGTTCAAGATACATGCATGCCCTAATGATGCATCCTCATCAAGGTGAAGAGTATGAGAATTTGGATGCATGCCCGGTATGCACTTCACTTCGGTATAAGATTAGACGAGATAACCCTGGTGACGTTGAGGGCGAGCCCCCCGGAAGAGGGTTCCTGCCAAGGTGATGTGGTATGCTCCTATAATACCATGGTTGAAACGCTTATTCAGAAACAAAGAGCACGCCAAGTTGTTGCGATGGCATAAAGAGGAGCGTAAGTCAGACGGGATGTTGAAACACCCCACTGATGGGTCGCAATGGAGAAAAATCGATAGAAAGTACCCAGACTTTGCAGATGACGCAAGGAGTTTAAGGTTTAGTCTAAGTACAGATGGCATGAATCCCTTTGGGGAGCAGAGCTCCAGTCACAGCACCTGGCACGTGACTCTATGCATCTATAACCTTCCTCCTTGGTTGTGCATGAAGCGGAAGTTCATTTGATGCCAGTGTTGATCCAAGGTCCGAAGCAACCCGGCAACGACATTGATGTGTACCTAAGGCCATTAGTAGAAGAACTTTTACATTTGTGGCATGAACCCGGGATACGCGTGTGGGATGAGCACAAGAAGGAAGAATTTAACCTCCGAGCATTGCTTTTCGTAACAATCAATGATTGGCCTGCTCTTAGTAACCTTCGTGAGACCAAAACAAGGGATACAATGCATGCACACACTGTTTAGATGAGACTGAAAGTATATATTTGGAACATTGTAAGAAGAATGTATACAATGAGCATCGTTGATTTCTTTTGGCCAAGCATCCCTTAAGAAAGAAAGGCAAGCATTTCAATGGTCTGGCATGTCACCGCATTTAATCCGAGGAGCGATCGGTGCGATATATTTGATATGGTCAAAGATTTGGATCAAATGGTAACCTTTGGAAAGGGTTCTAGAGGAAAATATGTTCCGAAGGACGCTGAAGGACACGCACCCATGTGGAAGAAGAAATCTATATTTTGGGACCTACCATATTGGAAATTCTTAGAGATCCGCTCTGCAATCGATGTGATGCATGTGACGAAGAATCTTTGTGTGAAACTGCTAGGCTTCTTGGGCGTGTATGGGAAGACAAAAGATACACCGGAAGCACGAAAGGACCATCAACATATGAAAGACCCAGATGGCATGCATCCAGAATGGTTTCAAGGTCATGCCAGCTACGCTCTTAAGATCCCGTATGGCTTCTCGTCAAATATAAAGGGAATAATAAATATGGCAGAAAAAAAGTTCCAAAACCTAAAGTCTCATGACTGCCACGTGATTATGACGCAAATGCTTCTGATTGCATTGAGGGGGATTCTACCAGATAATGTTCGAGTACCCATTGTGAAGCTATGTGCATTTCTCAATGCAATCTCTCAGAATATAATCAATCCTGAAGATCTACCACGGTTACAGAATTATGTGGTCCAGTGTCTTGTCAGTTTTGAGTTGGTGTTCCCACCATCCTTCTTCAATATTATGACGCATCTGCTGGTTCACCTAGTCGAAGAGATTTCCATTCTCGGTCCTGTATTTCTACACAATATGTTTCCCTTTGAGAGGTTCATGGCAATCTTAAAGAAATATGTTCGTAACCGTGCTAGGCCTGAAGGAAGCATCTCCAAGGGCTATGGAACAGAGGAGGTCATTGAATTTTGTGTTGACTTTGTTCCTGACCTTAGGCCGATTAGTCTTCCTCAATCACGGTATGAGGGGAGACTGAGTGGAAAGGGTACTCTAGGAAGGAAATCAATAATATGTAGGGACGGACATTCTTACACCGAAGCACATTACACCGTTCTACAGAATTATATCTTGGCGGCCCCATATATCGAGGAACACAAGAAAATATTACGCTGCAACAACCCTGGAAAGCATGACTCTTGGATTAGATATGAACACATGAAGAGTTTTGGTGGTTGGTTGCAACATCTCATCAAAAACAACACTCTTGGAGATCAGCTATACTTATTGTCTAGGTCACCATCTTTGACTATATCGACTTTCCAAGGGTACGAGATAAATGGGTATACATTTTACACAATAGCCCAAGATAAAAAAGAGCACCAACCAAAACAGTGGTGTCCGCTTTGATGCAACAAACAACAATGGGTCAAAGACCACATATTATGGTTACATAGAGAAGATATGGGAACTTGACTATGGACCTACTTTTAAGATCCCCTTGTTTCGGTGCAAATGGGTCAAGCTGACAGGAGGAGGGGTTGAGGTAGACAAGAAATACGGAATGACATTGTTGGATCTCAACAATCTTGGGTACTTAGACGAACCATTCATCCTAGCCAATGATGTGGCTCAGGTTTTCTATGTGAAGGACATGTCTACCAAACATAGAAAAGGAAAAAAATAAGAAAAAGAATACATCAGACGATGAGCCAAAGAGCCACATAGTTCTTTCAGGAAAAAGAAACATCGTGGGAGTGGAGGACAAGACAGACATGTTAGAAGATTGTGATAAGTTTCATGAAATTCCGCCGTAGTGGTGTCCCTGCTCTCGAAAACCATCTTGTAGCTTGTAACTTCTCTAACTAGATCAATACGCCTGGGAGCTAACTAATTTCACATATTAGGGAGTGCCTCTATGACCAGTTTCTTGGAGATCTTGGGAGGAGGGCTCCGGCATCTCCACAGGCCGTAGTGGTGTCCCTTCTCTCGAAAACCATCTTGCAGCTTGTAAATTCTCTAACTAGATCAATACGCCTGGGAGCTAACTAATTTCACATATTAGGGAGTGCCTCTATGACCAGTTTCTTGGAGATGCCGGAGGACTAGGCTCCGGCGGCATCTCCCTAAAACTGGCTGTAGTGGTGTCCCTGCTCTCGAAAACCATCTTGGAGATGCCTCAAACTGGCTGGAGGACTGGACTCACAAGGATGTGTATTTATAGTACAAGCAGCTCGGTATAATGTTGACACTCACCCCTTTTATTAGTGCTGCCTCATGTTTTGTCCCGGTTGGTTTCTCCAACCGGGACTAAAGGTTCATCTTTAGTCCCGGTTGGTGACACCATCCGGGACAAGGTACAAGCCGCACGGCATAATGTCGAAACTCACCCTTATTATTAGTGTTGTCTAGCCCAGTCTGCCGCAATCCCTTCAGTCGCGGTTGGTTTCTCCAACCGGGACTAAAGATGAACCCTCTCTTTATATGCATTTTCCTCTATTTATAGGTTGCTCGATCCAGCTTGCTCTATTTATAGGCCTTTTCCTATAAATACAACATCTTCATATTTAGGTAACACTCAAGACATTTATTAATATTAAAAACCGGTACAAACCGGGACTAGCAAACACTCAGGGCTAAAGCCGCCCCCTTTAGTCATAATCATGCCTAGTCCTATAGTACGCAGCTTCAGGGTCTTCTTCGTCATCGTCATCGTCATCGTCATCATCACCTGCCACTACAGGGATCCTCAGCCCATCCATGGCATATACCAGGGGCCATTCCAGCCTCGGATTGATGGTGGTCGGGTGGACTCGTGGGCACCGCAGGCGAGGATGGTCTCCCCCGGCGATGTAGCGCATCACTTTGATGATAGTACGGTTCACCCACCACAGACGACGGCCGGCTTCATTGTGGTTCACCGGGGGCGGGCCATCACCCTCATACCTGGCGAGCTTCATTTCCCGCCTATTAGCGAAGAAGGCATTCCAGGTGTCGTAGTTGTCGGGATCCCACTGGGGATCCATCCGCTCCTCCGGCATGAGCTCGTGGTAGAAATGGTTTGTGATGGCCGCCTGGCGTGCGGAACCTTGAGGGACAGGAGGGATAGGAACCCCTCCAGCTCTTAGCATCCAGCCGGCGGGCAGCCGGTAGCCCGGCGGACAAGGGTAGTAGGAGGCGCACAGCGCCTCGATCTCCTCGAGGGTCAGAATGGCCCAGTAGACGTTGTCCATTGTTCTAAGAGCGAAGGTGTGGATGTGTGGATAGCCATGGCGCGATTGCCCTAGATATAGAGGGAAAGGGCAGGAAAACTTGGCGTGAAGCTTTGGGAAATGGCGGGAAATATCTTTAGTCCCGGTTAGTGACTACATCCGGGACTAAAAGCTCTCGTAGAAAGGAAAGGGCGGGAAAACTTGGCAGGAAGCGGTGGGAAATGGCGGGAAATATCTTTAGTCCCAGTTTGTGACTACAATCGGGACTAAATGTATATTATATTAATATTATTTATATTTTTTTGATAATAATAGACATATTATTTCTTTTATTTGTATTATTACAATAAAAGATATGATTTTCCAAAGTTTTATATTTGATTTGAATTAAAAAAAAAGAAAATTTACAAATGAAATAATTTATAAATGATGCAAACAGATAAATGGATATTATATTAAGATTATTTATATTTTCTAATAATAATAGACATATTATTTGTTTTATTTGGATTATTACAATAAAATATATGATTTTCCAAAGTTTTACATTTGATTTGAATTAAAAAAGAAAATTTACAAATAAAATAATTTATAAATGATGCAAACAGATAAATGGATATTATACTAAGATTATTTATATTTGTTTGTTAATAATAGACATACTATTTGTTTTATTTGGATTATTACAATAAAAGATATGATTTTCCAAAGTTTTATATTTGATTTGAATTAAAAAAAGAAAATTTCCAAATGAAATAATTTATAAATGATGCAAACAGATAAATGGATATTATATTAAGATTCTTTATTTTTTTCTGATAATAATAGACATATTATTTGTTTTATTTGGATTATTGCAATAAAAGATATGATTTTACAAAGTTTTATATTTGATTTGAATTAAAAAAAGAAAATTTACAAATGAAATAATTTATAAATGATGCAAACACATAAATGGATATTATATTAAGATTCTTTATATTTTTCTGATGATAATATACATATTATTTGTTTTATTTGGAGTATTACAATAAAATATATGATTTTCCAAAGTTTTATATTTGATTTCAATTAAAAAAAGAAAATTTACAAAAAAACAATTAGTCGCGGGTCGTGGCTGGACCCGGGACTAAAGGGTGCTCAGCAGCAACGGTGAAAAAACCCTTTAGTCCTGGTTCGTGGCTTAACCCGCGACTAAAGGGGGGTCTTTAGTCGTGGGTTAAGCCACGATCCGCGACTAAAGACTCTTTAGTCCCGTCCCGTGGCTTAGCCCGGGACTAACGGGGTGGTCCCTATATATTTCGCGCCAGGGGAGGTGCTGCCCACCAGCACTTGGCATTCCTCGACGAAGACGAAGACGAAGCACTCACAGGCGACGACGCAGGGGAGGTGATGTCCGTCGCCGCCGTGTCGCTCCGCCATTCGTGCTCCGGCGTGTCGCCGCTCTACCGTGCGCCGCCTTGCCGCTAGCCTTATCTCGTGTCGCCGCGCGCCGTCACGTACGTGCTGCCGCCGCGGCTTCGATCGGTGTGCTCGAGGGAGGGGTACGGGCGGCCGTTGTTTTTTTTGTAATTATTAGTTAGCTAGCTATAGGGTTAGGATTATAGTTTTTGTTTTATTTAAAATTATAGTTTTTGTTATTAATTAGGATTAGGATTATATTGTTAGCTAGGATTAGGATTAATTATAATTTTTGTTATAGTTTTTTCTAGCTAGAGTTAGGATTAATTATAATTATTTTAATTATAATTAGCTAGAGTGTTTGAATTAATTATAATTATTTTGTTATAGTTTTTTCTATAGATTTTATAGTTAGGATTATTATAAAAAGGATTATAATTAGTATTATTACGGTTTTTGTTATAGTTTTTTTTATAGTTAGGATTACAATTAGGATTATTAGGGTTTTTTGTTATAGTTTTTTTATATTAGGGTTTTATTGTTTTAGTTATTAAGATTATTGTTTTACCGCAAATAATATTAGGGTTATTTTTTGTTTTAGTTATTAGGATTATTGTTTTTTCTAACCTGTTTAACTCTCTTTTTGTTATAGATAATTAAGTCATGGATCCATCCGAAGATCATGGTCGTTTCGGTGAAGGTTTTCTTCAGGGCATGATAAGAGGTGAAATTCCTCTTAATATTACTACCAGCGAAGATATTTTGCTCGAGGAAGAGATATCCTCATATCTGAATCCATCCGGTGATGGACTAGAGGAAAACCTAATGTACCAAGGGGAAGACCAGATGGACGAAGGGCAAACAAATAACAACAATAATGATGGCCCCTCGACAGGATCCGGCGAGGTACATATATATATATAAAGTCTCGTGTTACGTCTATTCATTAACTGATCTAGATATATATTAATCACTCTCTCTTCTTCTTTTAGCCCACCGGATCGAAGAAATCGACAGCTCGAACGAAACGAGGGCCGAACAAAAAGTTGGATGGTAATCAGAGGTTCACCATCGAAGAAATAGATGATGATGGTGAACCGATTGCTCCAGAGAAGCATCGAAGGATATTTATAAATCAATGCGGGGTGCTTGTTAGGCACAACCTGCCGATCACCATCCAAGAATGGAATCAGTCAAAGAAATCCGGTGAATAATCTAGCTATGTCACCGGTGATGCCAAAGATGACCTTTGGCAGAAGCTCATAGCGCATTTCATACTACCTCCAGAGTATGAAGAATTTGAGGTAGATGGTATTACCCCAAGGCCGGGTGGGCTTGAAAATAGAGCGAAAGTGAAGGAGTGGGCTCTGAGCAAGATGGCTGAACTGTACCGGAACCACAAGAAAAGTTTATACGCGAAATATGTCGCAAAAAGAAAACTCCAGACTTCAAAGGAGTAAACGAGAAGTTGAGAGAAGAGTGACCCGATTTTGTACAGTACAAGCAATCTGATAAAGCAAAGGCAAAGTCGGCAAAGAACGCATTAAATGCTGCCAACAAGAAATACCATCATAAAATGGGGACATGTGGCTACAAGAGTGCCGTCCCTAAGTGGGAAACTATGGAGAATAACATGAGGGCTAGAGGCGTCACTCCTGGTACAGATGGATGGCCCGAGAGGTCAAAGCACTGGTGGTACGGGCACGGGGGATCCTTGGACCCAAAAACAGGGAAGACATTATTTCATGATGAAATTATAAAACCCTCCCAAGACCTTATTAAAATAATGAACGATGCTCAATTGGGATTGTTCCGTCCTGAGAGAGAGAATGACGAGCTGACACGCGCCCTAGGGAATCCTGAAAAGGGAGGACGAACACGAGCCAAAGGCGCCGGTGGCTCGTGGAAGAAAGGGTTTCCTCAGTACGAGGCCGCCATGGCCGCCGAGAAAGAAGGACCGGAGGCAAACCGGATCTGTGGTAGAGCAGACCTAGCTGATCCGAAGAACCTCATGCATGAAATTAGCCAAAGGCCGCCGTTAACTCACCCGATTCGATGATCCTGCATTGGATCTTAGCCAGCGGAGAAGCAGCATGGCTTCCACGGAGGTCCGGGATGATGATCAAGCACTTCTGGATGATGCACCGGCTCCTCACTACCCCGTGGATGATGTCAGAGAGATGGCACAATGTGAGCTACATCAGCCAATGAACAACCTGTCCTTCAAGGTGGCGATCGGCACTGCTTTACCTTGTCTACCTGGAGCACTCCACCATTCACTTCCGATTCCACCAGGCTATGCTCGTGTCACGGTGGATGACATAGTAGAGGATTTTGCGGACCTAGAGATTGAAATCGCTACGCCTGAAGGCCTTACGAAACTAGGAGATGTCAAGCGCAACATCATTCTATGGAATAAGAAGTACATCAAGTTTTTAGGCTCGGATCCAAGGCCACCGACTCCGAGGAATCGAAGTCCACCCCGCATCGAATATCGTCAACCTCCAGGTCCACCCCAACCCAATTATCGCCAACCTCCAAGTCCATCCCGCCCCACTGATGATCGCCGCAGCAGGAGTACATCAACTCGATCTCCGCCTCCGCGCAATACTCGATCTCTGCCTCCGCCTCCGTGCAATATTACTACCTCGTCGAAGAAACGGAAGTTCGACGGTCCCCTGCGCCCCACATCAAAGAAAGGTCAAACGACGAAGATAGTCGACATCCCGCCGGCTCTTCCAAAGAGACCTTATGACAAGACCGATGAGGAAACTAACGCGGATGTGGCTGCCCAAGTTAAGGCGCATTTTTCACCCAAAAATCATGAGCCAAAGCCGGTATATAATGAAAAAAACAAAAAGTGGGTTAAGTCCTTTCTTGAGCAACCATCCCAGATATCGATGAATCTGGAATCAGACTATGACCGGGAGATTATTAAGCAAGCACAGAAGAAAAAAATCACAAGTGCAAAAAGCGGGAAGCAAGTTGCCCAGCTCGGAGCACAGAAGAATCAATCGGTCACCCCGCTCAAAGTCATTTCAGACCTCGACAAGGCCTTCAGAGCTGAAATGAATATGGACATGCAAATAATGGACCCCAGAGCCCGTAATAATGCTTCACTTATGGGAATCACTGTATTGCAGGCCAAAGCACTTGCTAACAAAGAAAATATGTCTCTTGGTCAATATTTAGGCTATGAAGATACGCCGGTGGGTCAGATAGTACGGCAGTATGTCCAAGGGGAGCCTCTAGTCAGTAATGAGGAGCTCGCGCGTCTATCCACACATATGCGAAATCTGCACGAATGGTACATGTCGCAAGCAGAAAAAAAAAGCATCGGAAAGATTGGTTTCCGGTGCATGTTAGAAAGGAGCATCACTTCAAACCATACTCGATACAGGTTCAAATGACCGAACTGTTTCATTTATACAACCAGCGCGCCCTCGACAAATCTATCATTGGTTTCTACTGTCTTTAAGTTATTTATTTCTATAATTAAGTTTATAGCTCAGCTCGTTCATTGCATTTAATATATTATCCTAACTATATATCCTTTTGTATGATGATATTATATTCTGTAGAATAAAGATGCTTGAATGCAAAAGAGCTAGAAGATACGACGTTGGGTTCATTGACCCATATATCGTTAATGAATATACGTTAAAGAATCACCGCAAGGACGTGGAGGAAGACCTATGCAGGTTCTTAACCGAGAATAATTTTGTTAAGGAAATACTATTTCCTTACAACTTCAAGTGAGTGTTTATATCTTGTACACATTTTATTTTTGCTTACTGGATGAGCTATGCATGTATGCTTATGTAAACGTCCGCAGATTCCACTGGATCTTGCTAAACATTTAAGTTGACAACTCCCTAGTTAAAGTCCACGACTCATTAAGTTGGGACCAAGAGCAGTGGAGCGACATGAAAGCAATGCTCCATAAGTAATTTAAATCATTATCGCATTATATCGTCCTCTTCCATTCATTTCCTGATATCAAGTAACTAATAACTCCTTTGTTCATTTTCTTTGCCGAGCAGGTGTTGGACAGTTCGCATGAGAAAATACCAGGTCCATTCAAAGAGGAGTTAACTTATAAAATGGTGAAGAGTTTACAGCAGCCACCGGGAACTCATTTATGTGGATACTACGTCTGCGAGTACATCTGCAAGTTGACCAGTGAGCGGAAAGTTGACTCACATTATATTTATGATTTGCGGGAGAAACTAGAGCCAGACCAACGCATAAGAGCAATTCAAGAGGAGCTGGCAGGATTTATGATGAAGGACATCCTTGATGTACGTGGAGAGCATTATGCGGATGACGTGGAACTCGATTTGCCTTAGTCATCTTCATGTAGCTGACAATATGATATATATATTCATGAATGACCATGTAATTTCAAAACATTTCTTCCTTTTGATATGATTGATTATATGTATGCTTGCAAGGGATCGATTAATTATATAAATGCATCGGTGTGTATGTAGTAGCATATAATATGTAGACTGAAATATATGTTTGAATTATAGTGAAACACAAAACGAAAAAGGAACAAAATGGCCAAAAAAAAGGAAAATACACAATCTCTGCCGTGGCAGAGAAATGTGTGTTTCTCTGCCACGGCAGGAAACCTTTTAGTCACGGGTGATGTTACGGCCCGGGACTAGAGGGTTTCACCAAGTAATGAAACCCATGTGGCTGTTATCGTCATGGTCAGAGCGAGCCGGGACTAGAGGGGGGCCTCTAGTCCCATTTTGGCAGTCTCGGGCCCAAATCTGGGACTAGAGCCAGTTGCAGCCCGGTACTGGAGGCCCTTTTTCCACCAGTTAATATATTAGATCTTGATCATGAACGGAGCTCACAAGATCTATACATGAAAGCACAAGGAGGAGATACAACCATCTAGCTACTACATGGACGTGTAGTCCAAGGTGGAACTACTCACGCTTCATACCAGAGAAGAAGGCCTCCGGGATGATTTCCCCTCCGTCAGGGTGCAGGGAAGAACTACAGATCCCCCCCTCCCGATCTAGGGACGATGGTGGCGGCGGCTACAGACGGTTTCATGGAATATTGATCGGTTACCTAGGGTTTCTGCATTAGGGGCTTCTTATAGGCGAGGAGGCAAGGCAGGGGGTTCCCAGGGGGGCCACACCCTGCCCAGTCACGGGCCAGGCTTGGCCGCGCCTAGGGGTGTGGCCACCCTCTGGTGCCCCTCCGTCTCTCCTCTGGACTTCGTGTCGTCCACCGTAAAATATTGACTTTGGTTTTTGTCCCGTCCAATTCCGAGAATATTGATTTTCTGCCTTCATGGAGCCAAAAACAGAAGAAAACAGGCAACTGGAACTATGGCATCTTGTTAATAGGTTAGTTCCAGAAAACATATAAAACACCTGAAAGTGTAGACAAAGAAAAGCAAAGCAAAGTAGATACTAAACAAGCATGGAACATAAAAAATTATAGATATGTTTCCGACGTATCAAGCATCCCCAAGCTTAACTCCTGCTCGTCCTCGAGTAGGTAAGTGATAAAAAGAATATTTTTGAGGTGACATGCACCTTCACAATAAAGATCAAACCATTTGCAAGCATTGAAAGCTGGGATCAAAGAACTCTAAACATGTGCATGAAATATGGAGTTCTAACAGCAAGACAAAGCAACTATTGTTGCAACATGATAAGATACAAACAAAGATCATGAATAGCATGCATTGAAAAACGTTTGTTTGTTTCACATACAAAAAACATAGCATAGTGGAAATTATCTTGTCCCTCATAGAGTAGCAAATAGATGCATAGGACACCTTCAAAGTACATAAGAGTGACTAGATCAAATAGCACAAGAACAAGCAATACAACAATATGCATTAATCAATAAGTTTTGGGGCACTGCACATAGTACTAAGAATGGCCACTATGCTCTCTTAATGTTTCCTAAAGTTAGAAGGTGGAGACTCAACATAATAGTGGAAGAAAGGCCCTTCATAAAGGAAAGCAGGGATTTCAAGTTTCAAAAGGAGCTTCCAAAAACTATAGTACTTGTTAGCTTACAGCCCTCATTGCCCTTATCATAAGCATCTTGAAGTGGTTAAGGTTAAAGTGAACAAACTATGGAGTATATGCTTGACAAAGTATAAGTTGGCAATCTAAAGTCCCTTGAATATGAGGGCCACACATCATGCTACTCAACTTCAGTCACCTGTAAGTTCTTGTCATAGTAAGTACATGCGTATCATAGAGAACCACCAACGGGGTACCCCTTGCACATGGTACAGGAGTTTTCCCATAACCAAAATGATAAGGCAAGCAGACAATGAGCATCTTAGCGATCTTTTTATTTACTATGTGCATAGTATTTTATTGAGTATGCTTCACAGATAGCTCATTATGGTGATTCTGCAAGTTTCCACCATGATTAGGCATGGCTTAGGCTAGCGGCCCAGGCGTTTCTCTAACACAAAATTCATAACTCCATGGACTTACAAGCTCCCTTTTTATTTCACACCGGTGACATCCACACACAAAAGAGCATGATATCAACTGTGTACAAAGTACAAGTGCAATGTTGAAAACGTTCCCCATGACAGCATGGTTCTGCTAATTCCAACGTATAAGTGCAAGCATATACAACATAGACGACACAATGGTTCAAGTTTATTAGGGGCAAGGAATAAAAAGTGTGCTATCAAGTTCGTGAGCGCTTTAATCACTAAGTTTTCACATAACAAAATACATTTTAATTGGAAGATAGCTGAAAACAAGAATATACTTGGAATGGTGTAACACACCATGCATAGGATTTTATAGTGGAAACTTTGGAATAACTTGGTTTCTTGGGAGTTGGAAACATGAGTAGATCTTACTCATACAAGTGGAGGCTAGCAAAATACTAGGAGCAACCAACTAAGAGAGCAATAATGGCCATAATCATGCAGAGCGACAAAACAATAATAATCAAAGCATAGAGTGGTACTACAAGTCAAGTACTAAATGATCATAGAGGCTATGGTGACTTGTTCATAGTCATAACATGGTGTGAGCATGTGCCAAGTCAACCCAAACAAAGATCGAAGGAGAAACAATACTATGCTTTTATATGCTAAAACAACGCATGATTTCCTCAAGGAACACTAAGAAATCCCATTGACTTGGAGCAATCTATATGCTACAGCAATAATCACTAAGCATAAATTCAAAAAAACACCTATCATCGCATGATAAAGTCTAAGTCACAGCCCAAGCAAGCTCCTCTTGCACTTCCAAGCAAGAACTTTCTACTCCTTTCCAACACCACTCGACTTATTTGAAATAACATAGCGAGAGCGGGGGTCCAAACTACTTTACTCAAGCAAAACAAACAAACTAAGCAAAGCAAACAAAAACTAAGATGCTCCAAGAACAATATAACAGTGCATGAAACAATAAAAACGAAGTGTCTAGACAGACCTGAGCTTTTTATTGATGAAGGGGATGCCTTGGGCATCCCCAAGCTTTGACGCTTGTACCTCTTGAATATTTCTTGGGGTGACACCATGGTGGAATACCCAAGCTTGAGATTTTGTCCATTATTCATCTCATTACATCATTCTCTCTCTACACCTGAAATTTTTCCTTCATACAAAACTTCACACAATCTTCATTAGCAGCATTAGTGTATTCAAAAGATAATAGACCCTTGGGTTTAGCTTTAGAACAACAAGACTTTCACTAAAAATATAAGCTACTTAAGCAACTTCCATTAAAAAGCTCAATTCCCAGAAAGAGAACTCAAAAAGAAATCGATAAGAAGAAAATGCAAATAATGGCAGAAATCTGTCAAAATAGACCAGCAGGTAGAAACCGATTTTTTCGAAGACCTTATGTTGCTCAAATAAAAAAGTGTTGAACTACTGAAAGTTATCTAACATACTGCGGGATTTATTTGAAAATATCAGCTCAATCTGAGTTACATAGACTCCTCACGAATTTTTATGGTGGAGGACAGAAATTTGTTTCAGGACAGCAACTCCCCAAATCTTACTTCCCTCTCATTAGAGGTCATTCTTGGCACAAAAAGCAAACAAAAAAAGGATAAGGAGAGGTCATTATTGAAGTAATAACTTCCAAGACTCAAGAAAACTCTTGGGTTATCTCCCAACAAGTACTTTTCTTTAATGTCTTTAAGTTAGGCACAAGAAGCAAGAATAATCAAGTATTTTCAAATGAGGAATTAAGATCCATACTTGCAAAATCCTCAAATGTGAAAGGTATCTCATCCAAATGAGTTTTGGAGGATCCCTTATCATCCCTCTTTGGTTTACTACTTTCATCAAATTCAAGAATAATCCAATCAAAATTATTTTCAAAGGCTTCATGCATCCCAACAAGCTTAAAGGGTATGGGTATCTTAAATTCCTCTATAGGTTTGGTTTTATATGAAGAACCCACAAAATCTATACATGAGCCTAGCATATTAAAATGCTCAAAGACCTTTTTGGATTCCTTAGTAACATCATGGAACTCTTTTAGTAAAGTTTCAAGAATAAACTCTCTCTTTTCAGCATTCTTTTCTTCTTTAAGTTTTAGGAACATAATTTGCATCATGGGGTTTAGGCTAATAAACCTAGCCTCCAACATATGAACTAAAGAAGCTGCAGCAATCTCATAATTAGGAGCAAGTTCTGCTATAGATTTATCCTCAATATCCTCATGCTTGCTAACATGATTAAAGGATTCTTCAATATTATCTTTCCTAATTATGGAGCCATTACCAATTGCAAGATCCTTCAGGGCGAACTTGGGAACAACATGGTGAGCTAGGGCAAGGCGGCAACTAGAGCATGAACTAAATTTTTTGTGTTTTTGAATAAAGAAAGCAAACCAAACTTAACTAATTTTTTGGATTTTTTGATACAAAGAGGCAAACAAAACCAAGCAAAAGAAACTAAGCAAACTAAAAACAAGGTAAAGAGAAAGGAAGTGAAGGACTCCCCTTTTGAAGACGTCCTTAGCGTCCCCGATAACGGCGCCAGAAAACTTGTTGATGGCTCAGTTGATATGGATCATGTCGGCAACCCCAAGAGCAAGGTGTGAAGCAGCACAACAGCAAGTCTTCCCTCGGTAAGAAATCTAGGTTATTGAACCAGTAGGAGGAAGGAAATGTCACACAGGTGTTACAAGCAACGTGGAGACCTGCACAACACAAACTCAAGACTTTTCCCCAACTAATAGTGAGGTTGTCAATCTCACCGGTTGCTGTAACAAAGGATTAACTATATGGTGTGGGAGGTAATGGTGGTTTGCAGCAAGTAAACAGTAAGAGTAGAAGATGTATCGATGGTAAAGATTGGACCTGGGTACATAGTTCACTAGAGGTGCTCTCCTTAGATAAACAACATGGCATGAAGGGTAAACAAATTACAGCAGCACAATTGACAGGAACTAAGCAAGGCATAACAATGCAATACTAGACAGAAAGATCCTATGAGATTCGATTGGGCAATACTACAAGATACATAGACCGCCATCCAACTTCATCTATGAATAGAATTCCACCTTCAGGTTATCATCCAAACCCCCTCCAGTATTAAGTTGCAAGCAACATACAACTGCTTTAAGCAAAGTGTGTAGGGTAAACAATCCACTTGTTCCATGAATAAGAGACTGTTGTTTTCTCCCTAGTGGCAACAGCACATCTACAACTGAAGAGATTTCTGTCACTTCTCTTGGAAACTAGAGGCATGAACCCACTATCGAGCATAAATACCCCCTCTTGGAGTCACTAGCAACTACTTGCCAAGATAGCTACTAACAACGGAGAGCATGCAATATCACAAACAACACAGACATGATAGAATTATATAGACAAAACCATTAACCAATCTGACATAATAATCTCAATATCCATCGGATCCCCACAAACACAACATGCATGATTACAAATAGATTAGATCTTGTTCATGAATGGAGATCACAAGATCTATACATGAAAGCGCAAGGAGGAGGTACAACCATCTAGCTACTACATGGACCCGTAGTCCAAGGTGGAACTACTCATGCTTCATACCGGAGAAGAAGGCCTCCGGGATGATTTCCCCACCGGCAGGGTGCCGAGAAGAACTTCAGAACCCTCCCCCCCCCCACCCCGCCCCCGATGTAGGGACGATGGTGGCGGCGGCTACAAACGGTTTCGTGGAATATTGATCGGGTACCTAGGTTTTCTGCATCGGGGGCTTCTTATAGGCGAGGAGACGAGGCAGGGGGTGCCCAGGGGGCCCACACCCTGCCTAGGCGCGGACTAGGCTTGGCCACGCCTGGGGGGTGTGGCCACCCTATGGTGCCCCTCCGTCTCTCCTCTGGACTTCGTGTCGCCCACGGTAAAATGTTGACTTTGGCTTTTGTCCCGTCCAATTCCGAGAATATTGATTTTCTGCCTTTCTGGAACCAAAAACAAAAGAAAACAGGCAACTTCCATTGTGGCATCTTGTTAATAGGTTAGTTCTAGAAAACATATAAGAACACCTCAAAGTGTATACAAAGCAAAGTAGATACTAAACAAGCATGGAACATCAAAAAATATAGATACGTTTCCGACGTATCACTCATGATCACCTTCCTTCGGTTCTTGCATATGCCTTATGGCTAAGGGAACAAAGGTAACCTCTTTGGATCCCATTGTTTCCCATGATGTTGTTGATGTTGATGATGAGGTTGAGAATGATAATTATGATGATCATCTAGTTGATTATAATATTGCCTCTATTCAAGAGATGGGATAGATTGTCTTTCCCGCTCTTCATAGAAATAAAATTGCTTCCTCCAAATTTGTTGAAATTTTGACTTGTGCTATTGAAGGCAAGAAACTTATTGAGGATCAAGAAAATATTATTTTCTCAAAAGTATGAACATGAGCGTGAGTATGCTAACGAGATTTCTTATCTAAAAGGCTCTCTTTAAGAAGAACAATCCACCAAGGAATCTCTTAAGGAGACTTTGACTCTAGAGTTATCTAGAGTGAAGGAAAACCATGATAGAGAACTTGCGGTGGCAAACACCTTCAAAACTAAAAATTATGAACTTGTAGTTGCCCATGCTAAACTTGTTGAGGATTTTAAGCACCTCGAAAATGGCTCTCGAGCTGTTAAGAGTGAGCTCATCAAACTCAGCGATTCGTATGAGAAATTTAAAGCTTCATATTCAAAAGAGCTTGCCAAGTTGCCCTCACCTCTTGCAATAAATGATGATGCTTGTGATACTAACTCTATTTCTTGTGAAGCATCTATCTTGAAGGAGAATGTTGAGATAAAGGCTCAACTTTCTTTGCTAACTAGAAAGTGTGGGAAATTATAAGAAATTCATGTTAAGCTATCAATCTTGCATGAGGATCTTCTAGTCTCCCATGGTAGGCTAAAGTTAGCTCATGAGGCCATTGTGTCAAAGGTAATATCTAGTGGGCCTCATGTGGACATTAGCACTATATCTACTCCAAATGTCATATTGCCATGTGCTAGTCCTTGTAATTCATCCACTCATTCCATTGCTATATCTTGTGATGAATAACATTTAGTGCCTTGTTTCTCTAACAATGTAGCATCTACTTCCTCTAATATATTTGTTCACACTAACCATGTAGAGGAAACTAAAGAGCTCAAGGCTCAAGTCACTTCTTTGAAGAATGACTTGAAAAGGGTCATAAAGGTAAGGCCACACTCAACAACATCTTGAGTGTGAAAAAATCCCCCAATAACAAGAGTGGGCTTGGATTCAACTCCAATATCAAGAACAAGGCCACTATCAAGTTGAAGCACAAGGGCAACAAGAAGAATGGCTAAGATCAAGTCAAGAATCCGGTAACATTGTTTGCTTCAAGTGCAAGGAAGAAGGCCATCATGTCAAGTTTTGCCCATTAAAGAAGAAGCCCCTTAGCAAGAAGCAACAAGGGAGGCGGCCTCAAGCTCTACCTCTTGTTAGAGATGGGCCTCCTCCCAAGAAGACTCAAGCTCTTCCTCAATTTGTTTCTTCACCCAAAATGAAATATGGCAAGAGAAGAACTTGCTACATTTTCCGTGATAAAGGGAACATTTCTTCCTCATGCACCATTGGTAACTCCTCATCCAACCCTATCATGATTGATGATGCTTATTCTCTTCATAAGGATGAGGTTGGCAATGTGTTTGCCAGATTTTTTGGTGCCCAATGTGGTTTCAAGAAAAGAACCATTTGGTTGCGAAGCCTATTGTGACTAACTTCTTAGGAGCCAACTTGGTTGGGGACCAATAAGCCAAAACTTGATCAATAGGTGTGGTTGGAGGGCATTGGAGACTTGGCTACATCATGAAGAATTGAGGGATCTTCATCTATTATTTTTGTCAAACCAAGTCATGTGGATTATATTGCCTCTATCATATTTATAATTTTACTCCTTGCGGTAACATGTTCTTAACTAATTACATTGAAAGTTACTATCCCCCTTGTGCATGTGTTACTTTTTTCCTTGCATGCTTTTGTACATGTTGTTCCTTCCACATAATTATCTTGAGTTGTCAAGTATATTTGTGTATGTTGGGAGGCACACCGTGTATGTGTTTTTCTTGCGTTGGAGCCTTTCTTGATTATATTTGGTATCTTATTTGACTATTGTGAGAGATTAATGGACTATCCCATTTTGGGGGAGTGTTATGCTTGGGCATTCCACAATCCTAAAAATGTGTGTACATGAGGAATACCACCTAGTATTAATATTTCAATATTATCTAGTCTATATGTGGTATGTTTATCATGAGAAATTCAAGTTCTATAATGTCCATTAATTATCTATATTTTGATCATTTTACCTCGTGTTGAGATTTATGGTTGTATCACATTATGAGGGAGTCATATTCTTAGTGCATATTACATGCCTAGATAATGTGAAAATTCGAGGTTGTGTCACTTAGAATTGATATTGATAATTATCTAGCTCCTATGTGACATATTTGCTCAAACAAGTTCAAATTTTCTTGAGTGCCTTTATTGCTCATATTTTTTATCTTGTTTGTGAGAGTGTTTTTTGGTATGTGTTTTCTCATATTTGGATCTATATATCCTCATGGAAACTATTAGCTTCAAGTTACTCTAATCACTAGTGATTGTGTGACTATTGGAAGCTACCAAAAATCTCTTTAAGAGCATCAAGCCTAATTCTTATACTTTGTTATATGCTTATTTGTGTGAATATCATCTTGGATATCAGTGTGAACTACCTCAGTAAGATTATTTCCAATGCTTCTTATCCTTGGACAATTAGTACTAGATTTATGGTAGAATTTATTGATCATATTCAATTTGTCCTTTGCTTGATTTTTTACTATCTCTTGCCAATAAAATGTTCGGTGTTGTCTCCCAATCTTTCCTTGCCTCTTATGGATCTTCTTATTTTATTGGTATCCATTTGTGTTTCATTTAATGTAGGTAGTAGTGATGATCTCATTTGTGCGCATTTTGCATTCCAAAGCAAAATTCTATATAATGTACTATTTATGGGTAAGCTCTCCTATACTATTTAGAACACTCCTATTTATGCATATTTTTTGTTTCATATCATGTTTTATGTTCTTGGAAGTTCGTCTTTTTGTTTTTGGTATTTTGTGTCATCATGAAAAGTGTGCAGAGTTTGGTTTATTTGTTGGAACATTGCTCTTTTGGGAGTTGGTTTTGTCTCATTTCTTGTTTCTTGATTTGATCTTTTATAATGAGATAAATCCTTGAGCTTTTGTGTTCATGTCTATCTTTTTATTTTTGGACTTTGTCTAGGTCATTTGTTGAACTTGTGATCTTTCATGTGTTGAATTGGTTCTTTGATACAATTTGGACACCTTTTGTCGAGTCACACTCTTGTGTGTGCCATCTCTGTCTACTTGGTGTTTTTGTTCAAATTGTATCTCCTTTTTGGTTATTGAAAGCCTTGTGCATGCATATTTATTACATGTTTATTTTATAGCATGCTCGCTTTATTTGATCCAATATATAGGGGAAACTCCACCAAATCCCATTGTCTAAGATGTGCATGAATCCAATTTCATATCAATATGCACATATTTATGTTGAGTCTCTCCTATGTATTGTAGTTTCTCTAACTACGTTGGACCCAATATTTTTGGGGACCATTTTGTACTTAAATGTGTTTAGGTACATTTGAGATATATTGATGATTTCTCTCAATTTTGAAGAAGTGGTGCGTCCACGAAACTTGGAGGCAAGCTATAGGATGTTCGACGAACTCGTATCTACTATATCCTATCAATGATATCTCGGTAACAAGTATCTATTTCTCATGTTCGTATATCTTGCTTCCAACCGTTTGTGGGTTGCCTTCTAGCATGAATTTTCGTATTTGTATTTGATGTGGTTCTAGCTTTGGTTTGAAGAGAACTCCCTATTGCAAATGTGTGTAAGTTGAGATGAGTGCATATAATTGGGACTATACAAAATCATGCATATGATTCACCAATCCCAAATATGTCAATCTAGAAATTTTATTGCTCATCTTTTCCTCAATTTATCTCATGTGCAATAGTGAAAATTTGCAAGTTGTTTTTTCCCCTTTGTAATACTTGTTGACTTTCTCCATATATTCCATCTATATCCTTTTCCCTTGGTGATAGTTGTAATGTATGTGGTGTGTTGGTGTTTGAAGCTCATTAATGAACAATAAGATAAAATTGTGCCTTTGGACATGCTTTCAAGCAAAAAATCTTATTCGTATATGCTATGACTTCATTTTTATTTTCATGTGACTTCTTGTATATCTTCTTTGTGTGTGCTTGTTTCCTCATGGGCATATGTATTTGTGATGTTTTCCACTTAGAAACTTATACACATAAGAAAATATAATTCTAGTTGAGATTTTATTCCTTGGAGACCACCTTTCTATTTCTTTTTTATCCTTCGGTGGCTTCCAAATTTATTTGCCAATGAGTGCTTGTCTCTTGTGTTTGCATCTTCGGAACTCATATTTGTTCTCTCATGCCTTGTATTGTTAAATGAATTTGTATGAGTGGGGATTACATGACAATGCACTTTGTTCCCAAATACAATTATCATAATTAGTGCATAATCTTTGGGGAGCTCCTCTAATTCATTTAATAATGCTCATTTGTCTTCTTTCTAAATTGTTATGTTTCAAATTCTTATGGGGGAGCGAGGATTCCATGTTTGTGTATTGTGTATTCTAATATAATTATTCTAATTTTTGCAAAAATCTTGGGGATATTTTATATTTTCATCTAAAACACTCTTTTGCTCGTATCATAATATCTTGTTGTTTCCATTTGGTCTCATTTGTTGTTTTCAATTGGTTTGTCGGATCTTGTGATTGCTTGCATCATTTGTTGATGCTTCTTTCATTTTATTTCTTTGACAATCTTCGGGTCCTCAATATAGTTCTACTTCCTCCCAAGTATTCACCATTGGATATGTGTAAATGCACACCTTTGGAGGAATTATCACTATATTGGCCTTCTAGAACTTTTCACCCATTTCGGCAACCGATGCCAATGGGGGAGAAGTTTTAGAGGGTTTAAGGGAAGTTGGTTTATGCTTTGAGTTTGTTATTAAGCATTTTCCTTTCATGCTCTTGCATCTTTGTTGTTGCTTAGAATGTGCTATACATATAGGAAACTCCACCAATGATACTGATTGGAAATATATGCAATGAAATTCAAGTTCATCACACATGCATAGATTGTGGGGAGTTTGCTCTATATATTGTGGTGGTACCAATATCACATACTAGTGTAGTATTTGATATTTGTGTTATCATTTTATTCGTTAAAATTCCTTATATAAACCCTCTCAAAGGGATTGTCATCAATTACCAAAATGGGGGAGATTGAAAGATCATGTGGGCCCCCATGTTTGGTTTTGGTAATTAATGATGATCTTTATGGACTAATGTTTGCATTGAGTTGCACTTGTAGGAATTTTCCATTGGCATCTATTGGATAATGTGTTGGCTTCAAGGGTGGAGAAGAAGCAATGTCCAAGGGCTTTGGGCCTATTGGAATCAAGTAGAATAAGAAGAACAACAACAAGATGATGAATAAAGAAAACAAGATCAAGAGTGTGTTGAAGAAGATAGAGTTCCTCATGTGTATCTTCAAGACATCATCCTAATAGAGTTAGAAGAAATGAAGTTCAAGATCAAGATTCTCCATCTCTAGGATATATAATGCTTAAAGCTTGCCATCCTCGGTGATCATGGATTGATGAAGACAAGTTCAAAGAAGTGGTTTCCCCATGGTGTATGGGGGATAAATTTGCAAGTCTGTATCAAGCAAGCGCAAGAAAGAGCAATCAAGAAAAAAGTTCCATCTTGAGAAGGACAAGATCATATACATCAAGCTCAAGTGGAATGCTCAAGGCAAAGGTATGATCTTGATAGTTTTTACCTTTTTCCGGTCTCATGTTGTTAGTTGGAAAACCGGTTTATAGGATAGATAACCGTACTATCAAGAGGGGCTCTCAAGTGAGTAACTTGATCATATCTTTCGAAGAGAGCCCAAACCTTTGAATCCTTTGCATCATCCTTCTTGTTTCTTATTGATGAGATGATTTAGATCTTGTATTGATCTCCATGACAATCCCTAGTTCATTGAAAACAGATTCCATATGCATTTTCTATTGCGTTTTCGATGTTGGAGGTTTTCTCGGTTTGTATTTTATAGATAGGTTAAACCTTTTATCATTTGGTTCTATCCTACCTTGCTGGGCGATGATGGTTCCCTGCATAATATTCTATAGCGTGTTGTCCTCTTCAAAATGAGTCCAAGATCATCAAAATCGGAGTCCGGATGCAAAAGTTATGGTTGTTTTGGTGTTGATGTTTCTATCAGTTTCATGAGGGCGGAGACTCCGGTCTCGGGGAGCGGAATATCCGGCCCTGGTAGAATTTTCGACCCGAAAAGTCTCCGAACAGACAGCGGGAGCTTGCAGCTCTGTCCCCCTCGACCGAGATGTTATAGGGCCGGAGACTCCAAGGTTTAGACCCCGGAAACTCTGGTTTAAGTGCCCAACAAGGGCTATATTTCATGGGGAACCTATAAAAGTCCCCCTTCTCCCCCAAGGGGCTGGTGGCTTCTTTCCATTCTCTCTCCTCCATTGTTTACCTTGAAGATCTTTCCCTTTCTCTCTAATCTTCCAATGATTCTTGTATATTCTTGAGGGAAAAGAGAGAGGAGATCTAGATCCACATTTCCACCAATCCATCTCTCCTCTAAGTGAGGGGAACCCATTGGATCAAGATCGTGGAGTAATTTGGTGTTTCTCCTCTTTGTTCTTCCTCTCTTATTCCCCCATAAGATTTTGTAGCTTAGTTGCAATTTTAGAGAGAAGGATTTGAGAACTTGTGTTCTTGCCATTTGTATTAGGTGCTTCAGTTTGAGTTCTCCTCGGAGGATTTGGTTGGTGAAATCAAGAAGCTTGTTCATCTTGGGTTCTTGGAACTGTAGATGGTGGGTGGACTTTGTGGTGTGTTCTTGGGGCCTCCAATTAAGTTGTGGAGCTATCCTCAAGTTAGTGGCATCGGTGGTGATTATTGGGAGCCTACAATTAAGTTGCGGAGATTTCCCCAATCTTGTATGGGTTTGGTGACCGCCCTCAAGTGTCCCATAGTGGATCAGGTGTTTGCCGTGTGGTGGGTGTGCTCGGGAGAATAAGGTGAGGCCTCCTGTGGTGTTGGTGGTATTTGTAACGCCCACCCCTCCAACGAGACGTACTTCCTTGTAGGAAGGAACTCAGTAAAATAGCATCGTTCCCGCGTGCCTCGGTTATCTCTATACCCGAGCTCTTTAATTATGCACTTTACATTGTGATAGCCTTCGTGCTTTAAGTAATCTATCTTGCTATCACATTGTTGCTTATCTTTCTTAGCATAAGTTGTTGATACACATAGGTGAACCATAGTATATATAGGATTTGTGCTTCACAAAAGAAAACACTAGTTTTATTCCGCCTTTGTTAAGCATATCTCGTAAAAGTTTTTAACCGCCTATTCACACCCTCCCTCTAGGCGGCATTCATGATCTTTCATCATTGATCTCCAAATTTTGTTTCTTTGGTGGCTTTAGGTGTAATGTATCAAACCAATTTTCTTCCTAAAGCTATCTTTTAATTGTGTCATCCACCTGTGACGTGTTGGTTGATACAGCAATTTATTTTGTGTATGCACGATTTATGGAATTTAGTTTATGCTATGATATGCAGCCAAAGCACGGTTTTCTCTTCTCTTGTTATGTTATCTTCATCAAGTTCATAAGTATATCTTTTCTTCTCATTTTACAATACTATTAAAGAAGAATTACTTAATTTTGTATTCTTATTTAATATAGCATACAAAAAAATCAATTAGTTAAAATCTTACTATTGTCGCTATCCGTTGGGTGTAGAGGAATTTTATTGTTGCAATTGTAAGTTTATAAAATAAAATATATAGCATCTCCTTTATAAAAATAATACTGGAGACATCATTAAAATTAGAATTTTTATGTGGTTCTTACAATGCAAGGTGCTACTCACAAAAGAAAACTTGGTAAAAGAAATTGGCAAGGGTGTAAAAAATGTTGTTTTTATTCTCAATATAAATCAATACAACACTTGTTTCTGTCATGTCCTCTTGCAAAAGTAGAAGTGACACATTGTGTATATGGCTTTTAATATCACTCCTACTAGTATTAACAATTTCTTTGGGAATTGGCTGATGGGAGTGTCACAAAAGGATAAAGTTCAAATCCGAGTCGGTTTATGTGCTTTACTTTGGGCCTTATGGAACATACAAATTGACTATATCTTTAACAGAGCCAAAACTACTTGCTTTATGTAGGATATACCACTGCCTACACACTGTGTAGGCCTTTCTTTAGCCATTGGAGAAGCGTTAGGCTTTGGATACTAGGTGCATCCGGCCGGAGTCGGTTGCACGAGACTTATACAGCCAGTGCAGCTGGCATTTTGATCACGGAATACCATGCTAATGCAGAGACATTCCAAGTTTTCTTTAGTGTTTAGATGGTTGATACATGTCTACCTGTGATGTAATATTTTTGTAAACTCTTTACTCTAATAAATTGATGAAAAGGCCACATGCATCTACCGATGCAGAGGCCAGGACTAAGTATCCATTTCTAAAAAATCATTCAATTTGGCAAAAGGAACACTAAAGATTTCATCGTCGTCAAACAAAGGCTAACAAAAAGAGCATACATGTATGACAACATAGTATCCACAAGTCGGTTAAAAAGCATAAATTTGGGCAGTACAGTAAAGAAGAACTTATCGGACAGAGAATAAAATAAAATAAAATAATAGGTAAACTAAATATATTAGGCATAACAAGCATCTAGTTCTTGTATGGTGAATAATTAACTTTTTTGGAGTTACTTCTCCATACAAAAAAGAAAAGGCATTAACAAAAAGAAAATATTTGGGCTCCCGTAAAGAAAAAATATCTGCTTATGTTCGTACTCGCAAGTGGGAATGTGTTAAATTCGATTTCCATATAGTAGTTTAATGAAATTTATTGCAATGATCATGAAAATCCGTTTAAGCTTTTTTGCTTCTGATGGAAAAATTAGCAAAAATTTGCCTTGAAACTTACCTACAATAAGTCGTCGTATAAACATATAGAAAACTCCTTACATTATATATATAATCATCATGCTATAGGTTACAGTATATTTATATTTTCATGGCTGCAATTTACACATGGCAATTATGTGCTGCTAGGCTTGACAAAATTCTAGGACACCTAAAAGCTTTTTACGATAATCATGTATGTTCGATCACCAACATTGAACGACATGTCTGCATCTCTCAAAGAAGCGTCAGTATATTATCAATGCAAAGAGATGTTATGAAATAGACATTTATTTCCAACTATGGTCGTGGAGTGCCCACCACTCCCTCCGTCCCAAAATAGATGTTTCAGATTTTTTAAAATTTGAATAAATTTGATATCTTGTACTCCCTTTTTCCAAAATAGATGTCTCGGATTTTTCAAAATTTAAATATTTAAATAAATTTATAGATTCATCCAAATTTTAAAAAATCTGAAACATCTGTTTTAGGACGGTACAGGATATCAACAAGATTTAGAAAAGCTTGTAAAGGCCAGAGGTCATAGCCATCTCGTTAAAGGGGGGCTTTATTGTGGTGGGTGGGGTGGAGGCCTTAGTCCATCCCATCTCGTTCAAGAATTCAATGGGAGGCCCATTGCTCATTCACGTAAGATGTGGAAAACATTCTAAACAAAATGCATATAGTGCACAAATTAAATTTTTAAAATTGGACTTGTTGGGGACCTTCTGAAAGAAAAGGCCACCCTTTAAAAATTTGAGTATGCTGCACAAGTGTGGCGCGGACACGGTATTCTTTAGTAAAAGGCGAAAGAATAGTTCGCTTTGTCCTCACCACGCAGCTGCTTGAGTTGAATCTGTAAAGGGGGCGGTCTATAAGTAGCAGGCGGGGTGTGCAGCTCTTCTTAGGCTGAGCGATGTGGGATTATTCCTACGTCTCGTCTAAACCACGGAGCTTTTTTTTTTTTTTGAGCAGCTAAACCACGGAGCTCTGCCTTGCGGTAAACCAACAATCTCCCGCGTGGGCCTCAGCGTATGTAAATCCTAAAGCCTATTGCTGTTGGCCTGGTCTTTACGACCTGCAGCCCATGGTGTGCTTATTTTTTCTCCACGCCATATCCTAAAAATAAATCTAGCATGCAAGATCCCCCTTAACATGCAAAAGAGGTTTTAGCATGTTATAAGTTCTCATTTAACTGACCAAAAAAAAAAGATTCCTCTCAGCAGAAACAAAAATAAAGCTGAAGCCAACATTGGCAGAAACAATTTGAATTGTTCGGTGCAGATGATTAACTGTAGTACTGCCATAGAATGTGAGATCACCAGAGTAGGCGGGAGAAGAGTATAATAAACAGTTAAACACAACAACCAGCTGGTCCGATTAAAAAAACAAAACATTCTGTCATTTAGAGATGATTATGTGATGAAAACTTTCAAAGCTCCTGTATACAGTCTACGCCTATTGATTTTGAGCTACACGTTTTGGCCTACAACATAAACCCAATGTAAGTGGAAAACAGGCCAGGCAAAACTGACAACTGATATAGCAGCCTATCTATCATCTCGATGCCGCCTTTCCCTTTGCCTATCACGATGTCCAGCGTCTTCTCTTCTATGTCTATCAATATCAGGGCTCCGTGCCCTGCGGTCATGGTCGTCACTCTTGTGACGATCGTCCTTTCCACGGTCATCGTCTTCCCTGTGGCGCCGCTCACCATCGTGCTTATCCCTCTCATGTCGACCGACTCCTGATCTTCGTCTGTACTCTTCGTCGTCATCCCTGTTTCTGCTCCTGCTCTGCTGCTTGCTGCTGTAGTCACGGTCGTCATGCCTACCAGACCTTCGATCACCAGATCTGTTGTAATTGGGGTAGTCATCGTGCCGCCGACCCCCTCGGTCTTGGCGGCTCATATCATCTTCTTTACCTTGCCTGGTTCTTTTCTCCTCACTCTGAGTTCTCTCCCGGCTGTTCCTATCCCGATCAGCACGAGGGGGTAGGTCTGATCTCCGGTCATCTGCCTTTTGAATCTTTCTTCGGTCAGTTTTCTGATGAGCAGCATCATCCTCAAAGACCATATCGTAACTGCAACATGGGAGTATCATTGTCAGAGCATGTAACAATGCTGTCTAAAAATTTGTGTAAGAGAGGAGATGGGGAGTGACCTTCGACGGTTATTCACGCCTCGCTGAGTGTTTTCATCTTTCAGAACATAATTTGGGCCTTTGGTTTTCTGCTCAGCATCCTGATCACAATCCCGGGCAATGTGATTTGGAGCACCACACTTGAAGCAGCCATCTGCAATAAGAAATAACAGTATCATATAATTTTCGTTTGAGTTTCTACAAGATGCTTGAACAAGAAGGGCAGGTATCAAAGTTGGAGCCTCGCTTTGGTGAGTGTAAGGAGAACTTGCAATACTTTTCTGAGTTTGACATGTGGGACCCTGGTGGGGGCGAAAGAATCTTGCAGGATGTGCAGCTATAAACCAAACAGGTGACTAAACACATGACAACTTGCCTAACTTGGGGTGTGGCAAAAAAATGTGTGGCAACCTGTAGTTCACATTTCCCATTGGCTAACAAAACTCTTGCCAATCTAATAGAAACTATTATCATCACTAAATAAATTCCAGGCACCTCTCCTGACATCTTCACCATGCTCCAGAAGCTATTTCTAACGAACTTAACAAAGTATTGATAATGGTATACTTGGTTGCAAGGAACTGTTACATCCGCGACTATGCTCCACTTCCACCAAAATAAATTGTAATAAGTCTTATATGATCCTTCTTAGGAATTAGAATTAGGCCAGGAGTAGAGTTCACATTTCACGGTACATATCCCAGTAGCCAAGAACGCTTTGTTCACATTTCAGAAGTTTTTTCCAAATGAATTCACATTTCTCTCTGGATGTTGTAGAGCACATAATCTATTCTCATCTAATGTCTACTGTCCAGGGTGTAGTAGTACACATACCCAGCTAAATATTAGAGCCTTGTCTACCATAAAGAGAGTACACATTTTGAAAAAATAAATGTTGTGGAAAAGAACATGCGGTCAAGACCCTTTACCTTTCTTTGCATTTTGTTTGCTTTGTCTAAATTGACCCCACAGTTTTGAAACACTTTGACTAAAATCAACATGGATCCTCCGATCATCAATTAGACAATTGTCCATCTGCAGGCATACCTTTGAGTAAGCAATGTCCTTTATATATTGTGAAATGAAGAATGAAGAAATACCGACAATCAACATTATTCCAGGTCATAATTAAATATTTTAAGACAACAATGAATTATCAAAGCACTAACTATATTATGACACACTTCATTGAAGAGTAACTGACAGTACAATAGCACACAAACAAGAAGTGAAAAATGTGACTTAGTGGACAATTATGATAGAAGGATCTGCTAAGTGTAATTACATGAACCCAGGTAGGATACTAACCTTGAAAAATGCACGTTCACATGCCTCCTTTGCCTCAAATTCTAAGAAGAGATCATCAAGAGAAACTGTTAGAATTTTATCTTTTGAAAGTGAAACAGTTAGAATATTCTATTAGAAAATGCAGCTCCGATAATTAATACAGCGGAAATACAAAGTATTGACAAGATATATTGGTACACAACACTTATAGCCTTTCTATTATACCAAAACTGACCTTGAGACAACAATTGTGCCATCTAAAACCTTCTATGCATCTAAGACTCCCAATTTATTATTAAAACAGAAGCCATTATATTGAAGGTGTGCAAAATAGCTAATATATTTTAATGTTCATTATTTCCTCTTTTTACACCTCGCATTAGTTATTGGGCATCAAGCAACATCACAGTTGCATGTTGGTGAATTTTGTTCTGAACCTTGATTCGCAACAACTAACTTTGCTGGGATAGCCAGGTGGGATGGCTGTAGGGAGATGGGTAGACAAGTTGGAGAAGATATCCAGGTGGGATGGCTGTCGGGAAATAGAATTATTCATACGTGGTTGATTATGAAATAGCATTTCCCATAATCATATACATCCCTAATACGATAGTGCTCCCTAAAAGACTCATAACCTCCCTCTGTTCACATTTTGGACATTTACCATTATCAGTTACATGATGTGATTGTAGCTAGTAAATTCGAAACTCAAACATGCATACATCTCACTCTGTTTGGACCCCCGCTGCTGCTAGTCCAACACACATTTTGTCCCTTTTCCAGTTTGTTAGCAGACTGGATTATGCAAACTGTATGCATTACTAGTAATATTTGAAACTCAAACGTGCATACAACATCAACTATATGTCTATATCGCAAGCATATCTGACGTACAAACTGGAATCAAAATTCCTTACATAAATAAAACATTG
The DNA here is from genome assembly GCA_030063025.1 of Avena longiglumis. Taxonomy (NCBI): domain Eukaryota; kingdom Viridiplantae; phylum Streptophyta; class Magnoliopsida; order Poales; family Poaceae; genus Avena; species Avena longiglumis. Next base: position 13,002,337 of record CP125979.1, read on the forward strand.
CTATTTCTATTCAATATCTTCCACACGGCATATCTGATATCACTGTAGTACACAAGTTTTAGAGAATAAGCATACCAATAAAAGCATAGCATAAGCTATCTCCCGTCTTGAAGTCACGAATTATTTCAGCTCTGCAACCAAGGGATGTGGAGTTAAAGGAGAGCATAAACGATGAGATTCACATGTCAACTGAAGTTATCAAAGGCACTCACGATGTCACAGATCCAAAACGCGAGAAGATTGTATACAAATCTTCATCCTGCAAAATAATTGAAGTAGCAAGATTACTTATCCAGAAACATTATTAAGATAAAGGGGAAAATTAACAATTTCATTTAGGACGTCTAAAATTGTTAGCAACTAAATCACAACAGTATAAAAAAATCTGAACACATGCGGCAGTGCTATGTGTTCCAAGCTGCCAGCAGAGCACGACGATAAAATAAAATAAAGGTCTAAAGAAGCCGAAAACTAGGCAAACGGTGATGAACTAATACTAACCTGTGTCACTGGATTGAGTTTACAAACAAATAAGACATTGTCTGGTGGTTTGACCTCAGCATCTGGAATGTCTCCAACCTGAACAACAGGTGTTTCATCAGTCATGAACACCATGAGTAACTAAGAGTATTTATGAGTAAGCTGATGACTTTGATATGGCACCAGGACATACGCTCTCAAGGATCACTGCATTAGCATGTGCTTCTTTAGAGCGGATCATCTCCTCAAGCTGACCAGGATCCACTGTTTCATCTAAAGGGACCCAGCTATCTTCTAGGCGATCTTCTGCAACCTGTGTATTTGCAACAGGAAGAACATGACATATTCACATCAAGAGAGGAGAGGGCATCATATGGCGTTAACATAAGCTCTTTTATAGGTCTAGAAGACTAAAATGTCCATTTTGTATGTAGAATAACTCGGTATATACGAATGTCATGACTCAAATTACCTCATCGTGTGGCTTTCCTAACGGAGAATTCTCAGGAATAAGTTCAGCAAGTTGAGGAGGATCATCAAAAGGATCATCCAAGATGTATGTGTGTTTAATCCTGCATAATGATAATTGGCAAACAGTGAGCAGGCAGAAACAAAGAAAGCAAATAAGTTGTGCAAAAAAATATCCTGATTGGTTGTGCCCAAAAGGAGCGCATGGAAACCAAGCCAAATTTTATATAGATCAAAATTTGCAGCTCAAATTTTGGCAATATTTGTCTCCAAAAATGAACTGGGAGACAACCAGAACATAACCTTAACGACATTTTGCATCAAATCAAACAGGGACAAGAGAAATTAAGCAGCCATAATTTAAGAAGGCTGGCAAACTTTCCGCTCTCTAGGGCATCAAACCAAACTGCCCTGTTCTTTGGTAGATATGCCCTAAATATGCAGTTTACCAAAGGTGTGAAGAAATATTCCACCTTATGTCCTTAAATGGTCTTCCTTTCTCATCAACATATGCTTCATTTATCTTTGTCAGTGTCTCAAAACCTACACCTTCAGCAACTTGCCCAAAGATCTGCAATTGACAGAACAAAGAGATGTACTCATTAAAGATAAAGCAATTACCAGCCTCCCATCCATCCGGGAAAAACAGTGAATTAAGGTACTACTTACGGTGTGCTTATCGTCAAGGTAGTCGATGTCATCACGCAAGGTGAAGTAGAACTAAAAACACAAATAACGATTTAAAGGTTAAAATCAGCATCGAAGGCCATCAGAAATGAATGATCAGTAGTGGTGTGTTATTGTACCTGTGAGGCATTGCAATTCTCACCAGCACTTGCCATAGCAATAGTGCCAGTTTTTGAATGCCTCAGTTCCGGACGGATCTCATCGTTGAAAAATCGAGCTTGATCACCATAAAGGAACCTGGAGAAACAAGATTCAGTTGACAGACATATCTTTGATAGTAGTAACACCACCCTAGATTGAAGTAAACATTGGACACAAATGGCCAAATTCTACTGCGCGGAGCTTAGAAACATAAATACATATAGTGAGAGTTTCCGTAAAAGAATGCTCACTTGTACACAGAATCACCTCCGCTGCCAGTCCCAGTCGGATCCCCAGATTGTGCCAGAAAATCCTTCTCCACCTTGTGGAACAGACAGCCATTGTAATACTTCATTCTGTTAAGTCAAAGAGAATAATGCCAAACAATGAGTGCCCATTGCCCTGATTAATCAAAAGAACTGGCCTCAATCAGTTGGTGGGAGTATGGTTGTACACCCCCACCACGCAAGCCCTCTTCAACACGAATTTGGGTGCCTATTTCTTCTAACAAAGAAAAGTTACCTAGTTCCTCCTAGGTGATTTCATTTTATACTAATGATTAAATCCATGAACTCCTTCCATCCATTATTTTGTGGTAAGAGAAGCAGGCACATTTCTAATCACTGTCATTTGAAATACTAAATCTGCAACAGGGTGGAAACAAGTCACCTAAAACACACAAGAGCTACATCACAATAAGGCAAAACCTGCAGACAATCTCAATTCAGTTCTGATAAACTCAATTACTCAAGGGAAGTTATGAAACAACCATAACAGCTCTAAGCATCAGAGAGCAATCCTCTAATGCACCCTAATATGGCACTTGCTCGAAGTGAAGCATAATCAGGCACCAATCCTCTTACCCCCAGTCCAATAGACCTTATAAGATGTTCACGTCATCACTAAACAGGTTAAAACGTTTGCAACCAGAAAGCGAGCACCTAGAGGAACACTCACAAAGCTAGGGGAACACACAGGTCGCAGCTCCAACTAGAAGCGGCCTCGAACCAGTCCACACCCAGAGCGACACTAGATTGCAACTAAACTAGTAGCTTTCGTGCCCGCGCGACATCTTCGTAATGGAAAAATAAATCGATTTGAAGCCATTTGCCAATACCACAAGAACCAATCTGCGGATAGAACAGGAAATGGATGCAGGTGCTTACTTGCAGAGCTTGAGGAAGTTCTTGGTGGTGAGGGGGCACTGGTCGGTGTGCAGATCCAGTTCGATGTCGCCCACGCTCGTGACGATCAAGACCGACATCGTCGCCCCTCGCTGGAGGCAACCAAACTGCGGCGGCGGGTGGGGCGCTGGATGAGATGCGTGGAGTAGGCGGAAGTTTGGTGGAGCTCGTGCTTGGGAGGAGATTGTGCGCCGGCGAAGCGCCGCCGAGGAGGCACGCCGTGACGATCCCAACCCTAACTTCTTCGAAAACAATCCTCGCCGAGGAGGGCTTGCTTTGGAGAGACAAAAACTCTAGAGGGGTTTCTGAAAAGGGTATGCCGCCGCGAGGGGATCTGGGACGTCTGTGGAAAATCGGACGGGTCACATTTATTTTCATTTTGGAAACATGGCGGTTCAAAATTCAGATACTAAGTTATTCATGTTTTTAAACCAGTTTCATGGCTGTTTTACACATCTATTTATCTTCGATATTCATAAATAAACCGAAAAGAAGTTCGTTTAGTCAAGTTTCTTTTTGAAATTAAGATTTTTTCAGTTAACCGTTGGTCTAGCTGTTTTTTTCATTGAGCTAAAGAGGTCTAGCTATCGAGAGCACATCGTTTGATCCATTTTAACCACATGCCATAACAAATTTCAAGTTGTAGTTCAAGTCCCTTTGCATAGTTTTCTTTCTTTTGAATACGAGCCAAATTATTTGTTCCTAATTTATTAGTTAAATCAAAATATCATTTCCCGACATAGCCAGCATGTAGTTGCCATGTATGTCAACACAATAGAGGATGTGAAACATCTACCACAACATCCATGTGGATAAGCCTCAAATCACTTATCCCTCTAGTTGTAGATGGTCCTACAATACAATGCCACCCAAAAGATAAAGTACATGAATAGTTCCATCCTCTAATCTAGTAAAAGCTCTAGATCCACGATTTTCTCGTGGACCACAAACCAGTGGTAGTTAGGGTGTGTTTGTTAGCCGGTTGTGCAATCTCACCATATCCAAGCTGAGTCTAGCACTGTCCACCTCAGTTGAGATTGAGTTTGGTGCGTTTATCTGGCCTCAACCGAGCTCACTTGGGATTGTGTTTGGTGCGTTTGTCTGGCCTCAGCCCTGCCACACAAAAATGAATAGCAACCAGGTCCCTGGACAAAAAGAAAAAAAGCAATCGGGTTTGTGTGTGGTCTGGTTGGGCTCCGGGCGGCGAGGGAGCCGCCAGCGAGCACCGCCGCCATGTGCCGAGCCCCGCCACCACGCGCCATGCCTCGCTGCCAAGCCTTGTCGCCGCCAGGAGGCCATGCGTCGAGCCCCCCCCCCCCAAATCCGCCGCCAGGAGGCCGCCGCCTGGATCTCGCGAGGTGCTCGTCATGAGCTCGCGCGATGGACGATCCAGGGACGGGGTGTGGACTGCTCCTGCTTAGAGACCGGCAGCGCATGTGGCTGGGGTGCAGGAGGAGGGCAGACGGCAGGGGAGGAGGGGGCGCCAACGGGAGAGGAGGCGTGCGATCGGTCGGGAGGAGATGAAAGCGCTGGGCAAAAAATGGAAACGAGAGAGAGATGGGGGTGGGGGGTCTAGGGGTGGGGCAGCGACGCTGGCCGGGCCATGGTTAACCGGTAGAAAGCTCAATTTGAGCTTCTCTACTCGGCAGGGCTGAGAGGCGTTTTCGGGGTGAGGTGGGCAGTGCCGGACAGGACCGACCCGGCCTAACAAACAACAAAAGGTTGGATGAGGTGGGAGTATCTGGGTTGGACCGACCTAACAAACACACCCTTAGAGTAGCAAGAAAAAATGATGCTTCCAAGAAGGCATGACACGGATATCTATACAAGATTAGAACAACATTTCATGGGGAGTTGTCGTCTGCATCAGCAGTTGATGCCAATAGGTTAATAGCTCCACCACACACTACTCTGGCTTAAGCGCGTCCCAAGTACCTAACAGACGAGACCTGCGCAAACATCGCCACTCCTCAAGGTGCTTGACATAGTGTGATACTTTGCAAACATATACCTCTATCTGTATGTTGTGTTTTGGTGGGAGAGTTACTCTAGGAGGTCTCTTTGGTTCCATGGACTAGTTAAATGTGCTCTTCTGGGTAAAATTACATGGACTAAACAAGTGTAAATATGATTAACAATGCGAAACTTACTTTTTTAATGAATGCAACTTTCATTATATTAAGTGAAAATACAATAATGTTAACTATAGCATCGAAGGAATGCTCAAGAAAAAAAGAGGAGAGGGGGAGCAACTTCGGAAGCTCGCGAATAGAAAAGCATGCATCGAGTACTAAAGAAACTCCCCCTTGAGGTCAACCTTCCACAATGCAATAACATCCTTGATCAGATGATGAGAAGATGTTAATGGATGGGTCACATTTTGGAAGGTAGGACATTTCCTCTCATTCTAGCGCATCGCTAGACCAGAACCATAGTCACATTCAATTTTCCTTCATTGGGGGCGATCATGTCGATAGCTGGTTGCAAACCCACTACGATTGAAGGAGCCAAGTTTGGTTGGTGTAGGATCAGGTTGCAAACAAATGAAGGGGCCATCCAAGATGGTAATGGTAGAGAACGCAAATGGTGTTTTGGGGAATCGCACACTGAGCCAACCTTTTTGCGGTTAGGTATATTCCCTGGATAGAAATGTAAGTGGAGATTGAGCTTTGCAGGGACCCCTGGTTTACAAATCAATTCGGTGAAAACTTGGCCTAAACATGCCTTGAAACTAAAATAGGTAAGCAACTGAAAGAGAGTACTTCTTGTCAATAGTCCACTTCTCTAGAAATTGATCATGCTCATCACCGAAGTGCAGGGCTAGAAGTGAAGACCAAAGGTGGATATAGTCGGAGAGGACATGTGCACTGGGCCTAGGCTTGATAGTGGCCAGCGGCACAATCCAACGATTATAAAAGGAACAATCCAACGATTATTAACGATCACATATCTCAAAGAGCATTTCCTTCTTAGGTGTGCTTGAAATGGCATGGGAAACTATCATTGGGAGAAACACCGTCGAATCAATGGTCATGCCAGAAAGAGATTTTTGTGCCATTTCCAATCACCAATATGGCAGATTCTTTGAAAAGAGCACTCGAATGGGGTCTGAAAGGATATGAATAATGTGCCAAGTCTTGTCTTCATGCACAATCCTGTCACAACCAGCAAACACGTGGGACAACATTGTGGACGATAAGGTCACAATTTCTAACCCCAAGTGATAAGACATTTGGCTCCTGAAACTTTGACATTTTTATTGGAAAAGGGCGCATTTATTAAAGATAATGTTTATACCCGGCCTCTGCATAACCAAGATGCACACAACCACACGACCGACAGAGTTAAGGTAAAAAGTATACAAATATTACACAAAGGCACTATGAAAATAAATGACTAGTATCTAAGACAGATCAATCCTCAAATCACGAGGCCATCCATGTTGGGAAAAATATCCCTCGCCGTGTCCTCCAATCGCCTACATCCCTCCATAAATAAGTCGCGGAACTCGAAACGTTGGAGAATCTTCCATGAACGAAGGATAGCCGTGGCTCGATAGATAACCTGTAGAGGAGAAGACACAATGTTATTAAAAATCTTGTCATTTCTACATAGCCATAGCGACCATATAATGGCAAGCGCTCCCACCCTAAACAAAGTTCTGTACTTATCAACAATTCCATACAACCAATTACCAAAAACATTGGTTCTGAACGTATGAGATAAACGAAGCTATTTGGATGAATGACCATATAGAGCGAGCAAATTTACAATGGAAGAATAAATGGCGAATTGTCTCATCTTGATGACAAAAACACATTGTGTACTTCCATGCCAATTCCTTTTGCAAGATTATCTTTTGTTAGAATTACCCCTTTCAGTAAATACCAAGCGAATATCTTCGCCTTAAGGGGTATTTTCATATTCCAAATTTTATTATTATCATTAACATCGTAGGGATATCGGGTTGGATCAAGGCTTTGTATAGTGAGCCAACAAAATTTACCACTTTCTAGTAATTTCCATTTGAACACATCAATACCGTCCGATAATTGTATTCTGGATAATCGTAATAGTAGATTGTTCCAAGATACCAGTCTAGGACCGATGAGACTTCTTCTGAAAGACACATTAGGAGGATAATCTTCCAACACCGTGGAAATTGTATCCCTTTATGTCTAACAGTTGAATATAGAGCCGGATATTGTTCGCGAAGAGTAGAATGGCCAAGCCATCTATCTTCCCAAAACCTAATCTGTGATCCATCTTTAATCTCGAAAGCACCAAAACGAAAGAAATGCTTCTTGGTGGCCATAAGACCGCCCCAAAATGTGAATCACGGGTTTCCAAACCACTTGAGACAACCTGACCTTGGACCACATATTTCCTCCATAACATGGTTTGCTAAACACCATCTTCGTAAGTAGTTTAAAAGCCATTTGCCCAGAGTGCGATGTTTTGACTTGCATATCATGTATGCCCAGTCCACCAAATTCCTTCGGGCGACAAACCACATTCCATTTGGCCAGTCGATATTTCTTTTTCTCATTATCCCCTTGCCAAAAAAATCTTGAACGGAAATAATCCACTTTGGTCAAGACCCCTTTTGGCAATTGGAAGAACGAGATCATATACAGTACCATGTTAGTGAGTACTGAATTTATGAGTACTAGTCTTACACCAAGGGATAACAATTTACCTTTCTAACTAATAAGACATTTATGTCACCTTTCCTCAACATATTTCCATTCAACAATTGTGAGACGCCGATAATGAATCGGTATTCCCAAATAATTGATTGGAAATCGCCCCACCATGACCAAAAAGTTCGATATAGGTGAGCCTCGTTTGGGCCTCGCCAAAACAATACAAATCACTCTTATAGAAGTTTATTTTAAGCGGATAGCTGCTCGAATGCCGATAATATCAATTTGATTCTTAGCCTTCTCGGATCATGTTCCATAAAAAGAATTGTATCATCGGCGTATTGAAGAATAGAAAGTCCACCGTCAATAAGATGTGGAACCACTCCTTCAATTTGACCATCAGCCTTAGCTCTCTCAATAAGGATAGCCAACATATCAGCCACTATATTAAATAGTAAAGGCGATAGTGGATCCCCTTGTCTCGGTCCTTTCTTGGTTTGGAAGTATATGCCAGTATCTTCATTTACTTTAATGGCAACACTACCCCCAGACACAAACGACTGAATAAGAGAGCGCCACTCCTCAGAAAAACCTTTCATGCGGAGAGTTTGCTAGAGGAAAGACCATTTAACTTTGTCGTATGTCTTCTCCAAGTCAATCTTGAACAATACACCATTTAATTTTTTTGAGTGTAGTTCATGGATTGTTTCATGCAAAATTACAACACCATCTAGGATATTTATTCCTTGCATGAACGCGGTTTAAGACGGGCTAACAACATTTTCAAAGAATCGAATTTAGTCTAATCGTGACAACCTTCGTAAAAATCTTAAAGCTAACATTAAGTAAGCATTGACGATATTGTTGTATCGTGTATTGTTAACCTTAGGCAAGAAATTATATTTCCAAAGTTAAGTCTAAAGAGATCCAATTGCCCGATTTGTAAAACCCAAACAAATTCATCGATCCTCCTTAATAACATCCCAATTTTTGGTAAAATTCATGGAAAGCCATCAGTCTCGGTGCTTTGTTATGTTCCATTTGAAAACCGCTTCCTTGACCTCTTCCTCGGTATATGAGGCGTTAGAAAGTTGTTTTCTTCATCAGAAACCTGAGGGATATCTGACGTTTGGGACTCATCCATAGAGAAAGAATTCTCCTCTGGGGCCCCAAACAAAGATTTATAATAAGTAGTGATATATGACTTCAGATGCTCCTGTCCCTCAATCATACCTTCATCTTGAATCAGAGAATGAATAAGTTTCTTCTTATGCTTGCCATTGGCAACATCATGGAAGTTAGTATTCGTATCTCCTTCCAGGATGAATTTTGTTTTAGAGCGTTGGTACCACTTGAGTTCCTCCTCACGCAGAAGTCGGGCTATCTCCGCATTCGACTGGCTTTTGAGCTCAATTTCCTGTGCAGTTAATGGCCTGACTTCTGCGGTAGCTTCTAAGTCATCAATTATAGATGTAAGGCGTATTTTTCGGTTTTTAGGTTACCAGCTGTGTGTCTGGCCCAGCCCTGAAGGAATTTGCGTAAAGTACGCATTTTATTATTCCATCGAAGAATAGGCGTTTGGCCACCGACCGGTTTTTCCCAAATATCCTTAACCATCTCATAAAAACCATCACGAATCATCCAACCGAGTTCAAATTTAAACTCATTCGTAGACTTTCGTGGCGGTAATCCAAAAGATAAAAGTAAAGGAGCATGATCCGACAAAGCATCGATATATTCTAGAGCGCGAACAGTTACCATAGGGAACTTTTGTTCCCAGTCAATATCCATAAGCATTCTATCTAGTTTTTCGTATGTTGGCTCCGGAAGACTATTAGCCCATGTAAATTGCCTTCCTAACATTGTAACCTCTCTCAAGTCCAGACTGTCTATAACAGCATTGAATAGAAAAGGCCAATGTTCATCGAACCCGACTCTTCTCGTGAGGAATCTGAGCAAATTAAAATCCTCCTATAAGAATAGGATATGGATTATCCTTGCCAAATTCACAAGCTCATAAAAGTCAGCCTTATAAACATCTGGCGGCCCCATATCTGCGACTAAAGACCATGTGAAATTGTCACCTTGTTATGGATATGGAGTTTTATAAAAAATCTCCCACCGAACTAGCTAAAACTTCCATAGTCTCATCTCCGACGCCTAACAGATCCCCGGATCGGCCATAGCGGGACGTGATATCCACGTAAAGTCCACTCCACCAGAAAGGCGATTGAGTAGGGCTTGTGAAAAATCCCGCCTACCAGTCTCAGAAATACCCAGAAAATCCAAATTATAATCTCTCACACAATCAGCAAAGAATAAATGTTTAGCCAAGTCCCGAAGACCTCTGCTATTTGAAAACATTCCATTCATTGAGAAACTATAGAAGATTTGGATACACGGGATCTCTTTCGCAACCACTGGCTCTTTGATTTTCGACCAGAAGCTTTCAACTCATACATAGAGGCAAGCCCGGTCTCATCAAAGTCCACCTCCAATACTTCACCAACTAAGTGAGAAAGGAGTTGACCATCTACTGTGGCATGCAACTCATCTTCCTCAATTAGTGAAATATCAGGAAAAACACCGACCTTAGGAGTAACCGTTAGACGGTCAACCTCCATGTGTCGCAAAGCATTAGCAGAAAAACAAACTTCCTGTACAGGTCTACCCAAACTAATTCCAACATTGGCTAGCTTAGAAGACATAACAGGAGTAGAAAAGGACAAAAAAGACTTCGGAGAACTCATTATACCTGGCGAATCTAAGTTCCTCTCCGCCTTACGTCGCATGGCCTTGATCATGGAGTCCTCATCAGTCGCAGACGCCCCAGAGGCATCGACTCCATGGCGCGCGCTCCGCCTGAAGGTTGTGCCACTCACCTGCACATCGACTGGCGAAGAAACCCGTGGTGGAGACCGAGAGAACCCAGACCCCTCCTGGATCCGGTCGCCCACATCACCTGCCGGAGTCTCCTGATCCACCAAAGTGGGTGAGACGACCCCAGGCGTCCCTAGGTCCTCCCTGACAAGGGGGACACGGTCATCCTCGTCGTCATGGTCGGCCAACCCCGCCTGGGTTGGACCAAGCATAACAAAGATCCTAGTCGAACACGATCATGGTCGACCCCTCCTGGGTCAGCTTCCGCGAACACACCGAAGGAACCACCTCCACAAGAACAGGAGTGGAAACAGGAATAGATCTGCCCAAAATATGTGTTCTGGACCTCGCTGGCGAAGCTGGACAAGACCGCCGAGCAGGAATGTAAACTGAGCGAAGAGCCTCCTGTAACTGAGCCTGAGAAACGCGAGGCGCCGAAGTAGAACCCTTCCCGCGAAGAGGGGAATCCAAAGGAAGAGCATCCAGAAGTTGACGCCCTCGTGGAGTAACCGGATTAGCATTAAAAGGGGTGACCGCAAGCACCCTCTGCACCCCCTGACTGGTAGAAGAAGGCGCAGAAGTCCCCTGCACAGCCGAGGAAGATCCAGAACCCACCCCTTGAGTGGTAGCAACAGCCTCAGAAGTATCCATAGCATCCTCAAAATGCTTCCCATTAGCCTCATCATCTCCTTTTCTCCACAAGAACGGAACAAACTCTGGTTCCGGAATATAACCCTCAGGTTCAATCCGGAAGCGAAACTCAAATACCTTATGCTTGACCACGGCATCTGACACAATAAAGTGACCAAGTGAATCCTTCGCCTTAAGAAAAACCTTCGTATCAAACATCTCCACAAGAATACGGACGACCCCCCGCTTCCGCATGCTGATCAGATCCACATCAAGCGTGTTCCCCATGAGTCCTCCAACAGCCCACAAGCCCTGAAAGGAACGCAAAATATGGGGTACTCCCTCCACATGTAGCCAAACCTGCTGCATCTCAAGCTTATGCGGCACCTCCTCCATCCTGTAAACCGAGAAGGTCAACTGAGCGGTATTGAGCGGAACAGTCATCAGGATTCCATCCACCCTGTCCAAATCCTCAAAAGTCGGGAAGCTCACTAAGAAGGTTGAATCTCCATGTGGCACTGCCTCCCACTTCCACTGAACCTGCACCTGACACCGCCTGGCAATCTGCCGCTGAACGACCTCCGCTGAAACCATCGGGCCAGAAACGCGTACCAGAGCAATAGGGGTCTTACTATGCGCAAGATGATCCCGAGTCACAACATCCGGAATCTGGGTGAACAGAGTCTGATCACTGCCAATCCCAGCCATATACGGAGTCATGCGTGGCTGCTTCAACACCGGGCATCTCAAGGTGGGGTGGGTGACACAATCACAAATGTAACAATAGTGGACCGCCTTACAATCCTTAGTAGCATGTGTATTAACCGAGCATTTCTAACAACGAACAAATTTTTTATTCTTCTTGCCAACAATATCCCCAGATGGTACCTCTGGACCCTGTGAAGTGACTACCGGCGGTTGGATCAGCTGCTGATCCTGCGGATTGTACTGTTGAGTGAAAGGAGCGGTATAAGACCCAGGTATCTGCAATTGCGGAACCCCATACTGCTGGAACCCCTGCTGTTGAAGATGAAGCTGCTGATCAGGCTGGGCATGAATGACCGGCTGTGCCCCCCGTGACGGTGGCTGCTTCTTATTTTTCTTCCTCTTCGGAGCAGCAGGCGCCACAGCGCCCACTCCCACAGCAAACGGCGGCGCAGGCTGCGACGGAGCCCCACCCGACTGATTTCAGCGTACATCCCACCTTGGAACAGGGGACCGGCGCTGCCCCCGGCATGAGAGACGCGGACAGATGACCAGAGAACATAGGTACCGGTCCACGAAATGGCGGTTGCAGAGGCCGAGACGGGGTAGCCTGGATCGAGTTGAAGTAGGCCGCGGGAGGGCTAAACTGAACCCCCGGTGGAAAGAGCGGAGGTCCCGACGCCTGCTGGTACGAGCCCGGCACGACAGCAGGTGCCACAACATGCGTAGAAGGGACCGCGACCGGCACCGCAGAATTACCGCAGCAGCCCAGCAGTGAGCAGTCTGAAGCGGCTGCAGCAGGAGGCCCGGCATGGGGCGCCTGATTTCCGCGAGACACATGAGTTGGAGGCGGACCCCTAGGGTTAGCACCTTGGCCCCTCCCTGACATGGCCGCCGGAGACACGACCTGAGCAAAGGACCTGCTTGACATACCGGTGCGAAAGGAAAGCAGGTTGCTCCATGATGATTTGTGTTGTGTTTCACTTCCTAAACCTAATGGACACCAGGTGGAAGGTTTGGAGCGCAATCTTCTTATCAAACTTGTCGAAGAGGGGTTAATAGCTAATTTTCAGATACCAAAACATTGACGGAGGCATACCCAGGTAAGAGCGGGGTGTGGGGGGGATGGTAGCGGGGTAGAGTATCGGTTGCAGGATAGGTGCCAGATCCATGCCATGGCATCGAATAGGAACGATGTTGTTCTTTAGGTTGGTTCTCAAGAGGATGAGACCGGATGATGATGATAGCGCCATCGGCTTATAAAGAGGTTTTGTGAATTTGTGATGCACGATTTGGACCCCGAGGGGTTGATAGGGCACGAGAAAAAAAAAAGAGCCATGCATATACGCAACGGCTCAAATCATGCATGCATGCATATACACCACCAAGATGGTAAAAGACTAAAATGGTACGTATGTCGGTTTGGCAAAAATCTCATAAATTTCTCCTAGTACGATATAAGTACGTACGATAGATCGATATATACATCACGACATACGCAAAATCAGCTCTACCTATTTACACACGGCGTATACACCACGCACGCAGCTAGCTGGCCAAGCGAGATCGATCAGGTCAGGTGAGCCAGGAAGGCGAGACGGCCAGGTCGATGTTCAGGTCTAGGTTCAGACGGGCGGCGGCTGCGGAGCGACGGTGGCCACAGGCTCCTCGGTCGTTGGCCGGCGCGACAGCCTCCTCAGTGGTCGTGCTCGAGCCGTCGGCGTCGCTGCTCACCGCCTCTTCCTCCTCTCTCTGGCCGCCGATCGACAGCGTCAGGTCACACCCCGCCGCCGTCTGACGCGTCCTGCCATCAGCATGACATGGCCAGCCGATCGCCTGCAATGCAATATATCCGCTGGACAGTCAATACACGGCATGCAGTCAGTTAGGCAGAGTCTGGCGCCTGCCACCTAATGAACTACTACCTCGTTTTATAATATATTTTATAGCAAACTAAAACAACTTGCTAAAAAATCTTATACTTTATAAAACATAGGGAGTAAGATAATACTCCATTCGATCAATAATAAATGTCATTCATCTAGTATAAAGTTTGTACTAGCTTAGTACAAAATGAGCGACACTTATTATGGATCAGAGGGAGTATAAAAAATAGGAAAATACATCGCAAGCACGTTCCATCCGTGTATGAACAATGGCAATTAATTTGAGCATGTTTTACTTCCTCTGGATTTGTTCATACATTTATATAGCAGAATCGGTAAAATATTTAGTATTACCTTCTCTGCGGTGATTAGCATGCTGGAGCTCCATGGCAGAAGCCCTCTACTCTGCTCCCAGCTCATGAAAATCTCTTCGATCGACGGTCTACACAATAAGCATGTTCATCAGAGAACCACTCGCTTACGCTATGAACTTTAGCTAAGAACTAAATTTATAACCAATCTTGGTACTCACATTTGGTACGGCGACGACACGTGGTGCGCGCCATGACGAGGCATGGTATAAGAAGAAGAAGTGTTGATCATGTCCGAAGCAGCTGCCATGTTGTTCCTATCTCTTGACGCACCATCAACGCAGTGATCTTCACGATGATTTACGAACGCGTTGGCTGGGGTGTCAGTGTTGTTGCTTGAGCTTGATCGGTACATCTGCGGGATCATCAATTTTTGAAAGAGAAAGAAGGGTGTCATGCATGACCTCTTGGATATAGTTATGACTAATGCACATGAAAGACATATTTGTACTCCCTCCGTTTGAAAATATAAGATGTTTTAGGTTAGTGAAGCTAATGTATCTAGACACCTTTTAGTGTGTAGGTTTAAACGAATCTACACACTAAAAGGTGTCTAGATACATTTATTTCACAAATATAAAACATCTTATATTTTTGAACGGAGGAAGTATATATGTATGGGATTTTGGATTTTTGGTACACGATCTTGAGTGGTTATGCAAGTGAACATAACCTCTAGGATAGTATGTACCTGAAGATGGCTCTTGATGTGAGATATGCTGATTCCCTTCACACCCATCAGCTGAAGAATCCGCTTCGGTGTTGCCTCTGCACACAAGAATTGTGAAGAGAAATATGTATGTCAACACCATGTTAAATTCTGAATAGAGATCTCGATGAATGCAATATTAAGGATAAATGCATGTACACATTAAAGTATGTTATATGCATAATAAAAAATTATCCAAAATCACGATGAGTGACACTCATTTTTGCACAACGACGGGTCAGCTGCCATTTATTGCACAAGAAACATTGTAGAGACTACACCGCCGAGATGAAAATGACTTTATACTTGTAAGAAGCATACAAAAAGAAACAAGAAACAGGAATGGATTGGAGTTTCATATGTATAATTGTTTGATATATATTTTCTTTATAGAAAATGGAGGTCTTCATTTCCCTGCCTTTGCATTGCAATATTGAGAAGGCTTATAGCTCTCGTCTTTCCACCATGTAAATCTCGATCATGTAGGTAATAATTTTTTTATTAATTTTTTATTGATGGAAAACAAGAAATTGAGTTTGGCAAAGGAGACTGTTGACCGATCGCGTCCTGGTAAAAAACAAATAATTCAGCCAATAAAGGAAGGAAAGGAAAAAATGGCATGATGTTCATCATGCTTGAGGTTAGGTTATGTGCATAAATTTGACGCAGGGCATTGATATCAATTAAAAATAGTCTAAAATACAGTATGTTTTTCATCATACATATGCTTATACCATGGGGTTTTCTTTCTTTCCTTTCTTTCATGAACTTGAACTTGAACGAACTCCGGCCTAACCTACCAGGCTACAACACAACTAAAGCCATACTAAAGGAATGCTTTTAATCGATCCATACAGTGAAAAACATTTTTGACTGATCTCCCTGCAGCAGAATTTGATGAAATCAAGTTTCATAACATCAATTCAATTGTGCAGTTAGTTGGCCGGCATGCACATGATGCATGTGGAGAGAGAAAATTTCCATAAGACATGAGTCCATGGGAGAGAGAGATAGAAGCAAGAACTTACCGTCTGGGCCACCGAGGCAGTCAACTGCCTCGATGAACTGCCGGTGCAGCTCCTCGGTCCACCGCATCCGCGGCTCGTCGGACCGGTTGTACTGCCGGACGCCTCTTCTCTCGAACCCTCTCATGTGTCCTCTCTCCCTCTGCACCTAGAGCTAGCAGTTCAATTCGATCTGATCCCGCAGCTTTGGTACACACAGCTTGCTGCTCCTGAATCAAGTACAAGAGGGAGAGTTTGGTTTGGCCAAACAATGATGAACTCCTAGCTATTTTTAAGTATACTTGTTTGCTGCCTACCGTGCAGAAACGTACTATATATATGGCAGATAATATGTGAGTGTAGAGAGAGAGATAAGATGCCTGACTTCTCTGACCTAGTCCAGTCAAACATGCTCACTTGCTCTCAGAAAGGTATAGCTAAGCTACCGAACACAGGCTCAAATTCGAGAAAAAGTTCGCCTGTCCATGTTCACGAGACAGCCAAGTACTAGTAGTTTCATCCATTCCTTCACATATAAGATATATATTTATCAGATCCACCCATCAAGCTCTCACACTATTAATGGTTGGATTTGTCTGGGTCTTCCGGTCTCGCAGTGACAGCTATGTCTGTGAACAGTTCCCCTGTTTGACAAAAGAGAAAACGTACGTTGTCCATTTCGTGTGTGAATTTATCATGCATGTTCAAAGTCGCAGCATGTATCACGATAACTTTTCTTTTCATCCGTCTATTACAACAAGCTTTGTCCGTCTTCGATCATGGAGGAACGAAGACAGCGACGAGTCTTCAACTCGTGCCGGTGTTTATAATCGCCGTTAGATAGTTTATTGACATATTTATAATTTTTATTATTTTTAGAACTTTTTGTGCTGCTATTGATGATTATTAATGGATGGGTGGAATTTTGCAAAAAAAGTCGCAGCATTTATTATGTGTCACTATGCGTCACTAGGTTTGACAAACCTATTCAAGGAAGATATAGCAACTTAATTCCCTGCGTACGTTAATACGTACATACATACTTCGTAGACTTAGTTCAGAAATAGACATGAAGCTAAATTATGTAAAAGTCAATTCAACTCCCTGCATGCATGGACGATGGATCTCCTCCAAGAAAATGGGAACACCGAACACACACATAGACATATTTATTTATGCCCTGGCTTAATTATTCTAGCCATTTGACTAATTGCATATGTGCGTTGCTGAAATCTTACCCTTCCACGAGGAAAAGCATGTGTGAGAGCATGTGGAAATGGACATATTCGTTTAGAAAATTCGATTTTCAAGGACTACAGGAACTTCAAGTTGCTAACTCAACTTGTTGCCTTGTATTGAATGGGAAAGTGATGCCTAGCTAGAATTTTCACTTTCACGACCTAAATAAGAATATGTATAGAACCTACCTTGATATACATGACTTGGTAATAATTATGCCATTCGGATAGTTCTAAGGACCAGATCGATATATATGTGCTGCTAAGATTTCTTTCCTTTATAAAACTGGACGAAAGGCTGTTTCTAGGAGAATTCTCTCCTCCGCATGGGAAATGAAGAATTTATAGATGTGGCTGCCATTGGAACCTTGCAGGATAAAACACCTATCAATTAGTCAAGGTAGCACTTTAGATTACCTATCAACATTACTGCACCTAGCTACCTAGTGACGTCACCATCAAAGAAACTGGAGCATTCTCTTACGCATTGGAATTGAATTGTGGACTTTCGGATCACATTGTAAGTGTAAAAGATGAAAAAGGTCTTATACTACCTCCTTAATTACCATAATATAGTGCATATAAGTTTTTAAAAATCAATCTTTGTCAACTTTGACAATTTTTGTTGAAACTATCTATATCTACAATACCAAATGTATACCATGAAAAAATATATAGCATGATGATTCTAACGGTATTGATTTTGTATTCTGATAATATTTTCTATACTTGTTCAAGCTTTACATCATTTGACTTTTAGAAAATTGCGTATGCACTACATATTGGCAAAGATCGAGTATGTCAATATCAAGGTGAAATCTAGATTCGTGGACGCATTTCCCGCTTTAGTTTAGATTATACATAGGGACAAGGACGCGGGCTTTCTAAATTATTTACCTTGCTAGCTAGACCTTGCATACTATGGGCTTTTCCTAAATGTACAGTAGAATTCTTGGTAGTGTCCGACCTTTCTTTTGCCTTTCCATTCTCATGTTTTACTATGAGAAAATGTTATTTCTGTCAACCAATTATTGAAAGGGATGGTGAAAGAGCACGTGGGCCCCATGTGTGGTTTTAGTAATTAATGATAATCTTTATGGACTAATATGTGTATTAATTTGCACTTGTAAGAATTGTCCATTGGCATCGCTTGGAGCATATGTTAGCTTCAAGGTCGATAAAATGAAAAAGAAGATGTGTTTTGCAAGCTCAAAATGCGCCATCTCTAGAAGATCTTATGTTTGATGCCTGCCATCCTCGGTGGCCATGGATCGATGAAGAGCAATCAAGAAAGGCGTTCCATCTTGAGAAGGTCAAGATCGTATTGTTGGAGATATGCCCAAGAGGCAATAATAAAGTGGTTATTATCATATCTTCATGCTTATGATAAATGTTTACATACCATGCTAAAATTGTATTAACCGGAAACATTAATACTTGTGTGATTTGTAAACATAAAAGAGTCCCTAGTAAAGCCTCTTGTTAAACTAGCTTGTTGGTTAATATATGATCATGGTTTCCTGATCATGAACATAGAGATGTTATTAACAACAGGGTCATATCATTAGGAGAATGATATGATGGACATACTCCTATAATTAAGCATAGCATAAAGATCAAGTCATTTAATATAGTTCATTTGCTATAAGCTTTCTGATACATAGTAACCTAATTCCTTCGACCATGAGATCATGTTAATCACCATCACCGGAAGGATGCTTTGATGACATCAAACACCACACCATAACTGGGTGGCTATAAAGGTGGCATTGAGTGTTCGGAAAGTATGGGTTGAGGTACATGGATCAAGAGTGGGATTTGTCCATCCATATGACAGATAGATATACTCTGGGCCCTCTCAGTGGAATGTCATCCAATTAGCTTGCAAGCATGTGACTGGTTCACAAGGGATCACATTCCGCGGGAACGAGAAAAGAGTACTTATCAGTAACAAGGTTGAACTAGGTATGCAGAGATACCGACGATCAAAACCTCGGATAAGTAAACTATCGTGAGACAAAGGGAAATTAGTATCGTATGTAAGTGGTTCATTCGATCGCAAAGTAATCGTAGAAATATGTGGGAGCCATATGAATTTCCAGATTCCTCTATTGGTTATTGATCAGAGAAGTGTCTCGGTCATGTCCGCATAATTCACGAACCGTAGGGAGACACACTTAAGGATTCGATGTTGTTGAGTAGTTATGGAATGATGAGTAAGAGACCGAATGTTGTTCGGAGTCTCGGATGGGATCCGGGATATCACGAGGATATCCCGAGTGGTCCGGAGAATAAGATTCATATAAGGAAAGTCCTATTTCGGAGTTCGGGAATGATTCCGGTGTTTTCACCAGGAATGTTCTAGAAGGGTCTGGAAGGTCCGGCACTCCGGAGGGGAAGGGTACATGGATGTGTCATGACAATGTGGAATGGTTGCATCATGTACTAGGTCACTTGGCTGGGCAAAATAAAGAGAAGAAATCAAATCGAAGTTTGAAAGTCAAACGCCAATTTGAAAAAGTCAAATCTCAAGTTTGCTTGGTGGAGGGAGAGTAGGAAACCTACTTGGGGAGGAAGTCCCACTCCCTCCCACCCGCCGGCCATGAGGAGGAGTTGGAGGAGGACTCCCTCCTCCCCAAACCGCCTATCCCCTCCTATATAAGGAGGGGTAGGGCGCCCCCTCTCCCTACACCCGAAACCCTAGCCTCCAAGTCGCCGACCACCTCCAAGCCGCCGCCGCCTAGGGATATTCTCCCAAGTCGCCGACTAGGGTTTCCCCAAACCCTAGCCGCCGGCTACACCTCTCCCCTTGGTGCTTCTAAACCCTAGATCGCCAAGGCACCTCTCTTGCTCCACCATACTCACTCCGGCAAGCGGCCTGGGATCTCCCTCTTACGACACCACGCCGTCAGGTCACGGAATCACGAGGAGAGTGCTACCTCCGTTGCCTGCTAGAACAAGGGAGAGGAAGGTCTTCATCGAAAATCGAACGTGGATCGTGGAAGCCTGCTGAAACGCAGCGCCGGAAGGATCGCCTACGCGATCTTGAGATCGGCAAGAGTACGACTACATCACCCACGAGAATCCGCTCTCGTTAACCGCTTTGGAAATATTCGAGGGTGAGTTCCTCTATCGACTCTTTGCTACAATCTAGTAGATAGATCTTGGCTTGTTTGTTTGCATGCGGTAGAAATTTTTTGTTTTCCATGCTACGAACCCTTACAGTGGTATCAGAGCCGTGTCTATATGTAGATCTGTTGCACGAGTAGAACACAATGGTCATTGTGGACGGTGGTGCTTTTATTATCAATTTCTTCTTGTGTACTTTGCATCTTGCGGTATGGTGGGATGAAGCGGCTCGTTCTAACCTTACATGACATCGTTCATGAGACTTGCTCCACGCTCAACATGCAACTTGTATTGCGTAAGTGGCTTTGCGGGTGTCTGTCTCTCCCATCATAGTAAAGATTCAATTTACAACAGGCACTTGATAATTCAAGCATCAACGTTGTGGTTCTTGTTCGTAAGTTAGAACGACACTTATTGAAAGCCCCAAACCACGTAAAATATGCAAAGAAAAATTAGAGGCGTCTAACTTTGTTTTGCAGGGGGTGTGCTGTGATGTGATATGGCCATGATTGTCATTATATATGATGTATGCAATGTTCCTTATTGTAAGTTGGCAACCGGCAAAAGCCATATGGTTGTCTTTTAAATTCCGTTAAGACTCGCGTGTCTATTATTCAAAGTAGTTGTAATAGTTGATGCTAGTGGATGACAACCATGAAGCGGCGCCATTGATCTTGACGCCATACCGGTGATGATGGAGATCATGTTCGTGCTTGAAGATGGAGATCGGAAGCACAAGGAGAAAGGCCATATCATATCACATATTATCAATTGCATGTGATGTTAATCCTTTTATGCATCTTGTATTGATTAGTTCACGACGGTAGCATTATAAGATGATCCCTCAAGCACACAATTTCAAGTTTTAAAGTGTTCATCCTTATTTAGCACCGTTGCTAAAGCTCGTTGTTTTGAAGCATCACGTGATGATCGGATGTGTTAGATTCTGCGAGTGTATACAACGTGAGCAAGCCAGATTTGCTCATCCGGAAGCTAAGGTTTGATCTTGACGAGCCTAGCATGTACAGACATGGTCTCGGAACACGGATCACCGAAAGGTAAAGCATGAGTCATATAGTAGATATGATGAACATGTTGATTGTTCGCCATTAAAGCTACATCAACTCTCGTGATGATCGGTTTTGATGAGGTGGATTTGGTTCGTGTGATCACTAAAACAATGTGAGGGATATTGTTTTGAGTGGGAGTTCAACAGCAATATGATTAAAAGTTGAACACTATTTATCATCAATTAAATCAAAGTGAATTTGCATAGTTGTTGTAGTCATTGGCATCCGTTTACCACCTTGTGCTTAGTTTCAGTTGAGATGATAGAACTATAGAACTCTGGTTAGTTACTTTACGAACTGGTATCGTATTGTTTTGAGTGTTAATCTAAAGTTTAAAAGTCCCATTGCAAACTTTCAGTAAGTTTCGATTACTCCGTGAAGTTTAATAGTTGGTATTAAATCAAGAGTAACAATTCCAGTGTTAGTATATAAGTATCATGTTTATCTCCATGATTCTTGATATTCGAAAGATAGTTTCAATATCAAGGTAATCTAGGAGTTGAAAGAGTTGTTTCAGAAACCATCATGTATGGAAGATATTGCGATATCTGAAATGATGTTTTGGTTACAACATGATAGAGTATAATATGACAAAGTTAATGATCTCATATTTGATGAGAATTTACAAAAGGTTGGAGACACTAGTTGTCCTAATCCTCCAAAAGGTTTTGGAGAGCAACATTATACTCACGATTCACCGTTATAAGCTAAAAGTAGCTTGATCATGGATAATTCCATGATAAGGGTGAATATCTGATGTAGGTAAAATATTTACTACACCAAGAGATTACTAAAGAAAGGAATTTGAAAAAACACCAAACATTTGATGATGGTGATCTACTTCAAAGTGCAAGTCCAAAGACATTGGTATTTAACTATACATGCTTTGGACTATGTGTCATGTATATGGCTCCACTATTGATGTTGATAGATTCTTTCAAACAGAAAAAGAAATACTGAAAGAGAATCTCATAAATATATGGACTAAGATTTCTTAGCTTAAGTATATAGAGGATATATGTGTTATGGCTGTATTCTTTGCTTGTTAAATAATGTGGTTCTTAAGTATTGGATACAGAATTTGTTGGTCATACGAAACAACAGAATTCAAGAACTACAATGGCCTAAGTAACTAGCAAAAGAATATGAATTGATGTTCATCGAGAACAAATAAAGGGTTATTGTGTTGCTCGTTAGACATCAAAGCTTGCCTTCAAGATTTGTTTTATCAGGTATTATAAGAACAAAAGGGTTATTCAAATAATTGCCGTAATCCATAAAAGATGGATGATTTACAAATCTCGTTGGATAAATCACATCCATAAAACTAGTGCTAAAATTGTTGAAAGACAAATTGATTGAAAGATCACTCAGGAAGTGACATCGCCGTTTAAATTATATTGGAAAGAAAACATGAAGGAACTCCGTGTGGATGGAATTTTGGAGTCTTTTGATTTTGATCAAATGACGCTTGTGAAACTTTCTAGAGATAATTAAAACTTCGTTCAAAGGCTAAAAGTGAACGAATGACTAGCTTATTGGAACTTGTACATATTGTTGTATGAAGTCCATTATGTGTAGTCAAAAGCGATGGATTTCAACTTCATATGCTTTCTCCGAAAATTTGAGTGAATATATGAATATTTACTTAATAAGGATGAAGTATGAAACATTTGAAAAGTTCAAAGACTTTCAAGATGAAGTGCAAAATCATCGTAACAAGATATAAATAGTTTATGATAAGATCATAAAGGAAGATATTTGAGTTACAGGTTTAGCATAATACCTAAGATTTAAGGAATCGTTCCGTGGATTTGCATTTCCTGAAACACCATAAGAGTATGGAGCGTTCGAGATATGTAATTAAACCTTCTTTGACATGGTAAGATCAAAGGTGTAATTCATAAAACTGCCATTATATTTTAAAGATTAAAAGCTTTAGAAACTACCGTTTTCCACTGAAAAGAGCTCCATCATAATCCGTTGAAATGACACCATATAAAGTTATGGTTTGGGATAAAACCCAAGTTGTCCTTTCTTAAAACATTGGTATGCTATGCATAAGAAAGATGTTTGCAACCAAAGTCGGATGAACCTGTCTTTGTATATTATTTCGAATAACTGTTAAGTATTCCTCCATAACATCGAAGACAAAAGTGTTTGTCGCTTAGAACGTCAAGTTTCTTTGAGAAGGAATTTTTTTCGTGAAAAGATAAGTGGGAGGACAATAGAACCTTGATAAGGTTAAAACAAACTTAGCTATATGTGCAAAGTTGCGCAGCACCGAAAAGTGTTCCGGAGGCAGTAACAATGCTCATGGCTCACGTGCCTCAAAGGTTGTGGTTACGGAGGTCAAAGTTTCTATTGAATCAAGTAGGTCGGGTAAATAATCAAATAACAAGATTTGAGGGTTGAATCATGATTTGACAATAATGAACTGACTACATGCAAAGAAGCGATGATGGGCCCTGACTCCATAAAATGGCTTGAAGCCATAAAATCCGTGATAGTTTCATACACGAGAAATCATGCTTTGAACTTGAAGGACCCTCGAGAAAGGTGTAAGACCTTACAGTTGTGTTTGGATCTATAAAGAAATAGACATGGATGTTTCACATCTATGAAATAGTCGACATGTTGGGAAAGAGTTCACAACAATGTTCAAAGATTGACTATGACAAGATTTGATCTTTCATAGCGATATTTAGTCTAGACGGATTAATGTAGCAACCACTACATATAATTTTGTTATGTGGTAGTTGAATAAGCAAAACAAGTTCTTCTAATAGAATTGTTACCTAGGAAATGTGCATAACACGGTCCATAGGGTTTTGTTAATTCAAAGGATGCTAAAAGCATATGCAAACTTCAATTGTTGAAGTAAGCATTGCGGAGTTGGAATCTCCACTATGATGAAACTGTTAAAGGAGTTTAAATTCGTCGGAAATGATGAAGATGCTTGCATTTGCAAGAAATTAAGTGGAAGCGCTAAGACATGTTTCTAATACATTATGTGGAAGACATATTGTTGATTGGAAGTGATATATCTTTTATTAACACATATTAAGAATTTCATCCCGATGAAAGACTTAGGCAAAACCCAAATATTTGGCATCAATAGACGCTAATATGGTTGTGCCGAAAATACATAGATGATATATTGAATGAGTTTAATATAGAAACTACAAGAAAGATTCTTGTCACACAGAAAGGATTGAATGAGTTAAATATTGATGATATATTCAAGTGTATTGACACTAGGTAAGTGAAACAAAGATTCAAGTATAGATTGGTACTTGATGCATGAAATCACAAAGAGTATTTTATCAATCATGCTGTGATGTGTACAAATCCAGATATGTCCTATGCTCTAAATGTTATGAGAATATACCAGAATGATTCATAAGATGGTTATTGGATGATAGTAAAGATATTCTTATGATCTTGTAAAAGAACTAAGAATATATTATTTTATAGAAGTGACAAATAGATAGTTAGTTCATTGTAAATGAATTACATTGATACTAGTTTTGTCACAAAGTACAAATTAAGTTTATCTCAATCTAAACTAAGGGTTGCACAATATGATGGAATGTGAGTTCCATAATGAATTTGGATGAGTTCCAAAGTTAAGACATTGTGACAGATACTACAACAAAAGGCTAAGTATATAACTGCTATTATAGCAGCAAAAGAGGGCATTTGTGTCAAGTAGTTTGTTATCAAACTAGGTTTAGTTCACAGCAGGGATAATACTATGAAGGTATATTGTACGACAATATTATCAACATGTTTTAACCCCAAAGAACTAAAGGTCACACCAAAGGACAAAATTTGTACAAAGCCATCTCATTAAAGAATGAGTGATGCGTAGAGACGCAAAGACATGCAATTACACACGGACCTGGAAGTGTCAGATCCGGAGATCAGTTGACCACTAGCAATCGTGTACATACGACACCACAAAGCCATAGGTCTTGAATACACAAAGGTTTGAAACTAGATTATTGACTCTAGTGCAAGTGGGAGACTATTGGAGATATGCCCAAGAGGCAATAATAAAGTGGTTATTATCATATCTTCATGCTTATGATAAATGTTTACATACCATGCTATAATTGTATTAACCGGAAACATTAATACTTGTGTGATTTGTAAACATAAAAGAGTCCCTAGTAAAGTCTCTTGTTAAACTAGCTTGTTGGTTAATATATGATCATGGTTTCCTGATCATGAACATAGAGATGTTATTAACAACAGGGTCATATCATTAGGAGAATGATATGATGCACATACTCCTATAATTAAGCGTAGCATAAAGATCAAGTCATTTAATATAGTTCATTTGCTATAAGCTTTCTGATACATACTAACCTAATGAAGGGTTTCGCAGCATAGTAAATCAAAAAAATTCTATGGATGCGAACGGGAAAGCCAAGATCTAATCTAGGAGATGCAAACAACGAGGGAGATTAGATGAGATCTTCATACCCTTGAATATTCGGACAACGGAACGTTCAACGGAACGTGGGTGATGTAGTCGTACTCGCTTCTCCTCCTCGCGATCCGATCCGATCTAACACCGCAAGTAGCGATGCCTCCGAGAGATGCACACGTGCAGCACATCGACGTCTCCTACTTACTCGGTCCAGCAAGTATGGTGGAGAGACGGATTGTATCTACAACACGACGGCGCGGTGCAAGTGGTGGAGAGTTTCTGCAGTAGGGCCGCCACGTGCGGGAGAGGAGAGAGGAGGGCAGGCGGCTAGGGCTTGAGGAGGAGGTGTGGGAGGGTGCGCCCCACCTCTTTATATAGAGGGGTGGGCGGCCCCTGCCCCTACCCAAGCCCTAGGGGCCGGAGAGGAGGAGTGGGGCAAGTTTCCTCCCTTAGAAGCTCCTGGGGTTTGCCCTAGGTTGGCGGCTGGGCCCTATGGCCTTGTGCCCCAATGCGGCCAGGGCACTCCCTCATAGGCCCATGCCCCCTCCCGGAAGGTGGGGCCACGTTGGTCCCCCTCCGAAAGGTTCTAGAAGCTTCCGGTACAATACCGATTAACCCGAAACAATTCCGAACTCCAAAAACTGCATTGCCTTATATGAATATTATTCTCCGGACCATTCCGGAACCTCTCGTGATGTTCCGGATCCCATCAGAGACTCCGAACAAAAACTCATACACCAATTATCCAATCTATCCTAGCGTCGAGACACGTTAAGTGTGTGACCCTTCGGGTTCGAGAATATGCAGACATGATCTTATATCAATAATCAACAGCGGGGTCTAGAAACCCATATTGACTCCCACACATTCATCGATGATCATATCGAATGAACCACGATGCCAGGATTCAATCAATCCCATATATATATTCCCTTCGTCTCGCGATATTTTACTTGCCCGAGATTTGATCTTGACCGTCATACCTAGTTCAATCTCGTTCACGCAAGTACTTTACTGTCCGTAATGCAATATAACTTTGTGATTAACTCCTTAACCACATTCTTGCAAGCGGTGTTGATATCGACACGAGTGGGCCCAAGTATATCTCTCGTCTTGGGAGGGACAAATCCATCTCGATACAACCCAACAGTACTTTCCGATCACCGAGAGACACCTTTATGATCATCCTCTCATAGGATGACATTTGCGACCTCAAAGCTTTCT
This sequence comes from Avena longiglumis, assembly GCA_030063025.1. Classification (NCBI taxonomy): domain Eukaryota; kingdom Viridiplantae; phylum Streptophyta; class Magnoliopsida; order Poales; family Poaceae; genus Avena; species Avena longiglumis. The sequence goes on from CP125979.1 coordinate 13,029,227, forward strand.
TCCGATACCAGGAGTTGTATTATCTCATGGTCTAAGGAATACAATATTTGACATAAGAAAAGCTTCAAAGATGAACACGATGACACGATCTAATTGCTCGCTTAGTTTGGTCCATCCATCATATCATTCTCCCAATGATATGATCTCATTATTAATCGACAACTCATGTCTATGGTTAGGAAACCTTAACCATCATTAATCAATGAGCTAGTCCATAGAGGCATACTAGGGACACGGTGTTGTTCATAAACCACACAAGTATTAAAGTTTCCGCTTAATACAATTCTAGCATGGAATATAAACTTTATCATGAATAAGAATCATAATAATAACATCTTTATTATTGCCTCTAGGGCATAATTCCAACAGTCTCCCACTTGCACTAGAGTCAATAATCTAGTTTACATCTGGCAACAATCTAACACCCATGGCACTAAGGTGCTGATCATGTTTTGCACGTGGAAGAGGTTTAGTCAATGGATCTGCGACATTCAGATCTGTATGTACTTTGCTGATCTTCAGATCTCCATATGCTATATAATCTCGGATTATATGAAACTTGCGGTTGATATGCTTGGTCTTTGGATGATATCTTGGTTCCTTAGCGAGTGCTATGGCGCCAGTGTTGTCACACAATATCTCCAGTGGGTCCAAGGCACTTGGAACCACGCCAAGCTCAGTGATGAAGTTCCTGATCCAAACTCCTTCACTTGACGCTTCTACAGCAGCCATGTATTCCGCTTCTACTATAGATCCCGCGATCACGCTTTGCTTGCAGCTTCTCCAGCTCACAGCTCCTCCATTCAAAATATAAACGTATCATGTCTGAGATTTAGAATCATCCTTGTCGGTGTCGAAACTAGCGTCGACGTAACCCTTTACGACAAGCTGTTCATCACCTCCATAGACTAAGAACATTTCTTTAGTTCTATTTAAATACTTTAGGATGTTCTTCACGGCTATCCAGTGTTCCACTCCTGGATCACTTTGGTACCTGCTCGTCAAACTAAGAGCATTGGACACATCCGGTCTAGTACACAGCATGGCATACATGATAGAACCTATGGCCGAGGCATAAGGCACTTTGCTCATAGCTTCTCTATCATTTACCTGAGCCTTGCTCAATATCTTACCTGACAACATAGGCACTAAACCTTTATTTGCCTTATCCATTCTGAACCTTTTCAGAACTTTGTCTAGGTATGTACTCTGGCTTAAAGCTATCAGGCGTCTTTGTCTATCTCTATAGATTTTGATGCCCAATATATAAGCAGCTTCACCTAGGTCTTTCATTGAAAAACATTTGTTCAAATAACTCTTCACATCGTTAAGCATGTCAATGTCATTTCTAATAATCAATATGTCATCCACATATAGTACCAGAAATGTCACTGAGCTCCCACTCACTTTCTTGTAGATACAAGCTTCGTAACAATTTGGAACAAATCCAAATCTCTTGATCACTTGATCAAAACGAAGGTTCCAACTCCGAGATGCTTGCTTCAGTCCATAAATGGAACGCTGAAGTTTGCACACTTTATCAGCATCCTTAGGATCGACAAAACCTTCGGGTTGCATCATATACAACTCTTCATCAATGTTGCCATTGAGGAACGCAGTCTTGACATCCATCTGCCATATTTCATAATCATGAAACGCAACAATTGCTAATAAAATCCGAATGGACTTAAACATTGCTACGGGAGAGAAAGTCTCATCATAGTCAACACCTTGAACTTGTCGAAAACCTTTCGCGACAAGCCGTGCTTTATAGACGGTAACATTACCATCCGCGTCCGTTTTCTTCTTGAAGATCCATTTGCACTCAACGGCCTTTCGGTCGCTAGGAGGGTCCACCAAAGTCCATACTTGGTTTTCGCTCATGGATTCCAATTTGGATTTCATGGCCTCTAGTCATTTCTCAGAGTCTGGGCTCATCATCGCTTCCTCATAGTTCGTAGGTTCACTCTCTTCTACCAACAAGACAGTCAAGACAGGGGTTCTTGTACCACTCGGGGCACGCGACCTTGTCGACTGCGACATTCAAGAGCTTGATCGTCCAAGCTTCATGATCCTTGTCATTAGCTTCCTCTATTGTTGGTGCAGGCGGCACTGGAACAATTTCAGGTGTTGCGCTACCCTCCAACTCAAGAGAAGGTTCAACAACCTCGTCTAGCTCTACTTTCCTCCCACTCACTTCTTTCGAGAGAAACTCCTTCTCAAGAAAGGAACCATTCTTTGCGACAAACATTTTGCCTTCAGTTCTATGATAGAAGGTATACCCAATAGTTTCCTTAGGGTATCCTATGAAGACGCATTTCTCCGCTTTGGGTTCGAGCTTGTCCGGCATCAACTTCTTGACGTAAGCTTCGCATCCCCAAACTTTAAGAAACGACAACTTAGGTTTAGCACCAAACCACAGTTCATACGGTGTCGTCTCAACGGATTTAGATGGTGCCCTATTTAAAGTGAATGCAGCGGTTTCTAATGCATAACCCCAAAATGATAACGGCAAATCAGTAAGAGACATCATTGATCGGACCATATCTAATAGAGTTCGATTCCGGCGTTCAGACACACCATTGCGTTGTGGTGTTCCGGGTGGCATGAGTTGCGAAACGATTTCGCTTGCTTTAAGATGCGTGAGAAAATTATAACTCAAATATTCACCTCCACGATCTGATCGTAGAAAATTAATTTTTCTGTTACGATGGTTCTCTACTTCATTCTGAAATTCTTTGAACTTTTCAAACGTTTCAGATTTATGTTTCATTGAATAGATATACCCATATCTACTTAAGTCATCGATAAAAGTGAGAAAGTAGCGATATCCACCGCGCGTCGAAACACTCATCGGTCCGCATACATTGGTATCTATGATTTCCAACAAGTCCGTTGCTCGCTCCATTATTCCGGAGAATGGGGTTTTGATCATCTTGCCCATGAGGCATGGTTCGCATGTGTCAAATGATTCAAAATCAAGAGACTCCAAAAGTCCATCAGAATGGAGTTTCTTCATGCGTTTTACACCAATATGACCTAGACGACAATGCCACAAATAAGTAGTATTATCACTATCTACCTTGCATCTCTTAGCCTCAATATTATGGATGTGTGTTGCATTCCTTTCGAGATTCAGAAGAAATAAACCATTCAAAGCAGGTGCATGACCATAAAATATGTTACTCATATAAATAGAACAACCATTATTCTCAGATTTAAATGAATAACCGTCTTGCAATAAACACGATCCAGATATTATGTTCATGCTCAACGCAGGCACATAATAACATTTATTGAGGTTTAAAACTAATCCCGAAGGTAAAACTAAGGAGAGCGTGCCGACGGCCATCACATCAACTCTTGATCTGTTGCCAACGCGCATCGTCACCTCATCCCGCCAAGTCGCGCCTATTCCGTAGCTCTGTTTGAGTTACAAATATTAGCAACCGAACCAAAGATCAAATACCCGTGCACTAGCGAGGGCTAGTAAGGAAAACATCAATAACATGTATATCAAATATACCTTTGATGGTGACCTTCTTGTCCGCTAAGTACTTCGGACAATTGCGCCCAAATGACCCTTGTCCTTGCAATGGAAGCACCGATGTCGCTTAGGTCCGGACTTGAGCTTCTTCTCGGCGAGGCAACGCGCTTCGCCGCCTTTCTTGAAGGGATTCTTTGCACTTCCTTTCTTAAAGGTGGGGGCTTGTTGACCATCAACACATGATTATCCTTTTGATGTCCAGCTCGCAACCTTGACTTTGCGAAGAGCTCGGTGATCGATCAATGGAACCAATCGATTATGAGTCACTACAAAACTTTTGTAGCCGGAGGGAGTGATTGCAGAACTGTCAATCTTGAGCTCTTCGGAATCTTGTAGTCCAGCTTGCTCAAGGTGTTGAGTGTAGCCCGACATCTTTATGGCGTGCTCACTAACGGAACTCCTTCCTCCATCTTGCGCTTATAGAATTTCTCGAGATCTCATATCTCTCGAGAACGGGCCTGAGTCTCGAAACATAGTTTTCAGCCTCAAGAATCTCAAAGTCCGGATAGTCTTCAAAACGATTTTGAAGGTCCGATTCCATAGCAAACAACATGGTGCTCTTAATCACACCATAATCATATTTGCGCGACTGATAGACAACTTTCTCATCAGCCGGCGCATCAATAGCAGGGGCATCACCTAGCGCATTCTCAAGGACATAGTCCTTTTGACCGCCAGAGAGAATGATTCTCAGATTGCGGAACCAGGTGGTGAAGTTAGACCCATTGTTTCTAAGCTTTTCTTTCTCAGCAAAAACGTTGAAGTTGAAGTTGGACTTAGCCATTTGATCTATAATGTTTGCAAGTACAAATTAGACTATGTTCATGATAACTAGTTCAACTTTTAATCAAATTACTAGATGAACTCCCACTAAATTCAACATCCCTCAAGTTGTTTAGTGAACATGATCCAAATTCACCACACCTAATCCGATCTTCACGAGAAGAGATGTGGTTTCAATTGTGGACAACAAAGTGTCGATCATATCATTCATATGACTCATGCTTAACCTTTCGGTTCTTGTGTTCCGAGGCCATGTCTGTACATGCTAGGCTCGTCAAGTCAGACCCAAGTATTTCCGCGTGTGCAAAACTGGCTTGCACCCGTTGTATGTGAACGTAGAGTCTATAGCACCCGATCATCACGTGATGCTTGGACACGATTTAACTTCGCAACGGTGCATACATGGTGAGAACACGTTTATCTTGATCTTTAAGTGAGGAATCATCTTATAATGCTACCGTCGTGATCTAAGCATAATAAGATACATAAAAGGATAAACATCACATGCATATAACTTTATGTGACATGGTATAGCCAATCTTCGCAATGATCTCCATCTTGTGCGTCAAGGCATGATTTCCATCACTCTACCATGATTGCCTCCACCACGAATAGCAACTACAACTATTGCTAACTACTTAGCGATAAAGCAAAGCTATTACATGGCGATAAGAAGTTGACACACATGTCATACACAATTATAAAGACAACCATATATTCTCGCCGTTGTGTACTCATCGACATGCAAGTCGTGAAATATTACAAAATATGATCATTGCATACAACATACACATCACATCTTGGGCCATACCATATCACGTAAAAACACTCCTGCAAAAACAAGTTAGACGCCTACTTTGTTGTTGTTGCATGTTTTACGTGGCTTATGGGAGTAGCAAGCTAAGAACGATTCTTACCTACGAAAGCCACAACGGTGATATTATGGTTGCCAAACTCGTGTAAATCCCATGACAACTATAGTGAGAGAACGACATCCACCACCGCATGTAGAACAAGCCACACATCAAGTGCGGAGCGTCTCGCTAACGACGTCGCAGAAGTTGGCCGGACCGCTTCAATCTCACTATCCCGCCATAAGAAGAACACAAACAAGAGGCTTGCAACAAAACATCAACGCCCGCAACAACCATGTTGCGTTCTACTCGTGAAACACATCTACGCATAGATCTAGCTCGATACATCAAGGGTTTCAAGATAGTAAATCAAATTTTTTCTACGGATGCGAACGGGAAAGCCAAGATCTAATCTAGGAGATGCAAACAACAAGGGGGATTAGATGAGATCTTCATACCCTTGAAGATTCGCACAGCGGAACGTTCGACGGAACGTGGGTGATGTAGTCGTACTCGCTTCTCCTCCTTGCGATCCGATCCGATCCGATCTAACACCGCAAGTGGAGATGCCTCCGAGAGATGCACACGTGCAGCACCTCGACGTCTCCTCCTTTCTCGGTCCAGCAAGTATGGTGGAGAGACGGATTGTATCTACAACGCGACAGCACGGTGCAAGTGGTGGAGAGTTTCTGCAGCAGGGCTTCGCCTACGTGAAGTCGGGAGGGAGAGAGATAGGAGGTGTGGGAGGGGTGCGCCCCCAACCCTCTTTATATAGAGGGGTGGGCGGCCAGCCCTTGCCCCTCCCCCAAGCCCTAGGGCCGGCGGCCAAGGAGGGAGGAGTGGGGGGCAAGTTTCCCCCCTTCTAGAAGCTCCCCTAGGGTTTTGCCCTAGGTTGGCATTTGGGCCCTATGGGGCCTTGTTCCTGGCCCAATGCGCCGGGCACCTCATAGGCCCATGCTCCTCTCCGGCAGGTGGGGCCACGTTGGTCCCTCCGGAAGGTTCTAGAAGCTTCGGTACAATACCGATTAACTCAAACAATTCGAACTCCAAAATTGCATTTATATGAATCTTATTCGGACCATTGAACCTCTCGTGATGTCCCGGATCCCATCCGAGACTCGAACAAAAACTCATAAACCAATTATCCAATCTATCCAAGCGTCGAGACACGTTATGTGTGACCTTCGGTTCGAGAATATGCATATGATCTTATATCAATAATCAACGCCGGGTCTGAAGCCCATATTGACTCCCACACATTCATCGATGATCATATTGGATGAACCACGATGCGGATTCAATCAATCCCATATATATATTCCTTTGTCTCGCGATATTTTACTTGCCCGAGATTTGATCGTATTGCATCATACCTAGTTCAATCTCGCTCACAAGAAGTACTTTACTCTCCGTAATCCGATATCACTTTGTGATTAACTCCTTAACCACATGCTTGCAAGAGGTGTTGATATTGATTATCGAGTATATTTCTCCGACTTGGGGACAAATCCCATCTACATACAACCCAATGTACTTTCCGATCACCGAGAGACACCTTTATGATCACCCTCTCATAGGATGACGTTTGATGACCAAATCTTTCTTCCGATACTGGAGTTGTATTATCTCATGGTCTAAGGAATACAATATTTGACATAAGAAAAGCTTCACAAAGATGAACACGATGATACGATCTAATTGTTCGCTTAGTTTAGTCCGTCCATCATATCATTCTCCCAATGATATGATCTCATTATTAATCGACAACTCATGTCTATGGTTAGGAAACCTTAACCATCATTAATCAATGAGCTAGTCCATAGAGGCATACTAGGGACACGGTGTTGTTCATAAACCACACAAGTATTAAAGTTTTCGCTTAATACAATTCTAGCATGGAATATAAACTTTATCATGAACAAGAATTATAATAATAACATCTTTATTATTGCCTCTAGGGCATAATTCCAACACCTAATTCCTTCGACCATGAGATCATGTTAATCACCATCACCGGAAGGATGCTTTGATGACATCAAACACCACACCGTAAATGTTGGAGATATGCCCAAGAGGCAATAATAAAGTGGTTATTATCATATCTTCACACTTATGATAAATGTTTACATACCATGCTATAATTGTATTAACCGGAAACATTAATACTTGTGTGATTTGTAAACTAAAATAAGAGTCCCTAGTAAAGCCTCTTGTTAAACTAGCTTGTTGGTTAATATATGATCATGGTTTCCTGATCATGAACATAGAGATGTTATTAACAACAGGATCATATCATTAGGAGAATGATGTGATGGACATACTCCTATAGATAAGCGTAGCATAAAGATCAAGTCATTTTAAATAGTTCAATTGCTATATGCTTTCTGATACATAGTAACCTAATTCCTTCGACCATGAGATCATGCATATCACCTTTACCGAATGGATGCTTTGATGTCATCAAACACCACACCGTGAATCGGGTGGCTATAAAGGTGGCATTGAGTGTTCGGAAAGTATTGGTTGAGACATGGATCAAGAGGGATTTGTCCATCCATATGACGGATAGATATACTCTTCTCTCTGGAATGTCATCCAATTAGCTTGCAAGCATGTGACTGGCTCACAAGGGATCACATACCACGGAACGAGAAAAGAGTACTTATCGAACGAGGTTGAACTAGGTATGCAGATACCGACGATCATAACCTCGGATAAGTAAACTATCGTGAGACAAAGGGAAATTGGTATCGTATGTAAGTGGTTCATTCGATCGCAGTAATCGTGAGAAATATGTGGAGCCATATGAATTTCCAGATTCCTCTATTGGTTATTGATCGAGAAGTGTCTCGATCATGTCCGCATAATTCACGAACCGTAGGGAGACACACTTAAGGATTCGGCGTTGTTTGAGTAGTTATGGTATTATGAGAAAGAGACCGAATGTTGTTGAGTCTCGGATGGGATCCGGATATCACGAGGTGATCCGGAATGGTCCGAGAATAAGATTCATATAAGGAAAGTCCTGCTTTGAGTTCGGAAATGTTTCGATGTTTTCATCGGAATGTTCTAGAAGGTTCCTAAATGTCCGACACCGGGGAAGGGGTACATGAATGTGTCATTACATATTGGAATGATTGCATCATGTACTAAGTGTTCGCTGTTCCAAATAAAGGATTAAATTTAATCCTAAAACTGAAAAGTCAAATGGCCATTGAAAGTCAAACGGCTAAAACAGAAACCGAGGGAAACAAGCAAGAGGAGGTTGAAACCGACTTGGGGAGGAGTCCTGCTCCAAGCCGGGCGCACCACCTAGGCCGAGTTGGGAGGGACTCCCTCCCTCCCCTGGCCGCCCTCTCCACCCATAAAAGGAGGTGGCCTCCTCCTCTAGACACACAAGTTCCTATCCTCTAAATCTAAACCCCAGCCATAGCCTCCGGTTTAGAGCCGCTTTGGTTTAGAGCTTCTAATTGCCCTAGCCTTCGGTTTAGAGCCTTCTAATTGGTGTGTCTAATCCTAGACCACTAAAGCCTCTCTCATACTCCACCATACTCGCCCGCTTAAGGCGAAGCCTCGAGATCTCCTCTACTTAGGTACCACGCCATTGTCTTTGGGAATCGCGAGGAGAGTGCTACAACCTCCGCCATCTTTGGAACAAGGGAGAGGAAGGTATTCGCCGAAAATCGAACGCAGACCGATCAAGGGAGCTTTAACGTGGCCGGAAGGATCGTCACGCGATCTTGAGATCGGAAGAGTACGACTACATCACCCACGAGAATCGCCTCGTTAACCGCTTTGGAATCTTCGAGGGTAAGTTATTCCATCGACTGCTGCTACAATCTAGTAGACAGATCTTGGCTTGTTTGTTTGTATGCGATAGAAATTTTTGTTTTCCATGCTACGAACCCCTACAAAGGGTATCGAGCCGTGTCTATATGTAGATCTGCACGAGTAGAACACAATGGTCCTTGTGGGCGTTGATGCTTTTATTGTCGATTTCTTCTTGTGTACTTTGCATCTTGTGGTATGTTGGGATGAAGCGCCGGCTAACCTTACATGACATCGTTCATGAGACTTGCTCCATGCTTGACATGCAACTTGTATTGCATAAGTGGCTTTATGGGTGCTGCTCCTAGCATAGTTAAGATCAAATTTACAACGGGTGATTAACAATACTAGTATCAATGTTGTGGTTCTTGTTCGTAAGTTAGAACGACACTTATTGAAAGCCCCAAACCACGTAAAATATGCAAAGAAAGTAGAGGCGTCTAACTTTGTTTTGTAGGGGTGTGCAGTGATGTGATATGGCCATGATTGTGATTATATATGATGTATGCAATGTTCCTTATTGTAAGTTGGCAACCAGCAGGAGCCATATGGTTGTCTTTAATTTATGTTAAGACCCGCGTGTCTATTCAAAGTAGTTGTAATAGTTGAAGCCGGTGGACGACAACCATGGAGAAGCGTCATTGTCCTTGATGCAATGCCGGTGATGATGGAAATCATGTTCGTGCTTGAAGATGGAGATCGGAAGCACAAAGAAGAAAGGCCATATCATATCACATATTATGAATTGCATGTGATGTTAATCCTTTATGCATCTTGTATTGCTTAGTAGACGACGGTAGCATTATAAGATGATCCCTCATGCACATGAATTTCAAGTCATAAAGTGTTCACCCTTAGTTAGCACCGTTGCTAAAGCTTGTTGTTTCGAAGCACCACGTGATGATCGGTGTTAGATTCGCAAGTGTATACAACGTGAGCAAGCCAGATTTGCTCATGCGTAAACTAAGGTTTGATCTTGACGAGCCTAGCATGTACGGACATGGTCTCGGAACACGGATTACCGAAAGGTAGAGCATGAGTCATATAGTAGATATGATGAACATGTTGATTGTTCGCCATTGAAGCTACATCAACTCTCGTGATGATCGGTTTTATGTGGTGGATTTGGTTCGTGTGATCACTAAAACAATGTGAGGGATATTGTTTTGAGGGAGTTCACCTAGATTAATTTAATTATTAATTAGAACTCAATTTATCATAAACTAAATCAAAGTGAATTTGCATAGTTGTTGTAGTCATTGGCATCCGCTACCACCTTGCGCTTAGTTATAATTGAGATGATAAAACTATAGAATTCGTTAGTTACTTTATTTAACCGGTATCGTATTGTTTTGAAGTGTTAATCTAAAGTTTAAAAGTCCTATTGCAAACTTTCAAGAAGTTCGGTTACTCCATGAAGTTTAATAATTAGTATTAAATCAAGAGTAACAATTCCAAGTGTTAGTATATAAGTATCATGTTTGTCTCCATGATTCTTGATATTCAAAGGATTCTCTTAATATCAAGGTTATCTAGGATCTGAAAGAGTTGTTTCAGAAACCATGATGTGTGGAAGATATTGTGATATCTGAAATGAAGTTTTGGTTACAACATGATAGAGTATAATATGGCAAAGTTCATGTTCTCATATTTTGATGAGAATTTGCAAAAGGTTGGAGACACTTGTTGTCCTAATCCTCCAAAAGGTTTTGGATAGCAACATTATACTCATAATTCATCGTTATAAGCTAAAAGTAGCTTGATCATGGACGATTCCATGATAAGGGTGAATATTTGATGTAGGTAAAATATTTACTACACCAAGAGATTACTGAAGAAAGGAATTTGAAAGAACACCAAACATTTGATAATGGTGATCTACTTCAAAGTGCAAGTCCAAAGACATTGGTATTTAATATACACGCTTTGGACTATATGTCATATGTATGACTCCACTATTGATGTTGATAGATTCTTTCAAACAGAAAAGGAAATATTGAAAGAAAATCTCATAAGTATATGGCAGAAAGGAAAAGACTAGAATTGTTCAATTTTAAGTATATAGATGATATACATGTTATGGCTATATTCTTTGCTTATTAAACAATGTGGTTCTCAAGTATTTGATACTGAATTTGTTGGTGTGAATCGTCATACGAAACAACACAATTCATGAACTACAATGGCCTAAGTAACTAGCAAAAGAATATGTGATGATGTTCATCGAGAACAAATAAAGGGTTATTGTGTTGCTCGTTAAACATCAAAGTTTGCCTTCAAGATTTGTTTTATCAGGTATTATGAGAACAAAAGGGTTGTTCAAATAATTCCGTAATCCATAAAAGATGGATGATTCACAAATCTCGTTGGAGAAATCACATCCATAAAACTAGTGCTAAAAATGTCGAAGGACAAATTGATTGAAAGATCAATTAGGAAGTGACACCACCGTTTAAATTATATTGGAAAGAAAACATGAAGAAACTCCATGTGGATGGAATTTTGGAGTCTTTTGATTTTGATCAAATGACGCTTGTGAAACTTTCCTAGAGATAATTAAAACTTCGTTCATAGAACAAAAGGGAACGAATGACTAGCTTATTGGAACTTGTACATATTGTTGTACGAAATCCATTATGTGTAGTCAAGAGCGATGGATTTCAACTTCATATGCTTTCTCCGAAAATTTGAGTGAATATATGAATATTTACTTAATAAGGATGAAGTGTGAAATATTTGAAAAGTTCAAAGATTTTCAAGATGAAGTGCAAAATCATTGTAACAAGAATATAAATAGTTTATGATAAGATCATAAAGGAAGATATTTAAGTTACAAGTTTAGCATAATACCTAAGATTTAAGGAATCGTTCCGTGGATTTGCATTTTCCGAAACACCATAAGAGTATGGAGCGTTCGAGATATGTAATTAAACCTTGTTTGACATGGTAAGATCAAAGGTATAATTCATAAAACTGCCATTATATTTTAAAGATTAAAAACTTTAGAGATTACCGTTTTTCCACTGAAAAGAGCTCCATCATAATCCGTTGAAATAACACCATATAAAGTTATGGTTTGGGATAAAACCCAAGTTGTCCTTTCTTAAACATTGATATGCTATGCATAAGAAAGATGCGCAAATCAAGTCGGATGAACACATCTTTTGTATAAACTGTTAAGTATTCCTCCATAAACACCGGAGACAAAAGTGTTTGTTGCTTAGAACGTCAAGTTTCTTTGAGAAGGAATTTTTCGTGAAAAGTTAAGTGGGAGGACAATAGAACTTTGATAAGGTTAAAAGAACCTTAACTATATGTGCAAAGTTGCGCAGCGCCGAAAAGTGTTCCGGAGTTAGCAAACAATGCTGATGGCTCGCGTACTTCAAAGGTTGTGGTCACGGAGATCTAAGTTCCTATTGAAACAAGTAGGTCGGATGAACAATCAAATACCAAGATTTGAGAGTTAAATCATTATTTGACAATAATGATCCGACTACGTGCAAAGAAGCGATGATGAGCCCTGACTCCGTCAAATGGCTTGAAGCCATAAAATCCGTGATAGTTCCATACACGAGAAATCAAGTTTTGAACTTGAAGGACCCTCGAGAAAGGTGTAAGACCTTACAGTTGTGTCTGGATCTATAAAGAAATAGACATGGATGTTTTACATCTATGAAATAGTCGACATGTTGGGAAAGAGTTCACAACAATGTTCATAGGTTGACTATGACAAGATTTGATCTTTCATAGTGATATTTAGTCTAGATGGATTAATGTAGCAACCACTACATATAATTTGTTATATGGTAGTTGAATAAACAAAACAAGTTCTTCTAATAGAATCGTTACCTAGGACATGTGCATAACACGGTCCATAGGGTTTTGTTAATTCAAAGGATGCTAAAAGCATATGCAAACTTCAATGGTTAAAGTGAGCATCATGAGTTGGAATCTTCAACGTGATGAAACTGTTAAAGGAGTTTAAAAGTTCATTAGAGACGATGAAGATGCTTGCATTTGCAAGAAATTAAGTGGGAGCGCTAAGACATGTTTCTAATACATTATGTGGAAGACATATTGTTGATTGGAAATAATGTATCTTTTATTAACACATATTAAGAATTTCATCCCGATGAAAGACTTAGGCAAAACCCAAATATTTGGCATCAATAGAGGCTAATATGGTTGTGCCAGAAGTACATAGACGAGATATTGAATGAGTTCAATATAGAAACTACAAGAAAGGTTCTTGTCGTCCAGAAAGGATTGAATGAGTTCAATATTAATGATATATTCAAATGTATTGACATTTGGTAAAGTAAAACAAATAATCAAGTATAGATTGATACTTGATGTATGAAATCACAAAGAGTATTTATATCAATCATACTGTGATATGTACAAATCCAGATATGTCCTATGCTCTAAATGTTGTGAGCATATACCAGAATGATTCGTAAGATGATCATTGGACAATAGTAAGGATATTCTTATGATCTTTTGGAAGAACTAAGAGTATATTATTTGTAGAAGTGACAAATAGATGGTTAGTTCATTGTAAAAGTACTACATTGATACTAGCTTTATCACAAAGTACAAATTAAGTTTATCTCAATCTAAACTAAGGGTGGCACAATATAATGGAAAGTAAGTTCCATAATGGATTTGGATGAGTTCCAAAGTTAAGACATTGTGACAGATACTACAACAAAAGGCTAAGTATATGACTGCTATTTTAGCAGGAAAAGAGGGCATTTGTGTCAAGTAGTTTATTATCAAACTAGGTGTAGTTCACAGTGGGATAATACTATGAAGATATATTGTGCGGCAATATTATGAACATGTTTTAACCCCAAAGAGCTAAAGGTCACACCGAAAGACCAAATTTATACAAAGCCATCTCATTAGAGAATGAGTGATGCGTAGAGACGCAAAGACATGCAATTACACACGACTGGAAGTGTCGATCCGAGATCGATTGACCACTAGCAATCGTGGTACATACAACACCGGAAAGCCATAGGTGTTGAATACACAAAGGTTTGAAACTAGATTATTGACTCTAGTGCAAGTGGGAGACTGTTGGAGATATGCCCAAGAGGCAATAATAAAGTGGTTATTATCATATCTTCACACTTATGATAAATGTTTACATACCATGCTATAATTGTATTAACCTAAACATTAATACTTGTGTGATTTGTAAACTAAAATAAGAGTCCTAGTAAAGCCTCTTGTTAAACTAGCTTGTTGGTTAATATATGATCATGATTTCTGATCATGAACATAGAGATGTTATTAACAACAGGATCATATCATTAGGAGAATGATGTGATGGACATACTCCTATAGATAAGCGTAGCATAAAGATCAAGTCATTTTAAATAGTTCAATTGCTATATGCTTTCTGATACATAGTAACCTAATTCCTTCGACCATGAGATCATGCATATCACCTTTACCAAATGGATGCTTTGATGTCATCAAACACCACACCGTAACTGGGTGGCTATAAAGGTGGCATTGAGTGTTCGGAAAGTATTGGTTGAGACACATGGATCAAGAGTGGGATTTGTCCATCCATATGACGGATAGATATACTCTAGGCCCTCTCGGTGGAATGTCATCCAATTAGCTTGCAAGCATGTGACTGGCTCACAAGGGATCACATACCACGGGAACGAGAAAAGAGTACTTATCGGTAACGAGGTTGAACTAGGTATGCAGAGATACCGACGATCATAACCTCGGATAAGTAAACTATCGTGAGACAAAGGGAAATTGGTATCGTATGTAAGTGGTTCATTCGATCGCAAAGTAATCGTAGAAATATGTGGGAGCCATATGAATTTCCAGATTCCTCTATTGGTTATTGATCAGAGAAGTGTCTCGATCATGTCCGCATAATTCACGAACCGTGAGGAGACACATAAGGATTGACGTTGTTTGGCAGATATGGTATTATGAGAAAGAGACGAATGTTGTTCGAGTCTCGGATGGGATCCGGATATCACGAGGTGATCCGAAATGGTCGGAGAATAAGATTCATATAAGGAAAGTCCGTTTGAGTTCGGAAATGTTTAGGTGTTTTCATCGGGAATGTTCTAGAAGGTTCGGAATGTCGGCACTCCGGGGAAGGGTACATGAATGTGTCATTACATATTGGAATGATTGCATCATGTACTAAGTGTTCTCGCTGTTCCAAATAAAGGATTAAATTGAATCCTAAAACTGAAAAGTCAAATGGCGGTTTGAAAGTCAAACGGCTAAAACAGGAAACTGAGGGAAACAAGCAAGAGGAGGTTGAAACCGACTTGGGGGAGGAGTCCCTCCTCTCCAAGCCGGCGCACAACCTAGGCTGAGTTGGGGAGGACTCCCTCCTCCCTGGCCGCCCTCTCCACCATAAAAGGAGGCGGGCCTCCTCCTCTAGACACACAAGTTCCTATCCTCTAAATCTAAACCCTAGCCACGACCTCCGGTTTAGAGCCGTTTTGGTTTAGAGCTTCTAATTGCCCTAGCCTTGGTTTAGAGCCTTCTAATTGGTGTGTCTAATCCTAGACCACTAAAGCCTCTCTCATACTCCACCATACTCGCTCCCGGCAAGGAGAAGCCTGCGAGATCTCCCTCTACTTCGGTACCACGCGTTGTCTTGCGGAATCGCGAGGAGTGCTACAACCTCCATTTTCTTTGGAACAAGGAGAGGAAGGTCTTCGTCAATCCGAACGTGTGACCGATCATGAGCGCTAACGGAGCGTGGCGGAAGGATCGCCTACGCGATCTTGAGATCGGAAAGAGTACGACTACATCACCCACGAGAATCTGCCTCGTTAACCGCTTTGGAATCTTCGAGGGTAAGTTATTCCATCGACTCGTTGCTACAATCTAGTAGACAGATATTGGCTTGTTTGTTTGTATGCGATAGAATTTTTTTGTTTTCCATGCTACGAACCCCTACAGTAACTGGGTGGCTATAAAGGTGGCATTGAGTGTTCGGAAAGTATGGGTTGATGCACATGGATCAAGAGTGGGATTTGTCCATCCATATGACGGATAGATATACTCTGGGCCCTCTCGGTGGAATGTCATCCAATTAGCTTGCAAGCATGTTACTGGTTCACAAGGGATCACATACCGCGGGAACAAGAAAAGAGTACTTATCAGTAACGAGGTTGAACTAGGTATGCAGAGATACCGATGATCAAAACCTCGGATAAGTAAACTATCGCGAGACAAAGGGAAATTGGTATCGTATGTAAGTGGTTCATTCGATCGCAAAGTAATCATATAAATACGTGGGAGCCATATGAATTTCCAGATTCCTCTTTTGGTTATTGATCAGAGAAGTGTCTCGGTCATGTCCGCATAATTCACGAACCGTAGGGAGACACACTTAAGGATTCGATGTTGTTGAGTAGTTATGGAATGATGAGTAAGAGACCAAATGTTGTTCGGAGTCTCGGATGGGATCCGAGATATCACGAGGAGATCCGGAGTGGCCCGGAGAATAAGATTCATATAAGGAAAGTCCTATTTCGAAGTTCGGGAATGATTCCGGTGTTTTCACCAGGAATGTTCTAGAAGGTGCGGAAGGTCCCACTCCGAGGAAGGGTACATGGATGTGTCATGACAATGTGGAATGGTTGCATCATGTACTAGGTCACATGGCTGGGCAAAATAAAGAGAAGAAATCAAATCGAAGTTTGAAGTCAAACGCCAATTTGAAAAAGTCAAATCTCAAGTTTGCTTGGTGGAGGGAGAGTAGGAAACCTACTTGGGGAGGAAGTCCTCCCTCCCACCCGCGCCATGAGGAGGAGTTGGGAGGACTCTCCTCCCCAAACCGCCTATCCTCCTATAAGGAGGGTAGGCGCCTCCTACACCAAACCCTAGCCTCCAAGTCGCCGACCACCTCCAAGCCGCCGCCGCCTAGGGATATTCTCCCAAGTTGCCGACTAGGGTTTCCCCAAACCCTAGCCGCCGGCTACACCTCTCCCCTTGGTGCTTATAAACCCTAGATCGCCAAGGCACCTCTCTTGCTCCACCATACTGCTCGCCAGGCGAAGCCTCGGGATCTCCCTCTACTAACACCACGCCGTCAGGTCTGGGAATCACGAGGAGAGTGCTACAACCTCCTCCTTGCTTTGGAACAAGGAGAGGAAGGTCTTCATCAATCTTGAACGTGTGTGATTGCGAGCGCTACGGAGCCTTGGGAAGGATCGCCTACGCGAGCTTGAGATCGGCAAGAGTACGACTACATCACCCACGAGAATCTGCTCTCATTAACCGCTTTGGAAATCTCCGAGGGTGAGTTCCTCTATCGACTCGTTGCTACAACCTAGTAGATAGATCTTGGCTTGTTTGTTTGCATACGGTAGAATTTTTTTGTTTTCCGTGCTACGAACCCTTACACGTCTACATCGTGCTCAAGTGGAATGCTCTAGGCAAAGGTATAATCTTGATAGGTTTTCCCTATTAATGGTCTCATGTTGTTAGTTGGGAGACCGGATTTAGGATAGATAGTCGTGCTATCAAGAGGGACTCTCGAGTGAGTAACTCGATCATATCGTTCGGAGAGAGCTCAAACCTTTGCATACTTGCATCATCGTATTTGGTTGTTATTTGGATCTTATCCTTGTGAGGCTCTAGAGCTTGTGGTAATATTCATGACAACCTTTAGTTCATCATATACGGATTTCCCTTTTATATCTTATTGCGGATTTGATTTTGAAGGTTTTCCAGATTCTCACCAACGGAGGTATCTCTCTATAAAATACATTAAGTATGCTTACATGGTGATAACCAATATTTTCAACAAAATTGTCCACTTTCCAATATTCTTATTGGGTATCTCATGTTGTCCTCTTTCCAACAAAATTGGTTTCGGGTCAATCGGCCTTTTGTGACATTGGTGGTCCTAGTACCTCCCACCCCTCCAACGAGACATACTTCCATAGTGGAAGGAACTCGGTAAAATATTGTTGTCCCCGCGTGCCTCAGTTATCTCTATACCCGAGCTCTTTACTTATGCACTTTATATTGTGATAGCCTTCGAGTTTGAAGTATTCTATCTTTCTATTACATTGTTTCTTGTCATGCTTCACATAAGTTGTTGGTGCACATAGTTTAGGGGTTCGTAGCATGGAAAACAAAAAAATTCTATCACATGAACACACACAATACAAGATCTAATCTACTAGATCGGTGCAACGAGTTGATAGAGTACTAACCCTCAAAGATCCAAAGCGGTTAACACGATCGGATTCTCGTGGTTGATGTAGTCGTTCACTTGCCGATCGCAAGATCGTGAAGACGATCCTTCCGGCATCGTGTTCCGGCAGCGTTTTCGTAGTCGGTCACACGTTCGGTACTCGATGAAGACCTTCCTCTCTCTTGTTCCAGCAGGCAGCGGAGGCTGTAGATCTCTCCTCGCAATTCCGCTTCCAGTTACTTTCTCCCTTGCATTAAAAGCACATAGTATCAGGCTTAGGCCCAGCCTTGGTCTTCTTTGTAGGCGCGACAGCTTTTTTGTCGCCCTTCTTGAAGTTACCCTTTTTCTTAGGCTTGCCTTGCTTCTTAAAATTGGTGGTCTTATTGACCATCAACAATTGGTGCTCTTTCTTGATCTCCACTTCCACAGACTTCAACATAGAGAAGAGTTCGGGTAACAACTTATCCATGCGCTGCATGTTATAGTTCATCACAAAGTTCTTGTAACTAGGTGGTAGTGATTGGAGGACGCGGTGAATCCCCAAAGCATTAGGAATCACTATACCCAAGATTTAGAGCTTATTGGTGTGCCCAGATATCTTAAGCACATGCTCACTAACGGAGCTGCCCTCTTCCATCTTGTAGTTAAAAAACTTTTCAGAAGCCTCATAACTCTCAATTGCCGCGTGAGCCTCAAATATCATTTTGAGTTCACGGACAATATCATGTGGGTCAAAGTTCTCAAACCTTTTCTAAAGCTCTGATTCCAAACCATACAAGATAGAACACTAAACTGTGGAGTACTGATTCTTCCGAGTGAGGAAAACATTCTTCACCTCATCGGTAGCATCAGTTGCAGGTGGGTCGCCTAGCGGTGCATCCAGCACATAGGTCAACTGACCATCATTAAGTACAATCCTGAAATTGCAGAACCAATCTGTAGAGTTGCTTCCATTTTCTTTAACTTTTCTTTCTCTAGGGACGCATTAAAATTGATGGTAAGGGCCGCCATGATCTACAACATATTTGCAATAGTTTAGAATAAGTTTATGAAAAAATGAGTTCAATTAATACTTAAATTAACTTAAAACAATATCCCTCACATTGTTTTTAGTGATCACATGAACCAAATCCACTACATCAAGTCCGATCATCACGAGAGATGGTGTAGTTTCAAAAGCGAACAATCAACATGTTCATCATATCTACTATATGACTCATGCTTTACCTTTCGGTATTCCGTGTTCCGAGACCATGTTTGTACATGCTAGGCTCGTCAAGGTTAACCTTAGTATCCGCATGAGAAAATCTGGCTTGCTCCTGTTGTATGCACACGTAGAATCTATCACACCCGATCATCACGTGGTGCTTTGAAACGAGGAGTCTTAGAAACGGTGCCTACTAAGGACGAACACTTTATTACTTGATATTTAGTGAGAGGGATCATCTTATAATGCTACCATCACGATCTAAGCAATACAAGATGCATAAAAGGATTAACATCACATGCAATTCATAATATGTGATATGATATGGCCTCTCTTCTTGTGCCTTCGATCTCAATCTACAAGCACGAACATGATCTCCATCATCATCGGCGTGTCGTCAAGGTCAATGGCGCCTCTCCATGGTTGGCGTCCATCAGCATCAACCATTACAACTACTTTGAATAATAGACACGCAGATTTTAACGAAATTAAAAGACAACTATAAGGCTCCTTCCGGTTGCCAACTTACAATAAAGATCATTGCATACATCATATATAATCACAATCATGGCAATATCACATCATAGCACACCCCTGCAAAACAAAGTTAGACGCCTCTAATTTTCTTTGCATGTTTTACGTGATTTGGAGCTTTCGAATAAGAACCGTTCTAACTTACGAACAAGAACCACAACGTTGATACAAGTATTGTCAAGTGCCCGTTGTAAATTGAATCTTCACTATGGTGGAAGAGACAGACACCCGCAAAGCTACTTATGCAATACAAGTTGCATATCGAGCGTGGATCAAGTCTCATGAACGATGTCATGTAAGGTTATCCCAGACTGCTTCATCCCACCATCCAGCAAGATGTAAAGTATACAAAAAGCAATCGACAACAAAAGCATCAAAACCCACAATAACCATTGTGTTCTACTCGTGCAACAGATCTACGCATAGACATGGCTCTGATACCACTGTAGGGGTTCCTAACATGGAAAACAAAAAATTATATCACATGAACACACACAATCCAAGATCTAATCTACCAGATCGGTGCAACGAGTTAATAGAGTACTAACCCTCAAAGATCCAAAGCGGTTAATGAGATCGGATTCTCGTGGTTGATGTAGTCGTTCACTTGTCGATCTCAAGATCGCGAAGACGATCCTTCCGGCGCCGCGTTCCGGCAGCGCTTCCGCAGTCGGTCACACGTTCGATACTAGATGAAGACCTTCCTCTCCCTTGTTCCAAAGTGACGGAGGTTGTAGATCTCGTCATGATTCGAGCATGACGTGGTGGTGGAAGTAGAGGGGAAATCCCATAGGGCTTCGCCTAAGACAGAGATGGTATGGTGGAGTAGAGAGGGCCCTTGGCAACTAGGGTTTAGAGGCCAAGGGGAGGTGGTGGCCGATGTCTAGGGTTTAGCTAGACGCCGGCGTTTAGAGGAGCCCTAGGCGGCAGCGACTTGAGAGGGGGAGGGGGCGGCAGCCGGCTAGGGTTTGGGTGTGAGGGGTAGGGGCCCTCCATATATAGGTGGTATAGGAGGTTTTGGGGGAGGTGAGTCCTCCCCCAACTCCTCTTCATGGACGGCGGCTTGGGAGGGAGGGAAACCTTCCCTAAGTGGGTTTCCTTTCCTCCCTCCACTAGCCAACCATGTTGGGATTTGACTTTTCAAATTGGCGTTTGACTTTTTCAAACTAGAGTTTGATTTCTCTCTTTCCATTGCCCAGCCAAGTGACCTAGTAAATGATGTAACCATTCCACTTTGGTATGACACATCCATGTACCCTTCCCACTCCGGATCGGTGGACCTTCTAGACCCTTCTAGAACATTCCAGTGAAAACACCGAAAACATTTATGAATTCCAGAATTGGACTTTCCTTATATGAATATTATTCTTCGGACCATTCCGGATCTCCTCGTGATGTCCTGGATCCAATCTGAGACTCCGAACAACATTCGGTCTCTTAATCACATTTCATATCTACTAAACAACATTGAATCCTTAAGTGTGTCTCCCTACGGTTCGTGAATTATGTAGACATGATGGAGACTCTTCTCCGATCAATAACCAATAGAGGAATCTGGAAATTCATATGGCTCCCACATATTTATACGATTACTTCGTGATCAAATGAACCATTTACATATGATACCAATTTCCCTTTGTCTCATGATACTTTACTTATCCGAGGTTTGATCGTCGGTATCTCTATATACCTAGTTCAACCTTGTTACCAATAAGTACTCTTTACTCGTTCCCTTGTGATCAAGTGGCATGCTTGCAAGCCAATTGGATGACATTCCATTGTGAGGGCCAGAGTATATCTATCCATCATATGGATGGACAAATACCACTCTTGATCCATGTGCCTATAAACACCCGGTTACGAAGCGGTGTTTGATGTCATCAAAGCATCCATCCGGTGATGGTGATTAACATGATCTCATGGTCAAAGGATTTAGGTTACTATGTATCTGAAAGCTTATAGCAAACAAACTATTGAAATGACTTGATCTTATGCTATGCTTAACCATGGAAGTATGTCCATCACACTATTCTCCTAATGATATGACCTTGCTATCAATAACATCCAATGTTCATGATCAGGAAACCATGATCATCTATTAATCAACAAGCTAGTATTACAAAGAGGCTTTACTAGGGACTCTTATATGTTTACAAATTACACAAGTATTAATGTTTCCGATTAATACAATTATAGCATGAATGTAAACATTTATCATAAACACAAAGATATAATAATAACTACTTTTATTATTGCCTCTTGGGCATATCTCCAACACATAGGTGAACCTTAGTATATATAGGCTTTGTGCTTGACAAAAGGAAACACTAGTTTTATTCCGCCTTTATTAAGCCCATCTCGTAAAAGTTTTAAACCGCCTATTCACCCCCCTCTAGGCGACATCCGTGATCTTTCAGATGGTCCGATACAAAATTAATCCTTGGACATATACGCGCCGAGATTTATTTTTCCACCTGGGTTGGGATAATATATATATATATATAATTATACACAGTACATAAGTTTCTAATAATTAGGTAAAATCTCATCTATATATTCCATGTCATGATATACATGTATATGCTTGCAAAATTATGGGGCGAATTATACATTTCAAACGATTGTTTTACCAACATAACAACTTAAAACTTGTAGATAATTAAGTTTCCTCTAGTATTTCGATGTTGTTTATGCCCTCTTGGACAGTGATGATAAGTTAACCAAATATATGAAAGGGGATATCAATAAACACAATATTAAAATAAATTGTGAAAATATATCTTATGGTACATCTATTGATATTGATTTGGTATTAGATCTTTATATTTTTGTATATATACTTAGTCAAACTTAAAAATCATTGTTTTCTTGATTGAATATAAAAAAATGTATTTGGAGACTGAGGGAGTAGTTAAATATTCATTGTGGAGACTCGAGGTGCGTTTTAATCTGTAGGATTATCGAAGTCCAAGAATAGAAAAAAATCTTAAATGACATGTCCTCTTGAATCCTATAGGATTATGAAACTACAATAACAAAGTGTGTTTGACACCACAGAGGAAGCAAATGAATTCTAGTTGAGGCATGAATGGATAAAAATTTCTTTGAAAAAAGGGTGCAAGTGAGTCATTAGAGAAAAATCCCAAGGCTCCTTTGATTCATGGAATTTTAATATGATCTGTGTATAGGATTGAGATCTTATGAAAAACAATTATGCAAAAGTTGTTTGATTCATCAGATCATATCGCATTTGACGAGGTTTAATCTTGTGAATGCCCATTGTTATGAGCTTGGGTTTTGGAAAAGATGGGGATGTTGGAGATCGCGGAATGGTTAGCAAACAAGCAACACGGGGACACGAGGTTTACCCACGTTTAGGCCCCCGGAGGAAAAACCCTACTCCTGCTTGTCTGCTCTTGATTACGGGCGGAAAGTTCTGGTGCATGATGCAATCTGGCATGGAGGTGTGTATGCGGTGGTATGCGAAGTGCCCTCCTCGTCGTGCCCTCCTAGCCTTTATATAGAGATAGGCAGGTCTCAGGTACAGATCGAGTCGATTACAGACTTTAGGGTTTGCCCCTTTGAATATTCTATCTACTCTAGTCTTGTTCTCCAAGGATCCGAAGGCGTCATGGGCCTTGGCCACCCGAAAGTCTTCATGGGCTGGCGCATGTTTCTCGTGGGCCTTCCTTGAGTTGGACTAGGTATGCTAAGATCGTGTACCCACAGGGTATAGCCATGTCAGTAGCCCCCGAGTGTTCAGTCGAATCATAGATTCGGCTGAGGACTGTTTAATCCTTTGGGTGCAGCTATCTTTGTTTGTCTAGAGAATGATTTGAGTGTGTAGGGATTGTTGATGCGTGTGCCTGACTCTCCCGACAGATCAGGGTCAGTTAACTGTTTTATGACAAAACAACACGATCTTCTTCAGATTCGAGTCCCTCGACTCGAACCCGGAACATATGCTAGTGTAATTCGACTCATGCCACGGAGGACTTACAGGAGTGGAATTCCAGTGAATTTTAAACGATGTACCCAACACGTCCATCGGGATTTTTTATCGCGCCTGTTGGCACGGTTTTTTACTAGCAGAGCACAGTCGTGTGCGTTACCAGGCCATCAGAAGGTATCTGTAGGTCTTATCTTTGCGTCACAGACGCAGCATCCGAATGTTTACCACCGCGGAGGTGTTTCGGGTGGCTAAGGAGGATGCTACTCACTTAGCGTTAATTGGGGCAGAGTTGCCAAAAAGTTTTTGCATGCTGATCCGAAGGATCGCAGTCGAAGAATTCATAGGGTGCGCGACCAACGCTCCCTATGGGAGTATCCCCCGAGTGTATGTTCGAGTCGTAGACTCGAGCAGAGACTTTAATTCAGCCGTTGTTTGGCTTTAGGTCCGTAGGACACAAATTTTTCGAATGCTTGAATCCATCCTCCCTATGGGAGTAGCCCCCGAGTCCGTAGTGGATTCACAGACTCGACGTAGGACTCGAAGAATAGTTCCATGGTATAGTGTTTTTGAGTATGTTTCGGGTGCGTGGCCAGCGCTCCTGATAGGAGTAGCCCCCGAGTAGTTAGTCGAATCGTAGATTCGAGTGAGTACTCTTAGCTGTATAGCCAAAGAATTGTAACCGTTGCTAGTATAGCTTTTGATGACGTCAGTGCTGACGATCGGTGACCTCAAGCGTCTACGGCGCCAGAGATGACGTGACTGGACGAACATGGGTCCCACCTTCTGACGTTGAGTTGACTGGTCACGCGTGGTGTGGAGATAATTACGGCATCGCCTTGATTTCCGTGCATAGTGGACGGCGTGTGAGCGACGTTATCATTGTCTTGACACGTGGCGGTCGAGATCTTGTTGGCTCTAGGTCTTCCCGATGGGCCCGGTGCGTCGTGCCTCGTCCTTATAATCATTGGGGAAAAGTGAGTTTGTTTTCACCGCAGCCATTCCTGTTCCACTACTTTCATGTTCTTGAGTTTTCCCAGCTGCGCGCTGGAATTTCTTCAAACTTTTCCATCTTTGATTCTGCGTGCTCATCGTCGTTGCCGCAACACTGCAATGGGGAAACCCAAGAAGTCCTCTACCACAGTTGGCACCAGTGCTGCCACCGGCGGCAAAAAGGGTTCCGCCGCCACTCGCGTCAATGATGGTGGCTGGCGGCGATCGGAGACGCGCGAGGGTGACCTCCGCAAGCTCCGTGAGCGGGGACTTATCCCGCAGGATAGAGAGGCCGTCAGAGTTCCCGACGACGAGTTAATTCCCCGTCCTCCCACTGGGTTTTGGGTTATGTTCATCGCCTTTATCCTTCGGGGCCTTTCTTTCCCAATCCATGATTTTCTCCGTGGATTGCTTTTTCTTTATGGCATCCAACTTCATCATCTTTCACCAAACTCTCTTCTTCATGTCGCCTGTTTCATCACATTCTGCGAGTGTTGGCTCGGTATTGAGCCACACTTTGGCCTCTTCCGGAAGCTCTATTCCATGAAGAGGCAATCTGGCTCCGATGGTGTTTATGCCATTGGCGGCTGCATTATATCCCTTAAATCCAATTTTCTCTTCTTCTCCTTCTCTATGTCCGAATCTGTCCAGTACTGGCGGAGGCGATGGTTTTACATCCGCCACTCCACAGTGTCCGGATAGAACTTTGGTCTTCCTCCTTTTGACCCCTCCCAAAAAATCAAGCCAAAAAGGTCCTGGAAGAACCACATCTTGGATGGCGAGGTGGCAGAGATAGAGGGGCTCTATCGTCGGGTGGAGGATCTTCAGTTGATTCCGAATAAAGAGGTGAACGGTGTGGATATCATCCGCACCTTTCTCAAACGTCGGGTGCAGCCGCTCCAGGCTAGGGCGCACCCGATGTTCCTTTATTCTGGTCGCCACGATCCGACTAGGGTTTCGGCTGAGGAATTATCCAGAGGGGATCTCGACAGGATTCTTCAGCCGCTGCTGAAGTACAAAGGTGGAGAGGATCTCCCGGGGAAGTCGCTGGCTCCTCCATTCGCTGTCTCTCGTCCGGTTCCGCAGGTGTAGATCTGGGACGTGCGTGTAGCGCTTTTTTCGACTGTGTTTTCCCTGCATTTGCTTGTGTGCTGAAAAATTTGCTTCTTTTGCGCAGGAGTTCAAGGTATCGGGCATGTTGCCGCCACTACCCGAACCGTTTCCGGATGCACCGGACAATGAGGTAGTGGACTCCATGTCTGAGCTTCCTTTGGTGCGGTCGCCAGCTGAGGAAACTTTTGAGTCTAGCGAGGAGCAGACTCGAAAGCGGATGCGGAGCTCGAGTGAATCGTCGGATGCTTCGACTCCACCCACTCCTAGGAATTCATCGTGCCTTGAGCGTCACAGTGGGGGTCATGATGGCTCTTCCTCTCCTATTCCTGCCGTTCCCGTGCGGGCTATGGTGCCGTAGCCGCCGGCGAAACGGAAGAAGGAAGAGAAGAAGGGCAGGAGGACCCCGCCTGTCTTCGACTTGAGCGATCTCGACTCATAAGTTTATCCCGTTGCCTTTTGATTTCTTTTAATTTTGCCTGATTGTGCTTGTTTGATGTTTTCTTTTGCAGCCACTCTTCCGACGGCTCCTTCTGCGATGGCGCTCGGGAGATGGTGGGGGAGTCGAAAGTTGCTCCTCCTCCTCCTCAGACGGTGGCCACCTCTGAGGGCGCTGCGCCAAACCCTTCTCCGTAGGAGGCTCGGGTGGTTGTCCCCCAGAAGACTTCGGCCGGACCTTCGGAGTCACCGTCTGATCATGTAAGTCTCTTTGTTCTTGCCGTGGGGGGAGCCCCCGAGCGTTTTCGGATGGTCTGCTGATCACTTTGATTTTTTTCTTCGTGTCTCGGGGGAGCCCCCGAGCATATGTAGGATGATCTGCTGGTCGTTTTTTTGCTTTGTGTCTCGGTGGGAGCCCCCGAGCATTTTTTCGTATGTGTAATATTTTTTGCTCGTTCTTTGGGTGTAGCCCCCGAGCCTTTCTTTTGACGAGTAGTGTCTCTTTGCAGCCTTTTGTGCAAGGCGCCAACCAAGCTGTGCAAAGAAGACTGGTGTTGGAGGCCGACTTCAAGCGACTGTGGTATGTTCATGAGTTGGTTTTTTTTGCGTCCTCTTCTATTTCCTTTTTTCGATTTGATAAGTGTTCTGCTATTTGCATAGGAGAACAGTACCACCCTCTGCAAGCTTGTGTTGGAGATATGCCCAAGAGGCAACAATAAAGTGGTTATTATCATATCTTCATACTTATGATAAATGTTTACATACCATGCTATAATTGTATTAACCGGAAACATTAATACTTGTGTGATTTGTAAACATAAAAGAGTCCCTAGTAAAGCCTCTTGTTAAACTAGCTTGTTGGTTAATATATGATCATGGTTTCCTGATCATGAACATAGAGATGTTATTAACAACAGGGTCATATCATTAGGAGAATGATGTGATGGACATACTCCTATAGTTAAGCGTAGCATAAATATCAAGTCATTTAATATAGTTCATTTGCTATAAGCTTTCTGATACATAGTAACCTAATTCCTTCGACCATGAGATCATGTTAATCACCATCACCGAAAGGATGCTTTGATGACATCAAACACCGCACCAATCGGGTGGCTATAAAGGTGGCATTGAGTGTTGGGAAAGTATGGGTTGAGGCTCATGGATCAAGAGGATTTGTCCATCCATATGACGGATAAATATACTGGGCCCTCTCGGTGGAATGTCATCCAATTAGCTTGCGGGCATGTGACTGCTCACAAGGGATCACATATCACGAGCGAGAAAAGAGTACTTATCGGTAACGAGGTTGAACTAGGTATGCAGAGATACCGACGATCAAAACCTCGGATAAGTAAACTATCGTGAGACAAAGGGAAATTGGTATCATATCTAAGTGGTTCATTCGATCGCAAAGTAATCGTAGAAATATGTGGGAGCCATATGAATTTCCAGATTCCTCTATTGGTTATTGATCGGAGAAGTGTCTCGATCATGTCCGCATAATTCACGAACCGTAGGGAGACACACTAAGGATTCGATGTTGTTGAGTAGTTATGGAATGATGAGTAAGAGACCGAATGTTGTTCGGGGTCTTGGATGGGATCCGGGATATCACGAGGAGATCCGGAATGGTCCGGAGAATAAGATTCATATAAGGAAAGTCCTGTTTCGGGGTTAAAGAATGGTTCCGGTGTTTTCATCGGGAATGTTCTAGAAAGTTCCGGAATGTCCGACACTCCGGAGGGGAAGGGTACATGAATGTGGCATACCAAGTTGGAATGATTGCATCATGTACTAAGCGTCATCGCTGAACAAAATAAAGGGTTTAATCAAATCCTAGTTTGAAAAGTCAAACACCAATTTGAAAAGTCAAACGACTATTTTGGGAAGTGGAGGGGAAGTGGGAAACCGAGTTGGGGAGGAGTTCCTCCTCCACCGCCGGCCCACTAGGGATACGAGTTGGGAAGGGACTCCCTCCCCTTGGCTGGCGCCTCCCACCTATAAAGGGAGGGGCAGGGCTGCCCCTCCTAGCACACAAGTTCTCCACCCCAAAACCCTAGCCCGACGCCGCCACCTCCTGTTGCCGCCGCCTAGGGCTCCCCTAGCCGCTGACTTGGGCAAGCCCCAAGCCCTAGCCGCCGGCACTAGTACCTCCTCCTTCGTGTGTCTAAACCCTAGATCGCCGAGGATCTCTCTCATAGTCCACCATACTCGCTCCGTCTTAAGGCGAAGCCCTGCAAGATCTCCCCTCTTCTTCCGGCACCACGCCGTTGTGCTGCCGAAATCACGAGGAGAGTGCTACAACCTCCGCTGCCTGCTGGAACAAGGGAGAGGAAGGTCTTCGTCGAGTACCGAACGTGTGACCGATCATGAGCTTAGGAACGCTAGCCTTGGGAAGGATCGTCTACGCGATCTTGAGATCAGGAAGAGTACGACTACATCACCCACGAGAATCCGCTCTCTTTAAACACTTTGGAATCTTCGAGGGTGAGTTATTCCATCGACTCGTTGCTACAATCTAGTACATAGATCTTGGCTTGTTTGTTTGTATGCGATAGAAATTTTTTGTTTTCCATGCTACGAACCCCTACAGCTTGATGCTCTCAAAAAGAGCCTTGGGCGAGCGGAGAAGAAGGCCGAGGACGCCGTTGGTGCGAAGGAGCGCCTCGAGCAGGAGTTAGCCAACGCAGCTGCGGCCAAGGAGCGCTTGCAGCAGGAGGCAACGGACCGTGAGGAGAAACTTGCCACCGCTGTGGCCTTGCGCGAGAAGGAGGTAGTCGGCAAGCTGATGGCGGCTGCCTAGGCTATTTCGTGTGAGTGGTTTCGTCTTTTCCTTTTTGGCTTCCTTGTCTTTCTTTGTTTTGCTTTTATTCACGTTGCCTCTTCCGCTTGTTTAGATGCCGCAGGCATCGAGTTTGACCGCGGTGCTATGGAGCACGAAAATGCTCTAGATGATGCCACTACGGCGGCCGAAGACCGCTGTAGTACCGTGGTCGGCTCACTCGCCAAGGCCAATGAGGTTCTTGGGCACTTCTACAAGGAGCTCGTCCCCAAGGGTGTTTCCCTCGACGATGTCGACTCGTTGGCGGATGCGCTCTCGATGCGCGCTACAAGCGCATAAGCAAAAGGCATCGGTGCATCCGTAATTTGGCGATGGCCTGGCGGGCGGAGCTGGATCTTCATCGTCACCTCCCGGATGCCAACGGCCGACGGATCCGAGGTATCCTTCGCCTCTACTCTGCCGTTAAAGCGTTATGGGCGAAGTTGATTGGCTTCTGGTGAAGTCGCGTTGAGGCAGTAGGGGGAGGCCAAGAGTGGGAAATCCGGCTCCGAGGCTACTCAGGATGCAGCTTCTTAGGCCTTGTAGTTGTAGGATAACTTTTGTTTCTTTTGTTGTAATTATGTCTATGAACAGTCCTTGTGCCACGCAGTGGCTTTTTGCTGCATATAATGAATCTCCGAGCTCTTTGTTCATTCGTGTGTTTGTTCATATCGTTACCTTCTTTTCTCCTAGGGACCTTCGGGTGATGATCCCATTGACACTTCGTTTGCGCCGCAGCTGCGGCCATCTTTGGATGATGCGTCGCAGCTTGTGTTTCTTCGTGACCGCATCCGTAGTCTTGAGAAAGAATTGCTTGGAGTGCGCGGCCACGCCGATGTTTGGAAATCGAAGACAGAGCGAGGCATTGCCAAAGAGGAGTATTTGATGGGTGAGTTGCATCGTCTGGCCGAACAGCTTCAATGTAAGTTTTTTGAGCTGCTGCTCCTTTTTTCGGATGCGGCTGTTGGCCTGTCATCTTACTTTGACATTGTTGCAGGTGCTAACCTTGTTCCTAAGGAGGAAAAGGAGCGTGTTGCTGTTCGGATCAACTGCTTGACCCAGCAGGACATGGAGGCCGACGGCTTTTTCTGGATGGACCGTGATCGTTCCATGGTCCTTGCGGCAAGAGGATCGTGTTCACCAGTGTCATGTCTTGCGTCAAGCGAAGTCTTCATTGGCGTCGGTTCTGCACGTGATGTTTCCTTTGGATGAGGCACCAGCGACCCTCTGGGTCTGCTGGCGAAGTTTCGAGATGTGCATCATGTTAGGGAACTGGTGCGCCATCAGCTTGTTGCAGGTGTGAAGGCTGCGCTTTCCCTTGTTCGGCTACATCGTCCTTATGTAGATCTTGCTGCTGTGGCAGCTGGGCCGCCTCTTCGGCCGGATGGTGGTGTGTTCGGCTATAAGGCAGTATGCCGAACAAATTGTAGATCTCTTTGAGCAGCGTGCGCAACTGATTCTTCAGAATAGGTAGGACCTGTAAAAAGATAGATGTAAAATTTGTATATATTCGACTGGGCGTGTTATGCCCTTTGTTGTAAAGGTTTATTGTTGTTAGCACGTGGTGCTTTGTTTGTATGCGTGCCCTTTTCGTTAGCCTTACGTGGTCAGCTACTCAGGTGTACACGCGTTATTCTCAGTCGACGAAGTCGTGAGGTGAGGGGAGCCCCCGAGTGTGTTGTAGTATGAAGAAAATGCGAATAATATACAAAATATTTGGGGCGAGACACTAAGCTTTATTCATCTCGTAAGGAGGAGGTACATTGTTCGGCTGAGTAGCCTTGGCTGAATAGCCTTATTGAAAGTAAAAAAGGGAGGTAGCTAGGGGTAGAGGCGTCGCAGTTGTGCGACGTTCCATGGGTTGGAGTATGTGACTCCAGACTCCACGTGCTTGAGGCGATAGGCGCCACCTGGGATGACTTCAGTGACGATGTAGGGTCCTTCCCAGGGCGACTCGAGTTTTTTCGGTCGCTCTTGCTTGAGTCGCAAGACTAGGTCTCCTTCGACGAAGGACCTTGGGCGCAGCCGACAGCTGTGATAGTTGCGGAGGCTCTGTTGATAGATCGCTGATCGAGCCGCAGCGATGTCGCATGCCTCGTCGAGTGTGTCGATGGCGTCTTCGAGTGCGGCCGTCGATTCGGCCTCGCTGTAGGCGACGACCCGTGGGGCCTTGTGGCATACCTCTGCGGGCAGCACGACTTCGGCTCCGTGCACCATGAAGAAGGGCGTGTAGCCAATTGAGCTGTTTGGCATCGTGCGCAAGCTCCAGAGAACGAAGGGTAGCTCTTGTGTCCAGGCACCTGCGAGTCGCTGGCCTGGAGTGGGCTCATGAGGCGCTTCTTGATGCTGCCGTCGACGAGGCCGTTGGCCTTTTCCACCTGCCCGTTTTTTTGCGGGTGTGCCACGGAGGCGTATGTGATGTTGATTCCGAGGTCTTCGCAGAAGTCCTAGAATTCTTTGAAGATGAAGTTCGACCCATTGTCGGTGATGATGCTGTGCGGCACGCCGAACCTATTAAACAATGGATTTGAAGAACTTGACGGCCGTTTTGCCCTTTTGGTTAGTAACGGGCATGGCCTCAATCCACTTGGTGAATTTGTCGACTGCGACCAGGAGGTAGACGTGGCCTCCTTTCGAGGACTTGGGCAGTTTGCCGATCATGTCGAGGCCCCACTGGGCGAAGGGCGGGCAGGGTATGGGCACGACTCGATCTGTGCGTGTGGTTTATCTCCGAACCTATGGCACCCGTTGCACCTTCGGGCGATGTCCTTGGCGTCGTTCATGGTCGTTGGCCAGTAGAACCCGGCTCGTAGAGCTTTGGCGACAAGGGCGCGGCTGCCCGCATGATGTCCGCAGATGCCTTCGTGGATGTCTTGGAGGATGGTTTTGTCGTTGCCGATGGTGACGCACCTTTGGATTACACCCGAAAAAATGCGCTTGTACAGCTCTCCATTGATGATGGTGAAGGCTTTGGACCGACGAGATATGCGCCAGGCATATGTCGGGCTATCAGGCAACTCTCCATCTATCAGGTACCTGAGGTACGACAGCGCCCACGTTTCTTCGACTGCCATGACCTGCATCAGGTTGACTACTACGACCTCTGTGTCGAGTTTTTCGGGTCCTTCCTGACCGTCGGGTAGCTCAGCCCCCGAGTGCTCTGCTTCTTCGGGTGATCCCATTGGGAATTTCCTTTTGATGGATGGCACACAGATCTATTCGAGGAACACACCTGGTGGCACCCGTGTGCAGGTGGAGCCGATGTTGGCGAGTCTGTCGGCCTCTTCGTTGCTTTCTCTCCCAATGTGCCGAAGCTCGCAGCCGTCGAAATCTCCTTCGCGTGCGTTGTAGAGTGCGCGGTACGCAATCATGTTGGCGGCATGTGCATCGCACTCGTTCATCGTCTGCTGGACGACGAGGTTTGAGTCTGCGTAGATGACCAGGCGCGTCGCGCCGCAGATCTTGGCCATTCTCATGCCGTGGATGAGGGCTTCGTATTCGGCCTCGTTGTTGGAAGCTCGAAATTTCATCCGGAGGACGTACTTCATCTTGTCGCCCTGCGGGGAGGTCAGTATGACCCCGGCTCCTGATATGGCCTCTCGCTTGGAGCCGTCGAAGTGCATCTTCCATGACTGCGTCATGTCCGTGGTGTCCGGTAGCTGCAGTTCCATCCAGTGGACGAGGAAGTCTGGAAGGACTTGGGACTTGATTGCTTGGCGCTTCTCATAGATGATATCTAGAGGTGACAGCTCGATGCCCCACAGGGCCACGCGTCCTGTGGCCTCCGGGTTGTTCAGGATGCTTTGTGGTAACCGTTGACGACCATCACCTGATGCTCCTGGAAGTAGTGGCTCAGCCGACGAGCCGTCATGAACATGCCGTAGGCGAGTTTCTAGTAATGAGGGTACCTTTGTTTTGTCGGCGTCAATACCTCGCTGAGGTAGTAGATTGGGTGTTGGACCCCGTGGGTCTTGCCTTCTTCGGGTCGCTCGAACACCAGTACGGTGCTTACCACCTGGTGTGTGGCTGCTATGTACAGCAGTAAAGGCTCGCGCTCCTTTGGCATGACCAAAGCGG
Source organism: Avena longiglumis (assembly GCA_030063025.1). Classification (NCBI taxonomy): domain Eukaryota; kingdom Viridiplantae; phylum Streptophyta; class Magnoliopsida; order Poales; family Poaceae; genus Avena; species Avena longiglumis. The sequence goes on from CP125979.1 coordinate 13,062,576, forward strand.
GCGAGGTAGAGAGCAGCCGCTTTAGATCTTCGAATGCGTCGTCAGCCTCGGGCATCCACTCGAATTTGTCTGCCTTGCGTAGCAACTGATAGAACGGCAGAGATTTTTTGCCCATGCGGCCGATGAACCTACTCAATGCCGCGATTCTCCCGGCAAGCTCCTGGACGCCCTTGAGGTTCTTCGGCTTCTCCATGGCCATTATGGCCCAGATTTTCTTCGGGTTTGCCTCGATCCCTCGCTGGGAGATGAAGTAGCCTAGGTGACGGATGGGGCCTTGGCGCACTTTTCTGGGTTTAGCTTGATCTTGTATCGATCAAGGTTATCGAACGTCTCACGGAGATCGTCGATGAGCGTCTTCGTCTTCCTTGTTTTGATGACTATGTCGTCGACATAGACTTGAATGTTGCGGACGATCTGGTCCTTCATGCACGCCTGCATGCACCGTTGGTACGTGGCGCCTGCGTTCTTCACTCCGAAGGGCATTGTGTTGTAGCAGAACACTCCGAGCGGCGTGATGAATGCCGTTTTCTTGTGATCTTCGACCTTCAGTCGAATCTGGTTGTAGCCTGAGTATGCGTCGAGGAAGGATAGCTTCTCGCATCCTGCAGTCGAATCGATGATCTGATCGATCCGAGGGAGAGGGAAGTGATCCTTTGGGCAGTGCTTGTTCAGCGATGTGAAGTCCACGCACATCCGCAGGATGTCCGTGTCCTTTTTGGGGACCATCATGGTGTTTGCGAGCCACTCGCTCTCCTTGATCTCCCTGATGAAGTTTGCGTCGAGTAGTCTGTTGACTTCGACTCCGATTGCTTCGGCCCGTGGTTCAGACAGTCGTCGGATGGATTGTTTGACGGGCTTGGCGTCTAGAAAGACGTAGAGTGCATGCTCGGCGAATTCCCTGGGAACTCCTGGCATGTCCGCAGGACACCAGGCAAAGATTTCCTAGCGTTCACGGAGGACTTCGACGAGCGCGCTTTCCTATGCGGGGCTGAGGTCGTTGGCGATCAGCGCCGTCTTGGAGTCATCCGTTGGGTGGACCTGCACCTTTTTTTGTGTTGACGGTGGAGTCGAAGTACATGTCTGGTGCGTTATGTCTTGCGACTGGGGGTGCCCCGTTGTTTGTCACCTCGCGGAGCCTTATGAGCTCCTACTGCATGCCGAATGACTGGGAGATTCTGTTGAAGTACATGTCGCAGTGGTCCGATCGGGTGAAGCTCTCGTGGACCGTGATGACGCCCTTGGGTACTGGCATCTTGAGTAGCAGGTACGCGTGAATTGGTAATGCCAGTGAATGCCACGCCCGAGGATGGCGTGGTATTGTGATGGCCAGTCCACCACTTCGAACTCGAGTCGCTCGCACCGGAAGTTATCCAGCTTGCCAAAGATTACGTCGAGCCATATATTTCCCAGGGGAAATACGCCCTTCCCTGGGACGATGTCGTGGAATGTTGTATCAGATTGTTCCAGGCTGCACAACGGGATACACATTGCTGCTAAGGTGCTGGCGAAGATCAGATTGATGCCGCTGCCACCGTCCATGAAGACGCGGCTCATGTCGAACCCTCCGATCTGCGCCTCGAGCACTAGGGCACCATGACATGGGCGAGGGACCTGGCAAGGGTGATCCGAACGGCTGAACATGATGCAGGACTCCGATCCGCTGAGGTACTCAGGGATGGCGGGTGGAGCGGTCACAGCCTGATTAATCTGGCAGGTGATTTTCTTCTGCACCCTGTTCGTTGGGCGCCCTTTTTGGATCATCAGTGATCATTTCGGCGCGGGGTACCCGTGCCCACCGTTATTCTGCACGGGTGCGATTGGGTGGTTTGAAGGTCCTGCAGTTGGTGGTGGAGGAGCTCCGTGTGCGATCTCACCTGGTGCGGGTGTGTTCCCGTACCCAGGGTTCGGAGCTTGTTGCCTCATATGAGCCATGCTTTCACTGAGTTTTTGGAACTCGTGGCAGTCCTTGAGCATGTGTCTTGCCTTCTTCTTACCATCCTGCTTGTCGATGTAGAAGTGGATGGTGCATGGACCCGACAGTTTGTCGTATGCTGAGGGTTCGTCGTCACGGCCGCGACACTGCCATGACTGCATTGGGCGTCCTCCGTCGCGAAGTCGCGCTTGATCCGCTTCCGGGCCGTATGCGTTGCCACATCGCGGGCGGTCGGCGTAGCCAGCCGCGACCATGTCGGGTCCATCGCGATCGTCGTAGACACGCGATCTTATCTTGCTACGGCGTTCTCGTCGCCGGCCGTAGTCATCTTCCTCCTCCGAGTGCGCTAGGTGGATGGAGTCCTCACCATCTGCCCACCTGTTGGCGATGTCCATGAGGTGGTCAAGTGTCTTGGGCTTGACACGCCCAAGTTCTTCCTTGAAGTCCTGGCATTTAACTCCGTCCTTGAAGGCGTCGATAGCTCTTTCCTTGGAGATGTGTGCCGCTGAGTTCTTGGTGTTGGACCAATGTAATATGTACGAGCGAATGGATTCGCCCATTCGTTGGGTGCAGGCCCGCAGCTCCTCGATCGAGGCTGGCCTCTTGCTGGTGCCCTTGAAGTTTCGGACGAAACTATCGCGATTCCTCCCAAAGATCGGATGGATCCGAGGATAGGTCACGAGCGGATCCGGCTGCACTGTCATTGCGGTGAAGGCATTGCATGTCGGTTTCCTTTCTTCCGCCGTGTAGTTTGACCGACGACAGGTGGTCGCTGAGCCACGCCTTGGGGTCCTGTGTGCCGTCGAACTTCGTAGTGTCCGAAGGAAGCTTGAAGTTCCGTCGCATCCGTGTCCGCCGAACGGATCTGCTGAAGCATCGAGCTCCACAGAGTTCTCCTTTGTCGTCATCCTCCTCGGATTCGGACAAGCATACGCGCTTGGCGCGCGCTTTGTCGATCTTGCGCTGGGTGAGCTCGCTTCGAGCGTCGTAATCATGGCTGCGATGGCGCGAGCTCTTGTGCCTTCGAGGAAGGTCGTGATCTTCATCCTCGGATGAGGGTGTGGGGCTGCGGTTGAACCTGACCGCAGCCTTCTTCTTTGGCTCCGCAGGAGCTTCTCCGTGGAGCGCAGCTCCGACGAGTCCGAGTCCGGTAAGTGCGGGCTTGTGCATGGCCCTTTTTGGGTCCCCCTTCGGAGGTAGATGGGACGCGAGGTACGCGGTGGCTACCATGATCGCGGCTTGCGGTGTCTTCGGGATGATGTTGCCGTCGGCATCCATCTCCATGAAGGACGCATTGAGGGCCCGAGTCACCTCGCGACATGCCTTGGGATCCATGTTCTCCATGCGAGAACGGTGCTTGTTGCCATGGTTTCCGTGCGAGCTGGAGCCGATGCCCATGGCGGAGAGCGCAACTCGCTGCGCACTGGACTCCGAGGCTGCTTGCTTGCATTTTTCAAGCACCTCTTGCATCTTCACCTGCTTCTTTTGCTCCTCGATTAGGAGCATGTGGTATGCCATCAGCAGGTCCTGTGAGGCACCCACGGGCAGGATCTTGTTGCCTGCTATGGCTTCGCGTGCTTGAGCCCATCCTTCCTCGCTGAGGCGGATGACCCGGTCGGTGTCGTCCCCGTTGGGCGGGGGGGGGGGGGGGGGGTTCTTCTGTTCTCGCCGTTTCTACCCTGTGGGTTGGGTGGCGGGTTGTGCTCCTGATCCACGTCACTCTGGATGACTGCGACACATTGGTAGCGCTCGTAGATTGGATCGCTGCTGCCGCAGCTTTCGGATCCGGAACCGTAGGTCCCTTCTTCCGATGGTGGATCGCACAGATCTGAGTTGCAGCTACTGCTGTCATAGAACTCATCTGTCGATGGCGATGTGCGTAGCACGGGGTGCGGGGCCCATGAAGCGGGCACGATTGATGGGCACCCGCTCGGGAGGCGGAGAGTGCGGTCCCCACACAGGCGAAGCTCGAATAGGATTTCGAGTCCGTCGCCAACGGGCTCGAAGTCCTTCATGGTGGCTGGTGAGTGGGCGGTGAAGTCAAATGCGCCGAAGAGGATACGACTCTCCGTCGCCGCGGAGTTGTAGATCGCTTTGGTTGGGACCGTCACGATCGCACAATCAGCGCCCCCAGTTCCCACAGACGGCGCCAATTGACGAGGTTTAATCTCGTCAATGCCCATTGTTATGATCTTGGGTTTTGGAGAAGATGGGGATGCTGGAGATCGCGGAACGGTTAGCAAACAAGAAACACGGGGACACGAGGTTTACCCAGGTTCAGGCCCCCGGAGGGAAAACCCTACTCCTGCTTGTCTACTCTTGATTACGGCGGAACCAAAAGTTACAGGGGTGCGCAGATGCAATCTGGCGTGGAGGTGTGTATACGGTGGCATGCGAAGTGCCCTCCTCGTCGTGCCCTCCTAGCCTTTATATAGAGATAGGCAGGTCTCAGGCACAGATCGAGTCGGTTACAGACTTTAGGGTTTGCCCCTTTGAATATTCTGTCTACTCTAGTCTTGTTCTCCAAGGATCCGAAGGCGTCATGGGCCCTGGCCACCCGAAAATCTTCATGGGATGGCGCATGTTTATCGTGGGCCTTCCTTGAGTTGGACTAGGTATGCTAAGATCGTGTACCCGCAGGGTATAACCATGTCAACATTAGAATCCTGTAGTGTAAATTTCAAAGGAAAAATAATACTAGGTTGCTTCTTGGAAAATTCCTTCACCACAATCAAAGAAATTTTCTTTTCCCATATGATTCAAATTATTAGGACATTTCAATCCTATATATAATATAAGTTTACTATTCCTATACTTGTTCCTATCCTCTGAATCAAAGGAACCCTTAAGGATTCCAATCATGTGAGTCAAATAGACAACAAAAACAATCCTAAAAAACCAAATTTATTTGAATCCGAGGAGCTCTCAACTATTGTGTTTGGTATGACCTAACCCAAACCTCTGAAATAGCCTAAAGTAAACCCTACACTTCCTAAAACCTTCCAAATGAACCTTAGATCTGTTTAGAGAAATGGTTTTGTATCGGGACTTCAAAAAATATAGAATGAGAACATGCAGAAAATTATCTTCCGTAGAAAAAATCCAACAAAAAATTATTATGTCTATATTTTGTGCTCAGATGTTCCTATTTATTTTATGAATTTCTCTACCCGATGAACTCCTAGCATTCCATACATTTATGATTTTGTTCACAATTTTGAAGACACGAAAATGCAAAAATCGATATCAAAACTAGGCAATCAAGCTTCAAGTCTCACTTAATTAGCCCTAAGTTCAACTTTAAAGTAGTCATTTTCTGTAAAATTTGTCGGTCTATACCACTTTGCATCTTGCTAGGTACGAATTTATAGCTAATTAAATATTCCATTCGAGATGGCAATGAGAGGCTGTTAATATAGTTACGATGGAACCTTAAGGAGCTTTGCCATTGAATAACTGTTTCTGAAATGGTCGACATGAACATATAAATGTACACCTGTCTCTCTGGAAACAACCGTTTGAATTCCATGGCGCAAGCAAGTACGTACATACGCACGCAAAAGACCCGAATAGGTATATTTTTAGCCTCGAGACCGTTCCAAGCAGACAAGCACAACCAGTCAAACGTAAGCAAATCTTTACCATACAGATGTATCTACTACGCGTACTAGTACGTTTTTCTTTTCCAAAAGATGTACTCCCTCTGTCCTAAATAGATGTCTCAAGTTTTTAAAAATTTAGATAAATTTATATACTAAATAGTGACTAGATTTATTTAAATTTTAATAAATCTGAGACATCTATTTTGGGACGGAGGGAGTACTACTACTGTTTATGACCATCACGATGAGCTAGCTAACTCGATCGATTAGCTATGCAAGTTGAGCAAGAAACATTTGCATACTAGTCTTGCTATTTAACTTGTGTATTCTTTTTTTTCTAAAGAAAGCTAACTTATGCTTGTAAGACTAATCAAAGTAGTGGAGTTGCTAGAGGCCTAGAGCGGAGATTAAATTCAACGCATGCCTTTTTTGGAAAAAAAAATCAATGCATGCAAGGTGTTTTGAATAACAAACAAGTAGTACCCCTCCTCTCGATCGATCCGTAAGTTGTACCAAATCAACAACACTTATTATAAGTCGGAGGTGTACTATATTTGTGCTCATCCTCCTTTCGATCATCAGGGTCACATACGTGATACGTGCGATACCCGTTGTCTTTCTACCCTACCACTACTAGCTAGGAGGATGTATCACGAAGAAGAGTACACACAACTCAAACTATATATACATTCAAATGATGTGTATATATATATATGGAGAATATAATGTCTAGATATATATCAACCAGATAACTCGAGATAGAGACATAAGAGATATGGAATCACGATGCTAATCTAGACTCCGTGCTAATAAACAAACTTACACTCTTTTTTTTGAAACAACATATATTAGGCATGCAAGCCTCCTCATTAAAACTTTCCGGTCCTCTTAGGTATCGTGGTAAGAAAAAAGAGTGTGTCAGAAACCCTTAATAATAAATAAATAAACACATAGCTAATTCCAGTGTGACAGTGGCCACTCATACTTATGGGCCGTCATGACACTTTTCGCACCAAGTCTCTAATCAAACTTGTACCACGCAATCCTCTCTACTGCTCGGCGATTCCGCATAGCAAACAACAAACCCGATATTATTTATATTTTCTTTCTCTTAAGTCATTGTCGTTCGATTCCATATAGAGACCGTGTACTTTTATAGCCACATCAGAGACATATAATCATTTTTCTAGTTAATGTTAATTTAGTTGCACTCTTACTCTTAACAATTTTCTGCATTAATAATTAGTAGTACTAGTAGATGGAAATGTTACCTAGTTGCTCGTGCACGTACGTAACCTGGTGGAATTTGATACACCCAAGCTAGCTTTACGATCGACTAGGTGCACGCATGCACGTGTGCACGTGGTAGTGTGGGGCTTATAGCTCCTATGCGACGTCTTTACGTGGAATTGGAAGGAAAGCGACATCGTTGAAAAGAATAGGCTACGCGTCACGACGGATGTGAGCTAATATCCCAGGCCACACGCGCTTAAATCGGTCGTAGGACACATTTAACTTTGTTCCAATATTAGGGTTAAGCCAAACCGGTTGGTTGGGACAGCGATCAAACCAACCGCTTCCGACCGAGCGCGTAACACCGGTAGCTTCCCGGACGGTGGCGGCGGACCTCACCATCGTTCTCGGCGCGGCGGCACGGCAATTAATTTAGGCGGCGGCGCTGCCGTTCGGCAGCGAAGGTGGTGAGTGCCATTTGAAAGCTAATTCCTCTCCCATTCTTCTCAATTCGAGATCTGGCGTGCCCATTGATGCTAGATTGTGGAGGCGAGGTGTCTGAGCAGGCGAGGGGCGATATGGAGCATGGAGAGGTACTTCTAATCGGTATATCCGTATCTCTGCACTTAATTTCTCTAAGGTTGAGATCTCTGTTCGCTTCCGCTAGCTCACAATGCCCGCCAAAAACAGGGAGACGATGTTGCGCCAAACCTTCGAATTTCGCATCAATTTCTTTCCCTCTAGGGCTGTTTTAGTTGATGGCAGCACGCAGATCATTGAGAGAGACACGGTTGTTAAATGGGAGGTGGAATTAGAACATGTTGCTACACAAGAGCAAATAAACATGGAAGAGGCAGCCGAAGGAAAATGGTGGAAAAAATTGGGGATAGTGTGGTTTGGGGGCGAGCAAGAAGTTTCTTTGTTACGATGTGATGATTGCAAATGTGACTATGTTAGGGTTGAGACAGGGGAACATATAGTTGATGAAATCGATGAGAAAGCGGTTGGACAAGCAAAACTGTTACATTTTTAGCGAGCTCATTGATCTAAAACCTGATTCGAGGGTTGGATATGTGGCCTCGAATGGCTGCTCAGATGGTCGAGGATGATTGGGCTGCACAAAGGCAAGTAATGCCTATACTTACTGATTTGGAAGTGTTAATGGAGGATGATGATGCTAATGCACAAGGAAGGCTGCAGATGGTAATGCACAAAGGATTGTAAATCATTGATTGAATTGGTTGAGATACATGACCGCACTGATTTGGTCATTGCACCAATAGATGACATTGAAATGGCAAAGCTTTTGGCATTCCTATAGATGATGAGACAAGGAGAAGAAGAGGATGAAGCTGCAAATGATGGTGACAACCATTTAAGAGATGAAGAGGCGGATATAGATCTAGAGTCGTTGGAAAATCTGCAGTTCATGTAGATGATGCACATGATGATGAGCTAGTAACATTTATGACAAAGAGGACCCGATTATTGAAGTTGGGAGATTGTTTCCAAGCATGGATGAATTCGGGATGTGTTTCAGGACATATGCGTCAAACGTGAGTTTGCTACCAAGACTATGTGGTGATAAAAGAAGTTCTATGCAAAATGCATAGGTTATGATGGTGGTGCCAAGCCTTGCAAGTGGTATATATACGCTAGACGCCAACTGATGGAAGGACAATAAGAGTGAATCAAATTCCAAAACCTCATACTTGCATTACAAGTTCTCAAACGATTACAAAGATGACATCGCAATTATGGGTTGCAGAAAAGATCAAGCCCATTTTAGCCACAACACCAACAAAGCCGCAAAGAGACGAAAATAGACTTGGAAAAGCGTACCCCATTAAGCTGAATTATACTACGATGTGGAAGGCAAAGCAAAGGGCAATAAAAGAGCTATATGGTGATTGGGCAAATACCTTTGAATGCTTTATAACTTCAAAGCGAAGTAGAAGAGGTCACTGGCGTGTTGTGGAGATAGATACGAGGTAACGGTGATGGGAAAGTCTTCTTCTCTAAATTCTTCATGGCTTTAAAGCCTTGCATCGATGGCTTCAAAGCAGGTTGTCGTCCATATTTGAGTATAGACTCATCTTTCTTGGTCGAAAGTGGAATGGTCAACTAGCAACATGCAATGCTTTAGATGGACACAATTGGATGTTCCACAGCTATTGGCATGTTTGATCGAGACAGAGGCATCATGGACATGGTTCATGATGCGGTTGAAAAGATGCATAGGGCCGTCTCTCCATTGGCGGTGCACAGATGCATGTAAAGGTTTAGAAAATGCGTGAAGATTGTTTTCCCTCATGCCGAAAGGAGAGTGCTTGACCATATGTGGATGAATTTGATCAAAAATTCAGAGGAGATGATTTTGGACGATGTGGCGTGACAAGATCTTACACCAGACACATTCATATCACCTTGAGAAGATTAAGGCGGCATGCTCGAGGAGGATAGGGTCAAGTTTTGTACATGGTTGAAACCTACCATTCTCTTTTATGGTACAGTCGGTTTTAACACGCCATCAAATGTGATCATATCAACAATAATTTGGCGTAAAGTTTCAACAACAAAGTGAAGGAGTTAAAAGACTTGCTGTCCATGACATGGTTGACGGATCAGGATCATGATCATGAGGTTGTGGGAATTGAGAAGAAGGCTTGGTGATGTTCTTCAAGGAGATAAGCTTCGATGTTGTGCGCGGTGGTCAGGAGCGTAAATCTTGCACATTTGTGTTGAGAAATCCTCATTGTCTTTCAAGTCAGAGATACAAAGATTGGCAGGAGGCATGTTGTTGACACTCAATTGCATGAATGCACATGCCTTGAGTGGCAACACACTGGGAAGCCTTGTGAGCATGCCATACTTTTCTTGGCCTCCAAACACAAGCTAAATATGCACCCATATTTGCATGAGTATTATTCTGTAGCAAAATTCAAGGCTGCATATGGAACACCAATTCCAGCACTTACAGATCAGTCTCAGTGGCCTGAAGTGGACATTCAGTTCTCCTTGTGTCCTCCTTTGATGAAAAGAAAGGCTGGCAGGCCCAAGCAGAGTAGATTCAAGGCTTGGTTTGAGAAAGGTGGGAGCAGCAAGAAGGGAAAGAAAGATGAAAAGAAAGATGCCAAGCCAAAAAGGGCCCAAAAAGGTAACAAGAATAGATGCAAACTCTGTGAAGAACTTGGACACCGAGATGGCTCTACCAAGTGCAGATACACTGCTGAAAAGCCAAAGTATGTTCATCCAAAATCTATCCCATTTCTTGTTGATGATTTTCTCCCCCAGCTAACTTGCTTGTTTTCAGGAGGAAGCGTGGAAAAAAGGCCCACCTCTTGTTGTTGATTGAATCTTGGCCGATGAAAAGGGCAAGAATCAATGGCCAAAGAAAGAAGAGAACTAACCAGATCATGTTTGGTCTTTGAGGTGCAATCTGAACTTGTTTTGGAGGATGATGTGCAAACTGTTGAGGCTTTAGGGCACCGTTTCGATTTGGAAGCCGGTGCAAAATGAGGGCAAAATGAGCCTGTTGTTGAGGCTCTAGTGCAAAATGAGCCTGTTGTTGAGGCTCGTGCAAAATGAGCATGTTGTTGAGGCTCGTGCAAAATGAGCACATGTTGAGGCTCGTGCAACTGACCAAGTTGTTGAGGCTCTGGATCATGATCATGAGGTTGTTGAGGAGGTGCAGGAGGTGAAGGAGACTCTTGGACGTGATGTGGGGAGGCCAGATGGTAATGGTAAGAAAAAGAAGAGCATAAACCTATTGTGTGGTGTGAAACTTGTGAAGGAGAAGAAAACGAGGGGTAAGAAGAGCCAAAAGAAATAGACATTTGTTATTGTAAACATTTGTTATTGTTGTAAACATTTGTTATTGTTGTAAACATTTGACACTTGTTGTTGTAATAATTTGGCACTTGTTGTTGTAAACATTTGTTATTATAATAATTTGTCACTTGTTGATAATTTGGACAAAATTCAAATATGATGGTAAATTTGAATTTCAACATATGTAGCTATGTCACTTTTCTATGTTTGTATGAGCTTCCAACGTTTTCTCATATGTACAATACAACTCATCCTCACCCCGATCCCTTTGTGAAGTACAACTCACCCTCACCCAAAATGGGGTAGAAATAGGCTCCAAAGCTAGGGTAAACCACCCATTTCTAAGCAAGTTTTTTCGACCATTTCTAAAACCAAGTTAGATATTTTTCCTCAAATATGTCACATAACATGACACCATGCGAAGGTTTTGTATTTTTTGATTTTTTTGAATTAGTTATGCACATTTGAATGTCCGGTCAAACTTGAAGGGTTTTCATAAATATTCTTAGCTAGAAATTTGAGGGTCACAAAACTAGCATTGGATCTCTCATGAAATAGCATGTTGTGAACCTAAAAATGATTTTTACAAAAAATCATCAGCATGGAATCATGTACTTGTAGTTCATATCTTACCCACTTCCAGCCGATACGGTAGGATTTGTCTTTTTTCACCAGGGATGGAATAAAAGGTTTGAGATACTCAAGTTGGGAAATTGTACATTCTAGGTGGTCTAGTATTTTTTAAAAATAGGATGTTACCATTTTAAAACTTCAATTTGGTGGTTGCTTCACAAATCTCCCCTCTTCGGCACTTTCGAGAAAATAGAAAATGATTTTTCGTAAAGGCCGAAAAGGAAAACTTTGTGCTACAACATTGTTAGTCATCCCATTATAGACATGCATGCCAAATATGGGCACATTATCACAAACTATGCCTTGATTCTAGCCATATCATTGGTCATTTGTCCCGAAAGCCAGAAAACCTCGGAGGAGATAGGTCATTTTGTGAAGGGTTTTTTGAAATATGATCAATAGACCAAGTTTTATATTTTTCCTCACAACTATGTGACATAACATGACACCATGCGAAGGTTTTGTATTTTTTGATTTTTTGAATTAGTTATGCACATTTGAATGTTTGGTCAAACTTGTGAGACCCCGTTGACTTCATCCTAAACCCCGCTAACCCTAAGGCCGAATGAGGACCGTAGATCTAACCCTAGAGCGACACTGTGGCCGTCCGATCGCGTCTTCTAGAAGGATTCCGGGTGGCTCGCGATCCGTGGAAGGGCTTGTTCGCAACCCGATTGGTTGGCGTCTCTTAGCAGGATTTCGTGGCTAGCTCTTGGCGATCCGTGGGATGGATGATTCGAATCGATTGGCTTCATCGTTTTACGTGCAACAGTGGCATGCGATGGCGCTAGGCGGGCTGCACCATGTGGGCATGCTGTTGCCCTAAGCGTCATGATCTAGCTATTTCGTCCAAATGACTGCGTATTTACTCCCTCCGTCGCATTAAATAAGTTTACGTGTAACAACTTTCTCCAATCATCAAACTTACTCCCCTCGGGTTCATTGTAATAAATGAGACTTTGCATGATACCACATCTATGTTATTTTGGCTTGTGGATAGCCTTAGGCTGGTCATAGTGCTAAGTAACTAAGACTAGTAACTTGCACATGTTACTAGTTGATGTTACTACCTTCATAGTGGGTGATAACATATGTATGGTATCATGCAAGAGCTAATTAATTAGGTTGTAGACTCATATGATCTTGGTTATGTGTGATGTTATGGTAACTAGCTAAGTTACTACCTCTCTCTCTTTCTTCATTAATTGTCATGCCATGTCACCAATTTGCCTAATTGGCATTGCATGTACATGCATGTTACTACCTAAGGGCATCCACTATGTGCAAAAAACCACACCTTAAGTCCTATGTGGCAATGCTTGTAGTCTACTTTATACATAGTGGAAGAAATAAGAGTTGTCCATAAGCTTGTAGGTGACCTTAAGCTTATGGGTTGTCCACAAGCAATAGAAAATAATTTACTCTCTCTTCCCTCTCATGCATGAGTATGTAGGATGAGACATGTGGGTCCCAGCTTATAGCTAAAGTTCACCTTATACATAGTGGAAGATTTTACAAGGAAGATGGGTCCCACCTTATGGCTAAAGTTTACCTTATACATAGGTGATGCCCTAAGTTACTCCAACTATGACTAGTCTTAGGACAGTCTTATGGACTACTTTTTGGCTTGTGGATAGCCTTATGGACTACATAGTGGATGCCCAAGTGCATTGGAAAGGTAGAAGTACATTTTTTGTGGACAAATTTTGAAGCCAAACGTACACTTATTTGAGGACAGAGGGAGTATGCATGTCACTATGACCAGCAGAAAAAATATCAAAATCTAAAATATGTAATAAATATAACGTACAGCTGGCACTCGAGACCGTTGGACCGAGCGTGGCATGCGAGGGCTACTGGCGGGCGGCTGCACCATGCATGCAGCATGCGTGGTCGGGGCGCAGGTTACAGATGTCGCATCTTAGCTATTTTTTCTCTTTTCGCATTGATCACGCCGCTTCCCACACGCAACGCAGCGCACGCGTCTCGGCGTCTGGGCTGCACCATGCATGCAGCAGCTGCCCTAAGCCGCATCTAGCTATTTTGCGTGCAACAGCGCCCCATTAAATAAGTGTCGTCGAACAACTTTCTTGACCAAATTTACTTCCATCCGGTTCATGCGCCATACAAAAGTCAATATTACTCCCACCGATTTTTCTTGTGCCAATGAACAACTACCTTGGACATTTTTTCTCTCTTCGCATTAATGCACATGCATGCATGCAGGCGGGCGTCGCATCCTAGCTTTTTTTCTCTTCGCATTGATCACGCCCGCTGCCCGCTTCCGCCTCTTCGCATTGATCATGCATGCAGGACGTCTCGTCTCGGCGTCTGCGCCAACGCGCTGGATTCCCACGCCGCCTTCACGCTCCGCCCTCAATAAATAGGCAAACGCCTTTGCCTCCTCATCTCATCTTGCCCTCATCTCTTCAACCTCGAGCCGCCCCTTTGCCTCCTCCCAGCCGCCCCCAAACACTCCGACCATGGCGACATCCCCTTCCGCCTCCTTCCGACGAAGAACTCAGCGACGAGGACAACCACCCGGACCACAAGCGGTGGTGGAGCAGCCACGCCGCCCCGCCCCAAGCGTGGCAAGAAGGAGAAGTCCCGCCGCCTCTGGGGAGACCAGGGCCCCATCGCCCACAACCGCCCCAACCTCCCGGTGGCGACCTCCTCCGCCTCACTGGGCTAAGGCGGCGAAGGAGGCAAGGAGGAGGCTCATGGCCAAGTGGGAGGAGAAGGCAGCGCCTTGAAGAAAAGGCGCAGACAGTGGGAGGAGGAGCAACAGGAGGCCAATGGCCGGGCCTTCCGGGAGGAGCAATGGAAGCGGGACCAGCGGGAGAGGCGGGCGGATGATGCGGCCCGGAATGCGGTGCACTGCACCGCCTCCACCGCCGATGGAGTAGGGGGTTAGGGTTTAGGGGCTAGCCCAGGGTTTAGGCGGGGCGCCTATTCCGCCCCTTCCCCTATATTATTGTACTTTTTTATTTTTATTGTAATGTTATCTATCTAATATAAGTAATGTTATCCCAATATTATCGTCCCTTTAATATTATCTATCCCTTGTTTCATTGCAATCTGTGTTTTATTTTTATTGTATTGTCATTTGTCAAAACACCCAAAACAACAAGTGTATAAAACAAAAGACACAAAAACAAGTTCATATAATACTCGTGCAATATTTATATATTTACAAGTGTATAAAACAAAAGACACAAAAACAAGTTCATATAATACTCGTGCAATATTTATATATTTACAAGTGTATAAAACAAAAGACACAAAAACAAGTTCATACAACACATGGTTCATTTTCAAATAAGACATTTATATATTTACATAAGTTAAAGGAGCGCCCAAGTTATGTTAGTTAAATGGATATCTTTGAACTTCATTTATATATGTACTTTTGCAAAAAAAAAGATTGCAACCTGAGCACGAGTATCTGCAGATTCACACGTTCCTATTTAGATTGTAACGTGAGTACCATTTTTTTTTGCCCAATCAACATATAGTTACTATTGGGCCTGGATACGTCCATTTTGGAAATGCCAAGTTATATTTGGGCCTGGCCTTTTTCAATCCTCGTCAATTGTTTTTTTACTTTTCAACCCCTCCCTCGCACATGGGCCCGCACACCGATAAAAGGAACACTTTAAACCGATTTAAACCGAAATCAAGAAACACTGCTCGAAAACAGAGCAGCTCAAAATTAGCCCGAATTTGTGTTGCATTTTATTCAAGCCAAAGACATAGACCATTACATCCATTACAAAGTATCACTTTCGAACACCGATCGCTACTGTCTAATGACTAACGATGAGGAGATAAACTAATCCGAGAGAAATTACACAAAATAAAAAACCGCCATCGATTGTCCCGCTTCTTCAATTCGATGATTTGTCTTAGCTGCTTGTTCATCTTCTTTAGCCCGCCTTCACTTCCGCATCCACCGTAGTACCAGCGAAATGGGGTTACATCCCAATTGCTCCACCACGGACGGGTTTTCGAGCTCCCGGATGCTACCTCCACCCCAATTCGCTCGATGTACTCATCAAGCCACTCAAAATGCCCACATTTTGGCAGTTCTGAAATCGCGAGATGAACCCTAAATCCCAAATTCAATGAAATGCATGAAATTTCGAAAGAAAAGCGAAATTGGCGCCGAACACTCAGATCTCACCTTTCCGGCTCGGGCTTGCTCTCACACTTCACAAATTCGACCAATGTTGCCGTTCTTGTCGGTGGATGTGACAAGCCGCCTGATGCAGGGGCAATCGGGCACCTCCTCATCGGCACCGCATACCGAGGCCATGAGCGGTGGAGGAAGCGAGCTCGACATCCTCGCGCGCTTGCACTTGCTCCGGAGAAGAAAACAGAAGGGGATGAGATGCTGAACGGTGGCGGAGTGCTCAAAGGGACGGATCGGGGCCAACGGCTCTCTTCAACCACAGGGTGGGTCCCACGATATGAGGTGGACATCAGGTGAGTTCCGCCGTGACGTGGAGAGGCTGTGGGTCCTACTGTGCTCAGCTGATTCGAACTCGTTGACGGTCTCGTGGGGTTAAGTGGAAGTGTCGCACGGGAGCTATTTACCGCTTCAGAAGTGTCGCGTGCGAGCTATTCTTTTCAACGATGTCGTGTTCCTTCCAATTCCATGTAAAGACGTCGCATAGGAGCTATAAGCCCGATAGTGTGATGGATGCAAGTTACCAATCCTACCAACTCGTGAGACTTTATCCCTACATAGCTGCCGAATCGAATGGAAAAAGCTGCCCCAAAAGGCCTCTAAGAAAGTACTATAGAATGCCAAGGTCGTGGTTCCCTGCCGGACGGCATCGCACATCACATACTTCCAAACTCCAAAGTTTCACCTTTTTTAAAGACTCCAAAGCTTCTATTTCTACTACCTACATAAGTCCCGAATTAGATGTCACAAATTGTTTCTAGACATATTTAGCGTATAGATACATGTGAATATAAATAAATCTACGACATCTATTTCGGTACTCCAAGTACTTTTTTAAAGACTCCAAAGTTTCTACTTGGACTTCTTTTTGTAAAGACTCCAAAGTTTCTACTACTTCCACTTCTTTTTGTAAAAAATCCAAAGCTTCTATGCCGACACTTTATATCATGCACAAAACTTTGCATGCGTGCACGTACGCTAATGTATTCAGCTTCCTTTGGGGTCTGCAAAATACCGATGTAGACATGAAAAAGCGGAAAGTGATAGTAAGGAGCTTTCTTTCCACACTTGTACAGGTTGTCTCGCACACCATATTGCGGTTGGGCTCCCACGATCAGAGCGCGGATGAGAGATTCTGTTCGAGCCGTTGGGCTCGTACGAAAGAGATCAACCTAACACTTCTAAGTTTGCATGCTCATTCCATATATGATGCAATCAAGGAGACATGCATGGTATTTTTCGATAGGCAAATCAAGAGGGCACATAGTTTTCTTACCCTCATCAATACCAGTACGTGTTTCTCTCAGGAAGGCAGTTCATGTAGATACTCTAGTTGCACATAGAAAAAATGATCGTTGCATTTGAACTTTGCTATCATATCAAGAAGATTGAGCTGTTCATGTAGATGCTCTAGTTAATTGTGCATAGAAAAATGATCGTTGCATTTGAATTTTACTATCATATCTAGAAGATTGATCATAACGATTCAAGAGTGTGTGCAAAGGACCACAACTAGCATATGATGGAGTTTTTGAGTCTTTCTCGAGTTGCGTTAACTTGGCTATCTCTATAGATGCATCCTTCCGGTAGATGTCTTCTTCTAAGGCAACTCTTTGTAATGGCGGTCACCTACCATTTAAGCCAACACCGATGACTCATATGTATCCAACACTTCTTGTTCATGTCCGTCATCTTGATCATGTTCAGGCGCCTCTTCATTCCCTCCTTCCAGCTCTTCGTCGTTGTTTCCCCCTTTGCCGTCAGCAACATCCTCCTCATCAAGACGTATCTAGTATAACCAGTCATGAAACACTTTCAAAGCAAGTGGTCCAGCACACTACCTTTAAAGGGGTAAAACATAACATTTTTCTCACATTTACTACATGGACATAATATTTCTAGAGCACCCTTTTGATATATATCTTCCATATAAGGGTTTTTCTACTACTATCCTACTCTTTATATAACTTCGGTGTAGTGTAAACCTCGGGTACATGCCCGTGCAGAATAGTAGATGTTGTGCAGCTATCATACACATGTTAGATCAGTTTCATGGACTAGATATGTATGCATGCTAAGCGAGCACACGACAACATTATGATGATATCATATATCCTATATCACGTGTCTGCTTCGTTGTCGTGCACTAGATCTATCTATGATTTCTTCCATGTTGTTTGTTCTTCCGTTTTCTTCTGGTTGTAACATATTGCTGGTTGTAGCGTACTGACACTACAGGAATGGACGGAAACGTCGACAACCGGCGCTATGCCAACGGCCAAACATCGGGGCCATCGGTGTAGATCACAATCAAGCTAGCCCCTCCCCCCCTCCCCAAGAAGCCGTCGTCATAGAATTGCCCTCGGCGTAGGATAGCCTACGCCGACGGCTGCCCTCGGCATAGCTATTTTTTTCTTTTATCTCATTAATTTTTGAAAAATCATAACTAAATCATTCTAATTCAGCAAAATACAAATAATATATCAGAAATTGCAGAAAAATAAGATCTATCTATCTACACTCAAATATTACACATTTGTAAATTAAAATTAAGTGAAACATAAAACATTATATATAGTTTCAAACGGGCATAAGAAATTCAAAAACGATCCAAACAATGCGAAACCTTCGTGTGGTGTCATATTATGTGACATAGTTAGAAGAAAAAATATCAAACTTGGTATATTGATTATGTCTCAAAAAACTCTTCACAAAATGACCTATCTCATTCGAGGTTTCCTTGCTTTCGAGTCAAAATGACCAATGTTATGGCTAGAATCAAGGCATAGTTTGTGATAACGTGTCCATATTATGCATACATGTGCATAATGGGAAACAATGTTGCAGGAGGAAGTTTTCCTTTTTGTCGCACCAAAAAGCTATTTTCCATTTTTTGAGTGCAAAAAATGGACGATTTTGTGAAGCAACCACCAAATGGCTAATTCAAAATGCTACCATCACAATTTTCAAAAATACTATACCACCTTACATGGACAATTTCCTAACAAGGGGATCTCAAACCTTTTCGTGCATCCCTAGTAAAAAAGACAAATTCCCCGAATCGGTAGAAAGTGGGTCAAATATGAACTACAAGTACATGATCTGATGCTCATGATTTTTTACAAAAATCATTTTTAGATTCACAATATGCTATTCATCAGACATCCACTTCAAGTTCCTCGAGCTAAGAATCTTCATGCCCGCTGTTTGACAAAGTTTGACGATAGTTTAAAATGGGCATAAGAAATTCAAAAACGAACCAAACAATGAGAAACCTTCACGTGGTGTCATATTATGTGACATAGTTAGAAAGAAAAATATAAAACTCGGTATATTGATTATGTCTCAAAAAACCCTTTACAAAATGACCTATTTTATTTGAGATTCCTGTCTTTCGGGTCAAATGACCAATGTTATGGCTAGAATGAAGGCATAGTTTATGATAATGTGTCCATATTGTGCATAGATGTGTATCATGAGATGACAAACAATGTTGCAGGAGGAAGTTTTCCTTTTCGTCCCACCAAAAAGCCATTTTCTATTTTCCGAGTGCAAAAACGGGCGGTTTTGTGAAGCAACACCAAATGGATAATTCAAAATTTTACCATCACATTTTTTAAAATTACTAGACCACCTTACATGGACAATGTCCTAACAAGGTGATATCAAACCTTTCCATCCATCCTGGTGAAAACGACAATTTTCTGCTGAATCGGTAGAAAGTGTGTCAGATATGAACTATAGGTATATGATCTGATGCTCGTGATTTTTTACAAAATTATTTGTAGGTTCACAATATGCTATTTCATCAGAGGGCACTTCAAGTTTAGCGAGGCTCAGCCCCGAGCTAAGAATGTTCATGCGCCGTTTTAAAGGGCAAATGAAATTATGGCTATAATCACGAAATAGTTTGTGATAAGTTGATATGGATATCATATTTGGATTCCTCTAATTTTTCTGATCAATTTAGACATATTATTTATCAAATTCTAATTTAAGGATTTAAGGATATTAATTATTCCATATTAAATAGAAAAATACAAAAAATCATTATATTTTTATTTGAATTCATTAATATTTTTATTTATTCATTGTTGTTTACTTAAATAATTTTTGTAATTTCAAAAAATAAAAACATGTGACATGATGATATAAGAGTTAATAGGATTGATATCATAGTATTGACAACAAGGTATAAATTGCTTCGCGGAAACTTATTCTGAAGGAACGAAGAAGTTAAGGGTGCTGAGAGTAGAGTAGTGAGGATGGGTGACTGACCGAAAAGTTTGACCAAGACTATAATTTAATCAATGATTAAGTAAATTAGTGTTAAAAATTCCAAGTGAAAGATTAACAAGTCAAACAGTTAAAAGATTTAAAAAATTGATTATTTTTATTTAAAAAAAAAATTACAGCCGGCCGTTAGGCTATGCCGATGGCTACCCTCGGCGTAGGCTACGCCAACGGCTTTTGGATACGCCGAGGGCCTTCGTGGCTGCGTTGAGGAGGACCTTTACCGAAAGAGCTACGCCGACTGTGGTCCTCCGTGTTAGAAATAGACAAGTTATATTCCTCTGGGGGCCAAAGGCCACAATATATAGTACATGTACAGGGCAAATATGCAGGCAGCCCCCTAACATACGGGGGAAATACAATAAATATATACATACATCTAACACCCCCCCTCAAACTCATGGTGGATCCACAACACTGAGTTTGGAGAGTAAGAAATCATGCTGCGCTCTGGTCTGTGCCTTCGTGAAGAAATCCGCCAATCAGAATCGGAAGGCACATCTGAAGCGCAACAACCCGAGCGCACCGAGCACGTGTATAGAAAGCATCAACACCAATATGCTTGGTAAGCTCATGCTTGACGGATCACGTGCAACACTAATAGCACTGCATTGCCGACAAAACCAGAGGGTGTGGTAATAGAGACCCCAAAATCCGCAGTAACCACCGTAACCAGGTCACCTCAGCAATAACAAGGCCATCGACGCAACTCAGCCTCAACACTCGAACGGAAACATTCTGCTTTTCGCCTTCCAAGCAATGAGCGAACCACCAAGAAACACACGATGGCGAAAGTGAACGGCGATCCGAAGGATCACTCGCCAATGAAGCGTCGAATAGCACTGGAGCTGAGGAGCTGAACGAGGAAAGAAAAGGCGACAGTGATCGTACCACGAAGATAACGAAGAACACGAGAAGATGGCTATAGTGAGCAGTGGTAGGAGCAGAACAACGACTCGAATATGAACAGGATAAGAGATGTCGGACGAGTGACAAGAAGATAAACAAGGCACCCAACAAGATGACGATAACGTCGGATCGAAGAGGATCACCATCAAGAGTTAAAACTTAACATTAAGCTCCATAGGAGTCTCAACGGCGCGCATCCCCAAGAGCAAAGACGAGCAAGAAGATCCTGAATATACTTTTCCGAGATGTAAAAGCCATCAAGTGGAGGAAACCTCAATCCCAAGAAAGTATCGAAGAGGACCAAGATCAGTCATAAGAAACTGATCACGAAGACGAGCCTTAACAAAGGCGATACTCGTAATCATCACCAAGAATGATCATATCATCAACATAAAGAAGAAGAAGCGTCCACGAGGAAGTGTGAATAAACAACGCCGGATCATGAGCACTAGGGGAGAAACCAGCAGTCACTCTGAAGCAAAGCGCTCAAACTAGGCACGAGGGCCTGTTTAAGGCCATAAAGAGAACGGCGAAGACGACAAACCATCCCCTCGGGAACGGAATACCCAGGAGGAGGCTGCATATAAACCTCCTCACGCAACTCACCATTGAGAAAGGCATTCTGAACATCAAGCTGGGACACGAGACGGTGACAATGTAGAGAAACAACAAGAAGAGTACGCACAGTGGTCATATGAGCGACAGGAGCAAAAGTCTCATCATAGTCACGACCATGCTCCTGCTGAAAACCACGAGCCACAAGACGCGCTTTATAGCGCTCTAGAGATCCATCAGAGCGAGTCTTAATCTTATAGACCCACTTACACGTGATAGGACGAACACCGGGAGGAGGAGAAACAAGATCCCAGGTGCTAGTGCGCTCAAGCGCAACAATCTCCTCGGCCATCGCCAGCTGCCATTCAGGATGATGTTCAGCATCCCGATAAGAGGTTGGCTCGGAGGCAACAGAAAGACCATACTGACTAGGAGAGTAACGGTTGGGGGCACCAGCGGATTTGACGAGTAGAGGGAAGATCATCAGAGGAAGACAACGCAGGAGAAGAGGAAGTAGAAGAGAAAGACTCCGGAGAACGAGGAGAACTAGGAGAACTAGACGGAGAGGAAGAGGATGGTGTCGAAGAAGAGACATCAGAAGGAGGAGATCCTGAAGAAGACACAATAGGGGTAGAAGGAGGTGTGTCAGGAAAGAGAAGAAAAGAGATATCTTCCACGGTAAGTACCAGCGATGGGGCGAGGATAGAAAGGACGCGTCTCATCAAAAGTAACGTCACGAGAGATACGCATCCGACGACCAATGGGTCCCAACAGCGATAACCCTTATGCTCATCATCATGCAGGAAAACACACTCAACAGATCGAGCGATCAGTTTGGTGCGTTTCGCGAGAGCGAGTAAAACATAGCAAACACAACCAAACAAGCGAAGCATGGAGTAACTGGAGACTGTCCAGAAGACGCCAAGAGGATACCACCGCAAGGCAGAAGGCTGAATATTGATGAGGTAAGCCGACGTGGCGACAATTTCGGCCGAAATGTGGCGGAGAGAAGAAGCAATCATCATAGCACGAGTGGTCTCAAGAAGATGGCGATGCTTCGCCAAGAACGCCATTCAGGCGTGTCAGACAGGAGTATCGAGCAAGAGTGCCACCTCAGCAAGAACACCTCGCAACATCCGGGAGATATACTCACCAAGAATCAGCGTGAAACACACGGATGGGGGTAGAGTATTGAGTACGAACCATGGCCGCAAAACGCTGATATATGGAGAGCACCTCACTACGAGCGCATGAAATACAACCAAGTGTACCGAGAAAATCATCAATGAATAAAATATAATAGCGATGGCCCCTTTCGAGCGAAAGGAGCCGGACCCCGAACATCGTAATGAACTAAATCAAAAGGTTGGAGATGACGCTAGTAGGATAGGGAAGCTGAATCTGTTTACCCAACCTACAGCCCTGACAATGCAAAGACCCATCTCCTGAGACAGACCCCAGAAGACCACGATGAACTAATGACGATAGGCGAGAGTCACAGAGGTGACCAAGACGATGATGCCACTACTGAAAAGAGCTGGTAGTAGAGGCGACAACCGGAGAAGAACTGGCAGATGAAGTGGCAGCGGAAAGAACACGAAGCCAGTCTAACTCCCAAAGTCACAAGAATCACGCTGCGAGGGCGGCTCAACCAGGCACAGTGCGACGTCCTGAACAACACAAGAATCAGCATCAAGAATGACGCGACAACCAGAGTCAGTAAGCTGGCTAGCAGAGAACAGGTTCATCCTAAGAAGGGGGACATGAGAGATATCAGGAACAAAAAAAGAAGAAGTAGAAAGGGTGCCCCGACTAGAAACAGGGAGAGAGGTACCATCACCCGTAAAAACACGGACAGGAGAAGGGAGAGAACGAAGAGCGGACAGAGAAGAAGACTCAAATGTCATATGAAAAGAAGCTCCAGAATCCAGATACCACGGATACGTACCTGACTGTGTAGAAGGTGGTGGTCGACAAAGGCTTCAAGAGTCGATCCAAGAACCAGCGGTGCCGTGAAGAAGAAGAGCACAGCAGCAAGACCCGCGAAGACTCCACGATAATGTCACGATCGAGAGGGCCACTGCGGAAGACCCGGAAGGAGCCGATCCCACGAGCCTGGTGCCGACGTAACGGGGTCCGTTTATAACAGTGGCCCAAGTGTGACCATCCTCATTGCGAAGAGAAGTGACGAAGAGAACCACGGCGACCACGACCACGGTAGCTGGTGTTGACTCGGACCACGAGGCTGCTGAAATCGACCGACTGACCGGGAGGAGGGTAGTATCGGCGGCGGCAGTGAGACCGTGGCTGAGGCGAGGGAGCGGCAAAGGAGCACCACAGTAGCAAGCAGAGGGAACCGCAAGAAGACCAGCACCACGAAGACGGGTCTCTCAGCCCAAGCTCGACAACACCAGAGCGGAACACGACCACGAGCATTCAGCTGAGCACGGGGCTCAAACTCTGGCGGCCGAGATGAAACTCATAGATGCGTGAAACTCAAGTTCGAGACAACTGGCAAAGAGCATGTGCCACAAACAGCAAGACGGAGAGAATCAAGTCGACGCGATAGCAGCACTGAGTATAAAATTCATCAATAGTGGAATCCCCGCTCTTGAAGAGCATGCTCTGACGAACCACAGACGGTAAAGAGCATCCCAGACGGTGATAAGCGCCGACGAAGATGAGCCCACCGAGCAGCAAAGAGGGAAGACTCATGAACTCAGAAAGACATCGAGGCGAGAACACTGAGGTGAGAACAGCAGAAAGACGAGCATCCTCATCGACCCACCGAGTGTAGGCGTCGGGCGTGGCGATAGGACTCGAGATCAGCAGAATATTGCTTGAGCTTCATAGGCAGCAACAGAATATCATCAGCGCTCGAAAGCATCCTTGGCCTCTGAGAAGCATCGAGTAAAGCACAATCGGTGTCGGCGGCAGAGGGAGCCAGGGAGGCACGGCGGACAAGAGACCTCGCCGGAGAGCACACCCCAAAGACGAAGACCGCGCATGTGAACGCGCATAAAGGAAGCAAAATCAGGGTAATTTGCGCCATCAAATACCACCGGGCAGCGAGGAATCGCAACATAACCCGATGAAGAAGACATTTTTTTTTTGGATCAGATCTAGATCCAGACGAAAATCAGTCGTCGCTAGAAGATGCTTAGACGCCAGGAGTACCGGGCGCGTCGGAGAGCCTGGCCTTGAGCGGGCAGAGGGACCGCCACGCTGCAGCGTGGAGGTGGTCAGCAGGTGGCGGGGGTCAGTCAGGCGGGTGGCGCGTCAGGGAGTACCGGTGGTTCTCAACCGCGCGTCAGGGAGACCACGCGATAGAGAGAGAGCGCGCGTGACCGCGCGATAGAGAGAGAACGCTGCGGCAGGGGACCAGGCTCGGGAGACCTTCGGGAGACCGCGTGGAGAGACCGTGTCGAAGAGCAGCGCCAGCCGCCAGGGAGTACGCGTGAGCACAGCGCCAGGGAGTACGAGGCGGACGACGGCGGCGCAACGAGAGGAGAGGAGGAACCCTAAAGCTCTGATACCATGTTAGGAATAGACAAGTTATATTTCTACCAAAAGCCACAATATATAATACGTATCTGACAAGAATATGCAGCAGCCCCTAACATCTGAAATACAATAAATATATACATACATCTAACACTCCGCATACGCCGAGGGCTATATGGCCCACGGCCTACCGCGCGACTAGTGTAGTGTGAATGTTTCTCCGTTAATGCAATCGAAATGGGTGTGAAGTCCGGTTGGAAAAAACGATATCGCCCATGTCTTTTGTATTGTCGTACATGCAGGACCTTTGCCTTGTTTCGATCTCCCCCGTTCTCTTCTCTCATGCATCTCTTTCTTATCCGATAGCTATTGTTAGCGTGTCACAGTACATGTCAAGAGAAGAGACACAGTTTCTCACCGGTTTACGTCTGAAGTCCATCTCTAAGCACATCACGCATATGCATGCATCCCTAAAAAAACACATAATGCATGCATATATAGTTGTATTTGCATATTCTGCTAAAATGATATGGCAGTCTCTGAGCCTGGCAAAGGAACTCACATATATCTGGCTAGGAAAAATCTGACAGACTAGTACGTACTAGGAACAACATCGGTATATACATGATGATATATATACGCAAGGCCAGCTCTACATATCTACAGAGGCCCTAGCACAGCTGATCAGGTCAGGCGAGCCAAGACGATGAGAGGGCGAGGTCGAGATCGAGGTTCAGATCAAGATTCAGAGCGGATCGGCGGTGGTCACCAGCTCCTCGATCCGTCGCCGGGGTCGCGGCTTCCTCCGTGGTCGTGCTCGAGCCATCGATATCGCTGCTCGCCTCTGACTCATCGTCCCGCCGGCCACCAATCGACAGTGTCAGGTCACACCCCGCCGCCCCCTGACGTGTTTTGCCATCAGCATGACATGGCCAGCCGGTCGCCTGGAATGAAATACGTGCATAGTTAGCCATGTCAGCAAGTAATCTACAATAGCATCACCTGGACAGTCAATGCACGGCAGTGAGTATATGCATGTATGGTCCTACTAGTTTGGCAGAGTAACGAACTAAGGTAATCAACAAAAATACATAGCACACGGAACTACAAGCATGTTCTGCATGCGTGTATGAATAATGGCAATTAATTTGAGCAACTTTTCGCTTCCTCTGAATTTCTTCATAAGTAGTACATTTTTAGCTTAATCAGTAAAAATGCTAGTATTACCTTCTCTGCAGTGATTAGCATGCTGGAGTTCCACGGCAGAAGCCCTCTACTCCTCTCCCAGCTCGTGAAAACCTCTTCGATCGACGGTCTGCACAATAAGCATGTTCAGGCAACCACTCGCTTACACTATGAACATTAACTAACTAAGAACTGAATTCAACAAATCTTGGTACTCACATTTGGTACAGCGGAGATACGAGGTGGATGCCACGGCAAGGCGCGGTATAAGAAGTGTTGATTATGTCCGAAGCAGCTGCCATGTTGTTCCTATCTCGTGACACATCATCATCACAGTGATCTTCTCGGCGATTCACAAACGCGTTGGCTGGGGTGTCAATGTTGTTGCTTGAGCTTGATCGGTACATCTGCTGGATCATCAATTTTTGAAAGAGAAAGAAGGCGTCATGCATGGCCTCTTGGATATATATAGCTATGATTATGGTATATGCAAGACATATATGCTTTTGATACACAAACATGAATGTTTATGCAGCTGAACATCATGTTGTGGATTGTACGTACCTGAAGATGGCTCTTGATGTGGGATATGCTGACTCCTTTCACGCCCATCAGCTGAAGGATCCGCTTTGGTGTTGCCTCTGCAAACAAGATTTGTGAAGAGAATATATATGTCAACACCTGATTAAATTCTGAAGAGAGAGCTTGACAAATGCCATACAAAGGATTGACCCTCTATGACCCATGATTTGTAATAATGTGTAAACGTGCTCAATAAAGTAATAAAAGGTTGTATGCATCGATTGATGCAGAGGCTGGGTACGCCCCTTTTCGAAAAAAATGAAGGATCGAGATGCAAGTACAGATTAGTATGGTTATGCATAGTAAAAATATTATCCAGAATCAAGATGATGATACTTTTTCTAGTAAAACGACGGGTTGAGTGTCATTATTGCAAAATAAACATTGTAGAGACTACGACGTCTAGAAGAACACAAGTTATACTTCAAAGAAGCATACAAAAAGGGACAATAAGAAACAGGAAGGATTATAGTTTCATATGTATTTTTTGTTTGTTATATATACTTTGTTTAGCCCGCTTCTGCATTGTAACATTTAGAAGGGTAATTGCTCTCGTTTCCACCTTCTAAATCTCTATCTTGTAGGTAATAATTTATTTTTGGTGATGGAAAATAATAAATTTAGTTTGGCAAAGGAGATACAGCAGGGTGACAACAACTGCTGACTGAACTTAGTGGCTAACCCCATTTAACAGACATTGTCCCCGGCAGAGGTGTTAAACATCGTTTGCACCATTGATTATAGTGAGACGTCCTTGAAAATAATTTATTAGGACAATAGAAGAAGGAAAGAAAAAAAATCCCATGATGGTCACCATGCTAGCGGTTAGGTTAAGTGCAGAAAATCGGCGCAGAGGGCGTTAATATCTTTTGATGAAAAATATGTTCTTCATCATGCATGCATATCACGTGGGGTTTTCTTGCTTTCCTTTCTTCCATGAACTTGAAGTTGAACGAACTCTAGCCTAACCTACCAGAAGGCTACCACACAACTAAAGTAATACCAAATTGGGTAAAGGACTGCCTTAGTCGATCCATATACCATGAAAAAACATTTTTAATTCATCGCCTGGCCGGCAGTGGAATTTGATGAAATCAGGTTTCATAACATCCATTCAGATGTTCAATTACTCGGCCGGCATGCATGTGATGCATGTGTAGAGAGAAAATTTCCATGAGAGACAGAGAGTCCATGGGAGAGAGAAGGAAGAACTTACCGTCCGGGCCGCCGAGGCAGTCGACTGCCTCGATGAACTGCCGGTGCAGCTCCTCCGTCCATCGCATCCGCGGCTCGTCGGACCGGTTATACTGCCGGACGCCTCTTCTCTCGAACCCTCTCATATCTCCTCTTGCGATGCAGATAGCTAGCACTTCAATTCGATCTGACCCCAAAGCTTCTGGTACACACAGCTCCTGATGCTGCTGATCCACAATCAAGTACTTATATAGGTAGAAAGAGAGACTTTGGTTTGCCCAAACAATGATGAACTCCTAGCTATTTTTAAGTACTTGTTTGTTGCCTACCGTGCACAAACGGACTATATATGCCCGATGGAATGTGTGTGATCAGAGGTCAGAGAGAGAGGAGAGAGAAAGATTGGGTGACTTCTCTGACCTAGTCCAGTCAAACTTGCTCTCAGAAAGCTAGCCCAAATTCGAGAAAAAGTTGGCCTGTCCATGTTCATGAGACAACCAAGTTGTATACAGCACAATAATTCACTCATTCCTTCACACATAAAAAAAATTATATTATCCATCAAGCTCTCACACTATTAATGGCTGGATTTGTCTAGGTCTTCCAGCCTCATCGTGATAGCTATATATGTGTATATATGAACAGTTCACCCGTTTGACAAAAACCAAAACATGGTCCGTTTCTTGTGTGAATTTAACTTGTTCAACCTCGCAGCATTCATTGTGTGTCACTGTCTGTGTCGCTAGGTTTGACAATTCTATTCAAGGAAACTGGAGTAGTATGTATATCAACTTAATTACATATGCTCGTTGATAGACATATGTATAAAGTCTGCATAGACTTAATTCAGAAATACGTAGACATGAAGCTAATATACGTAAAAGTTAATTCAACTCTCCGGCATGATCAGATGTGTCCGGGGAAATGGGAAGCAACCTTATAAGTACGTACGTAGTGGAATTCTAGCTATTTGACTAATTAAATACATGTGTGTGGCTGTTGCTGGAATCTTACACTAGTTGCGTGAGAAAAAGCTTGTGTGAAAGCATGTGGAAATGGACATATTCATTTAGAAAATTCTATTTCCAGAACGACAAAGAGTTCAAATTGCTAACTCAATTTGTTGCCTTGTATTGATTGGAGAAAGAGATGGCTATCAAGAATTTTCACTTTTACGACCTAAATAAAATATAAGTTTCATATATATGACATGGTAAAGTCGCATAATTACATCACTCGAATAGTTCCAATGATCAGATCCATATATATGTGCTGCTAATTAACATTTTTCCTCCTTGAATGGGATTTATCAACGAGGAGGCTATATACATGTGACTGCCATTGGATCCTTACAGGATAAATAAAACGATGTCAATTAGTCAAGGTAGCAGTTTGCGATTACCTGTCAACATTACTGCACCAAGCTAGCTAGTGACATCACCATCAAAGAAAATGAAGTATTCTCTGTGTACGGGAGATGAATTGTCAATTTTCGGACCACATTCTTAGGAAAAAAAGGAGATTTTTTTTACATATGTTAATATCTCAATCGGTGATTTCCGGTTCAGTCTAGATTATAGATAAGGACAAGGACACGACCTTTTGAATTTCCCCCCTAGGTAGCTAGACTTAGCATGCTAGGGGTGATTTTGCTAGCTTTCTTCATAGTGTTCAATTTTGCTTCTTTGTTTCCCTTCTCATGTTTTAATGCAAGAAATTGGTATTTTTGTTGAACAATTAATGGAAAGGGTATAGCATTAACTTGGTTAAAAAATATAACAACCCCTGATTTAGTAATAATACGTTTGTGCTACTTTTGCTTATGTTGATTTATGCCCTCTTCTGTGAGGAGGGAAAGAGTCTTTACATGTTGAATATACAGAGAGAAATCCTTTTGAATACTAAGTTGTTATGCTTGGTCTAACATGAACCCTAAATCGTGGTATTGTCTAAATTGAGGTATAAACTTCCTAAAACCGTTAAAGTGAGCCCAATGTCTAGTTTAAGAAATAGTTTTGTTTTATGGTGCTTTCAGAAAATAAGAAAATAAAGGATTCAAAATGCTATGGGATGATAACCTGCAAAACAAGCAAACATATATTTTGAGAATATTAATTCGAACATTAACCATCATCCTAACCTCAAACAAGTTGTTCAGGGTGGTTTCGTATCATCAAAGTTTTAGAACAAGTTGAATAAGTTGTGAACACAGGGGATGGTCTAACATGTGATTGAACAACTTTTTCACAATTTGGGTACAACAACTTTTTGTGATCCTGTAACATGTGATTGAACTTCTCCCTATCCTTTTCAATTTCACAATCTCTTCGTGCATCGGCAATGGTCCGACCAAGATCATCAGCGGGTTCATCATGTGTATCTTCTTCATCCTCCCCTTCAGCATCCCCCATGGAAGTATCTCTGTACTCAGAAAAGCCATGATAGTCGTCATCCTCCTCCTCTTCTTCATTGTCTTCCATTATAACCCCTCTATCTCCGTGCTTGGTCCAACAATTATAACTGGGCATGAAGCCGGACTTCAACAGGTGGCTGTGAAGGGTTTTTGAGTCAGAGTAATCCTTATGATTTCTACATCCATTACATGGACAAAATACAAAACCATTGCGCTTGTTTGCATCAGCAACACAGATGAATTCATGCACGCCATTAATAAACTCGCCAGAGCGTTGGTCAGTACCGTACATCCATTCCCGGACCATCTGCATTATAGTAAAAGTATATCAAAAACTATTACACAACATAATAAAATTATTACAAGTTATATTGAGAGCTTCTAGAGCATTAATTTTGAATTTTGAAAAATTTACATGCACCAATTTGTGAATTGGAGAAAACAATCAACATGATAAACCTCATTCCATTCTAAGCTCTGAAACTCTAAAATTACACATTTCAATTTTCAGTAACTATGTGCCTAATCACACATATATATCAAAATCCTTCTAGCTACTTCTAGAGCATGCATGCATTGATCCATATCTCTATACTTCTAGAGCATTATAGAGCTAAAGTAGCAATAAGAGATGAAAGAATGAAGTTCTAACCTTTTAAAGCTTTGGATTTAGGTGTTACAAACTAAATCTTGAAAAAAAATGGCATGAACTTCCTTGCTTCTTTGAGAAAAATGGCCACCATATGCTTTAGGGCAGCAGGATAGGAAGCAGAATATATAGTGGCAGACAACTAGTCTTGGGACGTGATACGACTCGGGACTAATAGTCCACGAAAAGACCAGCTGGCCTGCTCCAGGTCATTAGTCCCGGTCCGTATTGACCTGGTCCGGCCCGGGACTAGTGACTACGGCCGTTTCTAGCCGTTAGAGGCCTCACGGCCCGGGACTAGTGCTCCCACTAGTCGCGGGCTGTGCTAGGCCGGGACTACTGGCCTTGTTCACGTCGAACCGAAGATGATTTTTCCAGTAGTGGTACATATCAAAATCATGCAAAAAGTGGCAGCAAAAGAGTGACAAATTATTTTTGTACTAGAAAAGTCAAGAGGACACTCCCAGCATTTCTTACATATTTTTCTACACATTTTTTAGTATCTAAAACTAGGTTTCCATGTTAATGTCTGACTTCAATTGAAATATAGTACACGTTTAATTTTAAAGTAGTAGTTTCCTGTTAATTATGTTGGATATACACTTGACTCTGATCTTTGCTACTTATCTATTTATAGGTAATCAAATACTATTTCCTCTATCCCAAAATAAGTGATGTTGTTTTTTCTAGATACACATTTATCTAGACACTAAAATGCATCTACATGCATTTATATTTTCATAAAGTTATGTCGGTTATTTTGAGACAGAAGGAGTATTATATTCAAGAAAAAAATGAGGATATTCTTGTCGTGAGAAACTTTGCCATAGAATTATTGTTGCCGAAATGGTCGACATGCACATATATACATGTACACATGTCGCCCTATAATTGACTGTTTGAATTTCATGGCGCATGCACACACGTACACAGCAAGAGATATGAATAATAATATATACTCCTTTCGTTCTAAACTATGAGAAGTTTTATCCTATAACTTAATTTGTTCTAAGTCAAACTTTTTAGAATTTTACCAATTTTATGGAAAAGAGTAGCAACATATATGAATCAAACCACTGTATTATGAAAAAAAAAATTAAGACGGATCTCCTGATACTAATTTAATGTGATAAGTTTTGCTACATTTTTCTATATATAAAATTTGTTAAATTTAAAAGATTTAACTTAGGAAAAAGATAGAACTATACTTATATATTTGTGGACAGGGAGATTATGTGTACTAGTCTTGCTTGCTAACTTGTGCGTGTATTTGCGTGAACTAGCTAGTGTATAGATTAAAGTCAATGCATGGTGTTTTGATTGACAAAAGTAGTGGTATTATCTGCAGTCATCCTCATGCGATGAAAGACGGTGCCGACTTCTTTAACTGGCATGGAATTATGCCGTGTGTTCTTCCACACGTAGGCGCTGCTAATTCTTCTATGTAATATTAGTCGACGTGACTTGGGACTCCGTACGATTCATCTCATGCTTACACCAGTACACGTAAGTAATTTAGAGAATGTATGAGGAAGAAGAGCACACAAACTAAATCAACAAACTGACTGGTCTAATAAGCTAACCCTTAAGTAATCAGATGGCTAATTCCAGCGTGACAGCGACCGCTCATACTTTTCTGCCGTCATGCATGCTGCTTTCCGCCCATGTCTCCAATCAAACGTGTGCTACAATATGCCTCTCTCTAGCTCCGCAACGCAACACACCAAAATATCTTCTTCCTCCGTTTTAAAAGAGTTAAATCCATGGTTAGTCATTGGACTTGCTTAGCAAAGTTAATACGGTCATTGTACCTGGCAGAATCGAATTCGATTAATTACTGGCGTCGAAGCATCACAAGTGGTCACTGAATGACTGTAGAGATGTATTTGACGATGTGGCGCTGAGTGGACCCACTGTCAGCCTCTATGTGTGTTTCATTTGCAGAAAAGCCCCTTAAATTTTTTTATCCCAGTCAAATGGCTAATTCCTTCTTGTTCTTCTTCTTCCGGTTGCTGCCGCCGCCTCTTTAATTTCCTCGCATGGCGTAGATCTCGGCGATCAGGCGGTAGCGCCTCACCCTCCGCGAGGCGACGGAGCACAGCACGGAGGCGAGCCCTGACGCTGACGGAGCACACCCTGCGATGGAGCACAGCACGAGGCGAGCCCTGACGCTGAGGTCGCGTGGGAGTCATTGAGGCCATAGCAGATGACGAATCCGGCGATGACGGACGGGTCGACGACGTTCTCGACGGCCAGGTTGACGAAGCCGGTGATGCGGCGCATCTTGCGCGCGTCTAGCTCGATGGCGGAGGACACGACGACGCGAAGCGTGTGCAGCGGGGGGATGCCCGCGCCGGCGCCCTCCTCCGCGATGGTGACCGGCTGGAATGGTGGTGCGGCCAGGGCCTGCTGGTTCGCGGAAGGCGAGGCCGGGGCAGCGTTCTTTAGGGCGGCGGCGGGCGCAGCGCCCAGGTAGCTGCTGGACCGGCGCAACGTCTGCGCCTGCCACCGCGGGTGGCGGTGGGCGCTAGCCGTGCTCGGGCCGTCGAAGCGAACGGAGGCCGGCATGAGCTGGAAGGCGCCGACGGTGTCATTTGCGGCCGGGAACACCTGGTGGGCGCATGGCTGGTTCAGGATGTTCATTGCCGCGAGATTGGGTGGCTGGAGCTCGACCTCGGCACGAGGGCGGGGCTAGGGGAGATGGGCCGAGTCTAGGGGAGATGGCGGCGGAGAGGAGCTCCACCTCAGCGGGAGCAGCTCGTCCTCGGGTCCGCCGCGCCATCGTCCTCCTGCCCGACGCGACCACAGGTCCTGGCCGTCGTCGACCTCGTCCTCCGCCGCCCTCATCCCCAACATCGAACCGGACCATCCTCGCTGATACACGTAGAGCCGCCGCCGGTGCTGCGCTGCTCGTATCCTTCCACGCAGAGCCGTCGCCGGCGCTGCGCTCCTCGCCTCCACCGCGGCCTCCCTTCGATCCCTGTGGCGCTTGCCTCCAATCGCCGCCGCCAGCGGCCGACCATCTTGGCGCCGTCGGTGGCGTCATCGCAGGACACGCCAGTCCAGCCGGGCTCCAGTCCTCGAGCGCGCCCGCGGGCACAGTGAGCGCGTGCTCGTCGAGCAGATAGATGCCGTGGGGGAGTGAGAGCCGGAGAGGGAGGTGGGAGCATGCGCCGGCGAGCTCCATCGGCGGCGACAGAGCCGGAGAGGAAGGGGGAGCTCACGGCAGCGTGGGAAGGTGAGGAGGAGCACGCCGGCGAGCTCCACCGGCGGTGGCGCTGGATTTTTTTTTGGGCACGTACATGTCTCGGGATAGTCAATTGGGAAAGAAGGAATGATTGTTTTGCAAAAAAACCCTCATATGTGTGGTTATTTTTTACCTATTATTTTTTGCCTATATGTTATTACTGACAGTGGGTCCTCTCAGCGCCACGTCGTCAAATACATCTCTACGGCGCCCGCGGTGACCATGAGTGATGCTCCAACGCGAGTTCGATGACCGTAAATTCGTATTTCCGATGTACAATGAGTGTATTGACTTTGCTAAGCAAGTCCAATGACCCACCTGGAGCCCGTATAGTCCTTTTAGACTTATACTCACCATACACGTATACTCACGTGGCTGTGGGAGGCGGAAATCGGAAGGTATATAGCGGTAATAATAAAATTGAAAATATGACATGCAAAGAAGTAGATCACGATAACGGAAGGTGTGCTCAGCAAGTGTGAACGTGGAGTATAATCAGTTTGACCAAGTACACATATACGGAGATATATATAGACTGGCTATAGGTTTTAACAGGTCAAAAAAAAACTACCCATATATAAACTTAAGTTTGAAGGGGGGAAACCGAAGGACACCTCTTCATATAGTGACATCGTACTAATTGCAGATAATCTATCTAAACTAGTTGCTCGTGCCCAAACTTTTCGATTAATTAGGTGCACGCACGCACGTGCTGGTAGTGTGTCGGATGAGAATTCCCAATCCTACCAACTCGTGAGACTTTATCCTATAGCTGCCGAATCGAATGGAAAAAAAGCAGCCCCAAAAGCCCTAAAAAAGGCACTATAGCGTGCCACGGTCGTGGTGCCCTGCCGGACGGCATCCCACATTCGCATACTTCCAAACTCCAAAGCTTCTGCTTTTCTGGTAAAGATCCCAAAGCTTCGTCTACTTCTCCTTCTTCCCGTATAGACTCCAAAGCACCTACGGCGCCGCATTATATCACACGTAGGCGAAACTTTCCATGTCTACAACTGCTAGCTGCCGATCCATAAACATTCGAAGATCAGACACCATCACGTCATACATGTGTGCACGTATACCTACTAATAAAACTCAAATTTCAAATTTTCAATCGCATTTGTAACATACTATGTGTCCATGCAAGTTCGGTATAAACGACGGTAGTGGTTATCAGAGTCAACGTAACCGTTTACTATCTACTACCTCTGTTTCACAATATAAACTTTTTTAGCAAGTTAAAGTAGCCTGCTAAAAAGTCTTATATTGAAACGGACAGAGTAGAATCTTCACTTGTTTGCTCTTGGTTGTAGTATGAACGCGTACCATAAATTACCTGTTCTGTTTTTCGACGGCAGCCATGTGGCGACAGTTAAATCAGAGAGCAATAGTCCAACCGCCCTCTCCAGGAATTTTTGCCTCTGTCGGCCATTTTCCAACCTGATAAACGTCAAAGCCCTGTCTAAACATTTCAGTGAAGAATTGGAAATGTGAACCAGACGTACACCCCGAAGGTACTGTTGAAAGTTTTTATTCACCCCATGTACCGTCCGCGTCATGTCGTCATGTCAGAGTTTTTCAGTCTAGATATTCGGTTCCATGTTATGGAATGTCAAACAAGCGCCCCGGCGGTCGGCTCGTTAGGCCTCCTTTGATTCATAGCATTGTCTAATGAATCATGTACTCCATCCATTTCATAATATAAGTTGTTTCAGCTCTGTCTAGGTATCTATCTCGCCATTCGCCATGGGTGTTAACACTATAACCCATAACCCTACATCTAAGGCGATAAGAACCAAGCCTAACATGTATAGAGGAGTCCCACCACCACATCTAGCTCCACTCAAACCGGCGAGACCAATAGAGGTGGAGAGGAGAGGTGTCAGGGGAGCATGGGCGACTCTAAAAGCCTGGGATGTGAGGGAAAGAGAAATAGAAAATGAGAGCCCTACTTTATAGTATAAAATCGTATCTAGCCAAATCAATAATGATGGGTAATATGTTTATTTAGGACCTTGACGTTGGTTCATGCTAGTGCGTGTTTAATCGGTGGCCTACTCGGTCGGGTTGCATGTTTTGACAGTGGGTGTCTTTGTTTTGTAGGTTTTCATCCGATTTTCTCTAAAACAAATTGTGTAGTTAAATCCGAGTAGAGGCCTAGTCTCCGGAGTTAGAGGGGTAGTGGAGGAGCTTGATCATATCTAGGAGAGGTTCTACATTTTTTGCCTCTGACATTGGATTATAATATCTTTTTAATAGTTTCCACACTTTAACAAATCCTATGCAGGTTGCAAAAGAAGTGCCTCTAAATGTTTTTTCTCCATTTCTCATTGTTTTTGTCATACAGGCTTTGTTTTACATCTAAACATCAAAATGAAATGCTTTAGTCATTCATCATCCAAAATAGACGGAAATACCATCACTAATGTTCATAATCATACCGACTACCATCATCCAAGAGCACAAGTACCAAACACAAAAATCATCTAAAATCATGCATAAAGAAAGTTTATCATATTGCTCCCATGTGCATCACACATTACAATTGAAGGGAGGTGCACTCCTTGGAGCCAAGATCTCTCAAAAGAGTGGTCTCCCAAAAAGTATCCCAACTTTTTATCCATCCCACTTGGATCAATCATCATTAGAGAAACCAGTACTTGCTCTGCCTTTTCATTAAGAAGAATTTTTTTTGCTAGTTCATAAGGAAAACTTGTTGAAACTCGATATAACATGATGCCACACACCAGCCCTGAGGTTACGCCCCACACAAGCTAACCCCTCTTCTTCCCAAGCAGTAAGAAAAGACACTCAACAACTCGAAAACCGCTTCCAAAGCCGCCACTCTAAACCGGTCCTAAGACCACGCCCCTACGAGGTCGATGGCCATGCCAACCCATGTGACCAAAGACTTCATGCTACGATGCAAAGGCGAAGCTCTGACATCCATACCGGCCCTAGGGCCATGCACACGCCTAGCCAATGACATAGCTACATGGCGACACAAGCTGAATCCAAACCAACAAATATATCATCATGGCCATGTTTTTCTCGAGTTTGTTGCATCTCATGTTCTTTCAGCATCTTGCTCTAACCTTATCTCTTCGAGAGCATGCCTAGCTACCCTCCTCAAAGGCAGTCGTTCGTGTCTTAATTGAATCTAGGTGTGTCTCAAACTCCTCTCGCCTCTTCAACATCATCCTCATTGCATCCAATGCCTAAATGCGTATCATATCCCCTTTTTGCTTATTGGCATGCTCCAACCTAGGATGGAAAGACTTTTGGGCCTCTCCTTTCTTGTCTTGATTATCTCATCTAGCTTGTCTGTCATGGCACCCACCTTAGCTTTTCTCTTTAGTCTTTCCTGGGGCATTTTCCCCCATCTGTACACCAATGCTTGAGCCTCGAGTAGACTCATACCCCTTATTTAAGATCATCTCCATCTCAAGCTCTCTCATCTTCATGTCCTTCAGAAGATGGGTTGAAACTCCTAGGCCTTCTTGGTGGATCCTCATCATGACATAACTCCCATTTCGAACCCTTGAGCATCTCCTAGCAATGATGGAATATGAAAGGCTTGGCTTTGGCCTTGAGCGTTTGCGAGATCCTATCCTGAGTGTATTTCATCTGTGCCATCACATAATTGCATCAACACAATGAATGCAAAAATGAAACATCGAAACATTACATGAAAACTCACATAATTGAACATCAGAAAAAGAACTCACATAATATTATGGTTGTGTTCCAAAGAACTAGAACATTGAAGAAGTCTGTATGTGTTGCGCAGGTGAGTGGCCCATCTACATATCTACACAAGACTTTGCTATCATAGTTGATCATCCATCCATCAATCAGATCAGGTGATCCAAGGAGAAGATGAGACGGCGAGGTCGAGGTTAAGGTCAAGGTTCAGACCAACTCGGTTGCTCGCCGGTCCCTCAGCCACCTCAGTTGTCGTGAGCAGTTGGCATTGCTGCTCGCCGTAGCCTCCTCCTCCTCCCCGACCACCGATCAGTGTCGTCACACCCTGCAACCACCTGGTTCTTTATTTGGCACGTCATGCTAGTGTGATACGGCCAGTTGATCGACTGGAATGGCATACATTGTTAGCTTAGCATCCTGATCACATTCTTGTACTATGTAAATGAAGACACACGATACTCACACGTGTTCTTGAAAACAAAAAGGTTTGGATCCTCTCGAATCTGGATTTGGTCTAGATTTATAGTTGCATCTCTCTATTGTTCGATGTGCGTACTACGTTTAATTAACTTATGTTGCTAGCGATGAAAAAATACAATAAATTGCTTGTACTCCATGGAGTATTACCTTCTCTGTTGTAGTCAGCCTGCTGTTGCTGGAGTTCCATGGAAGACACCCTCTACTTTGCTCCCATCTTCTAAGAACTTCTTCGATCGACGGTGGTCTGCACAATGAAAATCAGATAAACTGTGTTTAATAACTCAATCATACATCTGAAAATAATTGGATTGATTATCAGTTTTGATACTCACATTTGGTACGGAGGCGACGAGTATTGGTGGGAGCTGGGGAAAGGCACATCGTAAGAAGAAGCGTTGATATTGTCTGAAGCCGGCATCGTGTTGTTCCCATCCATACAGTTATCGTGACGATCAACGGACGCATTGGGTGGGCTGTTGCTATTGCTAGGGTTTGATCTGTACATCTGAAGATGGCTCTTGATGTGAGATATGCTGACTCCCTTCACGCCCATTAGCTGGAGAATTCGCTTGGGCGTTGCCTCTGCAGATAAGATTTTTTTGAAGAGAAAAGGTTAACACTAGATGTCTTGACCAGCCCTACTTGAAGAACTAATTACTACTCCCTCCGTTTCAAAATATAAGATGTTTTAGTTTTGTGAAGAAAATGTATCTAGACTTTTTTTATGTGTAAATTCACTCCAAACCTGAGTAAACCTACATATTAAAACTAGTTTAGATACATTTACTTCATAAAGCTAAAATATCTTATATTTTGAAACAGAGTGAGTACTCGATAGGAGCTTGATGTATGTAGCCAAATTAAGGGCGAACCTCCAAATTATCTACTAGTATGCTATAGGTAGGAAAAGATAATCCAAAGTCATGATCAATGATATTTGTTCTAGCCAAACGACGGGATAGCTGCCATTTATTCCAAAGTGCAACATCAACACTACATAAACTCCTACTAGTTGGCTAAGCTAGGTTTTTGTTTGCGACCCACAGATTTATTAAAAATCATGAACAACAATACAAAGATGACCAGAAGCAATACAAATTACAAATAGCTATTAGACCACATAGTGATGACAACAATCACTAGTGTGGGTCGAAGGGGCGTCACCATCGACGCCCCTCCATTACCGGAGCCGGACAAAGCTTCTGATGGTATATAGCTGTAATAATAAAATTTCAAAATATGACATGCAAAGACGTAGATCACGATAACGGAAGGTGTGCTCAGCAAGTGTGAACGTCAAGTATAATCAGTTCAACCAAGTACACCTATACGAAGATATATATACACTACGGGAATAACTAAATAGGCCGACGACCTTTTTATACGTCGACGGCAAAATGTCGGGGCCGTCGGCCCAGTTTGGCCGTCAGCGTAGAATAAATAGGCTGACGGCCGCCATCGGCGGCGTAGGTTTCAGACCTATGCCGACGGCTTTGCCGTCGGCGTAGCTATTTTTTTTTGCCACATTAATCTTAGAAAAATCATAACTAAATCATTTAAATTCAGAAAAATACATATAATATATCAAAATTTGCAGAAAAATAAGATATATCTATATAAACTCAAATATTATATTTTTTTATTCAAAAAATACATAAAAATACAAATACTTTCGTATAACATATTTTTCATTTTTCGAGTGCAAAAAACGGGGTGTTTTTGTGATAATACCACCAAATGGAAGTTTCAAAATAATAATACCACATTTTTCAAAAATACTAGACCATATTGAATGAACAATTTCCCAACCTAAGAATCTCAAACCTTTCCGTTCACCTCTCGCGAAAAAGACAAATTCCTGCTG
Organism: Avena longiglumis; assembly: GCA_030063025.1. Classification (NCBI taxonomy): domain Eukaryota; kingdom Viridiplantae; phylum Streptophyta; class Magnoliopsida; order Poales; family Poaceae; genus Avena; species Avena longiglumis. The sequence goes on from CP125979.1 coordinate 13,102,577, forward strand.
AATCGGTAGGAAATGAGTTAGATTTGCACTACAGGTACATGATATATTGCTCATGATTTTTTGTAAAAATCATTTTTAGGTTCACAATATGCTATTTCATTAGAGATCTAATGCAAGTTTAGTGAGACTCGTCCCCGAGCTAAGAATCATCATGCCCCTCGATTTAGGAAGTTTGACGATAGTTTGAAATGGGCATAAAAAATTAAAAAACGATCGAAACAATGCAAAATCTTCGCGTGGTGTCATATTATATGACATAGTTCCATGAAAAAATACCAGACTTGGTATATTCATTGAGTCTTAAAAAAACCTTCACAAAATGGCCTATCTCAATCGAGGTTTTCTGGATTTCAGGTCAAATGACCAATGTTATTGCTATAATCGCGGTATAGTTTGCGATAATGTGTCCATATTGTGCAAACATGTGTATCATGGTATGGTGAACAATGTTGCAGGAGAAAGTTTTCCTTTTCGTCGCACCGAAAAGCCATTTTTCATTTTCCGAGTGCAAAAAACGGGGTGTTTTTGTGAAGCAACCACCAAATGGAAGTTTCAAAATGATAATACCACATTTTTCAAAAATACTAGACCATATTGAATGAACAATTTCCCAACCTAGGAATCTCAAACCTTTCCATTCACCTCTCGCGAAAAAGACAAATTCCTGCTGAATCGGTAGGAAATGAGTTAGATTTGCACTACAGGTACATGATATATTGCTCATGATTTTTTGTAAAAATCATTTTTAGGTTCACAATATGCTATTTCATTAGAGATCTAATGCAATTTTAGTGAGACTCGTCCCCGAGCTAAGAATCATCATGCCCCTCGATTTAGGAAGTTTGACGATAGTTTGAAATCGGCATAAAAAATTAAAAAACGATCGAAACAATGAAAAACCTTCGCGTGGTGTCATATTATATGACATAGTTCCATGGAAAAATACCATACTTGGTATATTCATTGAGTCTTAAAAAAACCTTCACAAAATGGCCTATCTCAGTCGAGGTTTTCTGGATTTCAGGTCAAATGACCAATGTTATTGCTATAATCGCGGTATAGTTTGCGATAATGTGTCCATATTGTGCACACATGTGTATCATGGGATGGCGAACAATGTTGCAGGAGGAAGTTTTCCTTTTCGTCGCACCAAAAAGCCATTTTTTATTTTTCGAGTGCCAAAAACGGGGTGTTTCATGAATCTTGACATAGTTTCAGTTGGTCTAATATTTAAAATTTATGATATATAATTAAATAGATGATAGGGATGTCATATTTGGATTACTCTCATTTTTCTGATCGATTTGGATATATTATTTGTCGAATTGTGATTTACGGATTTGTAGATATGAATTATTCAAATTTAAATAAAAAAAGCAAAATAAATAAAATTTATTTTATTTTTATTTGAATTCAAGATTATTATTAATTATTTATTGTTGTTTACTCAAAAAATTGTATGGAATGTAAAAAAACAAATATGTCTAACATTATAGTGTAATGGTTAATAGGTTTGATATGATAATATTCACAACAAGTTTTAGTTTCTTTGTCGGAAGCTCATGTGGAAGGAACGAAGAAGTTAAGCGTGCTGGGGCTGGAGTAGTATTAGGATGGGTGACCGGTTGGGAAGTTTGACTAATTGTGCAATTTAATTTGAGACTAAGTATACTTAGAATTAAAAATGTCCATGTGAGATTAACAAGTTAAAAATGTTAAAAAAAGTTGAAAAAAAATTGAAAAAAAAATTTGATTTTTTTTGAAAAAATCTAGGCCGGCGGTAAAGCCGTCGGCGTAGCCAAACGGCCGTTAGTCATCTAGGTGGGCCCCATATGGTCTACGCCGACGGCTTTTCTACGCCGACGGGAGAATAGGCTACGCCTACGGGGCTGTACGCCGACATACGCCGACGGCAGCCGTCGGACCAGCCTACGCCGACGGCATTTAGGGCCTACGCCGACGGCCTCCCGTCGGCGTATTCGGCTTCTCATGTAGTGATAGACTGGCTATAGGTTCTAACAGGTCAAAAAAAAACTACCCACATAAACTTAACTTTGAAGGGGGAAACCGAAGCACACCTCTTCATATAGTGACATCGTACTAATTGCAGATAATCTATCTAAACTAGTTGCTCGTGCCCAAACTTTTCGATTAATTAGGTGCACGCACGCACGTGCTGGTAGTGTGTCGGATGCGAATTCCCAATCCTACCAACTCGTGAGACTTTATCCTATAGCTGCCGAATCGAATGGAAAAAAGCAGCCCCCAAAGCCCTAAAAAAGGCACTATAGCGTGCCACGGTCGTGGTGCCCTGCCGGACGGCATCCCACATTCGCATACTTCCAAACTCCAAAGCTTCTGCTTTTCTGGTAAAGATCCCAAAGCTTCGTCTACTTCTCCTTCTTCCCGTATCTCTGCTATCTAAAAAGAATCTCGCGTTCCGTGTTCTCCCGATACGTCGTCCGCTTCGTCCTTCGTCGCTCCCATCGGTCCACCTTCGTCGCGCATTGAAGAAAGGCCGGAGCCACACGGCCTACAACTACTCCGTGATCCTCGCATGCCGTGCAGATTACGCCGCCAATCCAAATCCAGTCTTCATCGCCGCGTCCCTCTTCTCCCTCTCCCTGGTGGCTGCTTCCCGGGGTCGACCACACAAGCATTGCCGCCCCTGGCCAACACTACCACGTGCGGAACCTCGGCTACACCTCGCGCACGCCGCGTGACCTCCTGCTCCCAACTCGCCGCACCCAGTTTGCCCAGCCGACGCGCCGCTGGACAAATCCGGTTGTTCTTGATCTGGTGATAGCAGGGGCAGATCGGATGGGACACGCCGCACCGCTGGCCCAATCTCCTCCCGCACCTACCGCTCACCGGCACCTTCATGGTCAGCGCCATCCAAGATCCGTCCCCGTGCACCACTTTTCTTGATGGAGGTATGATCAGTAGGTTTAGTTATGCTCCGAACCAATCCATTCCCTTTCAGCTCCTCTCTCCTCGCTAGATTTTTTGTTTCTAATTCCAAATCCCCCGCTGCAGCTGTCGACCGAAACTGGAGACCACCACCACTCGGGGGGCAGCAGTCATCACCGCATCCTCCCCTCTCCTTGATTCACCAAGGGAGGCGACGTCAACATCCAGGTCCTCCATAGATGCATGTAAGTTATAATATTGCACGCACGTTCTCTGTCAGACCTAATTTTCTCTCCTTGTTGTCAGGCTCCAGCGCCGAGGAGAACCCACGAGGAGTTCTTCAATAGCTACATGAGTCTGGACCTATGCAAAACTACTCTGGTGAGGTTTTGCATATCTCTAAGTAAAAAATGTACTAATCCTGTGTATGTGCGTCTTAGTGAAAAGGGGCTGCCTGCACATCATCCATACCTGCAAACATACTAATCCTGCTTCCTTTGCTTGGTCTTTATTTGATTTGAATCCATCGACATCCACTCCAATTCACCAGGGTAACCAAAAATTGAACTAGCAATTGTAAGTTCTATCCCCTGCTGTTTGGTTATCTTTGATTTGGCATATAAATAATCACATTAACCGTACTAATTGATCTCTAGGTTCTGTTTAAAATAAAGAGCGGAATGAGGTTTTAGTGATTTTGTATTTAGCACATTATCAGCCAAGTACAAATCCTTTCCACAACAGCCAAGCGTGATTGGACTCTATGGAGAAGTTGATTGACCATCAGGCATTGTCTGGTCTGACTACGAACAAATAAAAAGACATCTAATTGACATCTTAAAGTGTTAGGATATAATACGCGGCCATCTATATTTTTCATCTAATATTAATTTGAGCAATGCCTCTTTTACCAAATGTTTTTCCTTGTACAGGCTAGCAAGCACATGAACTTGAGAGGTTGAAGAATCATTTGGCAGAGTAAACAAAAAATGATGTAATCTCTTTTTCCCATAATAATCTATTTTGGAGTCTGCATGCATGGATGCAGTATGCACATATTCAGTAAAGTTGTTAGATGTTGGGTGCACAAATTATGGTATTGTTGCTTGAGTTTTATGTTCATATTGTGTGTTTCTGTTCACTTGACTTTCTGGTGGACTATAGCGTTGAAACTACAAAAAGAGTGTGCCTGTTTTTAGTTGAAAAAATCTTGTTTCGGTAATTTTTGTGCAAAGATGTATTCAGGTGCCTAACAAATTGGAGGCTTCTAGCATTAGTACTTTGCTGACAACTTACATAACATTGACAGTTGAGATGCCGCATATTGAAGATTTCAATTGTACACTCTGAAGACCTAAATATTATACCGCACACTAAGGCAAGAAGAATGTGACAGACGAAGAAAGTCCGAACAACTTTGTTATGTCGAGGAGAATCTTATTTTGTTTCTCATGGCTTAACCTGGAGACACGGGGTTTGGGGACCGTTTCATGTTTCGTGTGGCTTAACCTGGAGACATGAGCTTCAACTCAAATAGTTTATTCATGAAATCTTCTTAAACTGTTTACTGTTACTAATTTAAATGATTTTAAGAATCATGTTTTTTGCTGACGGTCTTCTTTGACGAGTTCTTGAAAAAGTAGATCGACGATGGACAGATAACTGTCGCTATCTTATGTGCTCAGGTATACTTCATAGCATCATGGAGCAAATAAAATAATCAAGAATTCTGTGTCTATTCTTTTCTCGCTTCTTGGATTGCAAGTTTGCCACTCCGTTAGTACTAGCACATTTTTTTGCCTTATTTCGTCGGAAACTATCTTATATTCTGCTCTTGCATGCTTACAAACACTTAGTGTTCCATTTTTCATGACTTCTGAGCCGACTGCCAGAACATGATATCTAGGACAGATGGTCTTATTCTCTAGCATATGTCAAGAAGGAGCTCTTATCTTTGTCGTGAAGTATGCATTCAGTTGGGCTGAAGTGGGCACACAAATCCCTAGAGGAAGATGTGTCTCTGACATTCAGACTTGGATATCATTCGGTACCATCTTAACACAAGGTTGAAGTATTTATTTTTCTTCAAATTTTATAATGGCACGACCAAGATCAAATCCTACCTGTCTTGGTTTCTGCAGGTTCCATCCATGCGGCAGTTGCACCTTCATGTTATAAGTCAGGATTTCAGCTCACCCAACTTGAAAAATAAGAAGCATTGGAAATTCCTTCACCACCGCGCTTTTCCTCGATTCTGTTGATGTCATGGAGGAGGTCGACCAGCCCAGATGAGGATCTTCTCGCAATGGACCTAAGGTGACAAAGATGCAGGAGCTCCCACCCGAACATCCCAAATCTCAAATCCCACATCGCGGCCTGTAAGTCCTCCTTCCCTCCCATCTTCTTAAGAAAGACAAGATGTTGACACTGTGTGGCGGATATTCAACACTTATATGGCACTTTCAGAAAAAGAAAACACCTTTCCACATTCACTTATAGTTGGTAGTATTTGACTGCCTTTACTTTTATATTTAACACAAAGATTGTACGAGCTTCAACATCCTGTGTAAATTCTAATTGTTCGTCTATAAATGATGCAAAGTAACACCTATTCAACAGAAATTGCAGTGCTTGCTTAAGCGGAGGGATAGGCTTGTACAATGTAGAAGACTTGTCCACTTTTGGTAAATTAACCACAATTACTGGCTGTGTAAATACAAGGCTCCTGTCATTCTACTTGATTTCTGAAGTGAATGACATTTATTTGTTAGTGATGACTTTATCCAGCAGGGTACACCGTACAAAATGTGGTGCAGGGTACAATTTATTCTCTGAAGTTCCATATATATCATGAGGTGAACCAACTTCATAAAGGATTGAAGCATGTAATTATCATTCCATTTATGATTTAAGTATTCAGAGGTAGAGTCAGCTTAATTTGCTACTACTCAAGTAACTCATTATTTTCATACATGTGACTATTCTGTAGAGAGTTGTAGACCTTCTCCTAAATATTCAGTGAGAAATGATTCACATACGTTTTGCATCTACTTTCATGCTTACCCTGGTTTCACAATTTTTTTACTGAATAATGGGAACTGCAACTAAACTTTAACTGGATTTTGTCTAAAAGATGCAGTTGTGCTGGCGGTGGCGGAGCATAAACTTTACCAGCCAGTGGCAGGACAGATGAGCTGCTGGAGATGAAGAGCATGGCTCAGCTGCGACAGGCGGCAGCGGCGGCCGGCTGCCGAGCTAAGGAGCTCCGGGGAGGAGCAGCCGGCCGAGCAGAGAGCAGCAACGGCTATTGTACGCGAATAAGGAGCAAGCAACCCACACCGCTGGGCGAGCGGTGGAGCTCCTCCGCAACAGATCATGAGCGCGTCTAGCCACACGAGTAGGTTGCAGATCAGGGGCAGCGATGCAACGCAGATGGTGTGCGGCGCGAGCGCGTCCACGTGCACACAGTTGCCAGGATAAAAAATTTGAGAGACATGGTTTGTTGCATCTGATGAAATGGCATTATGTGATACTACTTCCATTTTATTAAACTTTAGGTAGATTATGTTAATGGCTATACCTGCTCATTTACCATGCTTCACTTCCATCAAGTATCTTCGTAGTCAACTAATTATACTCATAAGTGTTATGATTTTTATTTCTTATCTTTTCAACGAAAGAACTGAAGGCCTCCCTTCCTATAGGCCATGGGGAAATGTATATTGCTTATTTTTGTGGAACATAGCAGGTGTAGATCTAATGTTGTACCGTTGGTAATATGTTTTATTTCTAAAAATTGATCTGTTTAGTAGAAGTTTTTTATGAACTTTCTTTAGATATAGCATTGAAAAGAAAATCTAACCTAAAAACTTTTGTTGTGTTGTAGGTTTCTTCTTGTTGGATTGGGTGAGCTACATGCTTATGATGTCAAACTATTCAAGTCATTCCTCAAAATTACCTAGACATGTGCACAAGTGTTGGCACCCTTGATCTTGGGATTGATATTGCATGAGGTTACATATGACCTTGGACAGAGTGATTTTATTCCCTGTCTGGTCTGACTTATGCAAAATACTGCATACCATCAATGTTCAATGAAAAATTGTCTTCTCAATTATGGTTGTGACTAGGGATTTTATCTGTTGGGGAATATGAGTCTCGGTATATGGTTCACAATACTGTTTATATGAATGGATTGTGCAAAGGCTCGGCTTGGATCATATTGTCCCCTTTTTCTTTCGGTGCATTTTCTGAACTCCATCGGAATCGCTGGGTGTTTATTGCAAGGCTTGGACTACTTGAAGTACGGCAACTGACAACTGCAACAACGACAACTTCAAACCATTGCAGAGGTACCCTGAGATGAGCAAGGATCTGATGAAGGTTGGCTGACTGACCAATTTGGTTTTCGCTCTGAATAGTGGATGACATATGGTATACACATATACTCACCAACATGAACTCAACATTCCATATGGGTCAGCTTTTACATCCTTCTCGGCCCGTGGTGACCAAGGGAGACATGCAACCGATGTGGTGGAGTGCGATGTACTGTAATAGATGGAGAAGGGCCAATGATATCCAAGACACCTTAGAGAGGTTACCGGCTTCACTCTCATTTCCACATTGACCTTCTAGCCTAGCTGCAACTCTGTAGCATTGATGGAGTGACATTCGCTGAGATCGTTGAGAAACTGACAATTGGTTTTGGTATTTCAGCATGATGTTGAGGGTGGACCAGAACGAGGTACGGACAGAGTACGCATGCCCAGACAGCTAGAATGGTCAGCCCCTGCAACAAAATGAGTTTATCGACATGGTTCCTCGGAACTTGGCTTGTTTTCCACTTATCTGGTATGGAGAGTTGGGATGTTTTTAGAGAACGAGTAATTTTGTTTTTGTCTTATAGCAATGATTTCTTGCATTCAAGTTAATTTAGTCAGTGGTGATCAACAAATAAACAGACAGATGTGCAAAGCATCAATGATTTACTAATTATCCAATTCTTTAAGGCATGTACTTCATATGGTTTTCTCCGTTTCATGACCATGTGGTGCTCTTCTGTGTGCTAATGCTTTAATACATCCTTAATAAAGGTGAGGCTCCTATGTTTTGCTCATCTGGTTTTCTTTGGAGGATCAATTTTTTACTGACCAATGGCATTCTATGCTTTGTTTTGTTATACACATAAGTCTTGCACATCTCATGAAAGACAATAACTTTCCTTAGAAAGCAATTTTTTACTAAAAGAATATTTTTTATCTTTTCAGGTAAATCGTATTATTCTGCAAACACTTGTGGATATTGATATTAAATCTGGACAACATGAAAGCTCGACATAAACATATTTTTACATTGAGCATGATGTTCATGCCATTTCCATCAAAACGTTTTTTGGATGACCAAGGAAGGAAAGGTATGTCCTATGTATAACAGGGATGTCTTTGGTTTGACCTCTAAATGAAGCAACAACACAACATCGATGAATCTAATCACGAAGGTGATGAGCATACAGGGAGGAATTAAGATGACACCTCGTTGCGTAGCGAAAGTGAGGCACATAGAAAATATTGCAAGAAAACATTTGGGTTAATTATATTGTACACTTCATTTTGATACAGACCCTCCATATATATTTGTTCCTATCATGTACAATTCATTTTGATACTCACTTTATTATTTCATGGCAACATGTGGCACTTACGATCATGTATTAATTCTATGTCGGGTACACTTGTGAACTTTGTCTGGTGAGGAAAGAAAGAATTGAGAGCCCGTTGCAACGCAAGGGCATGTTTCCCGTATTTTGATAGTGTCCCAAGCGCACTATTTGAAACTTGACAATTTGTCCTTTTTAGAGGCAAAAGTGTGACGACAGGAGTCCATGGACCAATATTTTGAGGATGCCAAGGTATATTTGTATTTGTGTAACATATAATATGTATGAACTGAGTTCCTATCCATGCGAGTAGAGATCTTTGGCTCCAGAGCTTCAGTACTCTTGTTATTTTAAAAAATTAAAACCATATTTGTGAGTTTTAAAAAATATTTTAAAATAATTTCGGATGTAGATCATGATATATTCCACATATGTGCAAAAAATTAATTTCAAATACTTTGTATTCTGAGCTTTACAAAAATGACAAAAGGTATAGATCTGTGTAAGTATCATTTCAATATCCCAATTTTATTAGATTTGTCATTTGTGTGTAGGCCAAAATATATAAAAAATTCATGCCACGATTTTACATGCTTGTGGGATACAATATTTATTATGTTCAGAATTATTTTGATATATCTTTAAAATCTGTAAAATATAATTTTTAATTTTTTAAAATAAAGAGAGCGCTTGTGCTCGGGAACAAAAACACTTTCCACTATCCATGCATCATATTTTGTTCCACACCATTATTTAACATTCGATCTTTGTATCCTCATCTGTTTGGACATCACCTCAATGCTTTATTCGATCGCAACACAAGCGGTTATATTGCAAAATAAGTGGCAACTTTCTAATTATCTTTTTACAAGATTTTTGTATAGACGTTTAGTGCAACATCTAAGGATGAAATACCGGATGTAGCCAATATATTTTTAAGGGAAAATTTGGTATGTCACCGTGAACTTATAAATTTGGACCATTGTGTTAACTTATAAATTTTGACCCGCTACAACGCACGGGCATTTTACTAGTAGACTGCAAAGCACCTACGGCGCGGCATTATATCACACGTAGGCGAAACTTTCCATGTCTACAACTGCTAGCTGCCGATCCATAAACATTCGAAGATCAGACACCATCACGTCATACATGTGTGCACGTATACCCACTAATAAAACTCAAATTTCAAATTTTCAATCGCATTTGTAACATACTATGTGTCCATGCAAGTTCGGTATAAACGACGGTAGTGGTTATCAGAGTCAACGTAACCATTTACTATCTACTACCTCTGTTTCACAATATAAACCTTTTTAGCAAGTTAAAGTAGCCTGCTAAAAAGTCTTATATTGAAACGGACAGAGTAGAATCTTCACTTGTTTGCTCTTGGTTGTAGTATGAACGCATACCATAAATTACCTGTTCTGTTTTTCGACGGCAGCCGTGTGGCGACAGTTAAATCAGAGAGCAATAGTCCAACCGCCCTCTCCAGGAATTTTTGCCTCTGTCGGCCATTTTCCAACCTGATAAACGTCAAAGCCCTGTCTAAACATTTCAGTGAAGAATTGGAAATGTGAACCAGACGTACACCCCGAAGGTACTGTTGAAAGTTTTTATTCACCCCATGTACCGGTCCGCGGTCATGTCGTCATGTCAGAGTTTTTCAGTCTAGATATTCGGTTCCATGTTATGGAATGTCAAACAAGCGCCCCGGCGGTCGGCTCGTTAGGCCTCCTTTGATTCATAGCATTGTCTAATGAATCATGTACTCCATCCATTTCATAATATAAGTTGTTTCAGCTCTGTCTAGGTATCTATCTCGCCATTCGCCATGGGTGTTAACACTATAACCCATAACCCTACATCTAAGGCGATAAGAACCAAGCCTAACATGTATAGAGGAGTCCGACCACCACATCTAGCTCCACTCAAACCGGCGAGACCAATAGAGGTGGAGAGGAGAGGTGTCAGGGGAGCATGGGCGACTCTAAAAGCCTGGGATGTGAGGGAAAGAGAAATAGAAAATGAGAGCCCTACTTTAAAGTATAAAATCGTATCTACCCAAATCAATAATGATGGGTAATATGTTTATTTAGGACCTTGACGTTGGTTCATGCTAGTGCGTGTTTAATCGGTGGCCTACTCGGTCGGGTTGCATGTTTTGACAGTGGGTGTCTTTGTTTTGTAGGTTTTCATTGTTGGAATTATGCCCTAGAGGCAATAATAAAGATGTTATTATTATAATTCTTGTTCATGATAAAGTTTATATTCCATGCTAGAATTGTATTAAGCGGAAACTTTAATACTTGTGTGGTTTATGAACAACACCGTGTCCCTAGTACGCCTCTATGGACTAGCTCATTGATCAATGATGGTTAAGGTTTCCTAACCATAGACATGAGTTGTCAATTGATGATGAGATCATATCATTGGAGAATGTTATGATGGACAGACCCAAACTAAGCGAAGCAATTAGATCGTATCATCGTGTTCATCTTTGCGAAGCTTTTCCTATATCAAATATTGTATTCCTTAGACCATGAGATAATACAACTCCCTGGTATCAGAAGAAAGCTTTGAGGTCATCAAACGTCATCCTATGAGAGGGTGATCATAAAGGTGTCTCTCAGGTGATCGGAAAGTATCTGTTGGGTTGTATGTATCGAGATGGGATTTGTCCCTCCCAAGTAGGAGAGATATACTTCGGGCCCACTCGGTAATCGATATCAACACCGCTTGCAAGCATGTGGTTAAGGAGTTAATCACAAAGTGATATCGGATTACGGAACGAGTAAAGTACTTGCTGTGAACGAGATTGAACTAGGTATGACGGTACCGACGATCAAATCTCGGGCAAGTAAAATATCGCGAGACAAAGGGAATATATATATATGGGATTAATTGAATCCTGGCATCGTGGTTCATCCGATATGATCATCGATGAATGTGTGGGAGTCAATATGGGTGCCCAGACCCCGCTGTTGATTATTGATAGAAGATCATGTCTGCATATTCTCGAACCCGCAGGGTCACACACTTAACGTGTCTCGACGCTAGGATAGATTGGATAATTGGTTTATGAGTTTTTTGTTCGGAGTCTCGGATGGGATCCGAGACATCACGAGAGGTTCCGGATAATAAGATTCATATAAGGCAGTGCAGTTTTTGGAGTTTGGAATTGTTCCGGGTTAATCGGTATTGTACCGGAAGCTTCTAGAACCTTCCGGAAGGGGACCAACGTGGCCCCACCTTCCGGGAGGGGGCATGGGCCTATGAGGGAGTGTCCTGGCCGCATTGGGCCATGGGCACAAGGCCCCATAGGGCCCAGCCGATTCTATAGGGTTTAAATCGTTTAAACTAGGGATAGAATTTCTAGAAGGAGGGAGAGTCCTTGCCCCCCACTCCTCCCCCCTTGGCCGCCGGCCCAAGGCTTGGAGGAGGGGCAAGGGCTGGCCGCCCCCCCTCTATAAATAGAGGGCTGGTGCGCCCCCTCCTGTTGGAATTATGCCCTAGAGGCAATAATAAAGATGTTATTATTATAATTCTTGTTCATGATAAAGTTTATATTCCATGCTAGAATTGTATTAAGCGGAAACTTTAATACTTGTGTGGTTTGTGAACAACACCGTGTCCCTAGTACGCCTCTATGGACTAGCTCATTGATCAATGATGGTTAAGGTTTCCTAACCATAGACATGAGTTGTCAATTGATAATGAGATCATATCATTGGGAGAATGATATGATGGATAGACCCAAACAAAGCGAGCAATTAGATCGTGTCATCGTGTTCGTCTTTTGAAGCTTTTCCTATGTCAAATATTGTATTCCTTATACCATGAGATAATGCAACTCCTGGTACCGAAGAAAGCTTTGAGGTCATCAAACGTCATCCTATGAAAGGGTGATCATAAAGGTGTCTCTCGGTGATCGAGAAAGTATCTCAGGTTGTATGTATCGAGATGGAATTTGTCCCTCCCAAGTTGGAGAGATATACTTGGCCCACTCGATAATCGATATCAACACCGCTTGCAAGCATGTGGTTAAGGAGTTAATCAAAAGTGATATCGGATTACGGCAGTAAAGTACTTGCTGTGAACGAGATTGAACTAGGTATGGCATACGATGCTCGAATCTCGCAAGTAAAATATCGCAAGACGAAGGGAATATATATATGGGATTGATTGAATCTCGACATCGTGGTTCATCCGATATGATCATCGATGAATGTGTGGAGTCAATATGGGTGCCTGCACCCCGCTGATTATTGATAGAAGATCATGTACGCATATTCTCGAACTCAGGTCACACACTTAACGTGTCTCGACGCTAGGATAGATTGGATAATTGGTTTATGATTTTTTGTTCGGAGTCTCAGAAGGGATCCGGGACCTCACGCGAGGTTCCGGAGTGGTGCGGCGAATAAGATTCATATAAGGCAGTTTTTGGAGTTCGGAATTGTTCCGGTTAATCGGTATTGTGCGGAAGCTTCTAGAACCTTCCGGAAGGGACCAACGTGGCCCCACCTTCCGGGAGGAGTCATGGGCCTATGAGGGAGTGTCCTGGCCGCATTGGGGCACAAGCCCCATAGGGCCCAGCCGATCCTAGAGAGTTTAAATCGTTTAAACTAGAGATAGGGTTTCTAGAAGAGGAGAGTCCATGCCCCCACTCCTTATCCTTTGGGCTTGGGAGGGGCTGCGCCCCTCTATATAAAGAGGGTGGGGCGCACCAACCCCACACACCTCCTCCAAACCCTAGCCGCTTGCTACCTTCCTCTCCCTCCCGACTGTTTGTAGGCGAAGCCCTGCAGCAGAAATTCTCCACCATATACACCACGCCGTCGTGTTGTAGATCCAATCTATCTCTCCACCATACTTGCTGGTCCGAGGAAGGAGGAGACGTCGAGGTGCTGCACGTGTGCATCTCACGGAGGCACCGCCACTTGTGGTTCTAGATCGGATCAGATCGCGAGGAGGAGAAGCGAGTACGACTACATCACCCACGTTCCGACGAACGTTCCGCTATGCGCATCTTTAAGGGTATGAAGATCTAATCCAATCTCTATCGTTGTTTGCATCTCCTAGATTAGATCTTGGCTTTCCCTCTGTTCGCATCCGTAGAAAATTTTGATTTACTATGCCGCGAAACCCTTCAAAGGTATCGAGCTAGATCTATGCGTAGATGTGTTTCACGAGTAGAACGCAACATGGTTGTTGCGGCGTTGACGCGTTCTGTTGCAAGCCTCTTGTTTGTGTTCTTCTTATGACGCGGATAGTGAGATTGAAGCGGTCCAGGCCAACCTTACGCGACGTCGTCATGAAACCGGCTCCGCACTTGACGCGGTGGCTTGTTCCACACATGCGGCCGGTGGATGTCGTTTCTCTCACTATAGTTGTCATGGGATTAACACCGAGTTTGGCAACCATAATATCACCGTTGGCTTTACGTAGGTAAGAATCGTTCTTAGCATCTACTCCCATAAGCCACGTAAAAACATGCAACAACAAAGTAGAGGCGTCTAACTTGTTTTTGCAGGAGTGTTTTCTCGTGATATGGTATGTCCCAAGATGTGATGTGTATATTGTATGCAATGATCATGTTTTGTAATGTTTCACGACTTGCATGTCGATGAGTACACAACCGGGAGCCATATGGTTGTCTTTATAATTGTGTATGACCTGCGAGTCAACTTCTTATACGCCATGTAATAGCTTTACTTTATCGCTAAGTAGTTAGCAATAGTTGTAGTTGCTATTCGTGGTGGAGGCAATCATGGTGGAGTGATGGAGATCATGCTTAACGCACAAGATGGAGATCATTGCGCGAAGATTGGCTATACCATGTCACATAAAGTTATATGCATGTGATGTTTATCCTTTGTGTATCTTATTATGCTTAGATCGCGGTAGCATTATAAGATGATTCCTCACTTAAAGATCAAGATAAAACTGTGTTCTCCCCAAGTATGCACCGCTGCGAAAGTTCTTCGTGTCCAAGCATCACGTGATGATCGGGTGCTATAGACTCTACGCTCACATACAACGGGTGCAAGCCGGTTTTGCACCGCGAAATACTTGGATCTAGCTTGACGAGCCTAGCATGTACAGACATGGCCTCGGAACACAAGAACCGAAAGGTTAAGCATGAGTCATATGAATGATATGATCGACACTTTGTTGTCCACCATTGAAACCACATCTCTTCTCGTGATGATCGGATTAGGTGTGGTGAATTTGGATCATGTTCACTAAACAACTTGAGGGATGTTGAATTTAGTGGGAGTTCATCTAGTAATTTATTTAAGTTGAACTATTTATCATGAACATAGTCTAAATTGTACTTGCAAATACTGTATATCACATGGCCAAGTCCAACTTCAACTTCAACGTTTTTGCTGAGAAGGAAAAGCTTAGAAACAATGGGTCTAACTTCACCAATTGGTTCCGCAATCTAAGAATCATTCTGTCTGGCGGACAAAATGACTATGTCCTTGGTAAAGCGTTAGGTGACCCCTTTTTGCAATCGGCTACCGATGAGAAAGCTGTCTATCGATCGCAAAGATGATTATGGTGTGATTAAGAGCACCATGTTGTTTGCTATGGAACCGAGCTTCAAAATCTTTTGAAGAGTATCCCGGCCCTTCGAGATTCTAGAGGAGCCGAAACCATGTTTGACTCAGCCCGTTCGAGAGATATGAGATCTCCGAGAAGTTCTTTAACCGCAAGATGGAGGAAGGGAGTTCCGTTAGTGAGCACGCCATAAAGATGTCGGGCTACACTCAACGCTTGAGCAACCGGAATGCACGATTCGGAGGAGCTCAAGATTGACAGGGTTCTGCAATCACTCCTCCCGGCTACAAAAGTTTTGTAGTGACTCATAATCGATTGGCTCCATCGATACGATCACCGAGCTCTTCGCAAAGTCAAGGCTGCGAGGTGGACATCAAGAAGGATAATCATGTGTTGATGGTCAACAAACCCTCCTTTAAGAAAGGTAAGGAGCAAAGAAGCCCTTCAAGAAGGCGGCTTAATGCCCCCGCCGAGAGGAAGCTCAAGTCTGGTCCTAAGCCCGAATCGAGTGCTTCTATTGCAAGGAAAAGGGTCCTCGGAAGCACAATCGTCCAAGTACTTAGCGGACAAGAAGGCTGGCACCATCAAAGGTATATTTGATATACATGTTATTGATGTTTTCCTTACTAGCCCTCGTTGTAGTGCTCGGGTATTTGATACCGTTCGATTGCTAATATTTGTAACTCAAACAGAGCTACCGAATAGAGCGGCTTGCGAGGGATGAGGTGACGATGCGCGTTGGCAACGGACCAAGAGTTGATGTGATGGCCGTCGACGCCTCCTTAGTTTTACCTTCGGGATTAGTTTTAAACCTTAATAAATGTTATTATGTGCATGCGTTGAGCATGAACATTATTTCTGGATCGTGTTTATTGCAAGACGGTTATTCATTTAAATCGGAGAATAATGGTTGTTCTATTTATATGAGTAACATCTTTTATGGTCATGCACCTCTTGTGAATGGTTTATTTCTTCTAAATCTCGAAAGGGATGAAACACACATCCATAACATTGAGGCTAAGAGATGCAAAGTAGATAGTGATAATACTACTTATTTGTGGCACTGTCGTCTAGGTCATATTGGTGTAAAGCATGAAGAAACTCCATTCTGAAGGACTTTTGGAGTCTCTTGATTTTGAATCATTTGACACATGCGAACCATGCCTCATGGGCAAGATGATCAAAACCCCGTTCTCCGGTATGATGGAGCGAGCAACGGACTTGTTGGAAATCATACATACCGATGTATGCGGACCGATGAGTGTTTCCACGCGCGGTGGATATCGCAATTTCCTCACTTTTACCGATGACTTAAGTAGATATGGGTATATCTATTTAATGAAACATAAATCTGAAACATTTGAAAAGTTCAAGGAATTTCAGAATGAAGTGGAGAACCATCGTAACAGAAAGATTAAGTTTCTACGATCCGATCGTGGAGGTGAATATTTAAGTTATGATTTTGTCACGCATCTTAAAGCAAGTGGAATCGTTTCACAACTCATGCCACCCGGAACACCACAGCGCAATGGTGTGTCTGAACGCCGGAATTGAACCCTATTAGATATGGTCCGATCAATGATGTCTCTTACTGATTTGCCATTATCATTTTGGGGTTATGCATTAGAAACCGCTGCATTCACTTTAAATAGGGCTCCATCTAAATCCGTTGAGACGACACCGTATGAACTGTGGTTTGGTGCTAAACCTAAGTTGTCGCTTTAAAGTTTGGGGATGCGAAGCTTACGTCAAGAAGTTGATGCGGACAAGCTCGAAGCCAAAGCGAGAAATGCGTCTTCATAGGATACCCTAAGGAAACTATTGGGTATACCTTCTATCACGTAACCAAGGCAAAGTGTTTGTCGAAAGAACGGTTCCTTTCTTGAGAAGGAGTTTCTCGAAAGAAGTGAGTGGGAGGAAAGTAGAGCTTGACGAGGTTATTGAAACTTCTTGAATTGGAGAGTAGCGCAAGACCTGAAATTGTTCCAAAGGTCCTTGCACCAACAATAGAGGAAGCTAATGACAAGGATCATGAAGCTTGGACGATCGCCATCGAACGTCGCAGGGTCGACAAGGTCGCGTGCCCTCCCGAGTGGTACGGCAACCTGTCTTGACTGTCTTGTTAGTAGAAGACAGTGAACCTACGAACTATGAGGAAGCGATGATGAGCCCAGACTCTGAGAAATGGCTAGAAGCCATGAAATCCGAATTGGGATCCATGAGCGAAAACCAAGTATGGACTTTGGTGGAACCTCCTAGCGACCGAAAGGCCGTTGAGTGCAAATGGATATTCAAGAAGAAAACGGACGCGGATGGTAATGGTACCGTCTGTAAAGCACGGCTTGTCGCAAAAGGTTTTTGACAAGTTCAAGGTGTTGACTACGATGAGACTTTCTCTCCCGTAGCGATGTTTAAGTCCATTCGGATTTTATTAGCAATTGCTGCGTTTCATGATTATGAAATATGGCAGATGGGTGTCAAGACTGCGTTCCTCAATGGAAACATTGATGAAGAGTTGTATATGATGCAACCCGAAGGTTTTGTCGATCCTAAGGATGCTGATAAAGTATGCAAACTTCAGCGTTCCATTTATGGACTGAAGCAAGCGTCTCGGAGTTGGAACCTTCGTTTTGATCAAGTGATCAAGAGCTTTGGATTTGTTCCAAATTGCTACGAAGCTTGCATCTACAAGAAAGTGAGTGGGAGCTCAGTGACGTTTCTGGTACTATATGTGTATGACATATTGATTATTGGAAATGACATCAACATGCTTAACGATGTGAAGAGTTATTTGAATAAGAGTTTTTCAATGAAAGACCTAGGTGAAGCTGCTTATATATTGGGCATCAAAATCTATAGAGATAGACAAAGACGCCTGATAGCTTTAAGCCAGAGTACATGCCTAGACAAAGTTCTGAAAAGGTTCAGAATGGATAAGGCAAAGAAAGGTTCAAAGGCCTATGTTGTCGTAAGATATTGAGCAAGGCTCGGTGTCTAGCTTCCAGAAATGATAGGGAAGCTATGAGCAAAGTGCCTTATGCCTCGGCCATAGGTTCCATCATGTATGCCATGCTGTGTACTAGACCGGATGTGTCCAATGCTCTTAGTTTGACGAGCAGATATCAAAGTGATCCAGGAGTGGAACACTGGACAACTGTGAAGAACATCCTAAAGTACCTGAATAGGACTAAAGAAATGTTCTTAGTCTATGGGGGTGATGAATAGCTTGTCGTAAAAGGTTACGTCGACGCTAGTTTTGACACCGACAAGGATGATTCCAAATCTCAGACAGGATACGTTTATATTTTGAATGGAGGAGCTGTGAGCTGGAGAAGCTGCAAGCAAAGCGTGATCGCGGGATCTACAGTAGAAGCGGAATACATGGCTGCTGGAGAAGCGTCAAGTGAAGGAGTTTGGATCAGAAACTTCATCACTGAGCTTGGCGTGGTTCCAAGTGCATTGGACCCACTGGAGATATTGTGTGACAACACTGGCTCCATAGCACTTGCTAAGGAACCAAGATATCATTCAAAGACCAAGCATATCAACCGCAAGTTTCATATAATCCGAGATTATATAGCAGATGGAGATCTAAAGATTATCAAAGTACATACAGATCTGAATGTCGCAGATCCATTGACTAAACCTCTTCCACGTGTAATACATGATCAGCACCTCAGTGCCATGGGTGTGAGATTGTTGCCAAATGTAAACTAGATTATTGACTCTAGTGCAAGTGGGAGACTGTTGGAATTATGCCCTAGAGGCAATAATAAAGATGTTATTATTATAATTCTTGTTCATGATAAAGTTTATATTCCATGCTAGAATTGTATTAAGCGGAAACTTTAATACTTGTGTGGTTTGTGAACAACACCGTGTCCCTAGTACGCCTCTATGGACTAGCTCATTGATCAATGATGGTTAAGGTTTCCTAACCATAGACATGAGTTGTCAATTGATGATGAGATCATATCATTGGAGAATGATATGATGGACCATCCAAACTAAGCAAAGCAATTAGATCGTATCATCGTGTTCATCTTTGAAGCTTTTCCTATGTCAAATATTGTATTCCTTAGACCATGAGATAATACAACTCCTGGTATCTAAAAAAGCTTTGAGGTCATCAAACGTCATCCTATAAGAGGGTGATCATAAAGGTGTCTCTCGTGATCGGAAAGTATCATTGGGTTGTATGTATCGAGATGGGATTTGTCCCTCCCAAGTCGGAGAGATATACTTGGGCCCACTCGTAATCGATATCAACACCGCTTGCATGTGGTTAAGGAGTTAATCACAAAGTGATATCGGATTACGGAGCGAGTAAAGTACTTGCTGTGAACGAGATTGAACTAGGTATGACGGCAAGACGATCAAATCTCGCAAGTAATATATCGCGAGACGAAGGGAATATATATATGGGATTAATTGAATCTCGGCATCGTGGTTCATCCGATATGATCATCGATTGTGTGGGAGTCAATATGGGTGCCCAGACCCCGCTGTTGATTATTGATAGAAGATCATGTCTGCATATTCTCGAACCCGCAGGGTCACACACTTAACGTGTCTCGACGCTAGGATAGATTGGATAATTGGTTTATGAATTTTTTGTTCGGAGTCTCGGATGGGATCCGGGACATCACGAGAGGTTCCGGAATGGTCCGGAGAATAAGATTCATATAAGGCAGTGCAGTTTTTGGAGTTCGGAATTGTTCCGGGTTAATCGGTATTGTACCGGAAGCTTCTAGAACCTTCCGGAAGGGGACCAACGTGGCCCCACCTTCCGGGAGGGGGCATGGGCCTATGAGGGAGTGTCCTGGCCGCATTGGGCCAGGGGCACAAGGCCCCATAGGGCCCAGCCGATTCTATAGGGTTTAAATCGTTTAAACTAGGGATAGAATTTCTAGAAGGAGGGAGAGTCCTTGCCCCCCACTCCTCCCCCCCTTGGCCGCCGGCCCAAGGCTTGGAGGAGGGGCAAGGGCTGGCCGCCCCCCCTCTATAAATAGAGGGCTGGTGCGCCCCCTCCCCCCTACACCTTGCCTCCAACCCTAGTAGCCTTGCTACCTTCCTCTCTCCCTCCGATTGTTTGAGGCGAAGCCCCGCAGAAACTCTCCACCATATACACCACGCCGTCGTGTTGTAGATACAATCTATCTCTCCACCATACTCGCTGGTCCGAGGAAGGAGGAGACGTCGAGGTGCTGCACGTGTGCATCTCACGGAGGCACCGCCACTTGTGGTGCTAGATCGGATCGGATCGCGAGGAGGAGAAGCGAGTACGACTACATCACCCATGTTCCGACGAACGTTCCGCTGTGCGAATCTTCAAGGGTATGAAGATCTAATCCAATCTCTCTCGTTGATTGCATCTCCTAGATTAGATCTTGGCTTTCCCTCTGTTCGATTCCGTAGAAAATTTTGATTTACTATGCCGCGAAACCCTTCATTCATCCGATTTTCTCTAAAACAAATTGTGCAGTTAAATCCGAGTAGAGGCCTAGTGTCCGGAGTTAGAGGGGTAGTGGAGAAGCTTGATCATATCAAGGAGAGGTTCTACATTTTTTGCCTCTGACATTGGATTATAATATCTTTTAAATAGTTTCCACACTTTAACAAATCCTATGCAGGTTGTAAAAGAAGTGCCTCTAAATGTTTTTTCTCCATTTCTCATTGTTTTTTGTCATACAGGCTTTGTTTTATATCTAAACATCAAAATGAAATGCTTTAGTCATTCATCATCCAAAATAGACGGAAATACCATCACTAATGTTCATAATCATACCAACTACCATCATCCAAGAGCACAAGTACCAAACACAAAAATCATCTAAAATCATGCATAAAGAAAGTTTATCATATTGCTCCCATGTGCATCACACATTACAATTGAAGGGAGGTGCACTCCTTGGAGCCAAGATCTCTCAAAAGAGTGGTCTCCCAAAAAGTATCCCAACTTTTTATCCATCCTACTTGGATCAATCATCATTAGAGAAACCAGTACTTGCTCTGCCTTTTCATTAAGAAGAATTTTTTTTGCTAGTTCATAAGGAAAACTTGTTGAAACTCGATATAACATGATGCCACACACCAGCCCTGAGGTTACGCCCCACACAAGCTAACCCCTCTTCTTCCCAAGCAGTAAGAAAAGACACTCAACAACTCGAAAACCGCTTCCAAAGCCGCCACTCTAAACCGGTCCTAAGACCACGCCCCTACGAGGTCGATGGCCATGCCAACCCATGTGACCAAAGACTTCATGCTACGATGCAAAGGCGAAGCTCTGACATCCATACCGGCCCTAGGGCCATGCACACGCCTAGCCAATGACATAGCTACATGGCGACACAAGCTGAATCCAAACCAACAAATATATCATCATGGCCATGTTTTTCTCGAGTTTGTTGCATCTCATGTTCTTTCAGCATCTTGCTCTAACCTTATCTCTTCGAGAGCATGCCTAGCTACCCTCCTCAAAGGCAGTCGTTCGTGTCTTAATTGAATCTAGGTGTGTCTCAAACTCCTCTCGCCTCTTCAACATCATCCTCATTGCATCCAATGCCTAAATGCGTATCATATCCCCTTTTTGCTTATTGGCATGCTCCAACCTAGGATGGAAAGACTTTTGGGCCTCTCCTTTCTTGTCTTGATTATCTCATCTAGCTTGTCTGTCATGGCACCCACCTTAGCTTTTCTCTTTAGTCTTTCCTGGGGCATTTTCCCCCATCTGTACACCAATGCTTGAGCCTCGAGTAGACTCATACCCCTTATTTAAGATCATCTCCATCTCAAGCTCTCTCATCTTCATGTCCTTCAGAAGATGGGTTGAAACTCCTAGGCCTTCTTGGTGGATCCTCATCATGACATAACTCCCATTTCGAACCCTTGAGCATCTCCTAGCAATGATGGAATATGAAAGGCTTGGCTTTGGCCTTGAGCGTTATAGATCCTATCTGAGTGTATTTCATCTGTGCCATCACATAATTGCATCAACACAATGAATGCAAAAATGAAACATCGAAACATTACATGAAAACTCACATAATTGAACATCAGAAAAAGAACTCACATAATATTATGGTTGTGTTCCAAAGAACTAGAACATTGAAGAAGTCTGTATGTGTTGCGCAGGTGAGTGGCCCATCTACATATCTACACAAGACTTTGCTATCATAGTTGATCATCCATCCATCAATCAGATCAGGTGATCCAAGGAGAAGATGAGACGGCGAGGTCGAGGTTAAGGTCAAGGTTCAGACCAACTCGGTTGCTCGCCGGTCCCTCAGCCACCTCAGTTGTCGTACTTGAGCAGTTGGCATTGCTGCTCGCCGTAGCTGCCTCCTCCTCCCACCGACCACCACCGATCGACAGTGTCAGGTCACACCCTGCAACCACCTGGTTCTTTATTTGGCACGTCATGCTAGTGTGATACGGCCAGTTGATCGACTGGAATGGCATACATTGTTAGCTTAGCATCCTGATCACATTCTTGTACTATGTAAATGAAGACACACGATACTCACACGTGTTCTTGAAAACAAAAAGGTTTGGATCCTCTCGAATCTGGATTTGGTCTAGATTTATAGTTGCATCTCTCTATTGTTCGATGCGCATTTACGTTTAATTAACTTATGTTGCTAGCGATGAAAAATACAATAAATTGCTTGTACTCCATGGAGTATTACCTTCTCTGTTGTAGTCAGCCTGCTGTTGCTGGAGTTCCATGGAAGACACCTCTACTTTGCTCCCATCTTCTAAGAACTTCTTCGATCGACGGTGGTCTGCACAATGAAAATCAGATAAACTGTGTTTAATAACTCAATCATACATCTGAAAATAATTGGATTGATTATCAGTTTTGATACTCACATTTGGTACGGAGGCGACGAGTATTGGTGGGAGCTGGGGAAAGGCACATCGTAAGAAGAAGCGTTGATATTGTCTGAAGCCGGCATCGTGTTGTTCCCATCCATACAGTTATCGTGACGATCAACGGACGCATTGGGTGGGCTGTTGCTATTGCTAGGGTTTGATCTGTACATCTGAAGATGGCTCTTGATGTGAGATATGCTGACTCCCTTCACGCCCATTAGCTGGAGAATTCGCTTGGGCGTTGCCTCTGCAGATAAGATTTTTTTGAAGAGAAAAGGTTAACACTAGATGTCTTGACCAGCCCTACTTGAAGAACTAATTACTACTCACTCTGTTTCAAAATATAAGATGTTTTAGTTTTGTGAAGAAAATGTATCTAGACTTTTTTTATGTGTAAATTCACTCCAAACCTGAGTGAACCTACGTATTAAAACTAGTTTAGATACATTTACTTCATAAAGCTAAAATATCTTATATTTTGAAACAGAGTGAGTACTCGATAGGAGCTTGATATATGTAGCCAGATTAAGGGCGAACCTCCAAATTATCTACTAGTATGCTATAGGTAGGAAAAGATAATCCAAAGTCATGATCAATGATATTTGCTCTGGCCAAACGACCGGATAGCTGCCATTTATTCCAAAGTGCAACATCAACACTACATAAACTCCTGCTATTTGGCTAAGCTAGGTTTTTGTTTGCGACCCACCGATTTATTAAAAATCATGAACAACAATACAAAGATGACCAGAAGCAATAAAAATTACAAATAGCTATTAGACCACATAGTGACGACAACAATCACTAGTGTGGGTCGAAGGGGCGTCACCATCGTTGCCCCTACATTACCGGAGCCGGACAAAGCTTCTGATGGTAGAGCTTGTTGCAACAGATAGACGGTAAGCCATTGAGATAAGCCTTAGGTGACTGATATTTTCTTAAGTCTGGATAGATTCAGGAAACTGAAACTTCAGTTAGCGAAAATTGCAATTTATACTTTTAACTGTGAATATATTTGAATTCAGAAAATCCCAATTAACCAAGGCATAAACGAACCCATACTTCTAAGAAAGCATATAAAAGAATCTTTGAGATCTTTACTTTTAAAATGAGTCATTAGTTACTCTCGGTTTACCTTCTAAATATCCACGATGTATAGGAAATAGATTGAGTTTTGCAATATATACATCAGGGCAAAAATTGGTTACTGAAATTATTGACTAAGCCATATAACACCTCATTTGCATATCTATGATTACCCAATAATTTGTGAAGGGAGAGGTGTGAAACATCATTTGCACCATTAATTAAAGAGACGTCCTTAAAATACCAACAAATTCAGTCAAGGAGGGTGAAGCAAAAAAAATCTCATGCATGCATATCACGTGGGATGTTCTTTCTTTCTTTCTTTCTTTTCTTCCATAAACTTGAACTTGACGAACTCCGGCCAAACCTACCACACAACTAAAGCAATATACTAAACAAACAAAGGACACCTTTAATCGATTCATACCGTGAAATAATCGCTAAGTTTTAAACGATCACCCGGCAGCGAAAATTGATGAAATCAAGTATTCACAACGTCAATACCAATATGCAATTACGTGCAAAAAATGCCAAGAGAGAGAGAGAGAGAGAGAGAGAGAGAGAGAGAGAGAGAGAGAGCTCACCGTCCGGGCCGCCAAGGCAGTCGACTGCCTCGATGAACTGCTGGTGCAGCTCCTCCGTCCACCGCATCCGCGGCTCGTCGGACCGGTTGTACTGCCGGACGCCTCTCCTCTCGAACCCTCTCATATTGTCCCAATAGCTAGCTAGCGCTTCAATTCTCTCTGAACCCAAGCTTCTGGTACACACACGACACACAAGACGCAATGATGCTTCTCTTAGCTCAGAGAGAGACAGAGAGTTTGGTTCGTCCAAAAAATGATGGTTAATTCTTAGCTAAGAACGCTACTGTATTATTTAAGTACTTGCTTGTTGTCTACCGTGCACGGGCATATTTATATGCCTGATAGAATGTGTATGACCAGAGAGAGAAAGAGAGAGATGGGGGACTTGTCTGAACTAGTCCAGTCAAACATGCTCTAGAAAGGTAGCGAACACAAGCTGAAATTCGAGAAAAAGTTGGCCTGTCCATGTTCATGAGACAGCCAAGTAGTAGTACCATAATTCATTCATTCACACATAAGATATACTCCCTTCGTTTCAAAATATAAGATGTTTTAGATTTGTAAAGAAAATGAATCTAGACTTTTTTTAGTGTGTAGATTCATCCTAAAGTTGAGTAAATCTACATACTAAAACAAGTCTAGATTCATCTTCTTTACAAACCTAAAACATCTTATACGGAGGGAGTATATATTTATCACAAATATACGGACCGATATGATCCATCCGTCAAGCTCACACATTAATTCATTTGTCCGGGTATCTTCCTGCAAAATCTGGGTCTTAGTGTACAGCGACAGCTACATGAATAGTTCACACATGTTTGACAAAAATGAAAATGTCCGATTTCTTATACTCCCTCCGGCCCATATTAGTTGACTCAAATTTGTTTAGATTGAAATAAAATCTAGACACTATTTAGTATATAGGTTCATCCAATTTTTGACAAATCAAAGTCAATTAATATGGATCGGAGGAAGTATATGAATGAATTTAACTTGATCAACGTCGAAGGCATTGATTATGTGTCACCGTCTCTGTCGCTAGGTTTGACAAAACTATTTACGAAAACTACTAGTATATGTATAGGTAATTAACTATGACGATAATGATACGTACTATGTACGTGGAGAGCCTGCATAGACTTAATTCACTGGTAGATCGACATGAAGCTAATGGCTTAGAAAAACCGATTTCAAGAACTATAGAGTTCAAGTTGCTAATAATAGCTCAGTTTATTGCCTTGTATTGATTGGAGAAAGAGATGTATAGCTAGAATTTTCACTTGTACGACCTAAATACATAGGAATATCTATATAACCTATCTTCATATAGTACATGACTTGGTAGAGTACGTCGCATAATTATAGTCATTTGAATAGTTCCAAGGATCTAATGGATATACTCCCTCTATTCCAAATTAGGACGCATATAGTTTTTGGTCAAAGTCAAAACTTTTAAAATTTGATCAACTATATAAAAAATATATAAACATCTACGATACAAAATGCACGTAATGTAAAAATATATTTCATTAAGGTTCTAACAATACTATTTTAATATTATAAATGTTGACACTTTTTTCAATATAGTTAGTCAAATTTTGAAAAGTTTGACTTTGACCAAAAACTATATGCATCCTAATTTAGGATAGAGGGAGTATATGTGTGTGCTACTAAATATCTTCACTTCGCATGTGGCTGTCATTGGAGCCTTGCAGGATATATAAAATAAACGCTACAACATCAATTAGTCAAGGTAGCAGTTTGAGATCACCTATCAGCATTACTGCACCTAGCTACCTAGTGACGTCACCATCAAAGAAAATGAAGCATTTTCTATGTATGGGAAAAAGGAGCATCCGTCGGTTTCTTAATTGATGGGCAGAATCCAGATTCGGGGATGCATTCGATCCCGGTTCAGTTTAGATTATAGATAGGGACAAGGATGCGGCCTTTCGAAATTCTTTCCCTAGCTAGCTAGACTTAGCAAGCTAGGGATTGAAGCAGTTCCCGAACTTGCTTCTTCCTTTCCTTTCTCATGTTTTATAATAAGAATTTGCTTATGTATAGAACAATTAATGAAAAGGGATAGTTCGATTCGATAAAAATCTTTGAGCATGAGCGGAGTGTTTTTCTCTCATGGATCTAGAAAAACCAAAATATATAAATTAAACAATCAATTATACATAAAATTTCTAAATATTATGCAAAATCTCATAGGTATATTTCATGTCGCCATATACATATGTATATGCTTGCAAATAATTGTGGGACGAAATATACATTTAAAAGTTCCCGTTAAGAAACATAACCACCTGTGATCCATAGAATAATCAGGCTTGGGGTGTCTTTTCGATTTTGTTATGGCCTCTTGCAGTCTTGCTCAGTGAGGGAATAGGAAGTCTTTTATACAATAATTATTAGAGAAAAGGTTCATTCATAACACTAAACTATTGTGCTTTGTCTGACTTGAACACCCTAAACTATGAAATTGTCTAAATTAAACGACCTTCTAAAAAAATTGGAAAAAATTCATGCATGTGGAGAATGATGTGAACTAGTAATATCGTAATAAGAAATATCGTTATTTATGTCACATGCACAAATCCTAGCAGAAAGTAAATTCTCTTTTGTGTTTCTTGTATGGAGCAAAGATGCTAATTTTTTTTGTTGCTATCGTAGAAGATTGGGTAATGATTTGATTACTTTTGTGTTCTTACTTTTTATAGCATTCTCCACATCGGTAAGTTGGGTTCCATATTTTTGAAAGTTGTTTCCATAAAAGTTGAAGAAATATGAACGTGGGAAATGGAACAATACAAATCCAGGATCCGTAAAAGTTCAACGATATCGAAATACCACGTAGTATATCTAACCTTGAGACATAGACAAGGTTAATCACTCGAACATAAGCCAAATATGCACCGCATACACGTGTACGCGCGTTTATTTACGTATGCATGGGCACATGGTGAGCTATGCTAGTGGAGGAAGAAACATACAGTATGTGTGTACTAGTCTTGCTAGCTAACGTGTGCATGTAAGACTAGGTGACTAATTAAGTGGAGTAGCTACGTACTCTAGAGATGAAAGTCAATGCATGGTGTTTTGGTTGACAAAAGTATTGCTATTATTTGCAGTCATCCTCGTGCTGATCAAAGCCGGTGCCGACTTCTTTAACTGTTGTGGAATTATACACATTAGGTAGCTAACGTACGTGTGCTGATAATTCTTCTTCCAGCTATATATGTCATATTTCTCGAGGTGACTATGTTACGTACGTCCATCCCATGCTTACGCAAGCACAAGTAAGCAAGATCGATAATGTATTAGGAGGTAGAGTACACAACTCATATTATGTTTCCTCATATTATTACATTCGTTTCAAAATGTAAGTCTGTTTAGCAGCTCAAAGGAAAGATTGACGAGAGTTATATATCTAGCTGTAATGTTTGATATATGTATGTGGTTCCAAAGTTTAGAAGAGGGGGGAGGGAGAAACACCGAAGCAAAAGTGGTGGTATTATTCATCTAGAAATAGGGACATATGAGATGGGGATGATGCGACTACAGTAATCTAGACTCCGTGCTAATCAACTAACTTACTACAATAATATATGAGCTAACCCTTAAATAATCACATGGCTAATTTCGGCATGACAGCGGCCGCTCATACTTTTCGGCCACCATGCCGCTTTTAGCCCAAAGTATCCGATCAAACGTGTGTCACAAGATGCTTCTGCAATTCCGGCTGCCATTAGACAACACACCAAATATCTACATCTGTACCTTCTTTTTTCTATCTCCTTTCCGATTAGTTCCTTATGGTGACATGACATGTACTTGCAGAATTTGATATACCCAAACTTTTTGACTAGGTGCACACACGTGCACGTGGTAGTGTGTTGGATACGGTCATACGGACTCCCTACCCTTTACTACCAACTCGTGAGACTTTATCCATGGCTAAGCTGCCGAATCGAATGGAAATAGTGGCCCAAAAAGCCCTAAAAAAGCACTATAGCATACGAAGGTCGTGGTGTGTTCTCCCGGACGGCATCGGGCATTTCACATACTTCCAAACCCCAAAGCTTCTAGGAGTACTTTCTTTTTGTGGACACCAAAGCCTCTACGGAGTACTTCTTTTATGTCAAGACACCAAAGATTCTACTCCCTCCGTTTCAAAATATAAGATGGAGGGAGTATAATTCTTTTTATAAAGACTCATAAGCTTATCCACGCAGAAAGCTTCCCATGTCTGCACGTACGCAAATGCTGCTGCTTCATAAACATTTAATTAGTTCCATCACTCATGTACTATTTATACATGCGTATACCTAAGCTTCAGTTCTTCAAAATATATTTAAGCTACAGAAGTGAATCATTTTCAATCTGGTGCCTCGAAGCAGATAGGATGTAACACCATATTGGAAACCAACACTAAGCACCATTTGCTTTGTACACACATCACCAATGTATACTTGTTTTTTCTAGGGTTTATAGTAAGCATTCCATGTTTTGTAATCCCATGGATTTCACAACACTATTATATATTACAAGACACAAGCACTATATCAACAATAGCAATTCCATTCATACTATAAACAACATCACATAGACAAATGTTACCAAATACATACGTAATGTCCACACCCATTAATACATGGCATCGTAGTTTAAGTATAAAGTTCTAATGGGAAAATAAATAAAATCAATAGATTTCTTAGTTTCGTCATTGCCTTTGAAATGGAGGGTCGAAGGTGGCAAACAACAATGTAGTACCAAGACCCTTGTGCCAACCATTACAGTGGACATGGTCCATAAGTCTCGCCTCAAATTTAATTCTGAAGGTAGTCCTAGAGGAAGACACAATCTCACAATATCTAACATCTTGCATTTTCTCGACACTATGCTTCAGTAAAAAAAGAATAGTTCTATATTATAAACTAGGCAAAAAAGATGACCCGTTGGGGTCTCGTGTTACATTTTACATATGTTAGAAAATCACTCACTGTGGTGGTACAAGCGGCATACTGTATACATTGGTATACTACACCATATGGATACGGTATGAATACATTGATTTTAACAGCCCCTTAATCTAAATTGTGAAGAAGATTCAAATTACGCCTAAACTCATGAAGATTTCTAACTGGAAGAGCCTTGGTAAAACCATCAGCAATTTCATCATTGTTAGACACAAACTTTATATCCAAATTTTTATTTGCTACTCTCTCTCTCTCTGTGTGTGTGTGTGTGTGTGTGTGTGTGTGTGTGTTACACACACAAAGTGAAATTCAATCACTATGTGTTTTGTACGTGCATGAAAATAGGATTTGCTGAAAAATAAGTTGCACTTAAGTTGTCACACCATAAACAATGTTTTTCTGTTAACTTAACTCCAAGCTCACCAAGAAGTGTTTAAATCCATATCAACTTAGTTGCAGCATTTTTAACTTAAATGCAATGTCAATTTTTTGTGTCCTTGAGATATCTTAGAATTATTTTGATAGTTGTCCAATGAACTATTGTTGGTGCATTAAGATACTGGCAAACCTTATTAATAGAAAAAAGATAAATCTAGTTATATCAAAGTAAGATATTGAAGAGCACCTACAATGCTTCATTATCTTGTATTATCGGGTTTTCGCCTTCAGTGAGAGAAAGTTTCTCGGTGGAGGATAAGGGTGTAGGAGTAGACTTACATTGTAGCATATTGATACATGCAAGAGCATAGGCTCATTGTTTTCGTAAAATTATTACTTTCGGTTTTTGTATTGATTCCAACGAAAAGTTTTGGCAAGTGTTTATCTGCGATGTTTCTGTCACACTCAAGGTGTCACTAGTATTAAGTGAATTGTCTACAAGTATTGAGATGGAAACATTGTGATTATGATTGAGTGATGAAATAGAGTTTGAACATTGCTTAGAAGCAAGTTAAATAAAAATAAAGAGTTCGAAGGTTATTTGGAGTTCCTATAGATGGGAAATTAGGTGTAAAGAGATTCAGTTCATGATAATAGTGAATATGCCAGATGGAATAAAGTGTGCAAGTGATCATAATGCTTCTTATTAATATGCTAGTCGGCAAGCAACCCATTACTAGCCATGACTCCTCCTATCGGATTCATCCGACTCTATTGATCATATCACCTGTTACCTCAAACCATGGTTACCACTACAATTAAGGTTGTGAGACCAGATCAAAGCATTATGCTTTATAGTTCCTCGTACACTCCTCAAGTAATAGTAGTTCCTCTTTGATATCAACCGTGTCACTCGGAGATCGCCGATTCAATAGCAAACAAGTTATTATTCATGTGGATCTCTAGATCATGTCATCTAGGACCTTAGATTAGATAACACGCATTACGCAAAACATAATAATTACATAATAGATGGAAATAAAATAGGCACATCACATCTCACCAATCTCCTACATCTCCTAGGCCTATGGATATTTATTCGCACATGAGAGGAAAATAGCACAATGATATAATCATAATATGAATAGGGTTCATCTCGATATTACCAAATCAAGCCACAATAAGAAGGAAGATAAAACCAAATACAAATCCTCAAGTATGAATAGAGTCTCAAACCCTAATCTTACAAGTGGAAGCCTCTCTCTCTAATGCAGGGAATGTTTCTTCGTCTTCTCCAAATCTTGTCTTCCACTGCTCTGGAATGAATGGTGGCTGATGTGTTGTGTTTTCACGTATGCCTCCTTAACGAAAGTGGTTCCTTTTGATCAGGCGAAGGCGATGGAACTTGGTACAGTGGAAAGGTACGACGACACATGATCGTACTAGAGATCGTTAAGGATTTTTTCCGCCTCTAAAGGAATTTCCTCCAATTAATGACTTGTTTGATTTTCTCTAATTAGCTTATAAATGACTTCAAATCTTTCCATAAGAGCACAACATCTAAAAGTCATTGTAAAGAACAAGGTTTTTTTCGCAATAGTAGTGTTAGTTCAAAGGGAAAATTAGGCAACGTGTGGCCTGGTCAACCCTGACATGTGGCCCATAAGGCCCTACAAAAGTGGTCATTAGAACTCATTGATGTTGGTCGGACTACTCTGTAATGAGCCTTGAACCTGTTAGTGGTTATTGCCACCCGGATTCTCTAGAGGGGACGACAGAATATGGGGGAGCCACGCCTCCCATCCACGGTCACCCTATTCTCTCGTTTCTACATGAAAGAGGGTACATAATTGTAAACTGTCACATCCCAAGATTTTCCAAATCTTGTAATGTGAAAAATGAATGAATAAAATAAAACTTTGTTTGATTTTCAGAGTGAAAAGAAACTTTTTTGAATCCAAATGGAAATCTTCAAACCAAATTGGATCAAATAAATCTTAAAGGGGTTTATAAAGTTAAACATTTGATAAAGGAAAATAAAAATATTTAAAATTACTATTTTGGATCTTTTAAATAAAAGGTTTTTGTTTTTCAAAAGAAGTAAAAGTTTTATAGATAAAGATTATTTTATAAAGCCAAATTAAACCTTGGCCAAGCTTTTGAATTAAAACATTTTGTTTTGATAAAAATAGTAAAGGTTTATTAAATAAAATAATAAGGATTTAATATCCAAGTTTTTATTAATAAAGGTTTTTACTATTTTAAAGAAACACTAAAACTTATTTATTTATTTAAAATAAGTTTTCCAAGTATTTTATATTTTCAAATAAAACCTACTGATTTAGTTTTGGAAATAATTAGTTTTCAAAATGGAATTTTAAAATAAAAATTAAATCCTATTTTGATTTATTAAAACAAGGTCTATTTATTTAATTAATAATGGACCCTAAAATAAAATTATTATTTCCATTTTGGACTTTGGTTTATGTGTTAAACAGAACCAAATTCAAATGGAAAGTTTGATGAATGTTGATTTGTTTTGTTTGTTTGTTTTGTTGTTTGGTTTGCAAAACAGAAATTAGGTTTAGAAAAAGAAAAGGTTTTAGGAAAAAAAAATAAGGAACTGGTCGACCCAACCCAGCAGCCCAACAAGGCCCAGAACCAGCCCAGCTCCCCCTCCCCGAAGAAAACGTTTCATACTCAGATTCTAACCCGAACAGACGCTGACTAGTGGCCCTTTTCTCCCTCTCATTCCTCGCTGACAGCCGGGACCCACACAGCCAGCTCACTCCTCTTCTTCCTCCTCGCGCTAACGACGCCTGCCGTTGCTGCCAATTACGCCGGCGTTGAATACGCATTGATTCCGCGCCTTAACCTCGCCGTGACTGCACGCTATTAATCGCCAGAGTCTCCTCCTCCTTTCCCCTCACACGCCACTCCCTCTCTGCCCCGAGGCTGCCTCAATTTGGCTTGGCACTCCCTCTGTTCCGACGACGCTCCGGTGCCAATTCCGGCGACTCAGCGCCGCCCCTTGTCTCATTGACCACGCACACACACTCATCACTCCCAGACGCTCCTCCCAGTACCCTCCGTTCAACCGCGGGCGCCCCTGAGCGTCGACTTCGACGACCTCTGAATGCCGTCGCGTCTGTCTCCTACTCCGGCGAGTTCCCCAGGTGAAATCCGACCGCCCCTCTTCTTCTCCTTCACGCACACAGCATCTCCTTGATCGTACGCGTCTAACCATGCTTCTGGTTTGCCTTCTCGTGACTCGTAGCATCGTCCTCGACCTCGCCCGCGTGCAACCGTCGCCAGACCTAACTCCGGCGAGGAATTGTTGCAGACCCAGAGCGCCCCTTGCCACGTCGACCGTACGTTGAGCACCACCTCGACCTCGCGAACGCGGTGAGCCTACTCCCTCCGCCTCGCTTCGCCGCCGCCACCATCTCGACTGGCGCCGCCAAGCGCCGCCAGCTTCTGGCCAGCATTAGCGATCGCTCGATTTAGATCGAAGAGACGTGATAGATTGACTTCGAAGGGGTACCGAGCGATCTGCGCCGTGCGATCAAGCTGGATCCTGCGGTCTGTGTATGCCGATCCGACCGAACCGGTACCAGCGAATAGCGATGCGCCGCGTGTCACCAAATGGATTAGAAATAGAATTTGAATCTGATTTAGGTGTGATTTTCAAACCTTTGTAACTTTTGATCCACACGTCCAAAAATTACAAACTTTATACCGTTGGAATCAGTGGAACAAGCCCTAGCCAACCATGCCATTTGTTTAGCAAATAGTATCTGTTAGATTGGTTGATTTTGCAGAAACATTTGTATGCATGATTAGATTAGAAAAATTGTTCAAAAATGTTTTTTTTAGGTTAAAACCTTTGCAAATTGGTTTGTTGTGAACCTACTGACCCTAGGAACCAAACCATGGTTTTGAAAATGAATTTGGTGAAGTTTAGAAAGGATTAATTGGTTTAGCCCATTTCTAGCCAAATAAAAATATTGGTTTTGTTATGAAAATGCTTTTGGAGTAAACACTTTGGGAAAATGTTTTGGATCAAACCTACTGACCCTAAACACCAATTTTTGAGAAACAACAACTTATTTTGTGAACAACTTAAGGTTGTTGCTTTGATAAAGATATTTTCCACCACATAAAATGATGATTGGATTTAAAAATGGTTTATGAACAAAACCCTTTTGCAAATGACTTTGCCACTTTGGAAAAATGACCACTTTGAACCTTACAAAGTTTAGAAACCTAGTGGAGACCATCTTTGCAAATAAACCTACCTCTTGCATGCTTACATGCATGACTTAGATCCCTTTGTTTTATGTGAGTGAATTGATTGATTGAATATTGGTTTGGAATGCTAGTTGATATTGTGTTTGCTTGATTGATTGTAGTGAAGTTAGAAAAGTGTGAGACTAGCAAGATCAAGGAGTGAACCAACATTCCCTACCAAAAAGGCAAGTTACACTATCATCTAAAGTCCTATTATTTTCATTATACTTAGTGGATTTTGAAACATGCATGAAAAGATATTTCTATACTTATGCTATGCTAAATCCTAATAGGATTCCCTATACATTCCTTAGTGAAAACAATGTAGTTGTTACATGCTTAGCCATGCTATATTTTGAAAAGAGATACATGTTGAGATTTTATGAAACTGAGAAAAGGACTTGTGTGTTTACATAATAAAACAAGGACTCAATGAACCACCTGGGTGGCCAAGGATACTTTGAGTATTGGAGAAGGTGGCAACAAAAGGAACCATGTCTATGGCAATCTCTTTGTGTTGTGCTCCAAAGGAAACCACCCAGGAAACTTAGAGATTGAACATGTTTCTCCAATTGTGGTTTTCGTGTGCAACCACATGCTATTATGGCTCTGGCTTAGTCAACTACATTGGGAAGACCCATACATTGTCTTTAGTTTACTGGACATGGGGACCTGGAATCCTACATGGGTACTTGAAGACAAGCTAGCAATGGTGCATGGGAGGACTCTTTGGAAAGACTTCATCACATTCTCAATCTGCCAGTACTCCATCTTGGTGAGCACTAATCCAGTGGCCACTGGTGGCAAAAGGATGGGTTTGTGACATGTGGGTAAAGTGTACTCCTTCTGCAGAAGATAATAAAATCTAAGTACTTAGCCGTGTCCCCGGTTATGGACAATACTGAGCAACTAAAGTTTGAAGCTATGGGAGATCTCGACATTCTAATTTCTAAAAGAAAAACTTTTAAAGACTTGATGCACTTGGGGTTACCAAGGAGCTCAAAAGACTTTGACAAAACTTGATGTACTTGGGGGTACCAAGGAACTCAAGAGATTTTGTTGAAAACATGAACACTTGGGGTTACCAAGGAACTCATGAGATTTTTATAAGACTTGATGCACTTGGGGTTACCAAGTAGCTCAAGGGATTTTTGACAAGGACTTGAACACTTGAGTTTCTACCAAGGAGTTCAAGGGATTTTGAAAAGGAGATTTGACAAAGGACCAAAACCATTTTGAAAAGATAGGATAAAATATTGCTTTATGCAAATGAGCCTAAAACTCTACTTAGCCAAATATGCATGTAATGTTAGGATCCACTTATATTCCACATAGTAGTGAAACTTGCCAATACAATTCAAATGTATTGACCCTTGTGGATGTAACTTGTAATGTTGCAGGTTTGATTGATTTTAGTGAAGATTGATTTATTAGGATTACAAAGTCTACAACCAACATCTGCCTGTGGCACTTTGAAGATGAAGGACCCCATGACTATAGTTATTCCGCTGCAATGTAATGTAATAGCCAAAAGAGCTATGTATGATGTAATAAAACTATGTTATTCCTGGTTATAAAGTTATATTATGACATTTGTTTCTTGATATTACATCTTAACTGTGGATGCTAGCTATTGATCCAGGGACTAGCATTGTAAACACAGGGGACTCCACCTTATATTGTGTAAAGGTTGGGACACTCCCTCTACATAAACGGTCCTTTTCCCTACCTTCCAATCCCCCTCACGCCGCACCTTCACCATGCCGCCATCCCGCCTCTACGACCCACCCGCACCATCGAGCTGGCCTCTCCCGTTGCTCCATCTAGCACTGTCGATCCGCCATAAACATGTACTCCCTTTGTTTCACAACATATTTTTAGCAAGTTAAGGCAGCCGCTACGGCCATAGACGGATCTACCATCCCTTTAGCCCGGGCATAATGGAATTTGGTATATACCCATAGTACATCAAACTTTTCGATAAAGTGCACGTGCATGTGGTTGTAATGTGTTGGATGCATCTGAATTCTCAATCTTAGCTACCAACTCGTGAGATTTTTTATCCCTAGCAAGCTGCCGTATGAAAAAGCCCTAGAAAAAGGCTAAAAGGGCACGTACCATACCATGCCAAGGTCGTGGTGCCCTGCCGGACGGCATCGCATGTATCCGCATGCCTCCAAACTCCAAGGCATCTACGGCGCTGCAGTATTACCATCACGCTCAAAACTTCCCTTGTGTGTGCACACGCAATCATGCTCCTAAACATTCGACTGATTGCATCGATCACGTGATACATGCATGCAATTACGTATGTCTACACGTACCCATATATATATATACTTATAAAGCTCAAAATTCAGATATCCAATTGCATTCGTAAGACAAGTTCGGTATAAACGACAGTAGTGGTTATCAGTTTGACTCGTAAAGCTTTATTTATCTAGAATTTTTCACATGTGTCTCTCCGATCCTATTACCTGTTGTGTATTTCCACGGATGGAGCTCGATGCCGCGATAGTTACTAATAACTGTCTGTCTAATCGAGCAACAGTTAATCCCAGGAATTATTGGCCGGTTACTTCGTTCAAACCTGACGTAAATGTCAAAGTCGGCCCTTTCTGGACTTTCAACGTTTGACCGGAGAATGAGCAAAGTCAACCATACGCCCGAAGTTACTGTTGCAAAGTTTTTTTTTACCCCCCATGCGCCCGGTCACGTCAACATTTCTAGCTTTTCTCCTGTCTAGGAATCGGCCTGTTTCGTGGCTTGGAATGTCAAACGGACGTGCAGTCGCTAGAAATGGTTGTTGATCTAGAAATGGATTTCTTTTCTCCGATTTTGGTATGGGAAGGTCACTGGAAATTAACTATTAGTTGGCAGGGCCCTAGTTGTCAAAGGTTTTCTTATTTGCTTACTGCGCTGCTGGCAGGGGTGTGTTTGGTTACCCATGCTAACTACACTTGATTGTTTTTGAAAAAAGAATTACACTTGATTGGCCTCCCTACAACTCTGTCAAAGATTGGTGGGATGGCTTTTCCTAGGATGACAAGCGGGACGGGTTGCGGTGCTGCTGTTTTCACTAATCCTTCTTTTATTTCGCTAGCTCACATCATCTCCTTTTGCCTGTATTTTGCTTTCGGGGACTATATGCGGGTGCCGCTTGCCACCCTACTTCTCATTTATCCACGGTACCCGCTAGAAAGCAACTCTCTCTCTCTCTCTCTCTCTCTCTCTCTCTCTCTCTCTCTCTCTCTCTCTCTTCATTCTTGTTTCATAGCAACTGAATGAGAGTAATGCTCCTCTATTGCCGACATCATCAAGTCTGATGAGGGTCGGGCGCTGAAGCACATAGGTCGATAATTCTGCAAGAGTAGACTCGATCTACTCTAACAAAGGCTCATTTAGCTCTCTCTGGGATCTTGTTGAGTCTCCTTCACTATCCGGGATTTTTCTTTCAATAAAGAGTTTTATTAACTCGAAAGTTCGATGGTGTGGCCGATGATAGGATAGCGATCCGAAGGGAGTTGTCGATCATGGGCAACAACGACCGAGCCTTCCGCACAGTTCACTATGGCGTGTCAGACCTAATTTTTAGTGTACAAAACTCGTTGCTGCGCGCATGAACAACTGGTCGACACATAAAACCCAGCACTAGTCGTGTGAGATGGTTTAGCGTGTGATCAAAATTAATTTGCCGGTTTCTGACTGTTAGAAGACGAAGACGAAGACGAAGATAATGACTGGGGATATTTCATTTTCACCGTGGAGCTGGTTAATCCACGCGTCAATTTTTTTTCACTGCCCGCAAATGTCAAAGAGGCGGTGCCTAGCCTAGCTTAGCAGCCACAGCTTTATGGGTGAGTTTTGTCGCCGGAATCTGCAGGAAATCCTCGCGGCGATCCAAAAGTCGGCGTCGAGGAAGCATTTTTTCTCGTGATGACGGCTACACACTGTTCCTCCTCCGTTCCCATCGCCGACTCCTCTCTCTCGCGGCCGAGACCACACTGGTCAAATCACGACACGTCAGAATCACACAGTTCGCGATCGTGACCGTCCGACCGTCTCGGCGGCCCAAACTCATTAATTACCTTCCTCACAAGCCAGCCCAATTAGAGCTGGGCTGATATAGCAAAATCGCGGGCCAGCAACTAAACTAGGCCGAGAATCCCAGATCCGGGCCCATCAACACTGCCCCGTCTCCTTCCCAGTCGCCTCTGAGCTTGGGATTCACTACGGCTACATCCATCCCCTCTTCCTCACCCATTTCAAACGGCTGCCTAGCCACGCCCCCGTCCCCTTCCCTCCCGATCCCGCGAGAGCCCAGACCCGAGAGGCCGAAACCCTAGCCCCCCTCCCAGCGGCGGAGTCCCCCCGGCGATGTGCGGGTGCGCGGCGGCGATCGCGAGGGCGATCGTGGCCTTCCTCGACGCCGTCCTCTACGGCTGCTTCCTCTCCTGGTTCCGCCCCAGCACCCCCGTCTCGGCCCACCGGGTAAGGATAACCCTACCTATCTCTCGCGATTCTACCTGATCGATTCGGGCTTCGGGTCGAGTGGTACCTAGCTGCCGGGAGGTGAATGATGATTGTTGGCGCGTTCGTCGTGGGTGCGTGCAGGATCCGCGGGTGCACAGGGATCGGCTCGGGGAGGTGCTCTCGGACGAGGAGAAAGGTAGTCCGTCCCTTCCGGCTTTATTTCTCGATCTGATTTGCGAAATTTACGGGATGCTTTGGTAATTTGGTGCTTAACCTCTGTGATCGTTCCGCGTTTGGGTGGTGTTGTTTCAGGTTTTGGAGGGAACAGAGGCTCCAATGAGGATTCGGAAGATGGCCGTGACATTGATGAGGAGCTCAGGAAAGAGGTATGTATCGGCTTGGCGCCTAAGTGATCTGCTGTTCCTTGCTGCTGTATCGCACAAGTGGGGAATTGCTGTGCAACTATTAGTGTAACTGACTGTCACTCTGTAGCTCCTCAATCTAGGTAAATATGTTGACTGTGTGTGTGTGTGTGCAGCTGCTACAAGGTAGCAGTTTAGATAGAGTTTTTTGACTCTGCATGTATTCTCTCGTGAGTCCCATGGTGTATGTGGACAGTTTAGACGGGGAGATTCAAGTTTACAAAGTACCGCACTTTACCTGCTAGTTGTGGCACACAGATTTCCATGATAGGTACTTTGCTTAGTATATTGTCAACAGCGCACTGCAAATAGTTAGCTGCTGGTTAACTGTACTTGTATGTTATGAATTGAATAGGATGGTTCTGGAATGTCATGGAGTAGGTGTGGTATATGTTCAATCGTTCTTTTGATATGTTCTGGTAAAATGTAGTAAGGTGCTGGTGCAAGTGGGGAATTGTTGTGCGATTATTGTGACTGTCGCGTCTTAGTTCAATCAAGGTTGATGTTTTGATTGTGACTGTCACGTCTTAGTTCAGTCAAGGTTGCTGTTTTGATTATACTATCTGTGGCATAATTTTTTCAATGAGCCTTAGTTAGTGTATGTTTCCAAATGATCACAGCAAATAGCTAGTTGCAGGTTGACTGTACATATATGCTATGAATCAGAATATGATGGTTCTGGAATTTCATGGAGTAGGTGTCCTATGTTGTCGATCATTCTTGTGATGTGGTCTGGTAAAATGTAGAATCGCCTGTTTTCCTTTTTGACTGCACATAGCAGATGTGTGGCTGGGATAGCTAATCTCCCCACAGCTGTATGTACATTTGCATTGTTCTAAAAATATCCTGTGAAAATTACAGCCAATACAAGAGATCCGATGTTTTCAGCAGTTCATTCAATTTATGAATTTCACCATTTGACCATCGCACTTGCTGATAACAGTTCTGCTTTAAACATTGGAACATACTACGGTTTTAGTACAGAATTTCCATCGCTCCTAGTCCTATCTTGTTCGGAAAGCTCATCCGTGCTGATTTTATTCTGAACTCTTACTCTTTATAATTTTATCTTCTGCGTTTGTTTCCTTTTTACATTCAGGCAGTACCTGCCGTTCTTATACCTTGGGAAATATGTATATTGAATTGTTAAAATATGCTACAAGGTCCAAGGCATTTATTCTCTCCTCACTTGAATTTTCATGTGGCTCTTAAATCTACCCAGGCAGATTACCTCAAATTATGTGGCACAATATCTCAAACCCCGTCCGAACTCCAAAATGTTTAATCTGACATTAATTTGGAAACCACTAATGGGGAACGTATCTATATGGTCATTTTGTCATTAGTTTCATTCTCTGATGCCTTCTTTTCGGACATGCAGTCTGATGACATACCCATCAATGCACTTGCAACGGCAGGAACATCAGTATCTGGGTTTAATTCATCAGAATGGTAATAGTAACTGCCCTAACTTTCATACGTGTCTGAAAATCATGTAACATCATTGTGATGAGATTATATAATTGATTTATATGTCAACCTTTCAGCTTCAAATGCCAGGATGATCATACTTCGATTACTGAAACTGAAGTTCCACAAGTTGAATCAGTTCTCAGAGAGAAGTCGCCATTTTGGAGCATCAAAAGCAGGTTTTCTGATTGCAGTGGTTCTCCCTTTCCAACTCCTATGGTTGTCACAGACGATATGCAGACACCTGGAACAATTTATGCTTCACGCACAGGGTCTTCTATGTCTAGAAAGCGCGTGCACACCCGCAAACAGTTTGTCTATCCTGTCCTGAGACCCATAGAAAACAAGGTTCATCAGATGGAACTGCCAGAATATTCTCCACCAACGCTGCCGTCGAATACTCCTAAGCAGAATTTTTTTGGAGCAGATTATATCAAGAAACAGCAGCAGACCAATTCAAATTCAGTGGCTAAGGTGGGATTTTTTAAATCTCCACCAATCTGTTTTCCCAATGAGAATGCTCTGTACCAAGAAAAAGAAACGCTCTCTCCTGAGGAGTTGAAGTGCCAAACCAGCAGCCGAAAGTCCAATTCGGATGAAAAGCATGCGGCATTGAGTCTGACTCACTGGCTTAAACCTTCTCTAGACAGTGAGAATCAAGGTGCTGTCAGTTCATCAGCTTCTGACCAATTGCCCAATGAGCACACACTTTTCACAGCAAGTCCTGTCTTTACGGCAGCTTCTGGAATGAACGCAGGTGTCCCCACTCCAGGGTTACACAAGGCATGGCATGTCAACGGCATTCCAAACACAATCACCAAGTACAAAGAGGTATGCACTGACTGCTTATAATTTATCTAATGTGTTCCTTAACTTGTGGTTCTATGAGCTAACTATAATAAGCTATCACTGTTAGGATTCAAAGGTCAGCTGGCACACCACACCGTTCGAGGAAAGGTTGTTGAGGGTTCTATCTGATGAACCTAACCCTCCAAGGTTTGTTTCATTTCAGACATGAACCAACATTTGGCCTTTGTCTTTTTGTCATGCATAAAGCTACTTACTATGAAACTCATTGTATAGCTCACATTGCTAATATCAGGATTCTCACGCAGGAAACTTATCAGAGGAAACTTGTTCGATGTAGAGGAAACTTGCTAGAGGAGGAAGCTGAATATAAATTGCAGAGTTCCCAATCCAATGTCGATAACTGAGCCGCCAACTTCTGAAGATTGCGCAGAGTTGACCCGGCTAACAAACTTGATGCTGTGCTTTTGTCTTCGCCATATACCTGTCACTTAAACTTTTTGCCTTCTCGCTGGTGCGATGTTATATACAAACAGTAGCGGCTATAGGTACTACCCTGCTATGAATATCAACTGTTGATAGAGGATTGAAATGTAAGAAACGTTAATTGGCTGTCTTTTCCTGTTCCCTTTGTCCTGCTCATACAACATTGTTGAAGCTTGTGACTTGCTCATGCTGAGCAGCGAGCTCAGGTTGCCAGCATATATCAAACATAGACATTTCTGTGCCTTTTTGGGTACTGAATAGTTGCAGCCAAATTCGGCCATGGAATTATGATGAATTTATGACAAATAGTGATCCTTTGCTTTTTACATGTATTCAGCTGTGTACCGCTACTATGTTGTTCACAGAAATAGCAATCTTGGGGAACTCTGAAATCTGAACATCTCTGACTACATTTTTCATTCCCATTTTTCCTCTCTAAAAAACAGGCCTTATATGTGTAAAAAGTATTACATACATTTAAAAAATTGTTACACACAATGTTGATCCTAACTGAAACTCTCCAACTGATGTAATTGCATATCTGCATATGTTACAGTATGTAGCGACTCAACGGCCGCGTAGAATCTTTCTGATGTAGTTGTTGAGCCCATATCTGTACACAAAATCACTCTGTCGAAGGGTGCACTTCTTGCCCTACTTGGAGCCATCTCTCTGCGATGATCTCCTCTTCCCCATCCAAGCCGTCTTCGTAGTTTAACAGGACACCAAACAAAATCTTGCCCTGGCCACATATAATTTTGTTGTCAATCACATAGCGGTAGACACAAGCATTGGCCCACCCATCATGCAGCAACTCACCTTTTCTCGTCTGTAAGATGCTAAAGTTGCCAACGGTTCCTTCGACTTGACCACCTGTCCTGAGTTCTGCTGTAGGTTGATCATCTGGCAACGGTTGCATCCTCCCATGGACTGCACATGAACAATCAGACAGAAATGATTGGTTCAGCAAAAAAAAAAAGGGGGGGGGGGGTCTATTTTGCCATTCTGAAGTGCTGGCAAAGAAAGCTTTTTGTGTGAACTATCAAAATCGCTTCTGTCAATGGGATCTGAGAGGGAAAAGGACACTTAACAGTAAAATTGGCATCTCCAATGTGAAGTCTTCTCCAGTTGTCCTCGTCGTATGGCGTGGACCCAGAGATAACAATGTTGGGGCGAAATCTCATTGCATCAACAACAACCCGTTGCTTGCCATTTCCATTATTACCTGGGAAATGTTTAGATCAGGCTGTCTCAGGTAACTGATGTGCAAATTCAACTATATATGGCCATGTCAAGCAATCAACATTGCAACTTGCAAGAGCTATCTCGGCCATTCGAATGAATAATTAGAGCCTTTTTGGTCCTCATGCAATAAGTAGGGAACAGGGAAAGAAAATTGCATACTTGAACTAAGCCGCCTGTTGAGATCAGAGACACTGTCTTCAGATACTAGTAGCAGCTGTCCTTCATTCACAAAACTAAGTTTGCTTCGAGTATCCCTGCATAGGCGGCCATTCTTGCTGCCAAATGTGCAGGAGCGTTTTTCGGACCTTGAACATCTCATAAAGGTACAATGACGTCCAATAGCATCGCTGAACCATGTGTTTACCTTGTCATCATAACTCTCTACCTCATACCTGAGCCAACATTAATAACCATCCTGAATCTGAATCTGAATCTACCAGTAAAACTTGACAGAACATAACCAAATAAAAGATGCAACCTAAAATAA
This sequence comes from Avena longiglumis, assembly GCA_030063025.1. NCBI lineage: Eukaryota > Viridiplantae > Streptophyta > Magnoliopsida > Poales > Poaceae > Avena > Avena longiglumis. Next base: position 13,146,307 of record CP125979.1, read on the forward strand.
ACCCAAGACTATGTAGATGGAAAGATAGTGGATCATATAATTGTGCTGGTAAGGTTGTCTGATGATACAACCATACCTTTGGCCATATACATCTACTTCTGCAGTTAGATTAGTTATATTCTCTAGAAGAGAAATTTGCAATTTATCCTTGCGGTTAGGTGACTCTATGAAGAGCTTCCCAAGTTCCAGGTTGATCAACGTGCGGATAGAGCCCAACTCTGGTACCTGAAGAATATGAAAACCAACTAAGACCAGAAGGAAATATTCGTCAAAAAAAGACCAGAATGAAAGACAGTTCCCCAAATACTTTTGAGCAAAATACCAAACTTATGTAGTTCTATTTAAGTTTGGTTAAGAAATTATTTTGTGTTTCTCAGATCATGTCTAGGGTGCAAACCTGTGTTCATGTTATGTAACTACGTTATTTACATGTAAAATAAGAATCTCAATAACTAATGCAAAAGGCAGTGGGCAGTAACGAATCAGCCTTCGATTTGCTATAAAATTTTCCATTCATCTTTTAGGAGAGCATCGGATAATATAATTAGAGGATTAGTTCATCCCAGGTAAACTAATCAAACCTGAAACACATATACAAAGCAGGAACTATTCAACTACCTTCTTTTGTGTCAGAATTTCACCACCTGATCCTTGGAGAAGCCATTCTCTGTCGTATTTTAAACCTAAGTAAAAAGGGAATATTATTTTATAAAATGTCGGTATATCATGAAGAAAAATACTATAGCTAAAGCTGCACGTGAAAGATAAACCATTCTACAGGATGTGCACATACCACCAACGGCCAGCGGCCAACCCTGCGCACTAAATCCTTGGCAAGACTTCACGGGATAAATAGTTATGGTCTTCAAGCGAAGATCTGGAACAACTTGTTGACTTTGGTTGTCTGCAACTAAAATATTATATGAACTACACTGGTAAAAAACATACCAACAGACAAACAATATAAGTAGTTCATATCATAAAGCTATTACCTACTAAATTAAGCCCATTAACGAATGCTATTGATTTGGACACAAATGAAGACTGCAGAAACTTCAAAAATTCCTAGAAAAGAAAAGGTTATGAGATTAGAGATTAGTGATAAGTGCTTATTGGAGAGGATCTATGTAACTGGTGAGTTTGAAAGAACTATATGTTCAGTCCTAAAAAGAAGGAAGTGCAAACTTGATAAAAAATCATACCTCTGCATCTTCATAAGTGGAAATATATCCAAATGATATCCTGACAGCACCTGTTGGTTTTCCTTTTATTATGTCATTATCATCCCAACAAACATGCCCAGCCTAACAAGAAAGTATAAATTTACGTTATTCAGATATGGAACAATTACAATCATATGATTATCATTGTGCTAACCAGAAGGTTGCATGGTGTACCTCAAAATTAGAAACTAGATCCGAGTGCGACAAGCCAAGATACTTGGCACAGGCACCAGGGTTACAGAAGCAACCTGTCTGCAAAACGGCATAGGGAAAAATTAGCAAAGGAATAAACATGGGTAGAAAGTCACGGAAGGATGCTCAATTACACCATGTAAAGGAAGAATTGGTTTCCACACTTACACGCAGATGAATTCCTGATAAGGAAGCAAGCTTCTCTACCTCACGGCATCCAAACCAGGTGCCATCTTCTCTTTTCAAATTGAATGTGATCGTAGGGCTCATCTTCAGATCTGCCACCTAAAACACATGTCATATTTCAGGCAAGAAGTCCAGAACATCATGTTAATAATGTCTTAGCTCTTATATTGGTGACAATCACTCCCTACCGATGGAAGAAACACAACAGCAACAAAAAAAATTCTTAAAGTCAGTAAGTATACTCGCTTTTGATACCTTAGAAGCTTGCTGTCCATAAATTATGCAAACTTTTTTCTTGTTTTTGTGCTTCATGTCCAGCATTTTCTTTCTCACATAAGTAGCAAGAGATGCAGTGTGCCTACAAGAGAACAATGAGAGTTTACAGAGAACATCCAGGACGGGATATTATGCCAAAACTATCTTTAATAGATACCGGGAAATAGCTGAGGTAGTTAGCATGCCAATTATCTTAAACCCATGCCGTAGAGAAGCTATGCTCAAGAAAGAGATTGTTCCATCCTCAAGAACTTGTTCAAGGCTCTTTCTTTGTTGAACAAAGTCGATGTCAGCAATTGAAGCCGCTACCGTTCCTAGAATGTTACAACAATTCCAAAACTAAATTAGTACCAAGAAATAAGACAATAGAACACCAAAACGGAAATAAGACAATAGAACACCAAAACTGGAATAGTAGGGCAACAAGAAACCTCCACTGAAGTATGTCTTGTTCAGCAAACCAGCAGCCTCTGTCAAAACGGAAATATGAAAGATGTCGGGAGGAGGATTTCGGGCAACTAAGTAAGGATTGCTGTAATAGTTCAACTAATGTTATGCTATTTAATGCATCTTATATCATGAGAAGATATGTTACAGCTATCATGCCAAGTTAAAGTGACACATGCTTGTTGCGTACCATTTTTTACAATCAGAGCACCAAGACCAGTTGGATAGCCAAATATCTGCAAGTTTACCAAAACATAACGATTGGTGACATCTCTATGACCAAGCTTTTCAAGCCAATAATAGGTGCATATAAAATACCTTGTAGAAAGAACAGACAACAAAATCAGCAGGATACACATCTAAATTTGGAGGCTCGGTTGCACATCCTTTTGCAGCGTCTAGAAGAACCATCCATTGACCTCTGCATTTCATGCAATAAGTATAGTAAAGATACTGAAGTTCCATGAAAAAAGGACGACAACCCTTCCAAAAAACGTTGCATTTCCCCCAAATTATGGCTGTTATATTTATCAACAATCTTACTGCTGCCGTGAAGGGAACCCCGTAATTTTTCCTTCCTTGATGAGCTTGACCAAGTTAAGATTGAATTTTTGTCCCGAGAAATTGCACTCAGAAGGGAAAGCAAACAGATTCCAATTATTACCTATATCACAGAGAGGAAATAATGATGAAAATAGGAAATAAACAACAACATCGTTGCTATTCAGTTATATGAGAGTTAAATTTTGCATTTGTATTTCGTTGCTGCTTTGCTGTGATTCATTCATGGCATTTTTGTTAGTTCATTTGTTCTATGTAATCACTTACCAGAGTTTGAAGAACAGAGCTTCTGCAGTCAAATATCTGAGTTATTTATGTACATTGCAAGGTACAACAATACTACCTCATAGTGCCAATTATTAAAGAAACAAAACATGCGTATAGCAAACATTCCAGAAATACTGACAGTTATGTTGCACCTAGCTTATGAAAGTTTCACAATTCTCTCGGAACAAAAAATAAGGATATAGGGAGCTAATCAGATGCTACATACAATATATTCCTAGCACATTGATCAACTATTATAATCAAATATAGTATTGTATTATTGTATGTTGTGAACGATTTATGCCATTTAGCAATGATGCTAATATGTTATCACAACTAAAGGATCAAAAAAACATTCGAAATCTACCTGAAATGGCAGAAAGGTTTCCATTCTGACAATTATGTGAAAGCACATCTTCACCTCTTCTTTGGTTTGAGTGCCTTGAGATCTTAAACAAACTAGGAGTTCCATGGTTCTTTTCGAGATCACCATCCTCTTCAATATCAACCGCCAATACAGTAGCTCCTTTACTCAGAGCGTATCTATAATTACATTAAGGGGACACAATTTCTACGAAATACCTTTATGTATTGTGAATTTCTCAACTTAAGGCACAGCATGCAAACAAAAAAGAATAATGCTAACGTATGAAATTTAAAGAAACAATTGAACATAGTGATGAAAAGGCTTGAAAATGACAGCAACATTGTTTCTGTAAATCTGAGGACATCAAAATAGTGGTCTATGTACATAAACCAGCTATCCATTGTGATATTGTATCTTGTAGTTGCATACATATATATGCTTTAACTATCAAGGAACATAGAATTGTATATTGGTTATCTCACGCTGAGCACTTAAATGGAAGGATACTCTCTTATCCCAAGTACACTATTGTGATTCTCCATTGTGTACATGTAACAGCTTTCTCTACTCCATGGGAAACATTCCCCAACAAGTTTCAGAGCCGCTGTTGCCCCGGAGGTGAATATACACTTGTAGTCTCTTGGAGATGCATTAAAGTATTTTAGAACCTGAGAAGATAAAGTTTCCATCATAACCAATAGAAAGAACTGATTCTCAAGTGCATACAATAGAGGAAGATGTTGGGAGTTTGCAGTAACTTTCAACTCTCAAGCAAAAAGACGCATGCAAACTTCATCAATACTCAACTCTAACTTTAGTTACATGTAATTTGAGCATTTCTAAGCTTGGGCAATAAGTGAATTTGGCACGACTAGATACATTTATGACGTAATTGTGAAATAGACACAAAATAACATCGGCATGTATCCAGCATCGTCTTTCTTTGCACAGAAACTCAGGCTATAGCTTTGATCTTAAAAAAATGTTTGGTTGTTTATTGTCATTGATTTTGTAGATAGGACTGACTAGGTTCAAGTCTGAAATCTGAAGAAAAAACAATAAATACCTCATGGCGCGCAGCAGTGACAAGGTCGCTTGCGGCCATGCTCGAATCGCTCTGGCTATCTGACAAACATGTCAAGGAGCACATCCACAGGAATTCGCAATACATATATCGATCGGAAGAAACAAAACAGGTTCTCTCGAGAACACGAGCTAAGGATACGAGGATTGCCGTAGACATTGGAAGTGAGGTCCTTGACAACATCCGCCATCTGCACCTCCGAGTACAGAGTCGCGCCGGCATGGTCCAGGTACACCGTTCCTGCTCCCCCAGAACAAAGCGAAACACGGTTAAATGCTATGACTACATACACCAGCACATTGCTTTAACTGCAAAACTGGAATCACTCTCAGCTCAAGAATCATCTTTTTCTACATGGAGGGCAATAGAACAATTTTTTTTTTGTCTTCTGAAACTCTCGAATGGATTAACTGACAGGATAGGCTAGCACCTTGGAGGCGCTTGAAATCGGCGGCCCGCATCTCGTCGACGCCCCTGGGCGCGTCCGGGTAGCCGTAGTCGGCGCCGAACTGCGCCAGGAACTCCTCCTTGCTCTGATCCATGCCTCTCCCACTCCACCTGAATCCTCTCTCGGGTTTCGGCTCAGACCGCAGACAGAACCGGGACAGGGCCGATCGGATAAGCTAGAGCGAAACCGATTAGGTGGGGAGTGATGTGGTGGTGTATGCCTCTGCCGGGCTCTGAGACGGGTGGGTTGTCGGTGGATCCGGCTGGTTAGATTATTCTCCCCTCGTGCTGGGAAGAAGATGAGGCGGAATGGAGCAAAGGTAGTCGGACGGCGATGGTTTGACTATTCGAAGGGGGATTAAATATGGCCTCGACGGCGAGAGGCCGGGGGGCGGCGGAGGTGGCTACGTAATGGCTCACGCACGGATTGACCCCTCCCCTCGTTGGCTGCTGCCCCTGCCTCCGCGGTCAATGGAGGAGACACGAAGCTTCGGCAGACGCATCAATGGCGTCACGGTTTTTTTTTTGAGAGAGCTCAGGACGCTAAGCGAGTGATGTCGTAGGCAGAGGCCCAGTCCAGCTGGCCACATTCTGTGAAGTGTGGACTGTGGAGCCACGTACACCACAGTAGCGGGCTGAAAAATGTAGGCTGGGCATGGAGAAATGTGTGGGCTGGCATGGAGAAACCTGCCCAGTCCACCTGAGCACATTATGCGGAGGCCCGTCAAGAACACTAATGGCTCGAACGTGTAAGATGGGCCTGAAGAATTGTCGGCCAGCATTTCGACTCGTTTTTTTCTCGCACCTTCTAAAAAAAGCAGCACGGAGATGACCTGCAGCAGGGAGAGTCGGAACCACTCTAGTAGCTCCATCCTAGTTTTCGATTCGGGAGATTGGCAGCGTAAACTGACCACAGATAAGAGCACCTCCACTAGTTTTCAGGCCCAATTCCGGCATTATTTAGCGTTAGACTCGGATGTAACCACTACTAAAGAAACCCTCTTCGGTTCAACGTGAACAATGCCAGTAATCCCGGTCTGTCACAGCCCGCGACTAGTGCTGGACAGAAACGGCCGCTAGTCACTAGTTCCGGGTCGGACCACATCTCTAGTCCCGGTCCGTAATACGGCCCGGGACTAATGACCTGGAGTAGGCCAACTGGTCTTTTAGTGGACTATTAGTTTCGAGTCGTATCACGGTCCGGGACTAGTTGTCCACCACTATATATTTTGGCTTTCTGTCATGCTTCCCTAAAGCATATGATGGTCATTTTCTCAAAAAAGCGAGCGAGTTCATGCCTTTTTTTGTCAAGATTTAGTTTGCAACCCCTAAATCCAAAGCTTTAAAAGATTAGAACTTCATTCTTTCATCTCTTATTGCTACTTTAGCTCTATAATGATCTATAGGTATATATAGAGATATGGATCAATGCATGCATGTTCTAGAAGTAGAAGGATTTTGATATATACGTGTAACAAATTTTGATTAGGCACATAGTTACTGAAAATTGAAATGTGTAATTTTAGAGTTTCAGAGCTTAGAATGGAATGAGGTTTTCACTGATAGAACAATAATAAAAAACTCCACATTTATCATGTTGATTGTTTTCTCCAATTCACAAATTGGTGCATGTAAAATTTTCAAAATTTAAAATTAATGCTCTAAAAGCTCTCAATATAATTTGTAATAATTTTATCATGTGATGGTTTTTGATATACTTTTACTATAATGCAGATGGTCCGGGAATGGATGTACGGTACTGACCGACGCTCTGGCGAGTTTATTAATGGCGTGCATGAATTCATCTGCGTTGCTGATGCAAACAAGCGCAATGGTTTTGTATTCTGTCCATATAGTGGATGTAGGAATCAGAAGGATTATTCTGACTCAAAAATCCTTCACAACCACCTGTTGAAGTCCGGCTTCATGCCCAGTTATAGTTGTTGGACCAAGCATGGAGAGAGAGGGGTTATAATGAAAGACAATAAAGAAGAGGAGGAGGTAACAATTATCACGATTTTCCTGAGTACGGAGATACTTCCATGGAGGATGCTGAAGGGGAGGATGAAGAAGAGACACATGATGAACCCGATGATGATCTTGGTCGGACCATTGCCGATGCACGAAGAGATTGTGAAACTGAAAAGGATAGAGGGAAGTTCAATCACATGTTAGAGGATCACAAAAAGTTGTTGTACCCAAATTGCGAAAATAGCCTAAAAAGCTGGGCAGCACACTGGAATTGCTGCGATGGAAGGCTGAGTGTGCTATACCTGACTCCTCATTTGAAAAGTTGTTGAAAATGATGAAGAATATGCTTCCAAAAGATAACGTATTGCATTGCCGCTTGATGTCTGAAGCAAAAGAAGGTTGTCTGCCCTCTAGGTTTAGAGGTTCAGAAGATACATGCATGCCCTAATGACTGCATCCTCTACCGCGGTGAGGAGTACGAGAATTTGGATGCATGTTCGGTATGCACTTCACTTCGGTATAAGATTAGACGAGATGAACCTGGTGACTCCATCATCAATAATATGTAGGAACGAACATTCTTACACCGAAGCACATTACACCGTTCTACAGAATTCTATCTTGGCAGCCCATATATCGAGGAACACAAGAAAATCTTACGCTCCAACAACCCTGGAAAGCATGACTCTTGGATTAGAGATGAACACATGAAGAGTTTCGGCGGTTGGTTGCAACATCTCATCAAAAACAACACTCTTGGAGATCAGCTATACTTGTTGTCTAGGTCACCATCTTCGACTATATCGACTTTCCAAGGGTACGAGATAAATGGGTATACATTTTACACGATCGCCCAAGATAAAAAGAGCACCAACCAAAACAGTGGTGTCCGCTTTGATGCAACAGACAACAATGGGTCAAAGACCACATATTATGGTTACATAGAGGAGATATGGGAACTTGACTATGGACCTACTTTTAAGGTCCCCTTGTATCGGTGCAAATGGGTCAAGCTGACATGAGGAGGGGTTGAGGTAGACAAGAAATACGAAATGACATCGTTGGATCTCAACAATCTTGGGTACTTAGTTCGTCCTAGCCAATGATGTGGCTCAGGTTTTCTATATGAAGGACATGTGTACCAAACCTAGAAAAATAAAAAATAAGAAAAAGAATACATCAGACGATGAGCCAAAGCGCCACATAGTTCTTTCAGGAAAAAGAAACATCATGGGAGTGGAGGACAAGACAGACATATCAGAAGATTGTGATAAGTTTCATGAAATTCTGCCCTTCACGGTGAAGGATGGCCCAAGCATCATGTTAATGAATGAAGATGCTCCATGGATACGGCGGGATCAGAAAGGAACACACGCGAAGAAATAATGTGTAATAATTGTAACATTTTATGAGTGAAGGTGCTCCATGTGTCCATTTTTATAGTGTTGTCTACAAACCATCTTGAGTGTGTTAGTCCCATTTTGTGGCTGGACCGGGACTAAAGGGGGACCTTTAGTCCCGATTCGTACTTACCATTAAGATCTGATCTCCAAACACGTGAGGTCACATATTAGGGAGTGCCTCTATGACCAGTTTCTTGGAATCTGGGAGGGAGGCTTGGCGGCATCTCCTGGCTAAATCATAGTGGTGTCCCTGCTCTCAAAAACCATCTTGCATCTTGTAACTTCTCTAACTAGATCAATACGCCTGGGAGCTAACTAATTTCACATATTAGGGAGTGCCTCTATGACTAGTTTCTTGGAGATGCCGAAGGACTGGGCTCCGGCGGCATCTCCCTGAAACTGGCTGTAGTGGTGTCCCTTCTCTCGAAAACCATCTTGGAGATGCCTCAAACTGGCTGGAGGACTGGACTCACAAGGATTCCTATTTATAGTACAAGCAGCTCGGCATAGTGTCGACACTCACGACATAATGTCGACACTCACCCCTATTATTAGTGTTGACTCATGTTTTGTCCCGGTTGGTGTCTCCAACCGGGACTAAAGGTTCATCTTTGGTTCATCTTTAGTCCCGGTTGGTGACACCATCCGAGACAAGGTACAAGCCGCATGACATAATGTCGACACTCACCCCTATTATTAGTGATGTCTGGCCCAGTCTGCCGCAATCCCTTCAGTCGCAGTTGGTTTCTCCAACCGAGACTAAATATGAAACCTCTCTTTATAGGTTGCTCTATTTATAGGCCTTTTTTCTCTAAATACAACATCTTCATATTTAGTCCCGGGACTAGGTAACACTCAAGACATTTATTAATATTAAAAACCGGGATAAACCGGGACTAGATAACACTCAAGACTAAAGCCACCCCCTTTAGTCATAATCATGCCTAGTCCTATAGTACGCAGCTTCAGAGTCTTCTTCGTCATCGTCATCATCATCGTCATCGTCACTTGCCACTCCGGGGATCCTCAGCCCAACCATGGCATATACCAGGGGCACCTGCCACTCCGGCCTTGGATTCCCGGCGGGCAGGGGAGGGGTCTCCTGGAAGACGATGCCGCTATCGCCGGGCAGGGGAGGGGCCTTCTTGTGGCTTTGTGTCAGGTGGACTTGTGGGCACCGCAGGCGAGGATGGTCTCCCCCGGCGATGTAGTGCATCACTCCGATGATAGTACGGTTCGCCCACCTCAGACGGCGGCCGGCTTTGTTGTGGTTCACCGGGGATGGGCCATCACCCTCGTACCTGGCGAGCTCCCTTTCCCGCCTATTAGCGAAGAAGGCATTCCAGGTGTCGTAGTTGTCGGGATCCCACTAGGGATCCATCCGCTGCTCCAGCGTGAGCTCCTGGTAGAAGTGGTTTGTGATGGCCGCCTGGCGTGCGGAACCTTGAGGGACAGGAACCTCGGCGCTCGGCATCCGGCGTGGCCCGGTGCAAACGGACAAGGGTAGCCCGGCTGACAAGGGTAGATGGAGGCGCACAACGCCTCGGTCTTCTCGAGGGTCAGAATGGCCCAGTAGGCGTTATCTGTTGTTCTAAGAGAGGAAGGTGTGGATGTGTGGATAGCCATGGAGCGATCGCCCTAGATATAGAGGTAAAGGGCGAGAAAACTTGGCGGGAAGCTTTGGGAAATGGCAGGAAATATCTTTAGTCCCGGTTAGTGACTACAACCGGGACTAAAAACTCTCGTAAAAAGAAAAGGGCGGGAAAACTTGGCGGGAAGCGGTGGGAAATGGCGGGAAATATCTTTAGTCCCGGTTAGTGACTACAACCGGGACTAAATGAATATTATATTAAGATAGACATATTATTTGTTTTATTTGGATTTTTACAATAAAAGATATGATTGTCCAAAGTTTTATATTTGATTTGAATTAAAAGAAGAAAATTTACAAATGAAATAATTTATAAATGATGCAAACAGATATATGGATATTATATTAAGATTCTTTATTTTTTTTGAAAATAATAGACATATTATTTGTTTTATTTGGATTTTTACAATAAAAGATATGATTTTACAAAGTTTTATATTTGATTTGAATTAAAAAAAGAAAATTTATAAATGATGCAAATATATATATGGATATTATATTAAGATTCTTTATATTTGTCTAATAATAATAGACATATTATTTGTTTTATTTGGATTTTTACAATAAAAGATATGATTTTCCAAAGTTTTATATTTGATTTGAATTAAAAAAAGAAAATTTACATATGAAATAATTTATAAATGATGCAAACAGATATATGGATATTATATTAAGATTCTTTATATTTTTCTGATAATAATAGACATATTATTTGTTTTATTTGGATTTTTACAATAAAATATATGATTTTCCAAAGTTTTATATTTGATTTGAATTAAAAAAGAAAATTTACAAAAAACAAACTAGTCACGGGCCGTGGCTCGACCCGGGACTAGAGGGTGCCTGCGCGCGTGAAAACGAAGCTTCGAAAAAACACACTAGTCCCGGGCCGTGGCTTAACCCGGGACTAAAGGGTGTGTCTTTAGTCGCGGGTTAAGCCACGGCCCGAGACTAGAGACCCTCTAGTCGCGGGCGGTGGCTTACCCGGGACTAAAGGTGCGTGATATATTTAAAATGCGCGGAAGGTGCTTCCAAAGACTTAGCATTTCTCGTGAGCGGAGGCCGAAGCACAGGCGATGCATCGAAGACGCAGGGGAGGTGTTGCCCGACCACCGATTCCACCGCGTCGCCACCCTCGTCTCCGGCCGTGCGTGCTCCGCCGTGCCGCCGCTCTGCCGTGCTCTTCCGTTTCACGTGCTGCCGCGGGCGCGCCTCACCATGCCGCCGTCATGTGCTGCCGCCAGCGTCGGTGAGCTCGAGGCCGGGTGGTTTTTTTACCACAAGATATTATCTAGGGTTATTAGAATTATTGTTTTAGTTAGGATTAGGATTATTTTTTTAGTTATTAGGATTAGGATTATTATTTTAGTTATTATTATTTTAATTAAAATATTAGAATTAGGATTAGGATTATTTGTTTTAGTTATTAGGATTATATTGTTTTAGTTATTTTTTGTTTTACCACAAAATATTAGTGTCATTAATTAGGGTTATTTTTTTGTTTTAGTTATTAAGATTATTGTTTTACCACAAATAATATTAGGATTATTGTTTTATCAAAATTAATATTATGGTTTTTTTGATTATTGTTTTACCACAAATAATATTAGGGTTTTTTTGTTTTAGTTATTCGGATTATTGTTGTACCAAAAATAATATTAGGGTTATTTTTTTTGTTTTAGTTATTAAGATTATTGTTTTATCACAAATAATATTAGGGTTATTAATTAGGGTTATTTATTTTTTGTATTAGTTATTAGGATTATTGTTTTACCGCAAATAATATTAGGTTATTAATTTGTGTTATTAGGGTTATTGTTTTTTGTTTTAGTTATTAGGGTTATTGTTTTTTCTAACCTGTTTAACTCTCTTTCTGTTATAGATAATTAATTCATGGATCCATCTGATGGGGATATGCCTCTTTGGGGTATCCTCGTGGACGTTCAATCGCCCAAAGGTCAGTGGGCACCGAGCAGTGGATCAAAGCCCATCAGGTACCAGGCATCGGAGGTGAAGGCCCGCGAGTAGATAGGCCCGGTCGGTGCAGGTTAAGCGATTGACAAAGTTGTAACAATCGTTTGAGATATGTAAACCCTAGGGAGGTAAGCCTATATAAACCTCCCTAAGGGTGAGTAGAGATCGTTCCCTCATACACCCAAGCAACTCGCCCTAGCCGAGTTCGCCCATTGTAAACACCTCCATAATACAATCTAGCAGAGTAGGTCTTTACCCTCGAGCGAACACAGGTAAAACCACGAGTCTCCGCCCTCATCTCGCATGAGATGGCTGGCCGCCCTTGCCCTTCGTTCTACTACTCGCTGCCGATTGCGGCATCTGCGTGGTCATTCCCACGGTGGCGCCCACCGTGGGGCTGGCGGTCTGGCGGTGTTACTGGCGAGATCCAATCTGCCCATCAGCGAGGCGGTCGCCACCGGCGCATGATAGCGATTGGCGAGATGCTCCAGATCTTGCCAAGCAGCTCGTCCGTGGCGCGACCGTCACGCCGCAGCGTGATCACGCGGTCGGCACGATCAGCCTCTTCGTCGGCTTCAAGCGTCATCACCTCGGAGGACTCGGCTCGCATCCGCGGTCGCCACCACGCGATCGGCTCTCCGAGGCCCGATCCGCGATCCACCGCCTCCGAGTGCGACTCGGCCACGGCAACGTGGCCGAATTCAGCGGAAGGCGTGACCCTCACCGGCAGCGCCGACTCGGCGACCGGCGTCACTCGCCCGGATCCATCACCGGCCTCGTCCGCTGGCTCCATCGCCAGGTCTCCAGCGGAGATTTCGAGACCCCTCCATCCTCGGGATCTTGACTCCGACTCGGGTCGGAGAACCCCGCCGACCTCCACGGCGGTGCCGATCGCCACGCGCGACCTACATGGCCACCGCGATCCGGAGGACCCTTTCTCCACCCGATCCCTCCTAACGCCACGGCGACGGTCGAGAACTCCGCTGGCGCGGAGGCGATGCGCAAGCAGGCGGCGCGAAAAATTTCGCCTCGGCGGTGACAGCGCGAGCTATCACGCTACCACCGGCGGATCAGTCACGCTGAACCCCACCGTTCGGCGCGAACCGACGACGAAACGACCCGGCTCGCATAGCGGCGCGATCTGCGAGCGCCACCGTGAGGAAGCAACCGCCCTCGCCAGGATCAACGGCGATGGGTGCCCCACCACCACCCAACCGCACCTCGAGGACCAGCGCGGATAGTCGTCTCCTCACGGGGCAGCGCGGCGGCCTTCCACTGTTCTCCACCCGATGGACAACCTCGTGGCGAGCCGCTGGCAACAGCATCACGGCGGCGGCGGCGCCTTACAGATCGATATGTCAGGCCCTACTCGCGAAGGCCGTGGAACAGCAGAAAGCAGGCGCCGACTCGCAGGGGCGAGTGTACTCGCGCTCCTCCGGAAGTAGGGCGGCCTCAAGCGGCCGTCCAGCGGTGGCAAACACCCTCAATTGCCGCCCGCCTCGAGCCACTGCAGCTCACGGACGAGCGGCGACCCGTCGGCCTCTCCCTGCGATCGGGCGGCCAATCGACGACTGCGGCACACCCTAACTACTGCGCGCGATGGCGAGCCTATGGGGTCGCTTTCGGTCGACTAGGCCCAAGTGCTTCGGACCAATGATCCGAGAAAAGTACCCAACTTCAAGGCGCCGAAGGAGATCGAAAAATCGACTCCTCGTCGACCCAGCATGCAGGACACATACCTCATGGCAATGGGGATCGCGGGTCACACCGACCTACCGGCCCGTTACCTCCCGCGATGATGGAGGGCGTGCAGGCAATGGATCAACACGCTCCCGGGACAGTATCGACTCACAGGAGGAAATGCGAGACGTCGACGCACTTGAGTGCTCCTACCGCGCCACCACCATCGAGGACTGGGCGAGTCGTCCGGGGACCCCGCGAGTCGACCAGCTGGGTCCAACGGTGGCAAGAGCTCTGTACTGCGGTCGGCATCCACCGGACACCGCCATCCATTGCTTCAAGACCTCGTGCGCTGAGCCTCTAGTCGCCAAG